>CM055345.1:2237206-2944492 GCA_029228605.1 Salix koriyanagi
ATTGATTAATTTGATTACAGACATTTACAGAATATATATAGAGTTATCAAGTGGAACAATTGTAGTTACAGACAAATCTCCTTCCTAATATATCTCATCTCCAAATATTCATCCTAATCTTCTCCCTTGTGATAGTTGAATGTATTGATGGCTGTGAGGGCTGATTTCAGTGATTTGTATTATCCTCCCTGACTTGTCTCTGCCCGATATTGATCGCGCGATTTGGCTTGATTGCCTTCAATAAATCCGGAGCCGATATCTTGCTCAACACGCCCCCTCAATGCGAGGGGAAGGGCACGAACGTTCAGATTGTTTAAAATGATAGAGAACTTGCGTGGAGAAAGCTGGTTTGGTGAGGGGAGTCCGCTAGTTGATCGGCACTTGAGACAAATTGAGCCCGAAAGTTGTTTACGTTGAACTTGATCCCTGACATAGTGAAAATCGATTTCAATATGCTTTGTTCTAGCATGAAACAACGGATTTACTGTCAAATATGTTGCCCCAATATTATCACACCACAACTTTGGAATAGTTGCGTTCTTATGACCAATTTCTGAGAGGAGAGACTGAATCCACTGAATTTCAGATGCTGTGTCTGCAAGGGACTTGTACTCAGCTTCAGTACTACTCCTTGCAACCGTGAGTTGTTGTTTGCATCGCCATGAAATAAGATTGGTGCCAAGGAACACACAATAAGCACCAATGGATCTTCTATCATCACGATCACCTGCCCAATCCGAATCGGAAAAGGCTTGAATAGCAGATGATGGTGATCGGCTGAGAAGAAGACCAGTTGAAATTGAATGTTTGAGGTATCGGAGGATCCTTTTAACGACTTGCCCGGTGTGGTTCAAGTGGCTTGTGCATAAATTTGCTGACCTTGTGGGTGAGAAGGCGAGTTACGGGCGAGTGAATGACGAGTATTGAAGGCTCCCAACAACTCGTCGATAAAGATGAGGATCCGAAAATGGTGCTCCATCAGGCTGCGGTGAGATGACAATTGGTAGACATAGGGCTTGAACATGGTTTAGCTTACGCCATTTGAGTGCTATGTAGTAACTCGGCTACATATTTGCGCTGTGTGAGAAACATAGAATCGGAGGTGCGTAGGACCTCTACACCTAGAAAGTAGCTTAGTTCACCGAGTTCCTTCACTGCAAAATCAATATGTAGGTGCTGAATAACTTGATGAATTGCAGCGGGTGAGGAGCCTGTAAGAATGATGTCATCAACATAAATTAGAATTAGAACCATAGCATCACTGGTGTTCAAAATGAACAAAGAGGGATCGGCCTTGCTTGCAACAAAACCAATCGTGTGGAGCTTGTCTGTCAGCCGAGAGAACCAGGCCCTTGGAGCCTGTTTAAGTCCATAAATGGATTTATGGAGCTTGCATAGATGATTGGGCAGTTGGGGATGAACAAAACCTTGAGGCTGAACCATATAAACATCTTCTTCCAAGATGCCGTGAAGAAAGGCATTTTGTATGTCTATTTGTTGAATTTGCCAGTCTTGCGAAATAGCCAGAGATAAAACAATGCGAATGGTGGCATGTTTTACCACAGGGCTGAAGGTCTCATGGTAGTCAACCCCCTCTTGTTGATGAAAGCCCTTGGCCACCAGCCTGGCCTTATATCTCTCAATGGATCCATCGGCTTTGCGCTTGATTTTGAATACCAAGCGTCAGCCAACTATGTTGGCAGTTGAAGGAGGAACAGTTAAGGACCAAGTCCCATTGCGTAGGAGGGCATCGAATTCAGCATTCATAGCTGATCTCCATTGTGGAAACTTGATAGCCTCAGTATAGCAAGTTGGTTCGGCTGCAGAGTTACTCACAGAGGCAAGGAGAGCTTTTGGTAAGGGATATCTGACAAAGGCATCAGAAGGTGCTTTTGTTTTGAAAATATTGTTGAGAGATCTTGTGGTCATTGCATGAGTACGTGACTGATTTGGTGCTGATGGTGCTGAGTTTGCAGTGGAAGGAATGTTCTCAATTGGGGCAGCAGAGACAGGTACTGATGAAGTGGCAGTAACGGGAACAATTGCATGATCTTGTGTGTCAGTCTGAATAGCTTGATCAATTGTACCGTAGATGAAACATTGGGTTGGAATAACAGCATTAGTAGTAGATATAGAAGTAGTTTGAATATCAGAAAAACTGGCAGGAGTAGAAAGTGAAGAGGATAACGGAAGGTTGACATGTGTTGATTGATCAAGAAGAGAAGTTCTGGAATTTGAAGACAGTGCAGGTGAAGGATTTTGATGAAAAGGAAACAAATTTTCATCAAAGACAACATTACGAGACACATAGACACGACCAGTTGATAAATCTAAACACTTGTAGCCATGATTATTTTCACTATAACCAATGAATATGCATGATTTACTTCTGAAGTCAAGCTTGTGTCTGTTATAGGGCCGAAGATTAGGCCAGCATGCACAACCAAAGACACGCAAAAATGAGAAATTTGGGGTTCTTTTGTAAAGGATTTCATGCGGGGATTGGTTATTGAGAATGGGGGTTGGGAGTCGGTTGATAATGAAGGTGGCAATGGTGAAAGCATCTTCCCAGTATATTTGTGGCAGTTGTGAATGCGCCAATAAACTCAACCCTACTTCAACAATTTGTCTATGCCTTCTTTCAATGGAACCCATTTGTTGATGAGTGTGGGGACAAGCTATTCGATGTGCTATACCAGTAGTGTGAAAGTATTTATGTAGTCTACGGTATTCGCCACCCCAATCAGATTGGATGGCCTTGATTTTGTGAGAAAATTGTTTTTCCACGAAATGTTGGAAACGTAGAAATGTTGCTTCAACATAAGATTTAAATTTTAAAGGGAACATCCATAGATATTTAGAATAATGGTCCAGAAAACTGACATAGTAGCGTGCTCCTGTAGTAGAAGCTACAACAGCTGGTCCCCAGACATCGGTAAAGATCAATTCTAAAGGATTTGTGGACACATGATCAGAGGCATTAAAGGGTAAAGAATGACTCTTTGCTAATTGACAATCACAGCATACAGAGTGTGTTGTTAACTTATCAACTGGAAATTTATTTGAGGACAAAACACGTGAAACAACAGAAGGTGAAGCATGTCCCAAGCGACGGTGCCACTGGTGAAAGGGAATGCGAACTGCAGAGTAGACTTGAGGAAGATGGTGTTTGGGCAAGAAGTGATATAGTCCATCACTAACATGGCCGCGATGAAGGACGATCCCCAAGTATCCCTTCACAAGAAAGTATTGACCATGAAATTCAAAATAGACGTTATTGTCTTTGCAAAATTTTTGGACCGAAGGCAAGTTTTTCTGAATTTCTGGAACATAAAGTATTTGATTTAAGTGAAAAGAATGAGATGACAGGTTAAGAGATGAATTGCCAGTTTTAAAGATATACAAACCTTATCCATTACCAACTTGTAGCTGATCGGTTCCAGTATATTCATCCTCCTTCAAGTTGAGATTTTGCATGTCACGAGTGATGTGGTGTGTGGCACCGGTGTCTGCATGCCAATCATTGTCCCAATTTTGAGTTGCCGGAAAGCTTGCTTGTGTTGAGGAGAAGTGTTTTGATATGTGAGATCAAAACGGTGATAGCATTTCTTGGCAGAATGCCCATGTTTGCCACATACTTGACAGATCAGGGGAGAAGAAGAGTAGGTGTCCTGTCGATTTTGTAAAGCATGCTGCCCTCCACGATAATTGTTGGGTTTTCCTCTGCTTCTATAGCCATTCCTGTTTTTGAAATTGGATCGCTGCACAAAGTTGGCTTCAGCAATAGGTGTTGGAATAGATTGGTGATGACGATTGATCCTTGATTCAGTCACAATTAGAAGTGAATACACTTCTTCAAGAGTGACAGTGTCAGTTCGGGCATAGATTGACGAGACAAGACTATCATATTCATGGTCTAACCCAGCAAGGATATATGAAATTATATCATCACAGCTAAGAGAATGACCTGCCATAGCAAGTTCATCGGCTAATCTCTTGATCATTAAGAAGTAATCGTTGGCAGATCGATTACCTTTCTTGGCATTTGCCAATTGTGTTCGGACCTGTATGGTACGGGCCCTTGATTTGGAGGAGAAATTAGTTTCAAGAGCTTGCCAAACTTGGTTGGCAGTGGTATAAGAGATGACTTGAGCCAATACACTCTCAGTCATGGAAGACATGAGAGTACTAAGAATCAGGCTGTCTTGCCGCAGCCATTGAGAGTATGCGGGATTAGGAGTTTGAGTGGTGTTACTGTTATCAGGATGAGATACAGTAACAGTTGGTGGTGGGGGGATGAGTGTACCATCAAGATGACCAAAGAGATCTTGTCCACGAAAATAGTGGAGTAGCTGAGTTTTCCATAATGGATAATTATCAGGAGTCAATTTGAGTGAAACGACTTTTGAGAGTGGAATGATGGAGGTGGTGGGGGAAGCAGAAGTGAGAGTAGCAGCAGAGGAAGGAGAAGAGGTGGTAGACATGATAAGACGCTAGTCTTTCTTTGGAGGCTCTAATACCATATAGAATTGGAGAATCAAATGGTTTCTATTGATTAATTTGATTACAGCATTTACAGAATATATATAGAGTTATCAAGTGGAACAATTGTAGTTACAGCAAATATCCTTCCTAATATATCTCATCTCCAAATATTCATCCTAATCTTCTCCCTTGTGATAGTTGAATGTATTGATGGCTGTGAGGGCTGATTTCCCGTGATTTGTATTATCCTCCTGACTTGTCTCTGCCGATATTGATCTGCCAGATTTGGCTTGATTGCCTTCAATAAATCCGGAGCTGATATCTTGCTCAACACGAAATAACAGCAAAAACAAAGAAATGGCAACAGATTTGACGAATTCAAATCACTTAACAATGTTAACTTATTCCACCTCAGCAGTCCTAAACATATTTTCCTGTTTCTCTATGACGAGTGGATTGGACAGGAGGAGTTCTGTACTAAGCTGGCATGGTTGCCGGGAAGAATGTTGCTCTAATTCCTTCTGCCTTTGGTATAGGGAAGATGATGCCTGATCCAACCTGAAAGATGACAAAAATAAAAATAAAAATAAAAATTTAAGTTTGTCTAGGAAACTCACGGTGAGAATAAAAGTTCAAACAAATAACTTTCTGATAGTAAAAGTAATGAAAGCTGGAGATACATACCAAAATTAGTCTAGCCGCAATACACATGCGTTTTGGTGTAGGAAATGGAAGCAGTAAGCTGCCAACAACATAGGCAAGCATGGCAAAGCAAAAGCATTGCTAAGATCATTCAGAGGCCTAAGAAGATCTCGTAGCAGGACAACATCAGAAAGTCCCACAGTCATTCCTCCTCCTGTTACAGAATGGCGCATATTCAACGAATCCCCTATCAGAAATGCACCAGGAGTTGGATAGGAAGATGTAGGCGTGATTCTGTTTGGCATTGTTCTTATGTTCCCCTTATCAATTGCACATATGTAAGCATTGTATAGCTCGCTGGCATCCGAAATGTGCAAATTTCTGCATTAGTTCAAACATCATATATATTGAATAAAAAGAACTAGCAAAGATGCTTTGAAATATTGTATTAGACTTTTCGATATTATTAACAACAAATTCATGATCAAGGAACCATAGCTCTAGAAGATATGCTCAATAGAGTATAACTAGATAGTATGGAACTTTACGTCAAAGTCCGAAATTGATCATGTCTGGATGCAACCTCTAATTCATCTAATCGAAGTAAAAAAAATGCTAAAATGTCGTCTTAGACTGGCATCATGAGACATTTTACAGTTTGGTTTCTGATATTATTAACAACAGATTCACGATCAAGGGAGTCTCTATAAATTAATCAGAATAAGCTTCAGTTCATTAACATTATGTCAAGCAACTACACATACTTGAGGTGCCACCACTGTTTTCAAGTAGCTTGCCATTTCACCAGTGGAAATAGAAGGTGGTTTCGGGCCAGGTACATCAACTAAACAACGAATTTCTTTGCTGCTAATAGGATAAGCTATGGAAATTGTATCCTTCAAAATAAAGTAGGCACAATTTGCATATGGAAGATTATAATCTTCCAGGACCAAACCGACAGAGTAGGATGGGACTTCAATGCGCAAGAAATGTAATGACCATGTGTTAGAGAGTAATATCAAACTGTTGTTGGATTGAATTAGTTTTTCACATGTATCAAAGTCTCAATGACCAAACAGGCACAAGTTTGAATCTTAGAACTCTCATTCTAACTAATTATATTCGTACTAATTAAGCCGAAAGTAATCATGGCCAGTGCAAGTTTTAAGTTTTAAGGTTTTAGAGAATAATATAAATCATATTATGGGGCCTCACTTACAAGCTTAAGTTTTTTAGGTGAGATGGTTCCTTAACATGGTATCGAGCCTTGTTGACCTAGCGATAACGAGTTTGAATCTAACCACCCCTATTCTATTTGATAAAAAATCAAGCACAAGGTGATGTGGGTTCAGTGCAAATTTCAAGCCCAAAAGGCTTTCACTTGAGGGGGGTGTGTTAGAGAATAATATAAATCATATTCTGGACCTCACCTATAAGCTTAAGCTTTTAGGTGAAATGGTTATTTAACATAAGGTATATCTACCGATCTATGTCAAGCAACTGTTTTCAACTATACATACTAATTATAAAATCGTTGTTGGAGATTCACCTAGAAGGTATATCTACCGGTCTATATCTTTATCTGCAAAATCTAAATATAATACGGGATTTTCACCTTTGGACTGCAGAGATTGCTTCGTAAATTTGAAAAACAACCATCACATACTATTGTGAGTGAAGCTGAAGCTACTAAGAGATAAAAAATTAGATAAAAAATAGTTTTAAATGTACTTTGAAAATCAAGTTGAACTATCAAATAAACTGCTAAGAAATCATCTCACCTAAAAGATTAAACTGTTTGGCGAGACCACAGAATATGATTTATCTTATTCTCTAACACACCCTCTCAAGTGAAAGTCTTTTGGGCTTGAAACTTATATAGACTACTACCTTGTGCTTGATTTTATCAAATAGAATGAGAGTTGTGAGATTCAAACTCGTGATTATTGAGTCAACAAGGCTCTGATACCATGTTAAAGAACCATCTCACCTAAAAGCTTAATCTCTCAGAATCTATTTAATATTGTGATACAAATTGCTTTTCAAAGTGCTTTTAATTTGAAATTGCATCAATTTTCTTACAAAATTTTGATATTATTACATCAAATGATATGAAAACATAAAACAATATAAATTTGAAGAAAAATAATTATCATTTTAAAAAACACTTTTAAAATACAAAAACAAAGAAGTTTTTCTTGGATGAAGTACTTCTCTAGCATTTAAAACAAATTAGCTTTTCTTGTTCCAAGAAATTTGCTCATGTTGATCAAACCAACTGTTACAAATATAATTTACTATGGACAGATAACAATACTCGAATCTATTACTTCAAGTAGTTGGACAATTCAATACCAATACACATATAATCTATCTTCAATATTAAATAAAATCATCACAATCACCGTATAATTTAAATACGATTTAATTATTGAATTTGCATAAATTAAGATGTATTAGTAACAAAGCTCTAGTGTATTCTCAGTGACTCATTCATTCTTGACCATTAAATCTTGAATCTTTCTAAACTATGTTAGAATTCTAAAATACAGGGTCTCTCTCCATTCCCATGCTAGGTTGGCTTAGAGTTTGGTACAAAATTGGTAATATTTACCCATTCTTTAGAGATAATTTTTTTTTAGATAAAAAGTATTTTTAAATGTACATTGAAAAGCAAGTTGAACCACCAAAACAAGCACCTCTCATAATCTATTTGATATTATGATAACGATTTCTTTTCAAATAAAATTTCATTTGAAAATGCATCGATTTTTTTTAATATTTTACATTAAATGATATGAAAACATAAAAAAAAAATTGAAGAAAAAAATTATCATTTTAAAAAACACTTTTAAATTACAAAAACAAAGAAGTTTTTCTTGGATGAAGTACTTCTCTAGCATTTAAAACAAATTAGCTTTTCTTGTTCCAAGAAATTTGTTCATGTTTATCAAACCAACTGTGTACAAATATAATTCAAGTATTTAGATATGGATATTATGGTCCTTAAATGTTTGATTTCATTATTGAAGTCCTTAAATGCATCATTGTCTTGGATACATTGCTTCTTCTTGGAAATCGTCTTGTTACTCGTGTTCGCTAATTCTCGAGGTCAAAGCACGAATCTAGATAGCTAGCTAGTCTCATCGCCAATTTTACTATGTTTTAGTAAATCCATTAATGACCCCTTCGAATTTGGATAAATTAATCACGTGGCACCTTAAGTTTTGAAAATTAGTTAAGAGCAGTGTTGTAAGTTCCGTTCCGTTCGGGCCGGAACGGACGGAACGCCCGTTTCAGAAGCAAATCCGGAACAAATGGCGACGTTTTTGTTCCGTTAAAAATTCCGGTCAGTACCGGTAAATCCGGCCAAATTCCGGCCGGAACGCTCCGGTTCCATACCGGGCGTTCCGTTCCGGGTTGCATTGTCCAAACGATCTGAAGACTACAACTTTCAGGAATGATCAAATAAAAGAAGGAAAATCCACCGACTCAAGCACAGGAAGATCAAACAAAAAATACAAAATAAAATCAGATCTTTGAGATCAAACTCAAATGTTAAAGTCAAAGAAAAGCAAAGGAATCGAAAATCACTGCAAAAAGATATGATTTGAAAGGGAGATTTATAGGTAGGTATTACTGTGGAGAATAGTGTGCTTGATGATTAATGTTGAAAACGATTGTCGTTTGAAGAGAAAGACTGGGAGAATGGGAATCTAAGTGTTTGTTGCAATTGTATTTGTGGAGACAGGAAAGAGATGAAACAAGGAAAGAGGGACATGGCAAAAAACGACAAACAGTTGCGCCATGGGAGAGGGAGCAGAGAGGGAGGCGAGATCGCCATGGGAGAGAGGGAAGGAGGCGAGAGGTGGGGCAAGCAGATTTTGAGAGCTAGGTGGGTGCGGCGCAAACGATAAAGGGTAGGGTTTCGGCGTGTGTGGGGGTGGGGGTATAATAATAATATTTAGGAAAAAAAAGGGTAATTAATAATATTTTGTAAAAAAATAATTATGTGAAATCAAAAAATTATGAATTTTTTTGATCAATTTGCTTAATTATATGTTTTAAATTTACAGTTAGATTTATAAATTGTGTAAATTTTGTTTTTAGAACTATTTTGAGGGTAATTAATAATAATATTTAGGACAAGAAAAAGAGGTAATTAATAATAATATTTACTAAAAAAAAATAATTATGCGAAATTGATAAGTTGTGAATTTTTTGATCAATTAGCTTAATTACATGTTTTAAATTTACAGTTAGATTTATAAACTGTGTAAATTTTGTGTTTAGAAATGCTTTTATTTTAGAACATTTTACTTTCATAATATTTTAGAATTTTAGAGATGTTTCTAATTTTAAGATTATGTTTTTTTGACTTTGTGTTTGTATTGTATAATTTAAAGTTCATTTATCTTGAATTTAAATTATACTTGTTAAATTAATATTTATTTTTTTCATATATATAATTAAATAAATATGAACAGTACAAAACCGGAACGGAACGCCGGAATGCACCGAAACCGGAACGTTCCGTTCCAAACAAAAAACCGGAACGGTACCTGGAACGGATTTTACAACTATGGTTAAGAGTATGTTTGACGTTTCAAATGTTTTTTTTTATTATTATTTCAAATTATTATTTTTTTGGTGTTTTTAAATTATTTTCATGTGCTGATATTAAAAATAATTTTTTTTAAAATAAAAAAATATTATTTTAATACATTTCTAAACAAAAAAATATTTTAAAAAATAACTCAATTACATTCTCAAACAATTACTTAGTCTTTCTACTTTAACTATGAACATGATAACCCTTGCATTTGGAATCTGTGATCAGGTGTGCTTCCTTCATCTGTTCAAATGTGTGCAACTTGACAGTTTGTGGCTGCTATCAATAGAAGAGATAGAGACAATAGAAATATAAATATGTTTGGATGAAGATATATAGACATAAATAAAATTTATTGTGGACAGTAACAATACACGAATCTACTACATCAAATACTTGAACAATTCAATACACATATAATCTATCTTCATTAGTAAATTAAATAATTACAGTAATCGTATAATTCAAATACGATTTAATTATTGAATTTGCATAAATTAAGATGTAATAATGAAATAGATATCGTCGTCACCTCACCCTATGCAAGAGATGACTGCTTCTGCACAAAATTCTTTACCTCGCCGATTATCAAAGAAGATTCAGGCGATTCAGGAAAGCAATAAAACCCATGAAAAGCATTTGGATACTCTACCAAATGCACTTCTTTCCCAGCTTTCTTCAGCCCCTCATGGTACCTCTTCTGCCAATCGTGCAGGGGATCAAATCCTCCGACAAAAAGTAACGTAGCAGGGAACTTCACACCTGAAATATCCACCGCATTTGGTCCGAAAACATTAACCACCGAGTGGTTTCGGTCCGATCCCGCCGGAAGAAACGCCTTCCACAACCAGTCTGAACGTTCCAATGATATTAAAGGAGCCCCAACAAGCTTGATTTCTGACTCTGTCCTTTCTTCCCCTCCAAAAAATGGCTGCATGGCTATGAGCCCCTTAATTTTTATGTTAGAAAATGTGTGCTCACAAGCTTTGAGGGCGACATGATGAGCCAAGTTACCCCCTGCACTATCACCGGCTATAAAACACCTTCCAAGATCCAAACTCGCCGGAAAACTCTCAAAGCTCATGTCATCAATATATTTCAATGTATCAAAGCCATCTTCGTACTGGCATGGGTACTTGTACTCAGGAGCAAGCCGGTAGTTTACCGAGATAACAACAGCATTAGTTTCACGAGCAAGTTGCCGGCAGAGTACGTCAAAAGATCTTGAGTTAGCCGCCATGAACGCGAAGCCCCCTCCATGAAAGAATATGATCACAGGCAGAGCATCGGAAGTGGCGGTGGATGTGGGGGCGTAGAGGCGGAACCACAGGTTGCGGGCAGGGTCAACACTGATGTCGAAAGAGGAGACCCCATTGATTGGTTTTGCGGAAGCAGCGGCCTTGGGGTCGAAGACGTTCAATACGCTGCGGTTTAGGGTGTGGTCGGAACGGATGGCTGCGCGTGTCCCAAAGGAGTGGGCGGCCAGGAGGAGCCTGGTCTTCAATGAGAGGCGAAGAGTCGTTGGTGTTTCTGCCATTATCAATTCTTGGTTGAATTGCAAAAGTTAAAAAGAAAGGAAAGGTAATAATTGTATGACAGAGCTGTAGTTGTATGATTATTAAAGTCACAAGTAGTTGGAATCCATCCACCTCATAATTTCCTTGCTCCCTTTCCTGTACGTGATCAATGAAGTCACCAAGTAGCTGGAATCCGACCACCTCACAAACACCATACGTACGTACAGAGGTAAGGATACCATCAATGAAATGAACGAGACAAACTCGAAATAGCAACCCAAGCAGATAGGGAACTGTGGCTACAGATACTTGTCAGTGAAATGGGCTCACTGTCAACGATTCCATGGCCCATTAGACGATGTGATAAGCTTAACAGTTATACATCGAGTTGGGCTTGATTGGACCTCAGTTGGCCCAGTTTCATTTACTAAATTAGTATTTTTTTTAATTATTATTATAAATCAAGTGGACGGAGAATAACATTATGGAGAAAAATACCTGAATGAAGAAGATAGGTAGGATCTCAAAGGAATGAGAAGGAAAGGAGTTGCCTGTAGAATTCCAATTCTAGAAAGAGATACCTGTAGAATTCCCTTTCTTCTGTCTCCAACCCTCCCTAGAAGCTGGCTACTTTCTTTGCCATTTCTTTGCTGTACTCCCGCTTTCCCCTCACTGAACCAATAATTTTCCTAGGACATAATATTAAGGTTCAAATATAAAGCTGCCCACCATTGATGGTTTTCTTCACACCTGTAAGAAGCACAGCCTCAGAGACAAAACATTTTAGTAAAGCTTCCGGTTGATCCATCAGACGCATGATTAATTATAAAAATGAAGTCCAAGAATAACGAGGCATGCATGTGGTAAAATCAAGCGAAACATTGTTCCCTCCTGCCAGCTACTTTTCAGGGGAGCCATGATTTGGAATTGTAATTATGACTAATGAGATCATTCCAGCCATGATTTTCCCCAATTACAGCATTTTCTCCCTTAATTTGATCTATATATGTATAGAAAGCTAAGCACTGAAATAATTACAATTGATTCCATATACAGTATGCCTCGACCATTGCGATGCAAACGTTTTGTAATTACAAACATATATGGATGGTGGCGTTCTTCTTCAATTTTTTTCATCAAATTACGGTGAAAAATTATATTTTATTTAAGTGCATCATCCAATATCTTCGAAAAGATCATCGGTAACAGCGGAACATGTATGGCAAATCGAAGATGGTGGCGTTTACGAACTTATCATAGCTAGTTTAAAGCCACGAGTTCAGCCTTCAATGGAAGGGTCATTCTAGAGCTAAAAAAAAAATAAAAAAAAAAATTAATTATTTAACATGGTTGTTTAATTTCTTGCACTCATTAGCAAAGCTAAAATTGGGTTCATTTGCAAAGATAAATATTTAATGAATAATAAAATAAATAAAATCGACTGGACATGGGATTATTTTGCTAAATTATGTCAAAATTAATAAAATAAATTTAATTAATTAGGTAGGATTTGAGCTTTTGTAAGCAATGATATTAGTATTAGCTTAAATAAAAATATTTATTAAAAGGATAGATTACAGAATGTTTCAAGGACAGCTTGTAATAACACGTTGAAGACCATATCTAAAATATAAGGACTAATTGAGCAAATTATTGAAAGAAAAAGGACTACATTTTTTGGGATGGTTGGGAGAGTTCTCGGAATTGAAATGGTCAAGGATGTAGAGAAGTGTCATCATTCCCATCACTTGGTATCATGAAATTACCTTTCGTAATCTAACAATTATAATTGCACACTCTCACTCACATGATTTTATAATTACTCTTTATCATTTTGTAAATTTACTATAGAGAAAAACATTTAACTATATAGATATCATTTTAATTAAAAGTCGAATAGAGTAAAATTTCTAAGAAAAAAAATATTTTTAAAATATTTTTATTCTTAAATTTTTTTATGAAAAACAATTAGAAAACTAATTTAGGGATTAACAAAGCAATCAATTATTTAAGAAGATTTTTTTTTTTTGCAGCGGCAACTCGAATCCGGAAGCTAAAGATGGGAATGAATGGAGATTAGGAATCTCAAGTTTATGATTTTGAATTATAATATTATTAATATATTTTTAATATTAGATTCCAGGACTACTGTGGATAGAGTTGGAGCTATATACATTTTTATAGAGCAATAAATTAGGACAACTATGTCTACCGAGTTACGTTGATAAACCTGCAAACCATACCGATCTCATAAAAAAATTATAAAATTAAATTCTCAACCATTTTAACATTAAAAACTATTTTGAAAAAAACTATAACAAAAACAACCAAAAAAAGGGAAAAAGGAAAAAAATCTGTTCACAAAAAAGAAAAAAATAACAATATAAAAAGACATTATATGCTTTTCCCATAACCTCTTTAGATTATAGGTAATGGATTTTTGGATAGCTTATGGTACATACTTCAATAATGTTTGGACCATTTAAAACTGTACCAATAAGGAAGAGGCACGATGGGGTTGAAACCTTTTCTATTTGTGGATTGGAGGCATTTGGGACCAGGTTCTAGACCTTTGGGGTCAAGCCATTTAATGCCAAAAGGTAGATTGGGAGTCATAAATCGGTTATATAGTAATTTGCTTTTATTTCGGGTCAAACATTTTTTTTTTGAATTATATATATATATATATATATATATATATATATATTTTCTTACAAAAAAAATTGTAATAATAAAACTAAAAACATATGCATTTGTTTAATAAAATAAATCTAGAACCATATATGCAAAAAAAAAAAAAATATTAACAAATCTATTTAACTTAGGATATATATTTTTCTAATACAATAGAATAAACGTTCAGTTGCTATTTAACATTTAAAAACAATATAACTGTAGTTAAAAAGTTAAATGCTTATATATAATAAAATATAATAATAATTATTATTCATGCTCTGGTACGACATAAGTAATGAGATCATAATAATCTTATAAGAAATAAATTAGAATAAATTAATCTTACAGAAATTGTCGCGACAAAGATTTTTCGACGCGCTTCGCACCCCGCCATCCCTCTCTGGAGAGACAACGGTGCGCGGTGAAAATGAGGTGATATATAGCCAAAAAAATTTACGACTATAATTATTAGGAGTCGCCACCTAGTATTAAGGTTACTAGGAACCTATTGGTCTGCGAGAGTGTAGGTAAGGAACTTGTTGTGCAAGGGGAAGACACATCACCCCCAGTGCACCCTACCTACACTGTAGATAAGAATGTTGTCGAAATAAACGACAACAAACTTCCCCACAAAAGGTCTCAAAACCTGGTTCATTACGCGCATAAATGTGCTCGGCGCGTTTGACAACCCGAATGGCATAACCAGCCACTCAAACAACCCATCTTTGCTCTTAAAAGCTGTCTTCCATTCATCCCCTGGTCTAACCCGAATCTGGTGATACCCGCTGTGGAGATCAATTTTCGAAAACAACTTCGAACCCTCAAGTTGATCCAACATGTCATCTAGGCGGGGAATTGGAAAACGATATTTTACCGTAATTTTGTTGATGGCGCGGCTGTCCACACACATACGCCAACTCCCATCTTTCTTTGGCGTCAACAACGCCAGAACCGCGCACGGGCTCATGCTCTCGCGGATAAAACCTTTCCGCAGCAACTCTTTAATTTTCTCCCGCAACACCTCATTCTCTTTCGGACTCATCCGATAATGAGGCAGATTTGGCAAGCTGGCCCCTGGTATGAGATCTATGTGATGCTGGACATCTCTCAAGGGTGGTAAATTATTCGGTAATTCATCCGAAGTGATATCCCTGAACTCGTCTATTACTGGCTTCAACCGGTCAGGAACTATCACCGAGGTCTCAACCTCCCCTTCCACCACAAAATTCTGGCCTTAACTACTAGCGCATAAAATTCTGGCGCACTCCTAATATCTGCCACAAATTCCGTATCCGAACTGGACACTGTCAAAAATGACTGTTTCTCTACTTCAGCAGCCTTACCGGAAAACTTCTTTTTATAAGGAGCCATAGCAATTTTATGTGACCCCCATGTGAACAAATAGGTATTATCCCGCCCCTTATACATTACATCCACATCATACTGCCACGGATGTTCCAACAAAACATGACTAGCATCCATATCAATCACATCGCAAACTACATCATCCTTATATATTTTTCCAATGGAAATAGGAACGCGACAGATTTCAGTTACCTTCACCGTGGGTCCTTTCTTAATCCAGCCGATTGTGTAAGGAGTCGGGTGCTTCTCGGTTGGCAGCTTTAGGTGCTCAACTAAACCCCTTGCAACGAAGTTCTCGAAACTCCCGCTGTCCACAATGAGATCGCACACCTTTTGGCTCACGGTGCAAAATGAACGGAATATGTTATTCCGCTGCCCGGTCTCCTCTTGCCTTGGGGTGTAAAGTATGCGCTGCACCACAAAATTCACTCGCTCCCCATCTTCCTCAGCGAGCTCAACCCCTTCGTAACAGTCATCTTCCCCTGCGTCATCTTCCGCAGCACCTAAACCTTCTTCTTCCCCCTCAATCCAGTTGACAGGCCTGCGCCTATCTGGGCAAGCATTAGACATATGCCCTGGTTTCCGGCAACGATAACAGACCCCTGGTGCAGGTCTAGCATATGGGTTGGAGTTCAAGTTCGTGTTCTGGTTCGGGTTTCGCGGCATACCCCTGTTTACTTGGGCTGGGGGGTTGCTGCTGCTGCTGCCTCCCTCTTTGTTCAACACCCCTGCTGGGCTATTGCTGCTACTGCCACCACCCTTGTCCCTATGGCTAAATGATGGTTCTGGATTGTTTCGACGGAAACCCGAAAATCCTCCCCTTCGCTCCATTAATTCAGCCTTCAACGCAAGGTTGTGAGCCTCTTCCACAGTCCACACCACCTGCAGACCAATTTTATCGCGCAAGGATGGTTTCAACCCATTCATGTACCTGGATACACGCTGCCCTTCTGTTTCATTCAGATTATTTCGTTCTAAAAGTCGCGAAAAGTCCGCGGTATAATCAAACACTGATCTGGACCCTTGTGAGCAATCTTGGAGTGACTGAAACAGGTATTGCTCATAATCTGGAGGCAGAAACCTCCCAATCATCAACTGCTTCATCCGACGCCATGTACGCACAAGTGTTTTCCCTTGCCGCTGCCGATTTTTTTGCAATTGATCCCACCAAACCGCAGCTCCTCCTTTCAACCGGAACGCCACAAACCTCACCATCTTCTCTTCTGGTATCTCCATCATCTCAAAGAATCTCTCCACTTAGGTGACCCAATCAAGGAAATCCTCAATTCGCAGATTCCCATTGAAACTGGGCAAATCTGCTTTCAGCCGATAATCATCTTGCCCCCTTGGCCTCCTCGCAGGTGGAGGTAAACCGTAGCCCATAGCATCCTCTTCATCGGACTAATCCTCGCTGTCGGGTTGTATGCGAGGTGCTGGGTTGCGTCTTCTATCAACAGGGTGGCCTCGGGCAATTCCCTCAGCGCGAGCCCTATCAACCGGTGGCCTGTTATTGGCGTTGAGATTGATCCCGGCAGCAAGCATCTCGCGAATCTGCGCTACTTGTTGCCGCGTCTCCTCCACTGCCGCCCACAAGGCCTCTACTCCATGGTCACCGCCAATAGAGTTTTCGTCTCCTGCTTCGTTATTCGCCATCGAGTTCGGCAAATCCGTGCTCTGATACCAATTGACGCAGCAGAAAATCAAAGGGGAATACGACCAACGTCAATATTCCGTAAAATCAAGGAACACGAGATTGAATCTCAATAAAACTCAGAGTTTATTTCATAAAATGATAGTTAAGTCGGCTGTCGGGTTTACAATGGATACTTAAAGATAAAACCCTAGCCTAATTCAATACAGAAAAGGAAAGGACATAAAACATTAAATTTGCCATAAATGGCAAATTTGAGATAAATGCAGAATATGAAAGAGCTATGAATTCTAAGAGAGTACCAATTGACCAAAGTCAATTTGGACTCTTAAATCAAAAGTAATTGCAAAAACGAAACTTTCCTAAAATGGCAAAAATGACGATTTCGGGGCCGAAACGATGGAATTTGGCCAAAATTGGGTCGAGGTCAGCAGCAAAGCTACGACGAAACGCATTGACTGGGTGAGTTTCGCGTTATTCCGACTTCGACGACCCGGTTGCCGAAATTCAGTTGCCTTTGAATTTCGGATGATCCCTCTTCAGCATGTATGATTCCACAACTTGTTCTACATCACTTTCTATGTTCCAAAATGATCCCTCTTCAGCATGTATGATTCTCTATAAGTTATACAAATGACTCTTCATCCATATCTCATTTGTTTTTCAGTTGGGGCCACCACCATATAGGACTCAAAAGCTTTTTAATTTATTTTATATTTTAGGGGGGCTTAGGTTATAAATGATTCGGCACCATATATCATGCTTTTGTTTGCGCTGTGGCTTTTGTGAAAGCATACTTGAAATAAAGAGCTTTCTTTTCTTTTTCCAATTTATCTCTGTAGCAGATTTAACATGCATGAACTATACTATATGAAACATTATTAAGAAGAAGTGTATGTGCAGATGATGCAAGGTAATATCTGGATATCTTTGAACCCTCTGGATTCTGCTCAAAGCATGACTCTGGTTCTTCGGTTTCAAATCCGACCGTCTTATGGAAGAGCCACATTTGCCCCAGGAACTTCCTCAGAACAACCAAGTTCCAATCCTCAGTTCAGAGGCCTTCGTGTTATACTTGCTGATGACGATGCTTTGAACAGAACCGTTACCAAGAAGCTGCTTTAGAAGTTAGGATGTGAGGTGACTGCTGTTTCATCCGGGTTTGAATGCCTTAGTGCTGAAAATTCTGTCAGACTAGTTGTTCTAGATATTCAAATGCCGGAAGGTCCGAAGTCGTAGTTGGCCATTGATTATAGCTGTGACTGCCAGTGCTGAGGATAATGTTTGGGAGAGATGTCTACAGATGGGAATGAATGGGATGATTCGAAAACCTGTTCTCTTACAAGGGATGGCAGATGAGCTTCAAAGAGTTCTTCAGCGGGCCGGCGAAGGATTGTGAGAATAAGCTGTAAAGATGACCAGACATTGTTTTATAGAACAATCTTTCAAGGGTCGTCACTCTGCCTCGTAAATCAAACAATCCTGCATGGAGATGTTTAGCTTTTAGCCTTGTACTTCATGGTATGTAAAGTGTAAGCTTTTACCACTCTCAAACGCTAGAATTTTCATAGAATGGATAATGACTAGTGAGAAATAGCAATTTTTTTATCTAACAGCAAAAGGAACCTGAAAATTATTCAGAGAAGTGAAATAATACAGAGACTAAATCTTCCAGATGTGCTCAAGCTAGTTGGATACTTCTATTCTGTTGCTTTTACTAACAGTTATTTCATACAGGTTAACATGGTTTGTGATTACTGTCTGCTACACCTTTCATCTCTGTGAAAAAGTTTTAGCTTTCAGCATTCAATCAATAAAAATAATTGCTAGTAATTGCTATAATATTTTATTTTTATTTTTATTTTAAATTAATTTGTTTTTTGTGTTTTTAGATTATTTTAATGTGTCGATATCAAAAATGATTTTTAACAAATAAAAAAAATATTATTTTAATGTATTTCTTAACGAAAAGCATTTTAAAAAATAATCTCAACTAAATTCTACAGACTAAATTTGTCTACATCTTGTTGGTTTGTGATCTTGTGAAGCAGAAACCTTCAGGCACTGTGGGCACATGGGCTAGCTTAGGTGTTTGAAAGGGAGGTTCAATTAGTTTTTTTGTTAATTTCTTTTTGTTTTTAATTATCTTTTTAGTAATTTTTAGATTACTTTATAATAATAACATTAAAAATATTTTTTTTTTGAAAATATTTACTAACACATTCTCAAACACCATCTCATCAAACCCCAGTAGCTTGATATTTTTGTATAGAAGCTTGAGACATGGCACACGCTACCATAATGTTTAGAATATTCATAGCCTTTGCTTTCAAAAATGGTTAGCAACTGGAAATTAATTTTGATTTTTCTCGACATTTTTCCTTAATTGTTACTATCAGAATTTAATTAATTATCCGGTGGAATATTGTTGCTGGTATCTGACATGATTGAAGTTATGGAAAATGATCCATCATCACCAGTCTCTCCTCGTTCATGTGCTAGCTTGGAATCCTTGAATTTTGAAATGATTCTTCAAAAAACAATTCAAACCAATTATTTACCCTGGAATATATATATATATATATATATATATATATATATATATATATATATATATATATAATTCCAAGTGGGCATGCTGCGTTTCTGGTTGAATGCTCAACTTTTCCAAGTGAGATTTGTAGTGCGAAACTGTTTTACAAGTTTATTTGGGTAACTCAAGTTATTCCAATTTACAAATTTGGTGGAATTGTTTTTTTTTTTTTTAAATGAACATGAGATCTACATCCTTTTAATATGCATTGAAAATGAATAATTTTAATGTACTAATATTATAATAAAAAATATTTATAATATAATCCACAGTTTAAATCCATGTATTATAATATAATCCACAATTTTTATTTTTATTTAAAAAAAATTATTTTTATCTATTTCATCTTTCAGCTTATTTAGAATTCCACCTTGTAATTCAAAATCTCCTCACTGATTTGATAGGTATTTTTTATTTATTATTATCATAATTATTAAAAGACATTGTCATCCACAACCATTTTATGGTGAATTATTAAAAGCCATGGAAAGTGCCGTTTCTCTTTGCAATGGTAGTGCTGTCTTCTCTTTGTTTGAAAGGGTGATTGATTGGTAAGGAAATAAATTACATGTTTAATTTTAATTACCTCAAATTATTTCTTTCTTAATATTTTCTAATTATTTTAATACTAAAAATAATAATTTAAAAATATTATTAAAAAAATAATCGATATCAACGTAGCAAATAAGCTTTACATTTTCCATGCAGCTTCTTCAAAGTTTCATCACAGGATGACCCACACGTTAAGTTCCTGCATCTTATAACATAAACGACATCTTACAACATAAACGAGGTATTTATCCTGCGCTTCATCATATGTAGGACCATTGTTTTTTATAATGTAACAAAAAATGTTAAAAAAGTGAGTTTTTTTTTAATAGTAATGTTAAAAAAATTATTTATATAACATTTTTTTTGTAAAGTAATATAATTTTACAAAATAAGATAAAAAAATTAAATACAATTGAACTCATTGGAACTCAAAATAATCACGCCATTAAGCATCTCTGAGCGAAAAAATCTCATTGACATCAAGTTTATTTTTTTTTCTAGTGAAGATGAGGAGCTGCCCAGAGCAGTTTTGATTTTAGATGATTTGTGGAAGGCTTTTTTTCTCCACAAGCTGGGAATTCCTGTCCGAGCTAAGGGATAATAGCATCGGTTTGAACAAGATCGCATGGAAGAATAACATCCTTTCAATAAAGAAAAACCATCTTACATGAAAAGAGTCTGGCATTAACTATATATATCTGGTTAAAATAATATAAATTATATTTTAAGTTGTCATCTAATAATTTTATTTAAATTAATTTATTAACAAGTTATCATGTAATTAATTGATGTGGTGTCATGTGATTAACTGATGTAAAAGTAATGGGAAATGATCTCCCAGTAATGGGAAATGATCTCCCTAGAGGAGAAGAAATCTCCCCGCAACTTGTCAGGGCAATCGAAGGATCAAGGATTTCTGTAGTGGTCTTCTCCAGAAACTATGCTTCCTCTAGATGGTGTCTTGACGAACTAGTAAGGATTATGGAGTGCAGGCAGAAAACTCACCAGGTTGTTCTTCCAACATTCTATGATACGGATCCTTCAGATGTCCGCAAACAGATCGGTAGCTATGCAAAAGCTTTTGATGAACATGAAAAAAACTTCAAGGGAGAAATGGAGAAGGTCAACAGGTGGAGAGAAGCTCTTACACAGGTTGCAAATCTATCTGGAAGGGTTTTACACAATGAGACAAATGGGTATATCTTTATCTTCCTCTGTCAAAATCCACTTGCACATATCAAAAGAAACAATCTTTTTATTATTATCATTTTGATATTGATATTTCCACTTTGATTAAATATTAGTTTTTAATTGCAATATATGTAGATGTAGCAAATATCTAATGTCAAAGTATTCCACTTTACGAGAGGAGTGTTGCTTATATATTTTTGGGTTTTTAATTTGTCAAAAGCAAAAAAAAAAAAAAGTGATTCTCCGAACTCAGTGATTCTAGTCTCATGTGAAACATAACACCCTAACTCACAATTTTCAATTCATTTATTTTTTAATTTTAAAGTTCAGATCAATATTGAACAACAATTTTGTCCAGTAACACACAACTTAACCTATTTTCAGATTGTTTTTGCATATCTAACTATAGAAAATCTTGATGAAATATGATTTCTTCATATATTTTCATTTAGAGGATAACATTATATATAGGGAAAGAGGCACAACTAACCAAGCCTCTTTCCTCAATTAGCTCCTTGATTTAAGGAAGAGTAAACTACAAGAAAGCAACCTAGAATAAGTAACCACCCTACCTATAGTAGCAGCCACCCTATAGCAACCTAACAAGTAACCACCCTACCTATAGTAGTAGCCACCCTATAGCAACCTAGAACAAGTAACCATCCTATAGCAGCCACCCTATAGAAATCTAGAATTGACTTTTAATATTTCAATACTAACAACTTATACGCCGTTGATGTCTTTCTTTCTCTGAACAGATATGAAGCGAAGTTCATTAAAAGGGTTGTCAGTGATGTAGCTTGTAAATTGGGAAACAAAACCTTGCACGTAGCCAAACACCCTGTAGGTATTTCTTCCAAGAAAATGGTAAGAACTCATTACATTGTTCCATCAGATCCATTGTGTCTTGATCATGGAAGATACAATGATCAACCATTTGTTCAAATCTCACCACCCTCATTTAATTTGATAAAAATTAAGCACAAGGTGATGTGGGTCTGTGCAAGTTTCAAGCCCAAATGGCTTTCACTTGAGGGGGTATGTTAGAGAATAATATAAATCATATTATGGGGTCTCACTTACAAGCTTAAACTTTTAGATGAGATGGTTCCTTGTTTTCCGATTTACATGAACTTTATTTTATTTCTCAGTTGGTTGTAAGATTCTTTTCGATACATGTGAAGCATATTATGTAATGCATTATTTTAATTTGTATGATATATATCTAATTCCAAGTGGGCATGCTGCGTTTCTGGTTGAATGCTCAATTTTCCAAGTGGGATGGTCAACACGTTAACTTAGCTTCTGATTCTTTTGTTGAAGTTTTAAATTAGAGATGTGAAGCAAGTTGTTATATATTATAATATAATCTTTAGTAGGTAAAGTTTCTGCCATGCTTCCCGTTGAACAATACAATAATCTTTGCTACTGTAAATCTCATCCCAACTTCCTTG
Source organism: Salix koriyanagi (assembly GCA_029228605.1). Classification (NCBI taxonomy): domain Eukaryota; kingdom Viridiplantae; phylum Streptophyta; class Magnoliopsida; order Malpighiales; family Salicaceae; genus Salix; species Salix koriyanagi. The sequence continues at coordinate 2,259,945 of CM055345.1, forward strand.
ACATTGACTTCCCGATTTCCCGAAGCTGTCAAATGTCTTACACCTTTGTGATGATCATTGCTTCCTTCTCTGGTTGAATCGAATCACCTGGAGCTCAACATCTTGCAACCTCCTCCGAATGTTTAAACCATACATTCTTTCTGTTCTTGATTTTTTTCACACCCGGAACACTGCTACAGCAAACCAGCACTTGAAGCACAACTTGAATCCAGGTAAATTATTTACACTCCATCTTCTTCATTTTGTTTTTCACATGCAACTCTGGTTTGAATCTTACATGTAAAACACAAGATGTAGAAGTTCTAATGATAAACTTTGGAAACATTACATGCCTTGTGGAGTTCCTGTTAAATTGACCCCAAGTTAACCTTGCACTCATTGTTCTTTATTTTTAGTTTCTTTTCTGTTTGTAACCTATTATTCTAGTTTCAACCTTTCCTTTTTCATAATTTTTTATTCAATATTTGGACACCTTTTTTAATGTAGGACAAAATGGTTAGATCAAATGATCTGTTTTGGAATGATGTTGAAGAAATGAATGATGGAAGATTGAAGTGTAAGTTCTGTCGGCATGTAAGAAACAAAGGGGACCTTAAGTCCTTAGTAAGAATATCTGCAAATTGCTCCTGAGAGGAGACAAACTGAACAACTACTTGTTTTCCAAATTGATAGATAGCTACTTGTTTTCAATTTAGAATTTTGGGTTTTCTCTTCTTCTTGTATGGCATCAAAATAATAAGATGAGCAGTGGTGGGGAAATGTGTCAAAGATTACTGGTTGTGGAAAGAAAATCACAGTGGTCCATTTTTTTATGGGTCTGGAAGATCCTGAAATTTGGTTGATAGTGTTGTGTTGCTGATCTTTAGTGTGAAATGCAAGTTGGTATTTTAGATTTTGGAGAGGGAGACATGACTTTGTTATAATTGGTGAGCCTGTGTGTGTCTGTGTGTTTGAAGAATTCAGACCAGGGAATGTATATTCATACTTGTAGAAATCAAAAAACAAAAGTCAACGAAAAAAGTCAACTATGTTGACTTGTTGACTAAAACAGGCACTATTCAGATCAAAATCTGGAATTGCCAGAAAATGAAGAACACGAAGAACAAATTGCCCTGGATTTTGAAGAACAATAAAGAACAAAATTCCAGAGCAAATGAGCAGAATCTTAGTTAGGTTACTGCCATAGCCTTGTCTTTATTTATAGCAAAAAATAAACGATTACAAGAGTTCTAGTTGATTACAACTTCTTCTTGTACTAGATAAGTCCTAGAATTTAGATTGCACCTAAGCTAGAAAGCATGATCAACATGATCCGAAAATAGATAAAATTCCCTACAGCCTAATTCAATCCTAATCTAAACATTAATACTAGAATTCAAATAGGGACTCCATGCTCTAATCTTCAATCTGCTGCAGCCTTGATATCCATGATCTTCAACACTCCTCCTTGGATGCAAGGCTGCACATTCCTATCTTCATCCTTAATTCTTCAAACCTGTCTTTGGCTAATGGTTTGGTAAAGAAATCAGCCAATTGCTCCTTGGATGAGCAGTATTCCATCTCTAACTCCCCTTCTTGTTGAAATTGCCTCAATGCATGGTACTTAATCTTCATGTGCTTGGTTTTATTGTGAAAAACTGAATTTTTCGAAATGGCTATGGCTGACATGTTGTCACATAGCAAGACAGTAGGACTAACTTGAACACAATCAAGATCCTTAAGCATTTTCCTCAACCAAACCAATTGTTTTGCTGCCACATAAGCTGCCACATATTCGGCTTCAGCTGTTGAATGAGCAACAATGGATTGCTTCTTAGAAAGCCAACTGAACACATTTGAACCTAGGACAAAGCAATATCCTGAGGTGCTCATCATGCACTCACTACCTCCCCAATCATCTGCCAGTATAGCCAACAAGGCCGATGTGTTTGGACTTCACAAAAATTCAAGCCGAGAGACTTAGTCCCCCTGCAAATACCTTAGCACACGCTTGGCAGCCCATGAAATGTGATTGATTTGGATCCCGTATAAACCTTGAAAGATAATTAACAAAGCAAACACAATGTCAGGGCCTTGTGATGGTTAAATATAATAAGCTCCCAATCAAGCTTCTATAAGTCTTTCCATCACACTTTTTGAGTTCCATCATCTTTCACCAATTTCAAATCCTAGTATCATAGGAGTAGGAACCGATTTGCAATTTGTCATTGCAAAGCTATCCAAGATCTTCTCGAACAAAGGATTTTTGACAAATAAAACATCCTTGTTCTGATTGCATTACCTCCATTCCCTGTAAAATAAGACAACAAGCCAAGCTCATTCATCTCAAATTGCTCTTTCATGTTCAATTTGAACTCTTCTATCACCGCTTCTTGTCACCTCGTGATCAGCAAATCATCCACATATATCGACACCATCAATACATGTTTATCAACATGCTTTACATACAAGGTCACCTCATTTGCACTTCTTTCAAATCCTAAGCTCAACAAGTGTTCATCAAGTTTACTATACCAAGCTCTAGGAGCTTGTTTGAGCCCATATAAAGCTTTCTTCAAAAGATACACTTGGTTTAGATTGTCATTCTCAAACCCAACCGGTTGATCAACATAAATTTCCTCATTCAAATAAACATTAAGAAATGCAGATTTAACATCTAATTGATAAACATACCAAACCCATTTTGTGCCGCAAGAGCAAGCAAGAGCTTCATTGTGTCATGTCTAGAAACCGGGCAAAAGTATCGCATAATCCACCCCCCGCCTCTTGAGCATAACCCTTAACCACTAATCTTGCTTTTATGTTTGTTTATCTTACCATCAGCATTCAACTTTGTCTTAAAAATCCATCTTACCCCAATTATCTTCTTGTTTGCGTGTGTCTATCAACAAGCTTCCGTGTCTGGTTTTTTCTCAATCATTGCAAGCTCCTCCTTCATTGCAGCTATCCATACCTTAGATTTCAAGGCTTCTTCAACTCCAACAGGGTTCAAAGCATCAGCCACATTGCATCTCGTTATAAATCTCAGCCTAATGATCTCGTGCCCCTCACAGTTCATCATCACCGTCTTCATCCTGTTTCTTGCTCATAAAACTGAATCTGTTTAGGTAGTGTTTCAGCTTGTGCTCTCCCAATTCCATGCTGCATTTTCTATCATCTTCACATTTCTAGCAACAATAACTTTGTCAGCATTTACAACATAAACCTTATAAGCCTTGGATTTTGAGCTATAACCAATGAACACTCCCATCTCAGCCTTTTTTTCATCCAATTTCTTCCTATTAACTTCAGTGTTTCAACACATAGCAAATACAACCAAACACCCTTAAATGGTTAATACTAGGTTTAGCATCATACCACAATTCATATGGAGTTTTATCTCCTAAAACTCTAGAAATCATTCGGTTCAAAATATAGGTGGTTGTGTTGACAAACTCTCCCGCCCTGTAATTTTAAGGGCATTTTTTTCTCAAACAACAAACACCTAGCCATCTCCATAAGTGTTCTATTTTTCCTTTCACTTACCCCATTTTGCTAAGGGGTATAAGAAATTGTTAGCTGATGTTTGATACCTTCTCTCACCAAAAAATCATCAAATTGCCGAGAGGTATACTCACCCCCATTGTCAGACCTCAGAATTTTGATTTTGCATCCAGCTCAAGTTCAACAAACGAGCTTTGAACTTCAGAAACTCAAGAAACACATCAGCTTTTGCCTTCAAAAAATAACTCCAACAAAACCTGCTATAGTCATCAATGAACAAGAGAAAATACCTTGATCCACTCAAGGATTCATTAGACATAGGGCCACACAAATCAGTGTGCACAAGCTGCAACTTAGATGTGGATCTAAGTATATTATTAGGAAAAGCAACTTTTGTTTGCTTCCCTAGCTGACAGGCTTCACAAAACACATCCTCATTCAATATATTTGGCAAACCATGTGCCATCTCTAAGTTAGACATCTTCCTTAAGGCTGCATAGTTAAAATGCCCAAGCCTTTTGTGCCAAAGTATTGACTCATCCTCTCTACATGCATTAGCTTTTAAATATGTTGAATTCCAATCAACATTAAAGCTTCTATTCACCATTCTAGTGGACAATAACAACACCCCTTTATCATCTTTAATTTTGCATATTCCATTCTTAAATGACAATGCATATCCAGTTTCTAATAATTGTCCCACACTCACAAGATTTTGCTTCAATTGAGGCACATACATAACATTCCTTAAAATTTTTGTACCTGCCATAGTGTCAACTGCAATTGCACCTCTTCCTTCAACTTGCACATAATCTCCATTAGCTATTCTTACTTTGGACAAAAAATTTCTATCCAATTCTTTGAACAAATCAAGGTCTGCTGTCATGTGATTTGTGCATCCCGAATCAATGAGCCAAAGTGAAGATTTTACCTCAGTTATGTTGCATGTAGGTTCTGCAATTACCATAAATAATTGCTCTTCTTTCTCCTCCTCAGCATCATCTTCAGTTTGTGCAATTCTTGCAACTTCAGTTTTCTTGCAAAATTTTTGCATGTGGCCGAATTCTTTGCATCTTCTACACTGGATGTTTTTGAGCCAGCACCAAGAGTCTCGGTGATTTGTCTTCTTGCAATACTTGCAAGGTGGAAAATCTTCTCTCTTTTCCACTCCTGAGGTGTTCCCTTTCCTGTTGAATGACTGCCAATTGTTTGGCTTCCAGTTGCTGCTCTTTTCTCTCTTATTTTCAACACTGTTTCTGAAAACAGGTTTGACATAGTGTTTGTCTTTCACTTTTGCCACAAGTGCCTCACCACTTGACACTTGATGTCTATAAGAGTGCCTCTCCTCCACTGACAGCGAGCATTAATCAGCCTCTTGAAGGCTGATTTCAGAAAAAATCATGTGAGTCTTCAAGTGAACATATCTTATGTTCAAACCTGTCGGGTAAGCTCACCAAAACCTTCTCCACAATCCTTGAGTCAGGAAAATCTTCCCCCAAAAGTCTCACTTGATTCACAAGTTTTGAAATTTGGGAAGAGAAATCCTTAATTGTGTCTGTCTCCCTCATTCTCAAGGCTTCAAATTGCCTTCTCAGATTCATCACCTGCATCCTCCTTGATTTTTCATCCCCTTGGAATTCAGCCTTTAGCTTATCCCAAGCTTCTTTGGCTGTTTTACAAGTCATAATCCTTGTAAAAATCTCCTCACTTACTGCATTATATATGCTAGTAAGTGCTCTGAAACTCTTGGATTTTTCTTTATTGAAAAATCTTATTTGATTCAAGGTTGGATCATCGTCTAAGGGAGTTGGAACCTTGCCCGCATCCACATAATCCCATAGATCAAAAGCCTTCAGGTAAGCTTCCATCTTTACAGCCCACACTCCATAATTCACACCTGTAAATGTAGGTGTTGATGATTGAAAATTTGCTCCAGAATTCATCTCACACTGCACCCAAAAAATGCACAAAAAGAACCCAAAAAACTGTTTTGTCCAAGAACCCTTCAAAGCTGTCAAGCTTTGATTTTTAATTGACCTCACAAATAAATCACTCGTGTTTCACACAATCCCCACAAAGAACAACACTGCTCTGATACCAATTGTAGAAATCAAAAAACAAAAGTCAACGAAAAAAGTCAACTATGTTGACTTGTTGACTAAAACAGGCACTATTCAGATCAAAATCTGGAATTGCCAGAAAATGAAGAACACGAAGAACAACTGCCCAGATTTTGAAGAACAATAAAGAACAAAATTCCAGAGCAAATGAGCAGAATCTTAGTTAGGTTACTGCCATAGCCTTGTCTTTATTTATAGCAAAAAATAAACGATTACAAGAGTTCTAGTTGATTACAACTTCTTCTTGTACTAGATAAGTCCTAGAATTTAGATTGCACCTAAGCTAGAAAGCATGATCAACATGATCTGAAATAGATAAAATTCCCTACAGCTAATTCAATCCTAATCTAAACATTAATACTAGAATTCAAATAGGACTCCATGCTCTAATCTTCAATCTGCTGCAGCCTTGATATCCATGATCTTCAACACTCCTCCTAGGGGTTCTAGAGGTATAGTTCAAGTAGTTGTTTTTCATATTTAGTTTTTTGGATTCTGATGTACTAGGGATTTGTAAGATTTAGGAACTTGTGACAAGAATGCATTAGGCAAGTGTTCACTTGGGTGCAATGTTAAGAGCATTAGCTTCTAGATTCTTGTTGATTTCATATATGTGGACTCCATATATGCCATTATTGCTGCATTATTGTGCAATAGAGGTAATAGCAGCAGACATCCTGTGAGGTGAAATGCTGCCATTTTATTCACCTAAATCTAGAGATGAAAATGCTTTGCACAGGGAGAGTTGCTAGTAAAATTTATGAAAGAAAACTCTCTTTTCTATGCTTACAACTTTTGCTGTGGTTGTCTCCATTGTTTATATCTAAGAGATAGTTACATCCTTTACTTCTTGTAAATGCATCTGATTAGATTTGCAAATTATTCAAGCTGTGTTTTTTTACTCAAAGAAAAATCATATGTTTGGTTTGAAATAACTTGAATCAAAATATTTCTACATTCAAGTCAAAAGTTGAAATTTATAACTTGTAACCTATTTATTCTAAGTTGTATCATCTCCGTTCTTAAAAGAAATTGATCTCAGCCAATGCCTCCCAAAGATATTTCTAACTCAAATTATTTTTGTCAGAAGTGATTCATGACAATTAACATTAGTATTGTGACTTGAGTCCTAAAGATTCTCTATAAGTTATACAAATGACTCTTCATCCATATCTCATTTGTTTTTTCAGTTGGGGCCACCACCATATAGGACTCAAAAAGCTTTTTTATTTTATTTTTATATTTTAGGGGGGTTAGGTTATAAATGATTCGGCACCATATATCATGCTTTTGTTTGCGCTGTGGCTTTTATGAAAGCATACTTGAAATAAAGAGCTTTCTTTTCTTTTTCCAATTTATCTCTGTATCAGATTTAAGATGCATGAACTATACTATATGAAACATTATTAAGAAGAAGTGTATGTGCAGATGATGCAAGGTAATATCTGGATATCTTTGAACCCTCTGGGTTCTGCTCAAAGCATGACTCTGGTTCTTCGGTTTCAAATCCGACCGTCTTATGGAAGAGCCACATTTGCCCCAGGAAGTTCCTCGGAACAACCAAGTTCCAATCCTCAGTTCAGAGGCCTTCGTGTTATACTTGCTGATGACGATGCTTTAAACAGAACCGTTACCAAGAAGCTGCTTGAGAAGTTAGGGTGTGAGGTGACTGCTGTTTCCTCCGGGTTTGAATGCCTTAGTGCTCTTAGCTCCGCTGAAAATTCTGTCAGACTAGTTGTTCTAGATATTCAAATGCCAGAAATGGACGGGTTTGAAGTGGCAACACGAATCCGGAAGGTCCGAAGTCGTAGTTGGCCATTGATTATAGCTGTGACTGCCAGTGCTGAGGATAATGTTTGGGAGAGATGTCTACAGATGGGAATGAATGGGATGATTCGAAAACCTGTTCTCTTACAAGGGATGGCAGATGAGCTTCAAAGAGTTCTTCAGCGGGCCGGCGAAGGATTGTGAAAATAAGTTGTAAAGATGACAACAATCCTGCATGGGTTTGTGATCTTTTGAAGCAGAAACCTTCAGGCACTGTGGGCACATGGGTTAGCTTAGGTGTTTGAAAGTGAGGTTCAATTTGTTTTTTTGTTAATTTCTTTTTGTTTTTAATTATCTTCTTAGTAATTTTTAGATTACTTTATAATAATAATATTAAAATTTTTTTTTTTTGAAAATATTTACTAACACATTCTCAAACACCATCTCATCAAACCCCAGTAGCTTGATATTTTTGTATAGAAGCTTGAGACATGGCACACGCTACAATAATGTTTAGAATATTCAAAGCCTTTGCTTTCAAAAATGGTTAGCAACTGGAAATTAATTTTGATTTTTCTCGACATTTTTCCATAATTGTTACTAATTCTTCACCTGCATTTCCCCATGAACTATCAGAATTTAATTAATTATCCGGTGGAATATTGTTGCTGGTATCTGAGATGATTGAAGTTATGGAAAATGATCCATCATGACCAGTCTCTCCTCGTTCATGTGCTAGCTTGGAATCCTTGAATTTTTAAATAATTCTTAAAAAAAAAATTAAAACCAATTATTTACCCTGGTGTATATATATATATATATATATATATATATATATATATATATTCCAAGTGGCATGCTGCGTTTCTGGTTGATTGTAAACTTTATTTTATTTCTCAGTTGGTTGTAAGATTCTTTTCGATACACATTATGTAATGCATTATTTTAATATGTATGATATATATATAATTCCAAGTGGGCATGGTTTCTGGTTGAATGCTCAACTTTACCAAGTCGGATGGTCAACACGTTAACTTAGCTTCTGATTCTTTTGTTGAAGTTTTAAATTAGAGATGTGAAGCAAGTTGTTATATCTTATAATATAATCTTTGGTAGGTAAAGTTTCTGGCTTGCTTCCTGGGGAACAATACAATAATCTTTGCTGCTGTAAATCTCATCCCAACTTCCTAGACATTGACTTCTCGATTTCCCGATTTCCATAAGCTATCAAATGTCTTAAACCTTTGTGATGATCATTGCTTCCTTCTCTGCTTGAATTGAATCACCTAGAGCTCAACATCTTGCAACCTCCTCCCCCCCCTCCCCCCCCGGAACACTGCTTCAGCAAACCAGCACTTGAAGCACAACTTGAATCAAGGTAAATTATTTATACTCCATCTTCTTGATTTTGTTTTTCACATGTAGCTCTGGTTTGAATCTTTCAAGTAAAACACAAGCTGTAGAAATTCTAATGATAAACTTTGGAAACATTCCATGCCTTATGGAGTTCATGCTAAATTGACCCCCAAGTTAACCCTGGATTAATTGTTATTCCTTTTTAGTTTCTTTGCTGCTGTTTGTAACCTGTTATTCTAGTTTCAACCTTTCCTTTTTCATTATTTTTTATTCAATATTTTGACCCTTTTTCTATGTAGGACAAAATGGTTAGATCAAATGATCCGTTTTGGAATTATGTTGAAGATATGAATGATGGAAGCATGAAGTGTACGTTCTGTGGGCATTTATTTGCCAAGGATACTTCCATTTCGAGGATCAAATGGCATTTTTCAGGAGAGAGAGGCCGTGGAGTTGGCATTTGTGGTCTGGTGCCTAAAGAGGTTCAAGAAGCAGCATTTCTAGCTATGCGTGGTGGCAAAAAAAGACATAAAAGCATACCAAGTTCAAGCAATGATTATGCCATTCCCACCTGTCCACAAGAACAAGACAATGCAGGGGATGCTGGAAGGATGCAAGTGGGAGTTCAAGGCACGGAACAAAGTGGTTGGCGTGAGAGAATTCATTCGCATGTTGACATGGAAAACACAGTTACACTCGGAGTTGATGCTCATGAGAGTAGAGGAGAACCAAAACAAGGAACAGATGTGGTGGATCAACTTGCTGATGGTACTTGGGATCAGATAAACTCTGCCCTTTTGATGGCGCAGAAGCTGAATGAAATCAGTACCAATTTAATGCAGGAAGAAGAGGATGTGGAGCGTCTGCAAGTGCAGCATCTGGAGAGAGGTAGATCTTGTGATAGGCCGTCAATTAATCAAGCTGATAAGCCTCAAGGAGATTCATCCCAGCCATCAGATCCATTGTGTCTTGATCATGGAAGATACTATGATCAACCATTTGTTCCATCAGTAAGCAATGATGTGATTATGAATGATGTGCAGAACATGGTTAGAGTGAGGACAGAGCCAGTGGAGGAGCATGATGTGGAGAATAGTGGAAGATTAGTGCAGCTTGGCTCAGGATCTTCTGAAAGTCTGAAATACAGCAAGACTAGAGGAGTTCCATTTCCTAATAGCTCTAATAAGCTAGTGGGTCAAGCATTTGAAGAGAACAGGAAGGTGATATGGTCTTTGTTAATGGATGATGAAGTCTCAACAATTGGCATTTATGGGATGGGGGGGGTTGGTAAAACCACAATACTACAACATATCCACAATGAGCTTCTTCAGAGACCAGATATTTGTGATCATATTTGGTGGGTGACTGTGTCTCAAGATTTCAGCATTAATAGATTGCAGAATCTTATTGCCAAACATCTTGATCTAGACCTTTCAAGCGAGGATGATGATCAACATAGAGTTGCCAAATTGTCAGAACAACTGAGGAAGAAACAAAAATGGATTATCATTTTAGATGATTTGTGGAACAGTTTTGAGCTACACGATGTGGGAATTCATTCCTCGTTGAAAGGAAGCAAGTTGATTTTGACAACTCGATCACAAACGGTTTGTGATCAGATTGATTGCCAACACAAAATCCAAGTGAAGCCCCTTTTTGAGGGAGAATCTTGGACTTTGTTCAAGGAGAATCTTGGACGTCACATAGCACTTTCAGATGAAGTGAAAGGAATTGCAAAAGCTGTTGCAAGGGAATGTGCTGGTTTGCCATTGGGAATTATAACAATTGCAAGGAGCTTGAGGGGAGTGGATGACCTGCCTGAGTGGAGGACTACATTGATGAAATTAAGAGAATTGAAATTTAGGGACATGGATGAGAAGGTATTCAAGGTATTGAGGGTTAGTTATGACCGGTTAGATGATGGGTTAGCACTAAAACAATGTCTCTTACACTGTGCATTATTTCCTGAAGATGATATGATTGAAAGGGAGGAGCTGATAGGTATTTGATCGATGAGGGAATAATTAAAGGAAGGAGGAGGCAAGATGCATTTGACGAGGGCCACACGATGTTAAATAGACTCCAATATGTCTGCTTATTGGAAAATGTTCATAGGGTGTTTGATGATAAAAGATATGTCAAGATGCATGACTTGATTAGGGACATGGCCATCCACATATTGCAAGAGAACTCTAATGTCATTGTTAAATGTGGTGAACAATTAGAAGAACTGCCAGATGCAGAGGAGTGGACGGAGATTCTGAAGATTGTTTCACTAATGCGAAATGAATTTGTAGAAATTCCTTCCAGCCATTCACCAATGTGTCCAAATCTGTCAACTCTATTGCTTTGTGAAAATAAACGGTTGGTATTCATTGCAGAGTCATTTTTCAAGCAATTGCATGGGCTCAAGGTCCTCGATCTGTCTCGCACAGGTATTGAGAAATTGCCAGAATCTGTCTCTGATTTGGTGTCTCTCATTGCATTATTGCTCATTGATTGTGGGCGGCTAAGTTATGTTCCATCATTAGAAAAGCTGAGAGCACTGGAGAGTTTAGATCTCTATGGAACCTCACTTGAAAAGATGCCTCTAGGCATGGAATGTTTATGCAACCTTAGGTATTTTAGAATTACTGGATGTGGTGAAAAGGAGTTTCCTAGTGGGATATTACCAAAACTCTCTCACCTGCAAGTCCTTGCAATTGGACGGTTTCCTACGAAATGCTTTACAATTGAAGGAATGGAAGTAGGATACTTGGGGAAGTTGGAAACTTTGCAATGCCATTTCAAAGGCTTCTCTGACTTCGTGGACTATCTCATATCTAAGGATGGGATCCAATCATTAATCACATACAAAATTTCAGTAGGAACGTTGAATGATTTCAGTTTGTTTGGCAGTAATTATTTCCCAAGTAAAACAGTTAGGTTGGGTAGTTTAAGTATCAACAGAGATAGAGATTTCCAGGTCAAGTTCTTAAATGGCATTCAAGGACTGTATTGTGAAAGCATCGATGCAAGAAGTTTATGTGATGTTTTGTCATTAGAGAATGCAACTGGACTGGAGATCATCAACATTGAGTCTTGCGATAGCATGGAGAGCTTGGTTTCATCTTCTTGGTTCTGCTCTGCTACACTACCAATGCCATCAAATAATGGTATGTTTTCTCGTCTTAAAGAGTTTTATTGTTTTGAATGTAACAGTATGAAGAAGTTGTTCCCTCTTGAGTTGCTGTCATACCTCGTAAACCTGGATGTGATTAAGGTTGGTAATTGTGAGAAAATGGAGGAGATAATAGGAACAACAGATGAGGAAAGCAGCACCTCCAATCCCATCACGGAATTAACACTCCCAAAGTTAACATATCTGGAATTGCATGGTTTACCAGAACTGAAAGGGATTTGTAGTGCGAAACTGATTTGCAATTCTCTTGAAGCAATTGTAGTCAAATTTTGTGAGAAGCTGAAGAGGATGGCGATTAGTCTTCCGTTGCTTGAAAATGGCCAGCCATCCCCTCACCCTTCTCTTAATAGAATAGATGCGTATCCAACATATTGGTGGGAGACAGTGGTGGAGTGGGAGCCTCCTAACGCCAAGGAAGTCCTTCGTCCCATTGTAGACTTATATTGAGAGGAGTAGACTGCTCTGCCCTGAATATAGTATAGAATAAAGAGTAAGCATCATCTTTTATTTCTCTCTCTTTCTACAATTGATTCTCTGCACACCATGCTAATTTCTTAATGTTATTCTTGTTAGTTATTAAACTTGTTTATCAAGAGTCGCAACTATTAGTATTGAAGAGTCGCATCTATTAGTATTGAGGAGTCGCAACTATTAGTATTGAAGAGTCGCATCTATTAGTATTGAAGAGTCGCAACTATTAGCATTGAAGAGTCGCAACTATTAATGTCTATATATAGTGTATGAATCTCATAATGAAAAAAGTGTGAGAGTACCATTTTTATATGTATTGTATTCTACCAAATTAGAGAGTGTGCAGCCTAAACCTTTTTCTTTTCTATTCTTTATTTCTGCCAAATTTCCAACAAAACTGGTATCAGAGCCCGAGAGACAACATGACTTCCAACAACAACAATTCCCAATTTCATATTCCCCGCCTTACCAAACAAAACTATGATTTGTGGTGCATCCAATACAAAGCACTACTTAGATCACAAGAGTTATGGGAGCTGGTTGAAGATGGTTATACTGAACCAAAAGAAGACTTTGTGATGAGCAATGCAGAGAGACAAGCACTGAGAGAATCAAGAAAGAAAGACAACAAGGCGTTATTCACAATTTATCAAGGGCTTGATGAAGCAACCCTTGAGATGGTGGCACCAGCAAAGACATCAAAGGAAGCATGGGAAATGCTTAGCAAAACTTATAGTGGAGTTGAAAAAACAAAAAGAGTTCGACTACAATCTCAGAGAGGAGATTTTGAGAAGCTGAACAAAGAAGGCAATGAGACAATCTCAGATTACTTTACAAAAGTAATCACTTTGGTTCACCAGATGAGAAGGAATGGTGAAAATATTGATGATGTTCGTGTGATGGAGAAAATTTTGAGATCACTGGATTCAAAGTTTGACCATGTGGTTGTAGCAATTGAAGAATCAAAAGATTTAGAAGAATTGACAGTAGAAGAGTTAATGGGATCACTGCAAGCCCATGAGCAGAAAATTGACAGAAGAGGAGAAGGAAGAACACTTGAACATGCTTTGCAGACACAACTAACTTTGAAGAATTCCAATGAATCCAACAGAGGAGCATTCCAGAGAGGCAGATTTTTGCATAGAAGAGGAAGAGGAGGAAGATCATATAGAAATCAAGAATTTCATGGTGCACGAAATCAGAATTTCAATGGCAGAGGCAGAGGCAGATTCAGAGGAAGAAGTCGTGGAGGATACTCAAACTGGAAAAATAACAATGCAGGCGTGCAATGTTATAATTGCAAGGAATATGGTCATTTCGCCTCTGACTGTTCACAATACAGATTTGAAGACAAAGTTGTTAATTTTGCTGAGAAGGTAAGTGATTCAGAAGAACCTGCACTGCTGCTGGCATGTGGAAAATTTGATGATAGCAGATCTAGTACCTGGTATCTAGACACAGGAGCATCAAATCATATGTGTGGCATGAAGGAAGCATTTGCAGATATTGATGAGAGTTACAAAGGAAAAATCACTTTTGGAGATCTTTCTCAAATACCTGTTGAAGGAAGAGGCCGAATTCTTATACAACTCAAGAATGGTGAGCAGAAATTCATAACAGAAGTATTTTACGTTCCAGACATGAAGAGTAACATCTTAAGTCTGGGACAGTTTCTGGAGCAAGATTTTGAAGTGCAGATGAAGAATAAGAACTTGAAGATTTTTGATGAATCTGGAGCTTTAATTGCCTCAGTCAAGATGACCAAAAACAGGATGTTTCCTCTTGACTTAAATGTGTGTATGTCAAACTGTTTCAAGGCAGAAAGTTCAAATATGACGAACTTGTGGCATTTGCGATATGGACATCTGAATTGTGGATCATTAATGATGATGGAGAAACACAGGATGGTTCTGGGAATACCACAACTTGAACACACAAATGATTTGTGTGAAGTGTGTGTGATGGGAAAGCAGCACCGAAAATCCTTCCCAAAGAAGAGTTCTAGAGCATCTCAGCCTCTAGAATTGGTGTATTCAGATGTGTGTGGGCCAATTACACCTACAACAATAGGGGGAAACAGGTATTTTCTTACATTCACTGATGATTTTAGTGGAAAAACATGGGTATATGTGTTGAAAGAAAAAAAAGAAGTGCTGGGCAAGTTTAAGGAATTTAAAAATCTGGTAGAGAAGCAAAGTGAATGCAAGCTGAAAAATCTGAGAACTGATAGGGGAGGAGAGTATGTGTCTCATGCTTTTGATTATTATTGTAAAGAGAATGGTATAGCACATCAGCTCACAATGCCACAGACTCCACAACAGAATGGAGTATCGGAGAGGAAAATAGGACTATTATGAACATGGTTAGATGTATGTTAAAAGAAAAGAATTGTCCTAAAGAGTTTTGGGGAGATGCAGTTGTGTGTGCTGTGTATTTGTTGAACAGATTTACAACAAAGAGGTTGCATATGCTTACACCAGAAGAAGCCTGGAGCATGAAGAAACCGAGAGTTGATCACTTGAGGATTTTTGGCAGCATAGCTTATGCCAAAATTCAAGATGAAAAACGAACCAAGCTTGAAGATAAAAGTCAGAAATGCATACTGCTAGGATATGGAGAAAATTCGTATGGTTATAAATTGTTCAATCCAGTAACAAAAAAGGTGATCATGTCAAGAGATGTAAAGTTTGATGAAGAGCAAGAATGGAACTGGAGCTCTGAGAATCAACTGCAAAAATTGATTGTAGATGAAGAGCAGATCCAGAAAGATGAAGGAGAAATCATGATAGCTCCATCTCCATCAACTAGCAGCCCATCTAGTTCTCCAAGTTCAACAAGAAAGACAAAGAGCATACAGGAGATTTATGATGTAACAGAAAGAATGGATCTTGATGAAGTGAACATGCTTTGCCTATTTTCGTGAAAAATGATCCTATTACATTTGAAGAAGCATATCGAGAAGACAAGTGGAAGAAAGCAATGAAGGAGGAGATCAATTCCATTCAGAAGAACAATACATGGGAACTGACAACACTTCCTGAAGGTCACAATGCAATCGGTGTAAAATGGATCTTCAAGACAAAGAAGAATGCTGAAGGAGAAATTGAAAAACATAAAGCCAGATTAGTTGCAAAAGGGTACAAGCAACGATATGGAGTAGATTATGAAGATGTTTTTTGCTCCAAAGTAGCAAGAATGGAAACCGTGAGATTGGTGATTTCATTGGCTGCTCAGAAACAATGGAAGATATTTCAGATGGACGTAAAATCAGCATTCTTGAATGGCAATCTTGAAGAGGAAGTATATGTTGAGCAACCTGCTGGTTTTGTAGTAAAAGGAGAAGAAGAAAAGGTGTGCAGATTAAAGAAAGCTCTTTACGGGCTTAAACAAGCACCAAGAGCGTGGAACTCAAGAATTGATGGCTATCTTTCTCAGAAGGGGTTTACAAAATGTCCATATGAACATGCATTATATGTGAAGAAAAACTTGCATGGTAGAATAATGTTTGTTTGTTTATACGTGGATGATATTCTGTTCACAGGGGATGATCCTACAATGATTCAAGATTTCAAGCAATCCATGGTAAAGGAATTTGAGATGACAGACTTAGGTCTTCTAGCATATTTTCTGGGATTAGAAGTGAAGCAATGCAGTAATGGAATTTTCGTTTCTCAAGCCAAGTATGCAACAGAAGTGTTAAAGAAATTTGCTATGGAAGATTGTGATCCAGCAGACAATCCAGTTGAGTATGGAACGAGGTTAACTAAAGAAGGAGAAGGAGATTTAGTTAATCCTACATATTACAAAAGTATTGTGGGGTGTTTGCGTTATCTAACTTGTACCAGACCAGATATTCTGTTTGGAGTTGGTTTGGTTAGCAGATACATGGAGAGACCAAGGAGTTCACATTTGAAGGCAGCAAAGAGGATCCTTCGGTTTATTAAAGGAACATTAAACTATGGATTATGTTATTCATCATCACATAATTTCAGAAATCACAGAGTTATAGTGATAGTGATTGGGCGGGAAGCTTGGAAGACAGGAGAAGCACAACTGGATTCATATTTTTCATGGGAGAAACAACATTCACATGGACATCCAAGAAACAATCAATTGTTGCATTATCCACATGTGAAGCAGAATACATTGCTGCTGCATCATGTGTGTGTCATGCAATATGGCTAAGGAAATTGATGGAAGATCTGCAACAAAAACAGAGTGAAGCCACAAGAATTTTCGTTGATAACAAGTCTGCTATAGCTCTTGCAAAGAATCCAGTGCATCATGAACGTTCAAAGCATATTGATACTCGATTTCATTTTATTAGAGAGCACATAAAAGAAGGCGATGTGGAGTTAGTTCATGTCAACACTCATGAACAGATTGCTGATATTTTTACAAAGCCATTGAAGACTGAAGTTTTTTGTTATCCGCGGGAAGAAGCTTGGAATCGTGAAGATTGATGAAACAAGTTTAAGAGGGGTGAATGTTAGTTATTAAACTTGTTTATCAAGAGTCGCAACTATTAGTATTGAAGAGTCGCATCTATTAGTATTGAGGAGTCGCAACTATTAGTATTGAAGAGTCGCATCTATTAGTATTGAAGAGTCGCAACTATTAGCATTGAAGAGTCGCAACTATTAATGTCTATATATAGTGTATGAATCTCATAATGAAAAAAGTGTGAGAGTACCATTTTTATATGTATTGTATTCTACCAAATTAGAGAGTGTGCAGCCTAAACCTTTTTCTTTTCTATTCTTTATTTCTGCCAAATTTCCAACAATTCTTACTCTTAGGGCTATTTTTTTTTCCTTTGGCGAGGCTCGAGGCTGCTAACTTTTCTTTTCCCTCTCGCGCTGCCCCTCCCTCTCCATAGAAGCCAACAAGGGCTGAACGTCTTTTTCAGAACTGTAGAGTACAACAAACTGCTACAGCTCCTCCAAATATATGCTCGGAGTCCATTTTTGTTCTTTCAGTGCAAGCTCTCTCTCTCTCTCTCACTCTCTGGATGTGCTACCAAGGCACATGCAAATGGAAAGGTTGTTGACAGGGTTGTCTATCCTCTGCATTATATGTTTATTTTAAATCTATAACGAATAATACGTTGTATATTTGTTTATTTTAAATCTATAACGAATAATCTATTGTATATCTATTTATTTTAAAACTAGTGTTCTTTATAATCAAAAATCCTCTCCGTTAATAATTCATTATTGTCTCTCTTTCCTCTCTTCCTTTCCTATTGTTTTTCGAGTTAAGAAAAAATATACCATGGCTGAATACACATGGTGTATTCGTATTCGCTGCAGGTACTCTTTTGTTTTTTGTTTTTTTTCTTCATTTAATTCTCTTTCGCTCCATCTTTTCTTTTTAATTTTTTTTCATAAATTTAGAACTGCACTTATATTGTTCTTGTTTGAACTGCAATTGCTTGGAATGAGTGGCCAGGGTCCGTAATGGCAAGGAATGGTGGAAAGAAGAGGCCATGATGTATGTTCTTTTCTGCGAAGTTTTAAGAGAGGATGTAAAAGAGAAAGAAACAGGGCAGTTTATGTATGAACCAGCGTTTGAAATGTTTGGAAGTGTGGTATTGATGGTTTTTAAAATAATATTTTTTTAAAAAAATATTTTTGACATTACCACGTCAAAACAATGTAAAAATACTAAAAAAATAAATTAATTTGAAGCAAATAAAAATATTTCAGTTATTTATTAAAACCTGTTTGACATTGTGTTTTTCAAAAGCGTTTTTGAGAAAAAAAAATTAAATTAATTATTTTTTATGTTTTTAGATTGTTTTCATGTGCTAATGTCAAAAATGATTTTCAACAAATAAAAAAAAATATCATTTTGATACATTTCTTAACAAAAAAACACTTTAAAAAACAACCTCAATTACACTTATATGTGCTAAATTTGTCTACATCTGGTTGGTTTGTGATCTTTTGCTGCACCCTTTTCCCTTTTGAAGCAGAAACCTTCAGCACTGGGGCACATGGGTTAGCTTAGGTGTTTGAAAGTGAGGTTCAATTTGTATTTTTTGTTAATTTCTTTTTTCTTTTAATTATCTTTTTAGTAACTTTTAGATTACTTTATAATAATAATGTTCAACAACTCCCCCAGCCACTTAGCAAGCTAGAGAGTATTCATGTGGCACAGTATGTTCAACGACGCCACAGAAAGAAAAGAGAGATTTTCCATTTGCATGTTAACAGCCCCGTTTCGGTTTCCTTGTCTAATAAATTTTGTTTTCCATATGTTGGGAGATATTCCATGTTGATTTATTTAGATATATAAATGTAATCGAATCTCTGCTGTATTATGAATTTTAATTTATAATAATTTTTATTTCAACCATATTTATTTTGTTTTCAATATTAATAATATTTCAATATGTTCTAGTAGTTTTAAAATATTAATTTGTAATTAATTAAAAATTAAATATATTTAAAATTGATTTTAAAAATTAATTACAAATTTCAACGGAATTTCCGTTGCAACTTATACCTGTGCATGTTTTATGTTCCGTTGCAATTTGCAACAGATTTGCAACGGCATTTCCATAAACAACATATACCAAACTCTCAAGCTCGCTCTAAACCAAGGCACGTCTGGTTGAAAATTATTTCCAAACCCCCTCGTAGCCTAAGGTTTCGTCCATGCCTTCGAGAATTTATGGAACGGATAATATCTCTATGAACATGTGATAACAGAAATGGTTGATTAAAGTTACAGAACATGATCCATTATCACTAGTCTCTCCTCTTTCATGTGCTAGCTTGGAATCCTTGAACTGTTTTTGCCATAGTTCTTCTACTAGTTTCAGGAATTTAATTTTTATCATTCGTGGATGGATATATAGTCAATTATTTTCATTAAAAATATCATTTTATTTTTAAATTACTTTTAATATTGCTAAAAAAAACATGCTTATTTTTTTTTGGTCTTATAGATATTTTCATATCATTTTTTATATTTTTCGATACCAATTGAGCTTCTTTGGTTTATTAGCTGCTCCAACTTTCCTTTCAAATGGGTCCTGCTTCAGTTTATAGCATTCATAGTCCTTTGTGGACTGACACATTTGCTGAATGCATGGACTTATTATGGACCACACTCATTCCAGCTGATACTGTCCCTCACCATTGCCAAATTCCTCACGGCGTTGGTCTCTTGTGCAACTGCCATAACCCTTTTAACTCTGATTCCTCTTCTTCTCAAATGGAAAGTGAGGGAGCTTTTCTTAAAGCAAAATGTTTTGGAATTAGACCAAGAGGTCGGGATGATGAAGAAGCAAAAGGAAGCTAGTTGGCATGTCAGGATGCTAACTCAAGAAATCAGGAAATCACTTGATAGGCATACAATATTGTATACCACTCTGGTTGAGCTTTCTAAGACTTTAGATTTGCATAATTGTGCTGTATGGATGCCTAATGAGAATAGAACGGAGCTCCATCTCACCCATGAGTTGAAAGGCAATTGTGAAATGCAAGTTGGTATTTTCGATTTTGGAGAGGGAGACATGACTTTGTTATAAATCTAGAGATGAAAATGCTTTGCACAGGGAGAGTTGCTAGTAAAATTTAAGAAAGAAAACTCTCTTTTCTATGCTTACAACTTTTGTTGTGGTTGTCTCCAGTGTTTATATCTAAGAGATAGTTATCATCCTTTACTTCTTCTAAATGCATCTGATGAGATTTGCAAATTATTTAAGTTGTGTTTTTTTACTCAAAGAAAAATCATATGTTTGGTTTGAAATAACTTGAATCAAAATATTTCTACATTCAAGTCAAAAGTTGAAATTTATAACTTGTAACCTATTTATTCTAACTTGTATCATCTCCGTTCTTAAAAGAAATTGTTCTCAGCCAATGCCTCCCAAAGATATTTCTAACTCAAATTATTTTTGTCAGAAGTGATTCATGACAATTAACATTAGTATTGTGACTTGAGTCCTAAAGATTCTCTATAAGTTATACAAATGACTCTTCACCCATATCTCATTTGTTTTTCAGTTGGGGCCACCACCATATAGGACTCAAAAGCTTTTTATTTTATTTTATATTTTAGGGGGGGTTAGGTTATAAATGATTCGGCACCATATATCATGCTTTTGTTTGCGCTGTGGCTTTTATGAAAGCATACTTGAAATAAAGAGCTTTCTTTTCTTTTTCCAATTTATCTCTGTAGCAGATTTAACATGCATGAACTATACTATATGAAACATTATTAAGAAGAAGTGTATGTGCAGATGATGCAAGGTAATATCTGGATATCTTTGAACCCTCTTGGTTCTGCTCAAAGCATGACTCTGGTTCTTCGGTTTCAAAACCGACCGTCTTATGGAAGAGCCACATTTGCCCCAGGAAGTTCCTCAGAACAACCAAGTTCCAATCCTCAGTTCAGAGGCCTTCGTGTTATACTTGCTGATGACGATGCTTTAAACAGAACCGTTACCAAGAAGCTGCTTGAGAAGTTAGGATGTGAGGTGACTGCTGTTTCATCCGGGTTTGAATGCCTTAGTGCTCTTCGCTCTGCTGAAAATTCTGTCAGACTAGTTGTTCTGGATATTCAAATGCCAGAAATGGACGGGTTTGAAGTGGCAACACGAATCCGGAAGGTCCGAAGTCGTAGTTGGCCATTGATTATAGCTGTGACTGCCAGTGCTGAGGATAATGTTTGGGAGAGATGTCTACAGATGGGAATGAATGGGATGATTCGAAAACCTGTTCTCTTACAAGGGATGGCAGATGAGCTTCAAAGAGTTCTTCAGCGGGCCGGCGAAGGATTGTGAGAATAAGCTGTAAAGATGACCAGACATTGTTTTATAGAACAATCTTTCGAGGGTCGTCACTCTGCCTCGTAAATCAAACAATCCTGCATGGAGATGTACTTCATGGTATGCAAAGTGTAAACTTTTACCACTCTCAAACGCTAGAATTTTCATAGAATGGATAATGAGTAGTGAGAAATAGCAATTTTTTTTCTAACAGCAAAAGGAACCTGAAAATTATTCAGAGAAGTGAAATAATACAGAGACTAAATCTTGCAGATGTGCTCAAGCTAGTTGGATATTTCTATTCTCTGTTGCTTTTACTAACAGTTCATTTATACAGGTTAACATGGTTTGTGATTACTGTCTGCTACACCTTTCATCTCCGTGAAAAAGTTTTAGCTTTCAGCATTCAATCAATAAAAATAATTGCTAGTAATTGCTATAATATTTTATTTTTATTTTTTATTTTAAATTAATTGTTTTTTGTGTTTTTAGATTATTTTAATGTGCCGATGTCAAAAATGATTTTTAACAAATAAAAAAATATTATTTTGATGTATTTCTTAATGAAAAGCATTTTAAAAAACAACCTCAACTACACTTTATAGACTAAATTTGTCTACATCTGGTTGGTTTGTGATCTTTTGAAGCAGAAACCTTCAGGCACTGTGGGCACATGGGTTAGCTTAGGTGTTTGAAAGTGAGGTTCAATTTGTTTTTTTGTTAATTTCTTTTTGTTTTTAATTATCTTTTTAGTAATTTTTAGATTACTTTATAATAATAACATTAAAAATATTTTTTTTTGAAAATATTTACTAACACATTCTCAAACACCATCTTATCAAACCCCAGTAGCTTGATATTTTTGTATAGAAGCTTGAGACATGGCACACGCTACAATAATGTTTAGAATATTCAAAGCCTTTGCTTTCAAAAATGGTTAGCAACTGGAAATTAATTTTGATTTTTCTCGACATTTTTCCTTAATTGTTACTAATTCTTCAGCTGCATTTCCCCATGAACTATCAGAATTTAATTAATTATCCGGTGGAATATTGTTGCTGGTATCCGACATGATTGAAGTTATGGAAAATGATCCATCATCACCAGTCTCTCCTCGTTCATGTGCTAGCTTGGAATCCTTGAATTTTTAAATAATTCTTTAAAAAACAATTAAAACCAATTATTTACCCTGGAATTTGTGTGTGTATATATATATATATATATAATTCCAAGTGGGCATGCTGCGTTTCTGGTGCGTTCACACGTTAACTTAGTCAGCAATTAGCTTCTGATTCTTTTGTTGAAGTTTTAAATTAGAGGTGTGAAGCAAGTTGTTATATCTTATAATATAATCTTTAGTAGGTAAAGTTGTTATATCTTATAATATAATAGTAGGTAAAGTTTACGGCTTGCTTCCCCGTGGAACAATACAATAATCTTTGCTACTCGTAAATCTCATCCCAACTTCCTAGACATTGACTTCTCGATTTCCCGATTTCCCTAAGCTATCAAATGTCTTAAACCTTTGTGATGATCATTGCTTCCTTCTCTGGTTGAATCGAATCACCTGGAGCTCAACATCTTGCAACCTCCTCCGTATTGTTAAACCATTTATTCTTCTCTGTTCTGTGCTTTCTGTTCTTGATCCCCCCCCCCCCCCCCCCCCCCCCCCCACGAACATCGCTTCGACAAACTAGCACTTGAAGCACAACTTGAATCAAGGTAAATTATTTATACTCCATCTTCTTGATTTTGTTTTTCACATGTAGCTCTGGTTTGAATCTTTCAAGTAAAACACAAGATGTAGAAATTCTAATGATAAACTTTGGAAACATTCCATGCCTTATGGAGTTCATGCTAAATTGACCACAAGTTAACCCTGGATTCATTGTTCTTTCTTTGTAGTTTCTTTGCTGCTGTTTCTAACCTATTATTCTAGTTTCAACCTTTCCTTTTTCATTAATTTTTATTCAATATTTTGACTCTTTTTTATGTAGGACAAAATGGTTAGACCAAATGATCCATTTTGGAATTATGTTGAAGATATGAATGATGGAAGCATGAATTGTAAGTTCTGTGGGCATTTATTTGCCAAGGATACTTCCATTTCGAGGATCAAATGGCATTTTTCAGGAGAGAGAGGCCGTGGAGTTGGCATTTGTGGTCAGGTGCCTAAAGAGATTCAAGAAGCAGCATTTCTAGCTATGCATGGTAGCAACAAAAGACATAAAAGCATACCAAGTTCAAGCAATGTTAATGATTATGCCATTTCCACCTGTCCACAAGACAATGCAGTACATGGTAATTTGGCTGGGGATGCTGGAAGGATGCAAGAACAGGAAATGGGGATTCAAGAACAAGCAGGTACACTCGAAGTTGATGCTCATGAGAGTAGAGGAAAAGCAGCACAAGGAACAGATGTAGTGGATCACTTTGCTGATGGTACTTGGGATCAGATACACTCTGCCCTTTCGGAGGCGCGGAAGCTGAATGAAATCACTACCTATTTAATGCAAGAAGAAGAGGATATGGAGCGTCTGCGTGGTGCATTTGAAACAATACCGAGAATAGAACAAGTGCAGCATCTGGAGAGAGGTAGCTCTTGTGAGAGGCCGTCAATTAATCAAGCTGATGAGCCTCGAGGAGATTCACCCCAGCCATTAGATCCACTGTGTCTTGATCATGGAAGATACTATGATCAACCATTTGCTCCATCAGTAAGCAATGATGTGATTATGAATGATGTGCAGAACATGGTTAGAGTGAGGACAGAGCCAATGGAGGGGCACGATGTGGAGAATAGTGGAAGATTAGTGCAGCCTAGTGCAGGAGCTAGATCTTCTAGAATTCTTAAAGACAACATAAGTGAGACTAGAGGAGTTCCATTTCCTAATAGCTCTAATATGCCAGTGGGTCAAGCATTTGAAAAGAATACGAAGGTGATATGGTCTCTGTTAATTGATGATGAAGTCTCAACCATTGACATTTACGGGATGGGGGGAGTTGGTAAAACAACATTACTACAACATGTCCACAATGAGCTTCTACAAAGACCAGATATTTGTGATCATATTTGGTGGGTCACCGTGTCTCAAGATTTCAGCATTAATAGACTGCAGAATCTTATTGCCAAACGTCTTGAACTAGACCTTTCAAGCGAGGATGATGATCCGCATAGAGCTGCCAAATTGTCAAAAGAACTAAGGAAGAAACAAAAATGGATTCTCATTTTAGATGATTTGTGGAACAGTTTTGAGCTACACGATGTGGGAATTCATTCCTTGTTGAAAGGATGCAAGTTGATTTTGACAACTCGATCACAAACGGTTTGTGATCAGATTGATTGCCAACACAGAATCCAAGTAAAGCCCCTTTTTGAGGGAGAATCTTGGACTTTGTTCAAGGAGAATCTTAGACGTCATATAACACTTTCAGATGAAGTGGAAGGAATTGCTAAAGCTGTTGCAAGGGAATGTGCTGGTTTGCCACTGGGAATTATTACAATTGCAATGAGCTTGAGGGGAGTGGATGACCTGCCTGAGTGGAGGACTACATTGATGAAATTAAGAGAATTGAAATTTAGGGACATGGATGAGAAGGTATTCAAGGTATTGAGGGTTAGTTATGATCGGTTAGATGATGGGTTAGCACTAAAACAATGTCTCCTATATTGTGCATTATATCCTGAAGATCATATGTTTGAAAGGGATGAGCTGATAGGTTATTTGATCGATGAGGGAATAATTAAAGGAAGGAGGAGGAGGCAAGATGCATTTGACGAGGGCCACACGATGTTAAATAGACTTCAATATGTCTGCTTATTGGAAAGTGATCATAGGGGTTATGATGGTACAAGATATGTCAAGATGCATGACTTGATTAGGGACATGGCCATCCGCATATTGCAAGAGAACTCTAATGTCATTGTTAAATGTGGTGTACAATTAGAAGAACTGCCAGATGCAGAGGACTGGACGGAGAATCTGAAGATTGTTTCACTAATGCGAAATGAATTTGAAGAAATTCCTTCCAGCCATTCACCAATGTGTCCAAATCTGTCAACTCTATTGCTTTGTCAAAATCATCGGTTGGTATTCATTGCAGATTCATTTTTCAAGCAATTACATGGGCTCAAGGTCCTCAATCTGTCTCACACAGGTATTGAGAATTTGCCAGAATCTGTCTCTGATTTGGTGTCTCTCACTACATTATTGCTCCATAATTGTTGGAAATTAAGATATGTTCCATCATTAGAAAAGCTGAGGGCACTGAAGAGTTTAGATCTCTATGGAACCTCACTTGAAAAGATGCCTCAAGGCATGGAATGTTTATCCAACCTTAGGTATTTTAGAATTAATGGATGTGGTGAAAAGGAGTTTTCTAGTGGGATATTACCAAAACTCTCTCACCTGCAGGTCCTTGCACTTGGAGAGTTTCCTAAGGAATGCTGTACAGTTGAAGGAATGGAAGTAGGATGCTTGGGGAAGTTGGAAACTTTGCAATGCCATTTCAAAGGCTTCTCTGACTTCGTGGACTATCTCACATCTCGGGATGGGATCCATTCATTAAGCACATGCAAAATTTCAGTAGGAAAGCTTATGGGAAATAATTGGGCTCGCAGTCAAGTTCTCCCAAGGAAAACAGTTTGGTTGAGTTTTTTGAGGATCAACGCAGATAGAGATTTTCAGGTCAAGTTCTTAAATGGCATTCAAGGACTGTTTTGTGAATACATTTTCCGTGCAAGAAGTTTATGTGATGTCTTGTCATTAGAGAATGCAACTGAACTGGAGATCATCTGCATTGAGAATTGCAACATGGAGAGCTTGGTTTCATCTTCTTGGTTCTGCTCTGCTACACTACCATTGCCATCACATAATGGTATGTTTTCTCGTCTTAAAGAGTTTTATTGTGATGGATGTGACAGTATGAAGAAGTTGTTCCCTCTTGAGCTGCTGTCATACCTCATAAACCTGGAAGTGATTATTGTTTATAATTGTAAGAAAATGGAGGAGATAATAGGAACAACAGATGAGGAAAGCAGCACCTCCAATCCCATCGTGGAATTTGTTGAAAACTGGAAATGTGATTCCAGGCCTGCGAAACAGGATCTTGAAGAACTGAAGAATTGAAGATCAAGCTTTAAGTGTTTTTAGTTTTGATTTCATATTGTAATTCGGATTATTAATATCCTTAATGTTCTTTGTCTATTACAGCAGTGTTTAGTTAAATTCAGTTATTAGTCAACATTATAGAAAAGTCAACTGTAACGATTTTTTGAAAGAAACTAGCCGTTGTAATTGTTTGATTCTTATAAATAAAATTTATGGGATGGCAGTAACTATATGAAGCTATTCTGCCAATGTGTGATTGTTCTCTCTACTCAAAACTATCAATTTCGTAAAGTTCTTTTTTTTGGAAAAATACATTCCCAGTTCTTAATCTCCACAGTAACTGTTTTTCTGGAGATTTTAGAGTTCGTCCGTACGAATCTCTACAGTGTTTGTTTTTCACGAAATTCTCAGAATTCTTTCTTAAAATCCAACATGGTATCAGAGCAGAATAGGTCTTAGAAAAGGGATTGATAAGAGAAACACGATTGAGTAGAAAAAGTGAGTTTTTTTTCAAGATTGAATAAAATCTTGAAAGGGAAAAGAAGGATTGTTTTTGAAATTGGCAGATTTTTAAAATCAAGAATTTAGTCTTGATTTGTTCTTTAAAAGGATAAACAATTGACAAGAATTATCAATTGGTATCCTTGTTGTCCATTCGGTGAAGTCTTGATCAAGAAGTGCAAGACTAAGAGAAGAAACACCAAGGCGACAGGACATGGACTCGTTTTCTTCAAAATCTCCGAGTATTCACAGGGTGAGAATTATGGAGTATGGGCTGTGAAGATGAGGATGTATCTGAAGGCATTTGATTTGTGGGAGGATGTTGAGAATGAAAGGGAACTGAATCCCTTGAACGAAGACCCTACAATGGCCCAATTAAGATACTACAATGAGCAAAGAACAAAGAAGTTCAAAGCCCTTACCTGCATTCACAATGCAGTGAATGAGGAAATCTTTTCAAGGATTATGGCATGTGAAACAGCCAAGGAAGCTTGGGACAAGTTGAAGGCTGAGTTCCAAGGTGATGAGAAATCCAAGAGGATGCAGATTATGAACTTAAGAAGACAATTCGAAGGCATAAAGATGAAAGGATCAGAAACTGTCAAGGAGTTTTCATCAAATGTGTCAAAGATTGTAAATGAAATGAGACTGCTTGGAGAAGAGATGCAAGAATCAAGAGTTGTGGAGAAGGTTCTGGTCAGTTTGCCAGAAAAATTTGAAAACAAGATTTGCTCATTGGAAGAGTCAAAAGATTTTACCACAATGAGGCTTCAAGATCTCATTAATGCACTGCAAACTGTGGAGCAAAGGCAGGCATTAAGACAGGAGAACACAAGTGAGGAAGTCTTTGCGGTTGGATTCAAAGGAAGAACAAATTTTCAGAATTCCCAGAATTCACAAGTGTTCTTCAGGAACCCAGAAAACTCAAATTCTGGAAATTCGTGGCAAAGGAAAAGTTGGCAAAATAACCAATACCAATCTAACCAGTCCAACAGATTTAGCACAAAAGGAAAAGAGAAAAGAGATCAATTCCCTACCTGCAGATATTGCCAAAAGACCAATCACCTAGAGGCATGGTGTTACCTCAAAAATGTGCAATGCAGGAAGTGCAAGCAGTTCGGCCACATTGAGAAACTCTGCAAAAATGGCAATGAAAACCAAGCTCATGTTGCTGAAGAGGAGGAGACTAAAGAGGAGGTATTATTCACAGCCACTACAACTCAAAGTTGCATCAAAACAGAGGTAAGTAATCAAACTTGGTTAATAGACAGTGGTTGTTCAAACCACATGTCTGCTGATTTGAACTTGTTTGAAAACCTTGATATAAACTATAAATCTAGAGTCAAGGTTGCCAATGGACAATATGTAGGTGTTGAGGGTAAAGGTGAAGTTAAAATTGACACTTTAACTGGGTTAAAAAGGTTTGAGAACATCTTATATGTTCCTGAAATTGATCAAAACCTCATTAGTGTAGGCCAACTACTTGAGGATAATTTCTCATTACTGTTTTTAAATGGCATTTGCACGATCAAAGATGATCAAGGAGTCATTCTATTTACTGCAAAAATGTCTAATAGGTGTTTTAGTATAGAAAAACAACTTGAACATCTAAGCATGAACACTAGCATAACTGGAAATTCTGTTTTATGGCATAAACGCATGGGACATGTTAATTATGTGTCCCTAAAGAAAATGGCAGAATTAAAACTAGTTGATGGATTACCTAACATACATGAACTAAAAGATGTATGTGAAGCATGTCAGTTAGGAAAACAAGCTAGAGTTAAATTCAACAATTCCTCTACTAGATCAAACACTAAACTGCAGTTAGTACATTCTGATATTTGTGGCCCTATGCAAAATGAGTCCTTGAATGGTGCAAGGTATTTTTTGCTTTTCATAGATGATTGTAGTAGATATTGTTGGGTCTATTTCCTCAAAACAAAAGGTGAGGTGTTTGAAACATTTCTAAAGTTCAAGGCTGCAGTTGAGAAGGAATCAAACTGCTGCCTAAGGACTTTGAGGACTGACAATGGGGGTGAATTCACCTCCCATAAGTTTGAGGAATACCTTACTAAAGAAGGTATTAAACACCAACTCACAGTCCCATACACCCCACAACAAAATGGGGTGAGTGAGAGGAGAAATAGGACCCTAATGGAGATGGCTAGATGCCTTCTCTATGAGAAGAAATTGCCCCTGAAATTTTGGGCAGAAGCTGTGAGTACAGCTGCATATATTTTGAATAGGTTAAGTACAAAATCATTAGGTGATACAACTCCCTTTGAAGAATGGTATGGAGATAAACCTAAACTAGACCATGTAAAAATATTTGGTAGCCCATGCTATGTACTGCAACCAGAAATGAAAAGAAGTAAGTTAGATCAGAAAGCCGAGACTGGAATCCTAATAGGGTATAGCTCAAAATCTAATGGCTATAAGATATATGATCTTAAATCAAACCAAGCAGTAATAGCAAGAAATGTTAAGTTTGCTGAAGAACAAACTTGGGATTGGGAAACTGGAAAATTAAGTGAAAGCAGATTGGACTTACCAGTTGAAGTTGAAGCTTCACCTGAATTTGATGAAGAACATCATTCGGATGAAGATGAAGTAGAAATACTAGAAGATGAAGATGAACAATCTGTAAGAGGAACTAGGTTGTTAAGTGACATTTACAATAGATGCAACTTAGTAACCACTGAACCTACTAATATTGAAGAAGCAATGGAATCAAAATTGTGGGTAGCAGCAATGAAGGAAGAACTTAATATGATTGAGAAAAATGAAACTTGGGAATTGGTGGATAGACCTAGGCATAGAAAAGTAATAGGAGTTAGATGGATATACAAAACTAAACTCAATGCTGATGGGAGTATAAATAAAAACAAAGCAAGATTGGTAGTTAAGGGCTATGCACAAGAACAAGGCATTGACTATCAAGACACTTTTGCACCAGTTTCTAGGATGGATACAATTAAATTGCTGCTTGGTTTAGCCACTCAAAAGGGGTGGTTAGTTTGGCAAATGGATGTCAAATCTGCTTTTCTAAATGGTACTTTAGATGAAGAAATATATGTGGAACAACCACAAGGTTTTGAGGATGAATCAAACTTGAACAAAGTCTACTTATTAAAGAAGGCTTTGTATGGATTAAAGCAAGCTCCTAGAGCTTGGTATAGCAAGTTAGATGAATACTTGACAAGTCTAGAATTTGAGAAAAGCCTAAATGAAGCAACTCTTTATGTCAAGAAAGTTGGAGATCAAATCATGATAATTTCAGTTTATGTTGATGACTTGTTGCTCACGGGTAACAATGAGCAATTCATTGATGAGTTTAAGAGAAACATGAAAAACAAATTTGAGATGAATGATCTTGGTTTATTAGCACACTTCTTAGGAATGGAAATTTCACAAACTAAGAAAGGGTGTTTTGTTTGTCAAAAGCAATTCATAAGTAAATTGCTCAACAGATTTGCAATGGAGAATTGCAAACCTGTCAGCACACCAATGGTGCTTGGAATGAAATTAACAAAACAAGATGGATCCCCTAGTGCAGATGGAAGAATATATAGGAGCCTAATTGGAAGTTTATTGTACCTATCTTCAACTAGGCCAGATATAGTTTTCACAGTTAACTACCTATCTAGATTCATGCAATACCCTAGTCAAACACACTACACAGCTGCAAAGAGAGTGTTGAGATACTTGAAAGGAACCATGGATTTTGGAGTTTATTTCAGTAGAATGAACACAATCAAATTAAAAGGGTTTTGTGATAGTGATTGGGGTGGTAGTGATGAGGAAATGGTAAGTACATCTGGATATTGCTTTGCAATAGGAGAAGGAATTTTTTGCTGGAATTCGAAAAAGCAACCTGTTGTTGCTCATTCAACAGCAGAGGCAGAGTATATCTCTGCATATGCTGCTTCCAATCAGTTGGTTTGGCTGAGAAAGGTCTTGAAAGACTTGAATTGTGAACAAGAAGAACCTACTGACCTATTTTGTGACAACCAATCAGCAATAGCTATTTCAAAGAATTCAGTGTTCCATGATAGAACCAAACATATGAAGATAAAGTTTCATGCACTTAGACAATTTCAACAAGAAGGAGAACTAGTGATGAAGTACTGCAGCTCCAATGAACAACTAGCTGACTTATTCACAAAGTCTCTGGCAAAGGAGAGGTTCGAGGAACTGAGGAACATGGTGGGAATGCGCAGCTCAGGAATCAAGGGGGAGTGTTGAAAACTGGAAATGTGATTCCAGGCCTGCGAAACAGGATCTTGAAGAACTGAAGAATTGAAGATCAAGCTTTAAGTGTTTTTAGTTTTGATTTCATATTGTAATTCGGATTATTAATATCCTTAATGTTCTTTGTCTATTACAGCAGTGTTTAGTTAAATTCAGTTATTAGTCAACATTATAGAAAAGTCAACTGTAACGATTTTTTGAAAGAAACTAGCCGTTGTAATTGTTTGATTCTTATAAATAAAATTTATGGGATGGCAGTAACTATATGAAGCTATTCTGCCAATGTGTGATTGTTCTCTCTACTCAAAACTATCAATTTCGTAAAGTTCTTTTTTTTGGAAAAATACATTCCCAGTTCTTAATCTCCACAGTAACTGTTTTTCTGGAGATTTTAGAGTTCGTCCGTACGAATCTCTACAGTGTTTGTTTTTCACGAAATTCTCAGAATTCTTTCTTAAAATCCAACAGAATTAACACTCCCAAAGTTAAAAACTCTGGAATTGTTAAATTTACCGGAACTGAAAGGGATTTGTAGTGCGAAATTGATTTGCAATTCTCTTGAAGGAATTGACGTAGGAAACTGTAATAAGCTGAAGAGGATGGCGATTAGTCTTCCGTTGCTTGAAAATGGCCAGCCATCCCCTCACCCTTCTCTTCAACAGATCGATGCGAGTCCAGAAGAATGGTGGGCGACAGTGGTGGAGTGGGAGCCTCCTAACGCCAAGGAAGTCCTTCGTCCCATTGTACACTTTATTGAAGAGAAGTTACCATAGCCCTTCGCTTCCTAACATAAAGAATAAAGGGTAAGCATCATCTTTTATTTCTCTCTCTTTCTACAATTGATTCTCTGCACACCATGTTAATTTCTTTATGTTATTTTTACTCTTAGGGCTATTTTTTTTTCCTTTAGCGAGGCTCGAGGCTGCTACCTTTTCTTTTAGCTCTCGCACTGCCCCTCCCTCTCCATTGAAGCCAACAAGAGCTGAATACTGAGCTAGATTGTTTCTGAATTCTGCTTTTCTTGGTAAGATTTGTTGGGCTAGTTTATAGGGTTTTAGTTCTTTATGCTAAATTATCTAAATATGGGCTTTAGAATCTTGTTGAATGAAACTAGCATTCTTTATGTCTTGGGATAGAAAGAACAGAACTGTTATTAAAATTAAAAATAAAAAATAAAATCTGGTTTAATTATTTATTTATCTATATTGATTTAATTATTTCCTTGATCCTTGAGTATACTGTTATCATTAGACTTTTTTAAGAGGGATAATCGTTTACATATTTGAAAGTGGTGGATAATTCTTTAAAAGAGTTAAAATTTGGTTTAATGTTGATTTAATTATTTATACCTTCATTTCGGGAACTGAGCTTCGAATTGAGTTATTCAATAAAATAAAAATATCAAATATGTGCAAGGGGTTCTAAACGCTTTGCTGCTCGTAGAATTTGAGTATTTTTTTTCTATAAGTCACTTTGCTTTATTTTAATATGCATTGAAAAATAATAAATCATTTAATATTTTCTTCTATTATTTTAATTTAACTTTTAATTAATAAAGTTATTAATAAAGTTTAATTAATAAAGTAAACTGAAAACGGCAACATACCATACCATCACATTGTAGACTTTTCTTCGTTGGATGTGACGGGAACGTGGTGGAAGAGGAGACATTGGAATAAAGGGTAAGCATCATCTTTTATTTCTCTGCATTGGACTCGTTGAACGCTGATTAATATGAAATATTTCTTATTTATTTTATATCGTGTGCTTACAGTTAATATAAATAGCAATTTCCATATATATATATATATATATATATATATATATATATATATATGTAATGGAAATTGCTATTTATGTTAATTGTAAGCACACGGTATGATATATGTAATGGAAATTGTTATTTATGTTAATTGTAAGCACACGGTATAATATATATATATATATATATATATATATATATATATATATATATATATATATATATATGTATTTCATTATCTTCTTAAAAATATGGAATAATCATATATTATTTTTAAACTCGATTAATAAATAATTATAATTTGAAGTTTAATTAATATTATATTTTTATCCTTTTGGCATCCAAAATAAATAAATAATATAATTATTTATCATTAATAATATAGATAAAAAAAAAATGAGAGAGAAGACACTTTAAAAAAAGAATGATAATTCAAGACCTGGAATTTTGAATTTTTTAAGGATATATTTGGAATAAAATCTCATTTCCTCGTGTCTTTTTATTTTGAGTACATAAATTCAACCAATTTTTCTATATTTCTCAAGATTTTTTTAATTTTTATTTTCTATCATTATGAACAACAAAAAACAAATAATCCACTATACATGAAGACATAGGTTTAGGAATGTGGTTAATGAGATATTTCAAAGTATTTTTTATTTGGAAATATATTAAAAGATATATTTTTTTAAATATTTTAACAGCAATACATCATCATAATTTAAAAATATAAAAATTAAAATATTACAAAAATACATTGTATCACACTCCCAAAAAAAATTCAAAATTTCATTTTATTTTATTAACATGAGTTTTCGGGCTAGCTTGCGCGGACCTTGACTAATCCCACGGGTCCTGAAATTAACGACCATGTAATCCTTTAGTTGCTATCATATTAGCAACCACAAAATTCAAACCTAAGACAATAAAGGGAACAATCCTCTTAGTTTCAAATTCTTACCACTACCTGCTAGATGGTTTCAAAATTTCAATCTCAATTGGCTTGATGTTGGTGGGTGGGTTTGGAGCATGGCTATTTTTTCTCTTAGGGTTATTTTCTTTTCCCTCTCCATTGAAGCCACCAAGAGCTGAGCATCCAATTGGGGACTTATGGTAGTATAAATACTTATCAATAAATCGCCAAAAACTGGAAATTGTTATTAGTAATTTGGCTGAGTCTCTACGACAATATACTGTTTTACTTTGAAATTTAGCCAGACCATCTTCTACATGAACTAAGGCTCCAAAGGTATATGGCACCTTTAGAAAAGATTTCTCAACGTTAAAATTTCTGAAAGCAGTTCGAATTAATGGTTTGATTCATTTTCTTGATTTTAAAGAAATGGGTTATAATTTTTATGTGCAGGAGAGAAGAAATTTGCTGAAGGAATTCCCTGACTTTGCTTTTTGATGCACCTGCGTCCTTCACAATGATAAGCATGCTGCTACCATTGTTTAGAGTGCTAGAATTTGCAATGATTCTGCTAGGTTGTGTTTAACAGATTCTACTTTCACTCAGCAGGTTCATCCTTTTGTTCATTTATCCATTAAAAACTACATTTATTTCGCTCTGATGCAGCCACTTGCTGTGTTGAACTGAGTTCTGTATTTCACAATTAGCAGGATTATGCCTTATAATAATCATATACGCCTTTTGTTTCAAAGAAAATCTTATGCTCACAAGAATGTTGGTTGGTGACATCTCGAATCCGTATCCATAACAAAATAGGACGCTTACTGCTCAGGAATCATTATGGAAATGCTAACTAGGACCGATTAAACTTGTGTTTCTGCCTTATCTCTCAAGTTCAAGGTTTCAACAATGGGGTGGGTCCACAAGTTAACTCAATCAGCAATTAGCTTCTGATTCTTTTGAATTAGACAAAGAAAAGAAAATAAGAGGTGTAAAGCAACTTGTTATAACTTATAATATAATCTTTGGTAGGTAAAGTTTGTGGCTTCCTTCCAAGGAACTTCCTTCCTGTCAAAGAATACAATAATCTTTGCTACTGTAACATTCTCTTCCAAATCTCATCCCAACCTCCTTGACATTGATTTCCCAAGTTCCCTCATCAAATGTCTTAAACCTTTGTGATGATCAGTATTCATCCCAACCAACTGATCTATCTGTTGTGTCTTGGACTTGGAAGACATTACGATCAACTCTGTTCTCCATCGGTAAACAATGATGTAATTATGAATGATGTGCAGAACATGGTTAGAGTGAGGACAGAACCAGTGGAAGAGGAGGAGGAGGATGTGGAGAGCTATAGAGGAAGATTAGGGCAGCCAGGTGGAGGAGCTAGCTCTACCAGGTGGAAGACATTATTTCCTGAAGACTTTCATATCCCTAGAGAGCATTTGACAGCTTATTTGATTGATGAGGGAGGGATAAAAGGGCTACAAGATATGGTGATCGTAGATGTGTCACGCTGCATGACTTGATCAGGGACATGGCCATCCAAATACAACAAGAGAACTCTGATCAAGGCATGGTTAGTGCAGGGATACAAGGATTTCTCGATACCTTCACACTTCATATTTTTATTGTTATGTTCTAAACCTTATAGCTTCTTCTTTTAGTTTATTGATTGATCTGTTTATTTATTATTTGTATTAAAAGTTTTAATTTGTCTACTATATATATTTCATCTGGAATTGGATGACTATTTCTGGAGTCAAATCGTGAAGACAGCTCTTATATGTTTGCGTGCAAAAACTATCAAAACCCTTTCTCCACGTTATTTAATTAAATGAATTCATGACCTTTAAAAACAACATTTTATGGAGATATTATTTTGGAAAACTCAAAATACAATGGAGATACAATTTGTTCATGCGGTACACCATGAGGATTGTTTCATGTTTGTTCATGTTGTACTTCATGCTTCATAAATTCAGCTGATAAGAATTGGTTCCTTTAACAATAAAATATACTATTTTCCTGTTTCTCTACGACCAGTGGATTGGACAGGAGGAGTTCTGTAGTAAGCTGGCATGGTTGCCGGGAAGAATGTTGCTCTAATTCCTTCTGCCTTCAGTATTGGGAAGATGATGCCTGATCCAACCTGAAAGATGACAGAAATAAAAATAAAAATTTAAGTGTTTGTCTAGGAAACTCACGGTGAGAATAAAAGTTCAAACAAATAAGTTTCTGAGAGTAAAAGAAATTAAAGCTGGAGATACACACCAAAATTAGTCTAGCCGCAATACACATGCGTTTTGGTGTAGGAAATGGAAGCAGTAAGCTGCCAACAGCATAGGCAAGCATGGCAAAGCAGTGGAAAAACAAGCTTAACGGGTCAGTGTTTAGACCAGACAGAAGAGCCATCAGTCCATCTGAGAACACGCCTCCAAGGCTCAAATAATTGAAGAATGCTTCTTTCATTTCCTTCCTTGCTGGGTCCTGATCCGATGAAGAGAATACTGTGTGTAGGGTGCTCGCCAATGTATTTATTGCAAATGCCGATGGCTGCAACCAATATTAAGTTATTAGCATCTACCGATCACATAGAAATGCTTGAAACATGAAGTTTCTTTAAGCAATTCCTGTTCAAAATTTGTTCTTAGGAAGATTGGCCAGAGAAATTTTAGATAAGCAAGTGCTGTTAGAGAATAATATAAATCATATTATGAGGCCTCACTTGCAAGCTTAAGCTTTTAGGTGAGATGGTTCCTTAACTTGGTATCAGAGCCTTGTTGACCCAGCGGTCACGAGTTCGAATCTCACCACCCCCATTCTATTTGATAAAAATCAAGCACAAGGTGATGTAGGCCTGTGCAAGTTTCAAGCCCAAAAGGCTTTCACTTGAGGGGGGGTGTTAGAGAATAATATAAATCATATTATGAGGCCTTACTTACAAGCTTAAGCTTTTAGGTGAGATAGTTCCTTAACAGATACCTTACGCAGAACGCAAAAGGACTCCAGATATTTGCAAATGGAAGCTGCATTACTAAGATCGTTCAGAGGCCTAAGAAGATCTCGCAGCAGGACAACATCAGAAAGTCCCACAGTCATTCCTCCTCCTGTTACAGAATGGCGCATATTCAACGAATCCCCTATCAGAAATGCACCAGGGGTTGGATAGGAAGACGCAGGCATGATTTTGTTTGGCATTGTTCTTATGTTTCCCTTATCAATCGCACATATGAAAGCATTGTATAGCTCAGGTGGCATCTGAAATGTGCAAATTTCTGCGTTAGTTCAAACATATCTTATATATTGAATAAAAAGAACTAGCAAAGATGCTGAAATGTCGTCTTAGACTTTCTGATCTTATTAACAAATTCAAGGTCAAGGAACCATAGCTCTAGAAGATATGCTCAATAGAGTATAACCGGACAGTATGAAACTCTACATCAAAATCTGAAATTGACCATGTCTAGATCATATCAGGCAACCTCTAATTCATCTAATTGAAGTAAAAAAAATGCTAAAATGTCGTCTTAGACTGGCATCATGAGATGTTTTTCATTTTGCTTTCTGATATTATTAACAACAAATTCATGATCAAGGAGTCTCTATAAATTAATCAGAATAAGCTTCAGTTCATTAACATTATGTCAAGCAACTATACATACTTGAGGTGCGACCACTGTTTTCAAGTAGCTTGCCATTTCACCAGTGGAAATAGAAGGTGGTTTCGGGCCAGGGACATCAACTAAACAACGAATTTCATTGCTGCTAATAGGATAAGCTATGGCAATTGTATCCTTCAAAATAAAGTAGGCACGATTTGCATATGGAAGATCATAATCTTCCAGGACCAAACCGACAGAGTAGGATGGGACTTCAATCTGCAAGAAATGTAATGAACATGTGTTAGAGAGTAATATTAAACTGTTGTTGGATTGAATTAGTTTTTTGACATGTATCAAAGTCTCAATGACCAAACATGCACAAGTTTGAATCTTAGAACTCTCATTCTAACTAATTATATTCATACTAATTAAGCCGAAAGTAATCATGATCAGTGCAAGTGTTAAGTTCAAAAAAACTTGTATTTTAAGTAATATAAAACCATTGCTGGAGATTCACCTAGATCTAAATTTAATGCAAGATTTTCACCTTTGGGCTGCAGAGATTGCTTCGTAAATTTGAAAAACAACCATCACATACTATTGTGAGTGAAGCTGAAGCTGCTAACTCCTGGCCTGCCTTTGTTTTGTATAGCACACCTTTGATGCTGCCATTTTCTTCGACAAGAGATGTTACAGTTCCTTGCTCGAGTTTAACACTGGATAAAAATCAAAGAAATCTGAGAGAGGGAAATCTTCACATCATGAAATGATACTGATAAAAGTATTTTCAGTCTATGGTTGGTTATATTGAACTCAATACTCGCAGGCTACTCTGTTCCTATAGGTTGCAGGGGAAGGACGAATACTTGGGAAGAGATACAGCTTTTTCACGCAATTTTTTAACGAAGCGGCCATAGTGAAAGCCTCTGCCACTCGCATTGGAGGGATATGAAATTGCACTTCTTCTCCCATCTTTGTGAACTGCAGCGAAACTGAAGACTGTCTGAGAATCACACCCGTCTAGACAATCTGTTACCAGACGAAATGTTGGACATAAATAAGAGTAGATGTTGATTAATTCAACGGAAAGTATGTTCAACACAATTTCTACAGCTAGTAAATCTTCACCTTCAAGGCCTAACTCGGCCAATTTAATGCAACCCCCAGCATGCAGGAACTCACCAACAATTCTGTCGGGCTCAGTCAAGTCTCTTTCAATGACATGCACGCGCCACCCATCCTGCAGTTGCCGGAGAAGACATTGTTTACTAGGTTCTTGTCTTTGAATTATAATCAAGATCAGGCACTTAGAATTAACTCTTTTACCATTGTCCAAGAGGTAATTACCTTTGCGAGAGCATAAGCAAGAGCTGAACCAGCAACACCAGCACCTACGATGATCACATCAGTATTTCCAGCAAAATTTGATCTGCACACTCCATTTCCAGAGCTTTTCAATTTTTTCTTGGTTCGAGTTTTCTCTGAAGCTTTGATCTTCTCTCTCCTTCTTGAACTGTAGAGTACAACAAACCCGAACAAGAAAGCTGCTACAGCTCCTCCAAATATATGCCTGGAGTCCATTTTTGTTCTTTTAGTTCAAGCTTCCTCTCTCCCTCTCACTCTCTAGATTGGCTTTCTTGTTAAAAGACATGCAAATGGAAAAGTTGTTGATTGGGTTGTCTATCCTCTGCGTGATAAGATTTTTTGTTTTCCGTGGAAGTTTATGTGGTTAGAGATTGACTTTCTTGTCAAAAGACATGCAAATGGAAAGGTTGTTGATGAGATTTGTTTTTTTCCGTGGAAGTTTATGTGGCAAAAGATTGGCTTTATTTTATGATAATATTAATGGTTGATTTCCGAATAATATTTGCATGTTTTCTAAATGCAGATGAAATATACACACACACACACACATTCCGTCCAAAGCATACTTCATTGTCCCGTATACTCCTCCCCTGCGTATATCCATTATTTGGATTTTAAAAATATTTTTTATTTAAAAATATATTAAAATAATATTTTTTATCTATTAAGAATATATTTGATATATATATATACATACACACACACACATACTATTACATATATATATATATATATATATATATATATATATGCGTGCGCGCACGTGCTAAGCTATTGAAAGTTAGTTTTTAGAACTACTTTCCATCAAACTGGGCAACCTAACCCAGTACAAGCTCTCTCTCTCTACTCTCTGGATGTGCTGTCGAGACCCTGCAGTGCTACCAAGGCACATGGTAAGAGCTTGACTTTATTGTTAAAAGACATGCAAATGGAAAGGCTGTTGATTGGGTTGTCCATCCCTCTGCATGATGAGATTTGTTTTTTTCCTTGAAGTTTATGTTGTTAGAGATTGGCTTTATTTTTATGATACAATATTTATGGTTGATTTCGAATAATTCTATATGAAAGTTATTTGCATGTTTTCTAAATGCAGATGAAATACACACATGTACACACACACACATTCCGTCCAAAGCATACTTCATTGTCCCGTATACTCCTCCCCTGCGTATATCCATTATTTGGATTTTAAAAAATATTTTCTATTTAAAAATATAATAAAATAATATTGTTTTATTTATTAAGAATATATTTGTATTAATACATGAAAATAATTTAAAAACACCAATTTTTTATTTAAAAATGAAAAGTAAAAATAAAAAACTTAAATATTTTTTTCAAAAAATGTGACGCATGACAAAATACGAGAAAGAAATACGATCAACGTCAATACTCAGTAAATATTTCACACACGAGATTAAATCTCAGAAACCTC
This sequence comes from Salix koriyanagi, assembly GCA_029228605.1. Lineage (NCBI taxonomy): Eukaryota > Viridiplantae > Streptophyta > Magnoliopsida > Malpighiales > Salicaceae > Salix > Salix koriyanagi. The sequence continues at coordinate 2,300,054 of CM055345.1, forward strand.
AAAGTTGCATCTGATAATCAATAGCCGAATGGCCAGAGGCTCTTACAATAGTACTTAAAGCAAAAAACCCTAACCTAACCCAAGACAAATAAGGAAACTACGACAAAGAAATTAAATTTACTCATAAATGGCAAATTTGAGATAAATGCAGAATATGAAAGGCCTATAAATTCTGAGTGAGTATTAATTGACAAAAAGTCAATTGACTCTCGAAATCAAAAAGTTATGACTAAAACAAAACTTTCCTAAAATATGCAAAAATGACAGCTGGGCCGAAACGAAGAAATTTGGCCAAAACCGTTGGACAATCAGGGCTATGCCGCTGACTTCTTCCGCAAATGGCGACACGCATCGATTAGGTGAGTTTCTCAGTGCCATTCCGACTCACGACTGCCGGAATTTAGTTGCCTTTGAATTTCTCGGGTGATCCTCTTGAGCATGTACGCTCCGCAACCTCGTTCTACATCAAAAATGATTTTGAAACAAAATGCCAAAAAGTAACGAAGAATTTGGTTTTCCACCAAACCTGGGTCGACTCTATCGAAAGACGACACACACCCATATATATATATATATATATATATATATATATATATAATCCATGTAACTATGGCGGCTTTATCAATATTGAACTTGTGGTTTTCTGTAACAAAACAATATCTAGCTTAGGTTTTGAAGAAAAAATGGAGTTTTTAGCATGGATTTCACAAAGAGAAAAAAATCATTTCTTGCATTTTGAGATTTTACAACAAGTTTGTAAAATCCAAAGGGTATTGGCCAATATTCAAAAAAATATAAAAATCTTATTTGTTTTTTTTGGGAATTTATTGTTCACTGTTGGTATTTGGGTAAATAAATCCTAAAAGGGTTAATACCCAAAATATTCGACGGGAATGATATGCTATTATTCACTGTTGGTATTTGGGTAAATAGATCCTAAGGGGTTAATATCCAAAATATTCGACGGGAATGATATGCCGTTATTCACTGTTGGTATTTGGGTAAATAGATCCTAAGGGGTTAATATCCAAAATATTCGACGGGAATGATATGTCGTTATTCACTGTTGGTATTTGGGTAAATAAATCCTAAAGGGGTTAATATCCAAAATATTCGACGGGAATGATATGCTATTATTCACTGTTGGTATTTGGGTAAATAAATCCTAAGGGGTTAATATCCAAAATATTCGACGGGAATGATATGCTGTTATTCACTGTTGGTATTTGGGTAAATAAATCCTAAGGGGTTAATATCCAAAATATTCGACGGGAATGATATGCTATTATTCACTGTTGGTATTTGGGTAAATAAATCCTAAGGGATTAATATCCAAAATATTCGGCGGAATAATATCCCATTGGCCATTTATTTTACATATTGTTTTGACAGATCAAGTCATAAACAAGCCAAACATCAAGCAGCTTACCTTAGGTAGGGCGTACTAGGGGTGCTAAAACCTTCCCTTTACGCAACCAGTCCCTTACCCTAGAATCTCTGAAAGACTAGTTTTAGGTTTCCTAGTAACCATAATACTAGGTGGCGACTCCCTTTTTCAAATAGAGAACCCCCCGACATTTAATCCTCCGCTCACGAGGAAGAGTCGCCACGATGCCGCGCATTACTAAAATTTTTTTGGGGTGCGACAGAATGGCGACTCCGCTGGGGACTTGGGCTAAGCTTGACAGTTTTTTATTTGTTTATGATATGTTTTATTTGTTTATTTATTTATTTATTTATTTATTTTCATGTTGCTATGGATTATTTATAAGCTTTAGCATGCATCTTTACATCCTGTCATCATGCATCACTTTCTTCATTATTTTCGAGAGCACACACTAAACTTTAAGTTAAGTGGGGGACTAGCAGCTTACCTATGACTTGAGTCAAGGTTGAAGTTTGTGTAAACCCCAACTCTTTGCTGAGTGTTTAGACTGGTAGTGATTGGTATACGTGCCATCCCACTATCTGCTGAACCCCCATATCACCTTTACGAGGGTGATCACTGGGACAGCAAGAGACCCTCTTTAGAGACCAAGTAGTAAACCTACCCTATGTCTCACGTAAAGGAACTAGAACCTATCATTAGGATGTATGCTCCATAATATCTTTTTTTCATAACAAGAAAAGGCCTAAATAGCATGTTGACTTACAGGTCTTGTGAACGAAATGGCCACCATCACTAAACTTTCCGTCATGGAATATGGGAGAAGTTCTGAACTGTCACAATTGACTGAAGGAGACTGCCTTAAAAGCGATGCTATGAGGCTATCACCAATCAAGAATCTGGATTGCATTATAAATGAGGTGAACAAGTTAACGACTCATTTTCAGGATGTGGATAAGAACACATTTTTTAGAAAATACGGACGCCTTATGGAGATTGCAAAGGTGGACGTTTTAAGCCCAGCGGTGCGAGCTCTAGTTCATTTCCGGGACCCTGACTACCGTTGTTTTTCTTTTGGGAGCATAGATCTATGTCCTACTATGGAGGAATACGGGATGTTGACTGAGTTTCTGAATGACCTATACAGAATTTATTTCCCTTTGAGATCTGACAAGGTCATTCCTGAACTGTCGAAGCTACTCAGGATCCCCAACTTGGAAAAGTCTTTGGAGAAGAAAGCTGCTGGTCTGAGATGGAAGATGCTGGAGTTGGAACTAGAACAGAAGTCCGGGTTGGAGAAAGAAAGATTGATTGCATTAGGCATATTTGGCCTTGTGTTGTTCCCAAGTCGGACGGGTATAGTAAGCTTAGAAGCTGCTGCTGCTTATGTGGAGTATGAGAATACACAAATCAACCCCGTGGCCTCTGTTTTGGCTGAAACCATCATGACACTTAATCACTGTCGGAAAGCCGGGAAAGGGGCAGTGAGATGTTGCACGCAGCTGCTATATATCTGGATGGTTAGTCACATTGAGACAAAAAAACCTGTCTTCAATAATTTTTGGTGGTTCAACCAGAAACCATTGAGGATAGTGGAGGAAGAAGAATGGGGGGATCTAGACAACCAAGGTTGGGTAGAAAAGATAAAAGCTGTGCCTAGTGGTGGTTTGAAATGGAAGGCCCCTTGGGCCAAAGCAATGGATGTCTTAATGAGTTGCGGGCAAAGATGCTGGGTTCCGTTGGTAGGGATTACCGGCTATGTGAGTTATGCTCCTGCTCTCGTGGTAAGACAACATGGGGGCATGCAATTCGTTCCAAGGACCAAAGGAATTGCTCAATTTTTTGGTTTGTTTAAAGATCCCTGTTGCACAAGAAGTCGTAAAGAGCCATCAAACAAGATTGGAAACATCTAGTTTTGTTGGAAATAAAAAGGTTTGGGAGATCCCAGTGCAAGTGAAGGGTATGCAAAATGGAGAGACTTAGTTGCCTCAGCCGCGACCAATGAAGAAGTAAAGTCTCCACAAACTGAAGAAAAGTCTGTTAAGAGGAAAAGAGTTGACAGTGAAGGAGAATTGAGGAGACAAATTGAAAAGCTTCAGATGGAATTGAACAAGACCCGAAGAGACAAGTTGATGATGGAAGAAATGGTGTTGGAAGGTGATAAAAGGAGAGCATTTTTAGATGAGCAATTACAGTCTAGAGATGCAAGAATAACCAAGCTCGAGCTGAAGATGGCTGAGGAGGAGAATGCTAGGTTGGGAGTTGAGAGAGAATTAACGGAGATGAATCTGAAGTGGATGCAAAGTTGCTCTGAACTCGGTGCATTGAAGACTGAACATAATGAATGCCAAGATAGCATAGAATATTACCAGGAGAAATTTGCAAGAAGTTCAGTGTGAGCTGATGGATAGAATTGAAAAGTATGAAGATTTGTATAAGAAGTATGTAATGTCGGAAAGTCGTTCGACGGGGTCCGAGAAAGGTGAAGCCATTGAAGCAGAGTTAGCAGTCAAGGGAGAGGAGGTAAGAACTCTGAGGACGAAGCTCAATAAAGAGAAAGAAAAGGTGAAGCATCTGGATGAGAAACTAGCATTGATTGAAAAACACAAGGATCAAATCGATGCTAATAATACTTCATTGAACAGAACCAACATGTTGCTTATTGAAAAAATGTCCAAGATGGATGAACAAATGGATGGAGCTGCTGCGCACGCTCGGGTTGTTAGAACCAATGCGAGAAATGTGGGGAGAGACATCATCCGTTATCAGCGAAGTCTAGCTGAGACCGATGCTTTCTTGGAGACAATCGAGAACCGCGGATCCGCTTTCCTACCCTTGGCTAAAGATGTGGCAGAAGAAGGATTTTAATTTGCTTTTCCTCTTTATGTTTTCGAAAATGTAGCAAACTTATCCATTCAATAAAAAGGGGCGTTGACCCATCTCTTATGCAAATCCTGTCTCTTGGTGAATATGACTCAAGCATTGACCCAAAAAGCAGTACTCCTAGCGGCAATGTGACAAGAAACCCATATTCTATGAAGTGTTTAGCCATTAATTGTTCACAAGAGAAATCCATTTGCATTACATGTACATTCATACAAGCACATTCATCATACCACATACATTTTACATTCGCTTATACATTCATGCAAACAGCTCAACTACGAAACATAGGTCCCCCTGCGAAAGTCCACAACACTCGTTTAAGAAGAAGAATGGAAAATGAAGAAAGGGCCGAGCCAGAATCTCCATACCAAAAAGAGCTCGAAGCTGTCCGAAACGATGTGGCACGTTTAGCCAGCATGCTCGAGAAGGCGTTAAGAACAAGAGATGGAGAAGGAACGTCAGCTCAGACGGATGAAGCACCACCGGCAGTTCAAAGCCCAGGGGGCACCTCACATTTTAAGGACAAGCTCACCAAAGAAGCAGCCCGAATCCACTCGGCCCATCCAAATCCCTATTACATTGGATTTGACAGATGAGGAACCACAAGACGCTAGATTCTCTGACCATGCAGGATATGACAAGTGGTCCGCACTAGAAGAAAGGATAAGAGCAGTTGAAGGGAATGATCTATCTGACCCAATTAGGGCAGCCGAAGCATGCTTGGTGCCTAACATCGTGATACCGCGGAAGTTCAGGGTTCCAGAATTTATCAAGTATACTGGGATAGAATGCCCAAAAACTCATCTTCGTTCCTACTATAACAAGATGGCGGAGGTCATACACGATGATAAATTGTTGATATATTTCTTTCAGGACAGCTTGACGGGGTCGGCCCTTGGCTGGTATATGAGGTTAGATAACATCAGGATTAGAAAGTGGGCAGACTTGGCAGATGCTTTCTTAAACCAATACAAGTTTAATATGGAGATTGCTCCTGATAGGACCCGGCTTGATGACCATGGAGAAAGGAGCTCAGGAGTCCGTAAGGACTTATGCTCAAAGATGGCGGGACCAAGCTGTCAATGTACAACCTCCGTTAATAGAGACAGAAATGGTGACCCTATTTGCCAATACGTTTAGGGCCCCGTACTACGAGCACCTGATGGGAAGCTCCGCCCAGCATTTTTACGATGCAGTACGAATCGCTGAGAGGATTGAGCAAGGAATCCAAAGCGGGAGAATTATGGAACCCGTAGAGAAGAGGGGTTTTGTTGGAAAAAGAAAGGAAGTTGAGGTGAATAATCTGGAGGACAAGTACAAGGGGAAAGACAAAAATTACAAAAGCTACCAAACACCTACACCCCCAAACCACAGCGTCAACTTTTCCAAACCCACCACTCCAAACCAGCCTTTTTTACCCAAAATTCCCCTGCACATAACCAAAAATAATTTCCAAAGGAGAGATTATCAACAACCGGAGGAACAACTACCACCTTTGCCCATGACCTTAAAAGAGTTATATGCGCAGTTGCTAAACATTGGACATATTGCTCCCCTACCAGTACCACCTACACGCCCACCTTTCCCCGCTGGCACAACCCCCAATTTGACTTGTGAATACCATGCCGTGTAATGCGAGGTCATAGCATTGAAACTTGTGTAGCTTTTAAGAGAAAGGTATTGCAGGTTGATCAAGATCGGATGGGTCACTTTTGAGGATCCACCCAATGTTAATCTGAATCCCTTGCCCAAGCATGCTGCGGGAAGTAGTGGTGTAAATGCGGTGGAAATTGATAGGAAAGAAGCGACTCTAAAGGTGACCATGACCAGATTATACGATATGTTGGTGCAATCTGGACATTTAATGGGGTCAACCAAGCACGACATGGGCAAAAATGACTTTTGCCCATTCCATGACGAGAAAGGGCATCACATTGATGAATGTACCGAGTTTCATCAAAAGGTCACGAGGATGTTGACTCTGGGAGAGCTAAGGATCGAGAATATGGAAGGTAGTGGAGAGATAGCAGGGATAGAGAAGTGTAGGATACAATCAACAGCTAGTGGGCCCTCAAAGTTGGTATTATATAAGCCCTCATATGCAAAGGAGGCAGACTATAGGGCAATGCCAGGCAATTATGTTTCCGCCGCAAATATCGAAACTCCTTTTCTCCAAACCGAGATAGGTGGTTTGACCCGGAGCGGTCGTTGTTTCACGCCCGAGGAGCTGGAAAAACAAAGAAAGGCTAAGGGTAAAGAGGTAGTGGGCTTTGAAAAAGAGTTGGAGGTAAATAAACCTGTGACGGAGGAGGAAACGAACGAGTTCTTGAAGCTGATGAAACATAGTGAGTACTGTGTGGTGGACCAGTTGAAGAAAAACCCTGCCAAGATCTCCATCATGTCTTTAATACTCAGTTCTGAGCCCCATCGCAATGCTTTACAAAAGGTATTGAATGAGGCTTATGTACCTCAAGATATCAAGCAAAGGACTATGGAGCATCTAGTAGGGAGGATTCACGCTTCAAATTCCCTGTATTTCACTGAGGATGAACTTGACGCTGAAGGAACAGGCCACAACAAACCTCTGTATATCACAGTCCGATGCAAGGATTGCCTCATTGGTAAAGTTCTCATTGACAATGGCTCAGCTCTTAATGTGTTGCCAAAACATATGTTGAATGAGATGCCAGTAGATCCTTCCCATATGAAGCCAAGTGTGATAATGGCTAGAGCATATGATGGTTCACCAAGGCAAGTGTTAGGGTCGATCGAAGTTGAACTAGCTATAGGTCCAAAAGTCTTTTTGGTAACCCTTCAGGTGATGGACATCCATCCTTCCTATAGCATGTTATTAGGAAGACCATGGATACATGCCGCAGGAGCGGTTACTTCCTCACTGCATCAATGTTTGAAGTACATTGCCGACGGTGTCCTGGTTACCGTTAAGGCCGAAGAAACTATATCGATGATGAAAAATGTGGCGGTCCCTTTCATTGAAGCTGAAGATTGTGTGGACGGAAACCTGCATGCGTTCGAGGTTGTGAATACTGAGTGGGTGCCTGAGAATACTATAAGAAGGAAACCAGGGATCTCAGAGGCTACTAAAATGGCCGCTAAAAGCCTTTTAAAGCACAAGATTCCTGCCCGATTTGGCGCAAGAAAAAGGAAGGTCGAGTGGATTGGTATAACAAAGTTGAAGGCTGCAGAACAAAGGTTTGGTCTGGGGTATAAGCCTAGAAAGGAGGATTACTAGCGGGCTGCTGTGGCAAGAAGGGAGAAGAGAATGGCGAGGATTGAAGGAAGGAAGCCTGAAGAAGAAAAGTTAGTTATTCCTCCGATCAGGGTCTCGTTCCCAAAAGCTGCATATGTAATACAACCTGACTCAAGACATGAAAGCTCTCTTCAGAAGCTCTCATCCATGAGCATAAACACGATGGAAAAGGAGGAAGCTGTTGGCATTACCGGGAAGATTCAATCTGAAGGAAGGGAGGAAGAGCTGCCGCATTTAGGCATTTATGCTCTGGAGGAAGCTACGACCTCTGCCTGTATTCGAAAGCTAGCCAAGGGAGAGAAGTTCCAGAATTGGGTGACCCAAGAAGCTCCATTGGTTTTCAGAATGTAATGAACGATGCCTATTTGTTTTTTGTTTTGTTTTGTTTTGTTTTAAGGCTCGACGGGCCAGTCGAATTTTATCTTTGTTTTTGTTGTGAACCAAAATTTTTTTATGAGATCATGCATTTTGAGTTCATTCTCTTTTTTATTTCTATTTGGTGCATTTACACTCATTTTCCGCTTTCAGGAACCCTGAAAGCGGAACTTCCACAACACCACTTGCACTTTACACTGAGAATGAATGGCTGAATTTTAAAGAACACGTAATAGCTGTAGAAGAGGAACAAGGGGATGAAAATGGCATTAGGGAATTCACAAAATTAATAGAACAACACGAACAGGTTTGGAAGCCCGCTAAGGAGGAACTTGAAACCATAAATGTGGGTACTGAAGAAAGCCAGAGAGAGCTCAAGATAGGAACTTTGGTCACACAGAAGGAAAGAGAAGACTTGATTGCATTGCTTCGAGATTATGTGGATGTTTTTGCTTGGTCTTATGAGGATATGCCTGGTTTAGATACGAATATCGTAGTACATAGGGTACCATTGGAAGAAGGTTGCAGACCGATTAAGCAAAAGCTAAGAAGAACGCATCCAGAAGTTTTGATCAAAGTAAAGGCGGAAATTGAAAAAGCAATGGAGCACTTTGGTTTCCTAGAGGTGGTCAAGTATCCGCGAGTGGGTGTCCAACATAGTAGTGGTACCCAAAAAGGAGGGCAAAATTCGAGTCTGTGTGGACTTTAGGGATTTAAATCGTGCTAGCCCTAAAGATAATTTTCCTCTACCACATATAGACATGTTAGTTGACAATGCAGCTCGTAGCTCCATATATTCCTTTATGGATGGTTTCTCAGGCTATAATCAGATAAAAATGGCGCAAGAAGATAAGGAGAAGACGACATTTGTTACACCATGGGGGACGTTCTGCTATAAAGTCATGCCATTTGGGTTAAAGAATGCTGGTGCCACTTACCAAAGGGCTATGGTGACTTTATTTCACGATATGATGCACAAAGAGATTGAAGTATACGTGGATGACATGATCGCTAAATCCGGAGAAGGAGAGAATCATGTCCAAGTATTGAGGAAATTATTTGAAAGGTTAAGGAAGTATAAGTTGAGGCTTAACCCTGCAAAGTGTTCATTTGGGGTAAAATCTGGGAAGTTGTCAGGATTTGTGGTGAGTGACAAAGGAATAGAAGTGGATCCTGAAAAAGTAAAGGCTATTCAAGCCATGCCAGCTCCGAAGACTGAAAGAGAAGTAAGAGGGTTTTTAGGAAGGTTAAATTACATTGCTCGATTCATATCCCAATTAACCACAACCTGTGACCCAATCTTTCGTTTGTTAAGAAAGAAGAATCCTGGGATTTGGAACGCAGAATGTGAAGAGGCTTTTGAGAAAATCAAGCAGTACTTGCTAAAACCACCTCTGCTTGTCCCTCCTGTACCAAAAAGGCCGTTGATATTATACTTAACAGTGACGGAAACAGCGATGGGATGTGTGCTTGGACAACAGGATGAATCCGGGAGGAAGGAAAGGGCCATTTATTACCTAAGCAAGAAGTTCATGGAGTGTGAGTCTAGGTATACTATGATTGAGAAGTTGTGTTGCGCGCTAGCATGGGCTGCAAAAAGGTTGCGACAATATATGTTGTACCATACCACATGGCTAATTTCCAAATTAGACCCGTTGAAGTACATCTGTGAAAAGCCCTACTTATCTAGCCGAATTGCCAGATGGCAAGTTCTGCTATCCGAGTATGACATAGTGTATATGATAAGGAAAGCGGTAAAAGGGAGTGTTATTGCTGATCACCTGGCAGACCATGCTATGGAGGATTATGAACCGTTAGATTTTGATTTCCCTGATGAGGATGTGTTTTCAGTTGAGGAAGGAAAACTAGGATGGTGGACTATGTACTTTGATGGTGCTGTGAATGTATGTGGTAATGGAGCCGGGGCGGTGATAATATCTCCTGACAATAAACAATACCCAGTTTCAACTAAATTGCAATTCGGGTGCACTAATAACACAGCCGAGTATGAGGCATGTATTCTTGGTTTAGAGACTGCGTTGGAGTTGAACGTAAAGAAGATAGATGTTTATGGGGATTCGATGCTAATTATTTGTCAGGTAAAAGGGGAATGGCAAACCAAAGAAGAAAAGCTGATACCCTACCAAGAATACCTGTCTAAACTAGCTGAAGAATTTGAGGAGATAGAGTTCACACATCTAGGAAGGGAAGGAAATCAGTTTGCAGACGCCTTGGCTACACTAGCTTCTATGGCTAGAATAGACTTCGGGCAAAACCTACAGCCAATACACATTGACATCAGAAATAACCCAGCTCATTGTTGCTCAGTTGAAGGAGAAATAGATGGAAACCCCTGGTACTACGATATCAAAAATTTCATCCAAAATCAGGCTTATCCCATGGGGGCATCCAACATCGAAAAGAAGACTTTGAGGAGATTGGCAATGGATTTTTATCTTGATGGAGAAGTTTTGTACAAGAGGTCATCTGACGGGACTTTGCTGAGATGCCTAGATGGAGTTGAAGCTAGAAACGCATTGCGAGAAGTCCATGAAGGGATCTGCTCGACCCACGCTAGTGGACATATGATGGCTAGGAAAATACAAAGATTTGGTTACTTTTGGATGACATTGGAGAAGGATTGCATTGACTATGTCCGCAAGTGTCATAAGTGTCAGATCTACGGTGACAAAATGAATGCCCCTCCAACCCCTCTATTTAACTTGTTATCTCCATGGCCTTTTGCGATGTGGGGAATCGATGTGATTGGACCTATCAACCCAAAAGCCAGCAATGGTCATAGGTTTATTCTCGTGGCAATCGACTACTTTACAAAATGGGTAGAGGCCGGGTCATTTGCTCATGTAACGCAAAAAGTGGTGAAGAAGTTTGTTGAGAGAGATTTGATATGTCGGTACGGGCCACCAGAAAAGATTATAACTGATAATGCACAGAACTTCAATGGGAAGTTAATAACAGAACTCTATGCTAAATGGAAGATCAAGCATTCAAATTCCTCTCCTTATAGACCAAAGATGAATGGTGCTGTAGAAGCTGCTAATAAGAATGTCAAGAAGATTGTTCAGAAAATGGTAGTCACCTATAAGGACTGGCATGAGATGTTGCCATTTGCTCTTCATGCATACCGTACCGCAGTTCGGACCTCAACAGGAGCCACTCCGTACATGTTGGTGTATGGGATGGAGGCAGTAATGCCTTTAGAAGTAGAAATCCCATCATTAAGAGTATTGATAGACTCTGAACTAGATGAAGCAGAATGGGCGAAGGTCAGATATGAACAGTTGAATTTGATCAGCGAAAAGAGGTTAGCTGCAATCTGTCATCATCAATTATACCAAAGAAGGATGGCCAGATCATATGATAAGAAAGTCCGACCTCGAAAATTCCAAGAAGGCGATTTGGTATTGAAGAAGATATTGTTTGTACCAGGGCAAGATCAGAGTAAATGGGCCCCGAACTATGAAGGCCCTTATGTGGTGAAGAAGTCGTTCTCGGGAGGAGCTTTGCTATTATCTAGAATGGATGGAGAAGATCTAGTCAGGCATGTGAATTCCGACTCTGTAAAGAAATATTATGCCTGATATTTTGTAATCTTCCTCAATAAGATAAAATTCGGCCATGAATTCTCGTTACAAGAAATTTTTTTCAAAGCACATGATTTTATAATATTTATTTATGTTTTATCGTTTGACATATTTTTGTGCACCACACCGGGGGCAAAAAAAAAAAAATCACAAAAATGTGATTTTGCATTAAAAGTGTCATTTTGCATCAACAAAACCATGTTTTGAATATTTCTTTAAAGTATATATCGGTTTGAGTTTTTAGACATCGGTAAAGATATATTAAAAAGGAAACTTCAATGGAGCTAGAAAGGGCCCTATGTGGAACAGAAAAGTCTCTTCATCAAGCGTGAAAGTATAGCACGAGAAACACATCCTATGAAAGAAGACTACAATGAACCGGGGGGACCTATGTTTCCAAAAGAGGTAACAAAAACATGCATGTTGTATTGTCATAACACTAACCTGACAGGAAAGGTTTGGTGAAAGCATGTCGTCCCCAAATTTTGAAATACGGAGAAGCAGAATCTCAAGTGAACGAAACCACAGAAGAGATTATGAATTGAGGGTCAGTGTTGCTTTGTTCCTCAAAGACAGGTAAGTCACTCATTACAACCCGGGCAGGTCACCCGTCATAATCAGACCCGGGTAAGTCATCCGTCACTATCGAGACTCTACTAACCCGGGCAGGTCACCCGTCATAATCAGACCCGGGTAGGTCATCCGTCACTATCGAGACCCTCCTAAGTATCCTTTTTATCTGGGTAGGTCACCCAGAAAAACGAGACCCATTTCCTTCATTTTGTTTTTCTTTACAACACTTACTATTTAAAGTCTTTTACAAGACTTTAGTCGTAAGCATTGTAAAGAGGGGGCATCTGTTGCTACCCAATTTTTGACTCATTTATTTTTTCTGAAAAATACATATTTTGGTACAAGGGCGAAATTGAACAAATTCAGAGTTTAGTGGTCGATTGGGGTTTTAAATCGTGAAAATCAGGAGCCAAGAACCAGTATAAGGAGGTCGCGCAAAGCTGAGGTTGAGATTGAATTTTTGATGGGATTTAATTGCATAAAAAGTTTAAATCGAATTGGTTGCATTTAGAGAATTTTTAAAGGACCAAATCATATTTTTACTTTCTTTTGATTTTTTGAAATCTGCATGAAAAAGGAAACATGCACTGTTCCGGCATGCATTTGTTTGAATTTTTCAGGCGCGTTTAAAGCAGATCAATCAAATTTTCTTTCCTTTTTTTTTATTTGATTTTCTTCCCAATTCACGGTGATCACAGCAGATCATTCAAAATTTTGCTTCCTTTTTCAAATTGATTTTTCTCCGTCGCGGCAGTCAGAATTCAATCGTGATTTTCTTTCCCGTTTCATCTCCATCAGCCACGGGATAATTCAATTTCCTTCCTAATCAGCCACGATCTTCTCGCTTTTATCTCCATCAAATCTTCCCCCCTGATTCCCATCCATTTCTCCTTATTCTCTGATTTACTTGCCTTAGCAGTGCAAGTCTTCTCTGCTATAAATAGCAGCTTGCACGAAAAAGAGGGAGGAGATATTGACGTGAGAAATATTGTGTGAAGGACGCAGAAAATAGAGAGATCCCCAGCATTTTTTTCGTTTTTTACTCTGCCTCTCTCTCTAGAACCAGACCCCTGTTTCTCTCTCCCTCTCGTTTAACATCTCCGACCACCAATCCCAGCCAACCACCACCTTCGACCACCCATATCCCTCTTCAGCATCACCATCGTCTCTGCCATAAACTCCCAACTGCTCAGCAATCTTCTCTGTTGGAAAAAACAGAGCAACCCGACGCAGACCCCACCAGCCCGCAGCTTCCGAGGCTCGGTTCGGCGACCTCGGGTCGCCATTTCCGACGAAACAACGTCCAGAAGAATCACCACGAACTCCTCTACACAACTGTAGTAACAGGTAAGCCATTCGTTGCACTCGAAAAATCCTCATTTTCACTGTTCGTCTTCTTCATGAAAAAATGTCCCGGTTACTGTTGATACAGTAACCGGGTCGGATCGGGCTTTGTGCCCGGCCCGGATATTTAAGAGGGGCGGGCTTCCAGCCCCGTACGGGCTGCAAGCCTAGCCCAAGATAGGCTGGGCTGGAAGCCCAGACCCAAGTTGTCTGGGCCGACGGCCTAGGACCAAGATCTTCTGGGCCGACGGCCCAGGTCTTTCTGGGCTGACAGCCCAACCCGAGACAGGCTGGGCTGGCAGCCCAGACCTTGAACTAGGTGGGCTGACAGGCAGCCCACCAATATATAATAATAAAATAATAAAAAAATATAAAAAATACAAATTTTTCAAAAAATATTTTTATTAAAAAAAAATGTGTTGTTTTCTTGCATAAGGCCAATACACTAGCATATTTTAAAAATTGTTTTTCTTTGAAAAATATATATTATCTTGGGTTTTGAAGAAAAAATGGAGTTTTAGCATGGATTTCACAAAGAAAAAATCATTTCTTGCATTTTGAGATTTTACAACAAGTTTGTAAAATCCAAAGGGTATTGGCCAATATTCAAAAAAATATAAAAATCTTATTTGTTTTTTTTGGGAATTTATTGTTCACTGTTGGTATTTGGGTAAATAAATCCTAAAAGGGTTAATACCCAAAATATTCGACGAGAATGATATGCTATTATTCACTGTTGGTATTTGGGTAAATAGATCCTAAGGGGTTAATATCTAAAATATTCGACGGGAATGATATGCCGTTATTCACTGTTGGTATTTGGGTAAATAGATCCTAAGGGGTTAATATCCAAAATATTCGACGGGAATGATATGCCGTTATTCACTGTTGGTATTTGGGTAAATAAATCCTAAAGGGGTTAATATCCAAAATATTCGACGGGAATGATATGCTATTATTCACTGTTGGTATTTGGGTAAATAAATCCTAAGGGGTTAATATCCAAAATATTCGACGGGAATGATATGTTGTTATTCACTGTTGGTATTTGGGTAAATAAATCCTAAGGGATTAATATCCAAAATATTCGGCGGAATAATATCCCATTGGCCATTTATTTTACATATTGTTTTGACAGATCAAGTCATAAACAAGCCAAACATCAAGCAGCTTACCTTAGGTAGGGCGTACTAGGGGTGCTAAAACCTTCCCTTTACGCAACCAGTCCCTTACCCTAGAATCTCTGAAAGACCAGTTTTAGGTTTCCTAGTAACCATAATACTAGGTGGCGACTCCCTTTTTCAAATAGAGAACCCCCCGACATTTAATCCTCCGCTCACGAGGAAGAGTCGCCACGATGCCGCGCATTACTAAAATTTTTTTGGGGTGCGACAATAGGCGTGACCTGAAAAATAAAAACTCGTTATGCAGCATATAATCATCTTGGTTTTGAGTACCAGCATTGTTTAATTCCTTCCATATCTTGCCGAAATCCATATCTTCTGGATACTCCTCCTTTAAATGGTCAAAACCATTGGCTGTCACAGATGAGATTTGTAACAGATGGGGTCTTCTACTTAGCGCATCTGCCACTTTGTTTTGTGCTCCGGCCTTGTGCTTAATTAAGAACTCAAATTGTTGCACGTAATCCATCCAGCGGGCATGTCGTGCATTCATTTTACTCTGGGAGTGTAGGTGTTTCAAAGAGTCATGATCGGTATAAAGAATAAATTCTTTATGGATTAAATATGGCCGCCAATGTTTCAGCGTCTGAATTAGCGCGTAAAATTCCATGTCATAAACTGAATAGCGTCGACGCGTCTCATTGAGTTTCTCGCTGAAAAAAGCAATAGGATGCCCCTCTTGACTCAACACCCCTCCAATCCCTACGTGCGAAGCATCACACGCTACCTCAAACACCTTGGAGAAATCAGGTAGTTTGAGGACTGGGGCCTGTCCCATCTTCTCCTTGATTAAACTGAATGCTTTGTCTGCTGCGGTGGTCCACACGAATTTCTTTTCTTTAAGGCATTCAGTAATTGGAGCCATTATGGTGCTGAAATTTCGGATGAATCGACGATAAAATGTCGCTAATCCGTGGAAGCTCCTGACATCCGAAAAATTCTGTGGTGGTGGCCATGTCTGGACTGCTTTTACCTTCGCCGAATCAACCTCAACTCCCCTGCTAGAGATGATAAATTCTAGAAATCGCACACTTTCCTTCATGAATGCGCATTTCTCTTTATTAACAAAAAGCTTCTCGACCCCATCAATATTGATAGCACCTGTTCAACATGACTCATGTGTTCCTTCAAATCTTGGCTGAAAATCAGTATGTCATCGAAGTAGACAACCACGAATTTTCCCAAGAAAGGTTTAAGCACTTGCGTCATGACACGCATAAATGTGCTGGGGGCATTCGTCAAACCAAAAGGCATGACTAACCATTCAAACAATCCATCCTTTGTCTTGAATGCTGTCTTCCATTCATCACCCACTCATATCTGAACTTGGTGATATCCACTTCGCAAATCTAACTTAGTAAATACAGAAGAACCATTCAATAAATCCAACATATCATCAAGGCGCGGAATGGGAAATCGATACCTCACAGTAATTTTATTGATTGCGCGGCTGTCCACACACATTCTCCAGTTGCCGTCTTTCTTCGGTGTTAGAAGCACTGGGACCGCGCAAGGGCTGCAACTTTCTCGAATGAATCCTCGGTCAAGTAACTCCTGAATTTGACGACTAAGCTCTTCATTTTTGGTTGGACTCATTCGGTAATGGGGAATATTAGGCAAAGAGGAACCGAGTACCAAATCAATGGCATGTTGTATGTCCCTCATTGGTGGAAGTTGCCTTGGTATCTCATCTGGCATTACGTCTTGGAATTCATGTAACATTGTTGACATACAACATAGGAATGGTGTTGTCGTCTTCTGCCTTCTCCCGTGAGATCAACATGAATACCATTTTATCTTCTTGCATGACTCGAGTGAATTGCCTCATTGTCAATACGGGCCAAGTCTCCTTTTCAGCCTTGAATTCTGATATATGCAATGGGTCCAGAACAAGTTTTCTGCCGTTGAATTTGAAAGAATATTTGTTATTAAAACCATCATAAAATACCTTACGATCATAGAGCCATGGTCGTCCCAAAAGCATGTGACATACGGTCATAGGGATGACATCGCACCAAGCTTCGTCCGCGTAATGTTTTCCCAATGAAAATTTAACCAAGCACCGTTGCTTTACCAGTACTGAACTGGTATCATTCACCCAACTGATTCGGTATGGCTGTGGGTGTTTTTTTGTTTTCAATCCCAATCTTTCGACAGCCGTTTCAGCCACCACATTCATCCCACTCCCATTATCAATGATAACGTTTAATGCTCGATTATTGTGCTCCATCCGTGTATGAAAAATGTTTGTGCGCAACCATTCGGGATTGGCCTGGATCTCCCTCTTCTCCCCCGTGAATACTCTGTTAAACACACAACTGGGCAAGGAAGACGCACTCAAGTGCTCGCCTTCACTGTCACAGTCTTCAAAGGCTCCCCTGTTTCAGTGTCTTCCTCCTCCATTGTGAGCAGCTCCTTCTCACATATATAGGCTATTTTTTTGTCTCTCGTCGGACACACCACAGCGTAGTGTCCATAGCCCTTACATTTAAAACATTGTGGCCCTTCATTGGTAGTCCTCGCGAAACCCTTTGAACCTCCATTGCTATAACCTTGAACTGGATTTCTTGGTGGTGGTGTTTTCTGGAAACCATTGGCAGTCGCAACTTCCTGCCTTAATTCTGTCGTGATGCTTCTCCTTCCAAACGCAGTCTTTGTTTGCTTTTCGATGCGAAGAGCTAGCTGATACGCCTCCTCTATGTTAATCAAGCGAGCAGTCCACATCTCCTTCCGTAATTCCTCTCGTAATCCAGTACGATAACGCGTCAACGTCTGCTGTTCCATCTCCACAATCTTGCTGCGAACAGTTAGTTCATGGAAACGATCAGTGAATTGATCGACGGTCATTGGTCCTTGTCTGAGTTGTAGCATTTCCTCAAACATCATTTGTTCATAATCAATTGGCAGATACTTCTCCTTAAGCCGCTCCTTCATTTCTTCCTAATTATTCACAGCTGGGCGTCTAGTGCGACGCAGCTGTTCCTCCACGCTTCCCCACCAAGCTCGTGCATGTCCTCGTAATTTCATTCGGACATAACGTACTTTCCTCTCCTCCGAAACAGCGAACCAATCAAAATAATCTTCGATTGCTGTCAACCAATCTTCAAACGCATGAGGTTCCAATTTTCCACAAAATTCTGGAACATCAATCTTCATTCTCTTGGTCATTTCGTCGATGGGTTGGTATCCTGCTCCTTGATGCATATGCACCCCTTGCATATGTTGTCTAGGTTGAAGAATTCGAGGCTCGTAATCCTCATACTCCAGGTTCTCCTCCACATTTGCGCGAATATTGTCTGCATTATTCGCACGCATGTTGTCAACATTATTAGGCTCCATTCCTGCTCCATGATTTCCCCTGCGTCCAGTCCGATTGAAAGGATCATACTCGTCTCTGGCATGTCGCTCCTCCATGACATCCAATCGACGAATGACTTGCGCCAGAACAGTGGCAATCTGGTCTAATTGGTAGTGTACTGGGGGCTGGTCTGGTTCTCGGGTGTTGGGATTTGGAATGTTTGGATTCTGTTGGATTGAGGTGGAGTGGTTTGGCTCGTGGTTTGTAGTGTGTGGGTTGTTTGGGTTATGGCTGATCGGGCTTGGATGGGTTGGTGTTTGGCTGTTTGGACTTTGGTTGTTTCGGTTTTGAGCAGTAGCCATTGCGTAAGAAGTCCCACTTCTTGTTACTGGCATGGATGGAAGTGCTCTGATACCAAATTGGTGCCAAATCACAGATTCAAAATCTCAATGAAAATGTAACCAGGCTTGTGCAGAATCACTCTGCAAATTATTGGAATCTCTCCAAAAACACTGAATTTCTTCAATGGAAAATTATGGAATTCAAAAACCGATTATTCCTTACAATCGTTCCCCTTAAATAAATGCAACACTCACAATGATAAAGCTTAACTAAGGAAAGCAGTAAATTAGGAAACTAAATAAAATTCGGATAAATAAAAACAATCAACAATTAAAGGAATTAGATTTCTTTGTAACGTCGGCTTCTTGACTCCAGCTTGCTTTGATGTCCATATATGTCTTCAATTGTAACGGTCATTCTCCAAAACTCCAGCAATTGTATCCATATTTAGAAGCTTGTTGATCCCCTGTTCTGCCTCGATTTGATCCTCTTGCTCGTGATCTGCACTTGCCTCCTGATTGTGATCTGCGTTTGCCTCCTGATTTGCATCACTTGTTCAAATAAATTTGTTCATGTTTATCAAACATACTGTGTACAAATATAATTCAAGTATTTAGATATGGATATTATGGTCCTTAAATGTTTGATTTCATTATTGAAGTCCTTAAATGCATCATTGTCTTGGATACATTGCTTCTTCTTGGAAATCGTCTGGTTACTCATGTTCTCTAATTCTCGAGGTCAAAGCACGAATCTAGCTAGCTTGCTAGTCTCATCGCCAATTTTACTATGTTTTAGTTAAGACATTTTTAGGTAAATCCATTAATGACCCCTTCGAATTTGGATAAATTAATCACGTGGCACCTTAAGTTTTGAAAATTAGTTAAGAGCATGTTTGACGTTTCAAATGTTTTTTTTTTTTTTATTTCAAATTATTTTTTTTGGTGTTTTTAAATTATTTTCATGTGCTGATATTAAAAATAATTTTTTTAAAATAAAAAATATTATTTTAATACATTTCTAAACAAAAAAATACTTTAAAAAATAACCCAGTTACATTCTCAAATAATTACTTAGTCTTTCTACTTTAACTATGAACATGATAATGTTAGAGTATAAATATGAGATATGTTGTTGTAACACACAATGTGTGTGAGAGAATAACAATCAATATACAAAATTCAAATTCTCCTCTCTCTCTCTCCCTCTCTCCCCTCTGTTCTCAATTCTCTTCTCCTCTGTGTGAATTCTTCTTCAATATTCTGATCCTAACAGATAACCCTCGCATTTGGAATCTGTGATCATGTGTGCTTCCTTCATCTGTTCAATTGTGTGTAACTTGATAGTTTGTGGCTGCTATCAATAGAAGAGAGAGACAAAAGAAATATAAATATGTTTGGATGAAGATATATAGACATAAATAAAATTTATTGTGGACAGTAACAATACACGAATCTACTACATCAAATACTTGAACAATTCAATACACATATAATCTATCTTCAATAGTAAATAAAATAATTACAATAATCGTATAATTTAAATACGATTTAATTATTGAATTTGCATAAATTAAGATGTAATAATGAAATAGATATCGTCGTCACCTCACCCTATGCAAGAGATGATTGCTTCTGCACAAAATTCTTTACCTCACCGATTATCAAAGAAGATTCAGGCGATTCAGGAAAGCAATAAAACCCATGAAAAGCATTCGGATACTCTACCAAATGCACTTCTTTCCCAGCTTTCTTCAGCCCCTCATGGTACCTCTTCTGCCAATCTTGCAGGGGATCAAATCCTCCGACAAAAAGTAACGTAGCTGGGAACTTCACACCTGAAATATCCACCGCATTTGGTCCGAAAACATTAACCACCGAGTGGTTTCGGTCCGATCCCGCCGGAAGAAACGCCTTCCACATCCAGTCTGTACGTTCCACTGATATTAAAGGAGCCCCAACAAGCTTGATTTCTGATTCTGTCCTTTCTTCCCCTCCAAAAAATGGCTGAATGGCTATGAGTCCCTTAATTTTTATGTTAGAAAAGGTGTGCTCACAAGCTTTGAGGGCGACATGATGAGCCAAGTTACCCCCTGCACTATCACCGGCTACCAAGATCCAAACTTGCCGGAAAACTCTCAGAGCTTATGTCATCAATATATTTCAATGTATCAAAGCCATCTTCGTACTGGCATGGGTACTTGTGCTCAGGAGCAAGCCGGTAGTTTACCGAGATAACAGCAGCATTAGTTTCACGTGCAAGTCGCCGGCAGAGTACGTCAAAAGATCTTGAGTTAGCCGCCATGAACGCGAAGCCCCCTCCATGAAAGAATATGATCACAGGCAGAGCAGCGGTAGTGGCGGTGGATGTGGGGGCGTGGAGGCGGAACCACAGGTTGCGGGCAGGGTCAACACTGATGTCGAAAGAGGAGACCCCATTGATTGGTTTTGCGGAAGCAGCGGCCTTGGGGTCGAAGATGTTCAATACGCTGCGGTTTAGGGTGTGGTCGGAACGGATGGCTGCGCGTGTCCCAAAGGAGTGGGCGGCCAGGAGGAGCCTGGTCTTCAATGAGAGGCGAAGAGTTGTTGGTGTTTCTGCCATTATCAATTCTGGGTTGAATTGCAAATGTTAAGATAGTTTATATACTTACATGATGAGACTAAAAAGAAAGGAAAGGTAATCATTACTGCCCCACAACAAGACAGAGCTGTAGTTGTATGATCATTAAAGTCACCAAGTAGCTGGAATCCGACCACCTCACAAACACCATACGTACAGAGGTAAGGATACCATCAATGAAATTTTGGTTATACAGAGAAGGCAAAATTTTGGGCCACCTTGGGGCTACCTTCCATGTATATAGAAGATAATGTAATTATATTATTTTTTTTTATTTTTAATTATATACAAAATTAATAATTATATTGTTGGAGAGTTTTTTGAAAGTTATTATTTAATTATATAACCTATTCCAATTAATTGTATAATTAATTACATAATTAAACTACGTACAAAATAATTGCACTATATTTAAAATAATATAAAAAAATAGCTCTCCAAAATGATTTTTACAATTGACCCACACATCAACAGAAAAAACCATATATATATATTATTTAAAAAACTATTTTAGAGATTTGTCTCTTTAGAATATACGTCAACATTTAGTTATCTATTGAATTATGAAATCAAAGATCTAACCGTTCATATTTTATCCTCTTTTTTCAATAACTTTAGGATTTGAATTTATTTTCCATTATTAAAAAAATACTGATGATTAATTTGGAACGCTGATTAGGCTGGATGGATAAACCTAAGTTGCACAAAACAATTCAATACAATTCCAAGAGTTTTTTTTTATAAAATAATTAAAACGATGTTTAGAAAAATTTAATGAATAATGAAATAAATAAAATCGACTGGGACATGGGATTATTTTGCTAAATTATGTCAAAATTAATAAAAAATATTTAATTAATTAGGTAGGATTTGAGTTTTTGTAAGTAATGATATTAGTATTAGCTTAAATAAAAATATTTATTAAAAGGATAGATTAGAGAATGTTTCAAGGACAACTTGTAAAAACATGTTGAAGACCATATCTAAAATATAAGGACTAATTGAGCAAATTCTTCAAAGAAAAAGGACTGCTTTTTATGGGATGGTGGCAGAGTTCTCGGAATAGGATGTAGAGAAGTGTCATCGTTCCCATCACTTGGTATCACCGGCTAACGTTCGAAAATAGTTCTGGTCAGTTAAGGAAAGTTGTCGGAGGGCAACCCGTTTTCCTAAAGGAGTGTTTGGCAAAGCATACAACTTGCATGAAGGAATGGTTAAGGTTCTCTTGAAAATTAAGAGGTCTATAAAAAGTATCCAGTTCAATTTAGAAGATATTTGGAATCATTTGCTGAATCTATTTTCTGTTTTTATTTTCGAATCCTGAAATGATTCTTCAAAAGGCATTTCAAACCAATTATCTACCCTGGAACTCGGATCATCTTCTTAATGAAAATATTAAAATTGGTATAAGCCACGTAATAGTCATGCTAATAACGTGTTATAAAAACAAACTAACATAGAAGAATATAAATATTAAAATATAATCAAAAGAAACAAGAGAGAAATATCTTTATTATTATCAATTCTTTTATTTTTCCAAAGATACTAAGAATACAAGACGAGTTATGGAAATCCAAGAGACTAAACTCAAGAGTTATGTACATTCAATACACATAATTATGGATTTATAACAAACAAAAAAACATATTTTTAGAAGATATTTGGAATAATCTGCTGAATATATTTTCTGTTTTTATTCCAAGTGGGATGGTCAACACGTTATCTTCCTGCATCTTATAAGATAATACCTTGTTGGTATACACGGTTGGCTCCTTCATAGCAAACAATTCAATAATTAATTAAGTAATTAATTATTATTATATATGGTAGCTAGCATCTATAAATATATAAGAAACAATTTACGTGTGTATATATATATATAAAACAATTTATAATCCATGCCTTGTGGTGTTTATCTAAATTAACCTCGAATTCATGGTTTTTATTTTTTTTAAATTCTTTGCCCTTTTTGACTCATTATTTTAGTTTCACCCTTTTCTTTATCAATTAATGGGACTGCCATCAATTTTAATTCAATATTTTTCACTTTTCTTTTATTAAGAGATAATAAGAGTATATTTTTTAAAGTCAAGATCTTTACCACTACACTAATCCTCCCTTATTTTTTTTTGAGATGTTATCAATTTCATCTATTATATTTGTTAAATCAATGATTAGGCTTACTAGTATAGTTGTTTAATGAAGGTTTGTCAAGAATCATAATTTAAGTTTCCGTTTTCAAAAGAGAAAGAGGCCTTACACTCTTAGTGATCGTAAAATGGATTATCTGAAACTCCTAGGAATACGCTAACACGACCAAGTCTAGAAGTATAAAATTAGGAATAATGGACAGAGATCGTTGTGAATGGGTCAAGTCCTTGGACCGCTGTTTTTTTTATATTATTATTAGGGTTATATTTTAATTTTAAATATTTTTTATTTACTTTTTGATATTTTAATATTAAAAACTAATTTTCAAAAACAACATACACCAAACTCTCAAGCTCGCTCTAAACTGTTTTTTCCACCGTTCTTCAACTAGTTTGAATCTATTTTCTATTATTGTTTTCGAATTTTGAGATGATTTTTTATTTATCCTGGAATTTGGATGGTGTATAATATCTCGCCTTTGGGTTTGCCAGGTCCACACGTTAAATCCCTGGATCTTATAATATAATGTGTGGTAGGTCAACGGTGGGTTCCTTCCCAGCAACTTCATTCCTAGCAAACAATACAATAATTAATTAATTTTTAATATATATGTAACACTATTCTCTTCCACATCCCATCTCATTATAAAATTCCCTATTTTCCTTTCCAACATATCACCCGCACGAACTAGATTCAAGCATTCTGCAGCCTTATTATTCTCTTAAGCCCACCAGCACTGAAGTAGGTCTTATTATTTATGCTTCATCTTCTGGTGTTTATCCAAATTTGAACTGGTGAATTTTTTTTAACAAAACAATATCTAGTTTTTTAAGGCAAAACATCAGATTTTCTTTGTGTATTCTATATATATATAATACTAATCATCTTGCTTTCTCTTCTTTTTTAAACCTCAGAACATGCTAATCATCTTGTACTTGTGGTCAGATGGAAGGAGTTCCACCGTCTTCTATGGACGATGCTGTCAATCAGTTGGAATTTGAGACATTCAATATATCTGAGCTTTCCTGGTATGTCATTCTTAAGCATATTTTTATCAGAAGATGATTGCTTGCAATGTAGTTTTTCAAGCATCTGAAGATAACTTCAATATGTTTGAGTTTCCCTCGTACGTCATTCTTAAGCATATTTTATTAGAAGATGATTGCTTGCAATTAGTTTTTTTTACAATTTTCCTTATTATTCTAAACAAAAACATTTACGTTGCTGAACATGGAAGCAGGTCGCCACCAGAGGAGGTTCCAGTCAACCAAAGCTCCATATTATGCAATGATCAAGCTGGACAGAACAGGCTGGTGGATAACAATGATAGTATTCAGCAAGCAACACAGTTTCCTCAAACCATGGTGACCACTCCAATTTGCTACAATGTCCATTGAATTAGCAAGTTTTTGTATTGCTATATCACCAATTGATTAAAAAAGTTTGCTTCAAATTGTTTATTTTTAAACAAACAGACAACAATGGGAGGTTTAGATGGAACATCATCATCATGTATCAACCAAAATGGACCAAATTGGCCTCAAACTATATATGTAGGCTATATAGCCTCCATTCAATTGTACAGAATACACAACAGATAATAAAAGCAATTACTCAGCTCCTTTTAACTGTGTAACTGTGTGTGTGTGTGTGTGTATTATTATTTTTTTCTTATATGTGCTTTGTCTTCGTTTTTAATTTCTGTAATTAGCAAAATTAATTCGAATGACGGAACATACTAATCATCTTGTACTTGTTGTCAGATGGAAGTAGCTCCACCATCTTCTGTGGAGGATGATGTCAACTTTGCATTGAATCAGTTGGAACTTGAGACATTACTGTCTGGGCCTCCCTGGTACGTCATTCTTAAGCGTATTTTATCAGAAGATGATTGCTTGCAATTTAGTTTTTCTACAGTTTTCCTTATATATCCATCGTTATATACTCAACTTCTTCTTCTTCTTGTACTTGTTTTTTTGTGTGTGTTTTCAACTAATAATAAATCTTTATTTTTCTTCTGAGTTCAGGTCCCCACAGCTTCCTCCTCACAATCTTCAACTATCTGGAGATCATAATCAAGGACAAGCCGATCAAGCTTCTGTGATTCCTCACATAGACAATATGCAACAAGAGAGCTTAGTGTCTCAAAACTTTGGCAGATCTACTAGGTATTAATATCTTTGTGAGAATTAGATACACCATTGATTTTTACTGCTTTAGAGAGATTACCAATTACTGAAAGGTTATAATATGATCACTTCATTTTTATACAGATCACAGATGGAGAACCTCCAAGTCCATGTATTGCAAAATCAAAATGCTAGGCCAAATGCCTCAGATGCTGGCCCTGACAGTTCCCTGCAAAGTCAAAATAGGGGTTTAAATACTCAACAAGTAAGAACTCTAACTGAATTATCTCCCATTGCGAACTGTCTCTTGTAAGCAAGTTCATTGTGTATGTTAGAGTATAGAAGAATATTCTAGAATAGTGTAATGTGTATAAATAGAGAAGTGCACACACAACAAAGGTATGCAAAAACAGAATTCAATACAATACAATTTTAAATTTCAGTTTCCCTCTCTTTTCTCTCTTCTCCCTCTTCCCTTCTCTAAACTAATTCTTCTTTCAATTCTGCAAACTCTCTCAATCCTAACATGGTATCAGAGCTGCTATTATGCTAGCGCATTAATTGATCCAAGCTTCCGCAATCTGATCTCAATGAAGAAAAAAAAAAACCTACTGCTGAAGAAAACACATTGTTCAAGTTTTTCTTTATGATCTTTTGCAGCTTCTTCAGTTGAGATTTTTTTTTTCCTTTGAATTTCGAGCTAAAGATGACGATGATCATCTGTGTCATTGCTGCTCCTTCTCATCTAGTTGCTTTCTTGTTCATCCGAGAGACAACTTCTTCAATTCGTGTTGCTTTGTTATGGCAACATCTAGCATCTTCCATGCCAAATCAAGTCTCAGTGCAACAAATTACTTCTAATTTTGCACAACAAAATTGAAGCTCAAACAAAGCGTAGGCGAGTGAGAATTACCGTGATTGTGAAGAAGCAGCGAAGCATGCCTCTCGTCTCCAGCCCACCACCACCGTAGATGCCATCTCCACCAAGAGTCACCTCTGCCAGGCTCGACTGATTCTAGAGTTCCAGGACGTCTGCGATCACTCCAATCTCTCTCTCGTGCACCTCCAAACCCTAACTACTGAACTCAAGTTGCTTCGTCGAGAAAATCCAGATTTCAAAGTCGCAAATAGTGAGCTTGTCAAGCTTGTTAGTCTTGCTTTTCAAGCCTCCGTGATGCAGCATCAATAATGTACTTTGGGAAACAATCGTGTTGTTGCATTTGAGAGGAGGTATAGTGCTAATAATGTGGGGACAGAGAGTTCTTCAGGAGCTAAGATGCCTGCATATGATTCACAGACATTGCAAGTTCTGAGATGCTGAGATTTTGTGTTAGAGCCCTGAAAAAAAAAAATTAGGTCACAAATTTAGGATCGATCGAGATAGCTTGCTTGCTGGCTTGCTGAGAAGAGAATGGGTCGCAAGATAGTGGAGCTAAATCGAATCGAAAACAAGAGCAGTCGCCTAGTTACTTTCTCCAAGAGGTGAAATGGATTGTTCAAGAAAGCTCGTGAGCTCTCCGTTCTTTGTGACGTACAAATCGCCCTCCTCATCTTTTCAAGTCGCGGCAAGCTGTATGAATTCTCTAGCGTTGACAGAAACTTGACTCGAACCTAAGAGGAACGCAGCAGCCGCCTGTAATTCGCTTTCTGGTTCTTGCAAAGTGGAAGGCAGAGAAAAGTCAGAGAAGAGAAGAGGCTGCGGCGTGTAAAACCCTAGGTTTTGTAGTTTTTATATTTTGTGTGCTCTGCCGTTTTGTGTGTCACTTTCCACCGTTTTGCAAAAAAAAAAAAAACAAAAAAAAAAGAGATTAAGAAAAACTTAATCCAATGAAGAAGAAGAAGAAGAAAATAAATTCTTACACAGATTAAGAAATTCATCGGCAAATGAAAAACTTTAGAAAAACTGAAGAAGCCAAATGAAAAACTTCAGAAAAACTGAAGTAGACAAATGAAATTCAAACCCATTCTATCACCTCTCTTACCTCCCATTTCTTTTTTCTCGTCCCTCTCTTCTCAAAGTCTTACAGAGACAAATGAAATTCAGGTCAAGAAATAGACTAATGAAATTCCTTCTCTTCTCTCGTTTACATACTGTTTGTCAAAAGAATTAAGTACTCTTGTATTTCATTTTCATTGTTGCAATCTCATGCTTGGTTTATCAAAGCATGAGATTGAGGGGGGATGTTAGAGTATAGAAGAATATTCTAGAATAGTGTAATGTGTATAAATAGAGAAGTGCACACACAACAAACGTATGCAAAAACAGAATTCAATACAATACAATTTTAAATTTCAGTTTCCCTCTCTTTTCTCTCTTCTCCCTCTTCCCTTCTCTAAACTAATTCTTCTTTCAATTCTGCAAACTCTCTCAATCCTAACAGTGTATTGGGTTTGCTCCGCATGTTAACATTTTCTAGGTATCTTCTAATAATATAATGCTTGATAGAGTTTTGAAAGAATTCTTCAAAAAACAATTCAAACCAATTATTTACCCTGGAATTTGTTTGATATATAATTCCAAGTGGGCATGCTGCGTTTCTGGTTTACATTTTCTAGGCAGCTTCTTCAAAGTTTGACATTGGGTTTGCCAACTCTACACGTTAACTCCTTTTATCTTATAATATAATATTTGGTAGGTTAATTATAAGTATACATTTCCCTATTGATATATATATATATATATAGTAGCTATGGTTTGAATCTTTAAGGAAATCCATGATAAATAAATTGATCTTTTTTCTCAGATTTTATCATCCATACCTTGTGGTGTTTATCTAAATTGACCATGAATTCATTGTTTTTATCTTTTTAAAATTCTTTGCTGTTTTTAACTAATTATTTTAGTTCGACCCTTTTCTTTATCAATTAATTTATACCAAGTCTTCATTCAGTAACATAAAATTTATTTTACTTGCACATGTTTTCTTGTGAGGGGCATCCTCTCAAGCACACAAGAACCTAATAAGATTTCACACAATAGTATTGCCAATAATGATTATAATATTAATTATTTACAATAATGGTTATAATAGCAGCGATAATAATTTTGACAATTTAATAATTATGATAATAATAATAAGATTAATAATTAAAATAATTCATTAGTCGATATTGTTTTTGTTAAAGATTGACTTTTACAGCTATAAAAATATATGAAGCCACATGTAGACAAAATTGGTGGAAAAATATTTGAAGCACAGCTTGAATCCATATAAATTATTTATACTCCCATGTTCTTCATTTTGTTTTTCACATGTAACTATGGTTTTAATCTTTCAAGTAAACACAAGTTGTAGAAATTCTAATGATAAACTTTGGAAACATCCCATGCCTTATGGAGTTCATGCTAAATTCACCCCAAGTTAACCATGGATTCATTGTTTTTTTTCCTTTTAGTTTCTTTGCTGCTATTTGTAACCTATTATTCTAGTTTCAACCTTTCCTTTTTCATTAATTTTTATTCAATATTTTGACCCTTTTTTATGTAGGACAAAATGGTTAGACCAAATGATTCATTTTGGAAACATGTTGAGGATATGAATGATGGAAAAAAGACGTGTACATTTTGTGGGCATTTATTTGCCAATGGTACTTCCATTTCGAGGATCAAATGGCATTTGTCAGGAGAGACGAGGCATGGAGTTGTCATTTGTGGTCAGGTGCCTAAAGAGGTTCAAGAAGCAGCATTTCTAGCTATACATGGTAGCCACAAAAGACATAAAAGCATACCAAGTTCAAGCAATGTTAATGATTCTGGCATTTCCACCTGCCCTCAAGACAATGAAGTACATGGTAATTTGCCAGGGGATGCTGGAAGGATGCAAGAACAGGCAGGTACACTCGGAGTTGATGCTCATGAGAGTAGAGGAGAAGCAACACAAGGAACAAATGTAATGGCTCAACTTCCAGGTTGTACTTGGCATCAGATCTATTCGGAGGCGCAGAAGCTAAATGAAATCAATTTAATGCTCGAAGAAGAGGATGAGGAGCCTGGCGCAGGAGCTAGATCTTGTAGAATCCTTAAAGACAACACAAGTGAGACTAGAGGAGTTTTGTTTCCTACTAGCTCTAATAAGCCAGTGGGTCAAGCATTTAAAGAGATTAGGAAGATGATATGGTCTTTGTTAAAGAATGATGAAGTCTCAACCATTGGCATTTACGGGATGGGGGGCGCTGGTAAAACTACAATACTACAACATATCCACAATAAGCTTCTACGAAGACCAGATATTTGTGATCATGTTTGGTGGGTGACTGTGTCTCAAGATTTCAGCATTAATAGATTGCAGAATCTTATTGCCAAACGTCTTCATCTAGACCTTTCAAGCGAGGATGATGATCAACATAGAGCTGCCAAATTGTCAGAAGAACTAAGGAAAAAACAAAAATGGACTATCATTTTAGATGATTTGTGGGACAATTTTGAGCTACACGATGTGGGAATTCATTCCTTGTTGAAAGGATGCAAGTTGATTTTGACAACTCGATCTCAAACGGTTTGTGATCAGATTGATTGCCAACACAAAATTGAAGTGAAGCCCCTATTTGAGGGAGATTCTTGGACTTTGTTCAAGGAGAACCTTGGGACGTCACATAACACATTCGGATGAAGTGGAAGAAATTGCAAAAGTCATGTTGCAAGGGAATGTGCTGGGTTTGCCATTAGGTATTATTACGAGTGGCTGGAAGCTTGAGGGGGAGTGAAAAATCTAAATGAGTGGAGGAACACATTGAAGGAATTGGGAGAATCAGGATATAGGGACATGAATGAGAAGGTATTCAAGGTATTGAGGGTTAGTTATGATCGGTTAGATGATGCACTAAAACATTGTCTCTTATATTGTGCATTATTTCCTGAAGATCATATGATTGAAAGGGGGGAGCTGATAGGTTACTTGATCAATGAGGGAATAATTAAAGGAATGAGGAGGAGGCAAGAAGCATTTGATAAGGGCCACACGATGCTTAATAGACTTGAATATTTCAGTCTATTGGAAAATACTGGAAATGAGGATGATGGTAGTAAATGTGTCATGATGCATGACTTGATTAGAGACATGGCCATTCAGATACTGCAAGAGAACTCTCAAGTCATTGTTAAAGCAGGTGCACAATTAGAAGAACCGCCGGGATGCGAGAGGAGTGGGACGAGAGAATCTCACAAGAGTTTCACTAATGGAAAACAAAATTATAAAAATTCCTTCCAGCCATTCACCAATGTGTCCAAATCTGTCAACTCTATTGCTTTGTCGAAATTACAGGTTGGAATCCATTCCAGATTCATTTTTCAAGCATTTGCATGGGCTTAAGATTCTTGACCTGTCCCGCACAGGTATTGAAAAATTACCAGAATCTGTTTCTGATTTGGTGTCTCTCACTGCATTATTGCTCATTGATTGTGAGTGGCTAGGATATGTTCCATCATTAGAAAAGCTGAGGGCACTGAAGACTTTAGATCTCTATGGAACCTCACTTGTTAAGATGCCTCAAGGCATGGAATGTTTATCCTACCTTAGGTATTTTAGAATTGATGGATGTGGTGAAGAGGAGTTTCCTAGTGGGATATTACCAAAACTCTCTCACCTGCAAGTCCTTGCACTTGGAGAACGTTGTACAGTTGAAGGAATGGAAGTAGGATGCTTGGGGAAGTTGGAAACTTTGGAATTCCATTTCAAGGGCTTCTCTGACTTTGTGGAGTATCTCACATCTCGGGATGAAATCCATTCATTAAGCACATACAAAATTTTAGTAGGAACGGTGAATAAAGATATTTGGATTGGCAATGATGACTTACCAAGTAAAGCAGTTATGTTGGGTAATTGTAATATCAACCCAGATAGAGATTTTGAGGTCAAGTTCTTAAATGACATTCAAGGACTGTATTGTGATAGCATGGATGCAAGAAGTTTATGTGATGTTTTGTCATTAGAGAGTGCAACTGAACTGGAGATCATCTACATTTGTCGTTGCTATAGCATGGAGAGCTTGGTTTCATCTTCTTGGTTTGGCTCTGCTACACCACCATTGCCATCACATAATGGTATGTTTTCTCGTCTTAAAAATTTTTGTTGTGTTGGATGTAACAGTATGGAGAAGTTGTTCCCTCTTGAGTTGCTGTCATACCTCGTAAACCTGGAAGTGATTGGTGTTGTTTTTTGTGAGAGAATGGAGGAGATAATAGGAACAACAGATGAGGAAAGCAGCACCTCCAATCCCATCATGGAATTAACACTCCCAAAGTTAAAATCTCTGTATTTGTGTGGTTTACCAGAACTGAAAGGGATTTGTAGTGAGAAACTGATTTGCAATTTTCTTGAAGTAATTAACGTAGTAAAATGTGAGAAGCTGAAGAGGATGGCGATTAGTCTTCCGTTGCTTGAAAATGGCCAGCCATCCCCTCACCCTTCTCTTAAAAGGATCGATGCGTGTCCAAAAGAATGGTGGGAGACAGTGGTGGAGTGGGAGCCTCCTAACGCCAAGGAAGTCCTTCGTCCCATTGTACACTTTGGTCAATACTGAATATAATGAAGAATAAAGGGTAAGCATCATCTTTTATTTCTCTCTCCTTCTGCAATTTATTCTCTGCGCGCCATGTTAATTTCTTTACTCTTAGGGCTATTTTTCTTCTTTTGGCGAGGCTCAAGGCTGCTACCTTTTCTTTTCGCTCTCGCGCTGCCCCTCCCTCTCCATAGAAGCCAACAAGAGCTGAACGTCTTGATCTTTGTTTCTATACATACAAATACTGGGCTAGATTGTTTCTGAATTCTGCTTTTCTTCGTCTGATTTGTTGGGCTACTTTATTGGGTTTTAGTCCTTTCTGCTAATTTAAAAAAGCTTCCTTATCTTTTCGCTCCCACGCTGCCCCTCCCTCTCCATTGAAGCCACCAAGAGCTGAGCATTGTATTGGGGACATATATGGTAGTATAAATACTTACCAATAAATCACCAAAAACTAGAAATTGTTTTCAAGATTGGAATCTTGAAAACCAACCTCTGATGCCTTCACACTCCATATTTTTATTGTTATCTTCTAAACCTCATAGCTTCTTCTTCTTTTAGTTTATTGATTGCTATGTTTATTTATTATTTGTATTAAAAAATTAAATATGTCTACTATTTATATTTCATCTGGAATTGGACGACTATTCTGGAGTCAAATCGTGAAGACAAAGCTCTTACATGTTTGCGTGCAAAAACCTTTCAAAACCCTTTCTCCACGTTATTTAATTAAATGGATTCATGACCTTTAAAAACAACATTTTATATATATTATTTTTATTATTATTATTTTGGAAAACTCAAAATACAATGGAGATACAATTTGTTCATGTGGTACACCATGAGGATTGTTTCATGTTTGTCCATGTCTTACCTCATGCTTCATAAATTCAGCTGATGAGAATTGGTTCCTTTACCAATAAAATATACTATTTTGTAGCTGTTGTTGTGATTTAGGATGAAGAAAGACAGAAAATAATGCTTGAGATAAAGAGCAATGGTGGAACAAAAGACTTGAATACTTTTATTATCTTCTGCAGTACAAATTAACAAACCACTAAAATCATGCTCCTAAGATCAAGCCCTGATTGATAATAATGCAAATAACAGAAGCTACGAAATAACAGCAAAAACAAAGAAATGGCAACAGATTTGACGAATTCAAATCACTTAACAATGTTAACTTATTCCACCTCAGCAGTCCTAAACATATTTTCCTGTTTCTCTATGACGAGTGGATTGGACAGGAGGAGTTCTGTAGTAAGCTGGGATGGTTGCCGGGAAGAATGTTGCTCTAATTCCTTCTTCCTTCAGTATAGGGAAGATGATGCCTGATCCAACCTGAAAGACGACAAAAATAAAAATAAAAATAAAAATTTAAGTGTTTGTCTGTGAAACTTACGGTGAGAATAAAAGTTCAGACAAATAAGTTTCTGATAGTAAAAGTAATGAAAGCTGGAGATACAGACCAAAACTAGTCTAGCCGCAATACACATGCGTTTTGGTGTAGGAAATGGAAGCAGTAAGCTGCCAACAGCATAGGCAAGCATGGCAAAGCAGTGGAAAAACAAGCTTAACGGGTTGTGTTTAGACCAGACAGAAGAGCCATCAGTCCATCTGAGAACACGCCTCCAAGGCTCAAATTATTGAAGAATGCTTCTTTCATTTCCTTCCTTGCTGGGTCCTGATCCGATGAAGAGAATACTTCGTGTAGGGTGCTCGCCAATGTATTTATTGCAAATGCCGTTGGCTGGAACCAATATTAAGTTATTAGCATCTACCGATCACATAGAAATGCTTGAAACATGATGTTTCTTTAGGCAATTTCTGTTCAAAATTTGTTCTGAGGAAGATTGGCCAGAGAAATTTTAGATAAGCAAGTGCTGATACCTTACGCAGAACGCAAAAGGACTCGAGATATTTGCAAAAGGAAGCTGCATTGCTAAGATCGTTCAGAGGCCTAAGAAGATCTCGCAGTAGGACAACATCAGAGAGTCCCACAGTCATTCCTCCTCCTGTTACAGAATGACGCATATTCAACGAATCCCCTATCAGAAATGCACCAGGGGATGGATAGGAAGACGCAGGCATGATTTTGTTTGGCATTGTTCTTATGTTCCCCTTATCAATCGCACATATGAAAGCATTGTATAGCTCAGGTGGCATCTGAAATGTGCAAATTTCTGCGTTAGTTCAAACATCATGTATATTGAATAAAAAGAACTAGCAAAGATGCTGAAATGTCGTCTTAGACTTTCTGATCTTATTAACAATAAATTCATGATCAAGGAGCCATAGCTATAGAAGATATGCTCAATAGAGTATAACCGGACAGTATGAAACTCTACATCAAAATCTGAAATTGACCATGTCTAGATCATATCAGGCAACCTCTAATTCATCTTATTGAAGTAAAAAAAATGCTAAAATGTCGTCTTAGACTGGCATCATGAGATGTTTTTCATTTTGCTTTCTGATATTATTAACAACAAATTCATGATCAAGGAGTCTCTATAAATTAATCAGAATAAGCTTCAGTTCATTAACATTATGTCAAGCAACTATACATACTTGAGGTGCGACCACTGTTTTCAAGTAGCTTGCCATTTCACCAGTGGAAATAGAAGGTGGTTTCGGGCCAGGTACATCAACTAAACAACGAATTTCATTGCTGCTAATAGGATAAGCTATGGCAATTGTATCCTTCAAAATAAAGTAGGCACGATTTGCATATGGAAGATCATAATCTTCCAGGACCAAACCGACAGAGTAGGATGGGACTTCAATCTGAAAGAAATGTAATGACCATGTGTTAGAGAGTAATATTAAACTGTTCTTGGATTGAATTAGTTTGTTGACATGTATCAAAGTCTCAATGACCAAACAGGCACAGGTTTAAATCTTAGAACTCTCATTCTAACTAATTATATTCATACTAATTAAGCCGAAAGTAATCATGGTCAGTGCAAGTTTTAAGTTTTAAGGTATATCTACCGATCTATGTAAAGCAACTGTTTTCAACACATGAAAACCGTTGTTGGAGATTCACCTAGAAGGTATATCTACCGATTTATATCTTTCTCTGCAAAATCTAAATATAATGCGGGATTTTCACCTTTGGACTGCAGAGATTGCTTCGTAAATTTGAAAAACAACCATCACATACTATTGTGAGTGAAGCTGATGCTGCTAACTCCTGGCCTGCCTTTGTTTTGTATAGCACACCTTTGATGCTGCCATTTTCTTCGACAAGAGATGTTACAGTTCCTTGCTCGAGTTTAACACTGGATAAAAATCAAAGAAATCTGAGAGAGAAAAATCTTCACAGCATGAAATGATACTGATAAAAGAATTTTCAGTCTATGGTTGGTTATATTGAACTCAATACTCTCAGGCTACTCTATTCCTATAGGTTGCAGGGGGAAGGACGAATACTTGGGAAGAGATGCAGCTTTTTCACGAAGTTTCTGAACGAAGCGGCCATGGTGAAAGCCTCTGCCACTCGCATTGGAGGGATATGAAATTGCACTTCTTTTCCCATCTTTGTGAACTGCAGCGAAACTGAAGACTGTCTGAGAATCAGACCCGTCTAGACAGTCTGTTACCACACGAAATGTTGGACATAAATAAGAGTAGATGTTGATTAATTCAACGGAAAGTATGTTCATCAAAATTTCTACAGCTAGTAATTCTTCACCTTCAAGACCTAACTCGGCCAATTTAATGCAACCCCCAGCATGCAGGAACTCACCAACAATTCTGTCGGGCTCAGTCAAGTCTCTTTCAATGACATGCACGCGCCACCCATCCTGCAGTTGCAGGAGAAGACAATGTTTACTAGGTTCTTGTCTTCGAACTATAAGCAAGACTAGGCACTTAGAATTAACTCTTTTACCTTTGCGAGAGCATAAGCAAGAGCTGAACCAGCAACAACAGCACCTACGATGATCACATCAGTATTTTTTTTCTATAAGCAAGACTAGGCACTTGGAGTCCATTTTTTTTCTCTCAGTACAAGCTCCCTCTCTCTCTCTCTCTCTCTATGTGCTGTCGAGACCCTGCAGTGCTGTACTCTACATCCTTCTAGATATTTCACGTGTTGTTGTTATTGTGGTTAGTAATAAAATCAACGGTGTGCGTATAATATCATCCACAGCCACAAGCTCACGATTGGCATATAAATTTTCACAAAATCTCCTCTCCCAGCCCAGAGCGCGCGCAACGTAGGATGCACATGGTCACTGATCTTGACCGTCCAAGCTAGCTAGCTACTGTGGTCCAGCAATTAAAAAAAGAAAAAAAAAAGAATGATTCCTGACGGTTTGACATGGACCATTTCCCAGGCTTTCATAATTGACTGGCAAAGGTCGGTATCAAAATCAGATGGTGGGGGATGTTTAGGGGTAATTGTCACTGTAATTTTCAAAAAAAATAATTTTTTTATTAAATTAATTTTTTTTAGTATTTTTATATAATTTTAATGTGTTAATATCAAAATTAATTTTAAA
Organism: Salix koriyanagi; assembly: GCA_029228605.1. Lineage (NCBI taxonomy): Eukaryota > Viridiplantae > Streptophyta > Magnoliopsida > Malpighiales > Salicaceae > Salix > Salix koriyanagi. Next base: position 2,336,224 of record CM055345.1, read on the forward strand.
AAATAATTTTTTTTTTATTAATAACTAATTAAGTATGACCTGATTGTAAATAATTTTTTTAAGGATCGAGGACTTGAATGTAATTTATAAGAGGATTAAAATTCAAGACTTAGAAAAATCAAGAATATATGAACTTGACTCAATAAATTTCTAAAAGTATTATAAAATACTATATATTATATTATTCAATACTTAGAAAAATCAAGAATATATATATATATATATATATATATATATATATATACATATATATATTGGAAGTTAGAAACCAACCCTAATATTGCTCTAGCCTTACCTCTGATTTACTTGGAAAATATTTGAATTATTGGGTTGCAGAAATATTTTGTTTTTGTAAAGAAAAATATTGATTGATTTTAGTTTGGATGAGTTAATCAAATAATCAAGAGTTCAGTGGGTTATAGCTTGTTGGCATTTGGGGTCAAGCCATATAATGCCGAAAGCTAGATTGGAAGTCAAAAATCAGTTTCTAGTTATTTGTTTTTATTTCGGGTTAGATATTTTTTTTAAATTATATATATATATATATTAACATATATTTATTTCATAAAATGTTTTCCGATTTACATAAACTTTATTTTATTTCTCAGTTGGTTGTAAGATTCTTTTCGATACACATTATGTAATGCATTATTTTAATTTGTATGATATATATCTAATTCCAAGTGGGCATGGTTTCTGGTTGAATGCTCAACTTTTCCAAGTGGGATGGTCAACACGTTAACTTAGCTTCTGATTCTTTTGTTGAAGTTTTAAATTAGAGATGTGAAGCAAGTTGTTATATCTTATAATATAATCCCGATTATAATATGGTAGGTAAAGTTTCTGGCTTGCTTCTTGTGGAACAATACAATAATCTTTGCTATTGTAAATCTCATCCCAACTTCCTAGACATTGACTTCTCGATTTCCCGATTTCCCTAAGCTATCAAATGTCTTAAACCTTTGTGATGATCATTGCTTCCTTCTCTGGTTGAATCGAATCACCTGGAGCTCAGCATCTTGCAACCTCCTCCGTATTTTTAAACCATTTATTCAACTCTGTTCTGTGCTTTCTGTTCTTGATCCCCCCCCGGAACACTGCTTCAGCAAACCAGCAGTTGAAGCACAACTTGAATCAAGGTAAATTATTTGTACTCCATCTTCATGATTTTGTTTTTCACATGTAGCTCTGGTTTGAATCTTTCAAGTAAAACACAAGTTGTAGAAATTCTAATGATAAACTTTGGAAACATTCCATGCCTTATGGAGTTCATGCCTTAATTGGCCCAAAGTTAACCCTGGACTCATTGCTCTTTCTTTTTAGTTTCTTCGTTGCTGTTTGTAACCTATTATTCTAGTTTCAACCTTTTCTTTTTCATTAATTTTTATTCAATATTTTGACCCTTTTTTATGTAGGACAAAATGGTTAGACCAAATGATCCAATTTGGAATTATGTTGAAGATATGAATGATGGAAGATGTATTGTAAGTTCTGTGGGCATTTATTTGCAAAGGATACTTCTATTTCGAGGATCAAATGGCATTTTTCAGGAGAGAGAGGGCGTGGAGTTGGCATTTGTGGTCAGGTGCCTAAAGAGGTTCAAGAAGCAGCATTTCTAGCTATGCATGGTAGCAACAAAAGACATAAAAGCATACCAAGTTCAAGCAATGTTAATGATTATGCCATTTCCACCTGTCCACAAGACAATGCTGTACATGGTAATTTGGCTGGGGATGCTGGAAGGATGCAAGAACAGGAAATGGGGATTCAAGAACAAGCAGGTACACTCGAAGTTGATGCTCATGAGAGTAGAGGAAAAGCAGCACAAGGAACAGATGTAGTGGATCACTTTGCTGATGGTACTTGGGATCAGATACACTCTGCCCTTTCGGAGGCGCAGAAGCTGAATGAAATCACTACCTATTTAATGCAAGAAGAAGAGGATATGGAGCGTCTGCGTGGTTCATTTGAAACAATACCAAGAATAGAACAAGTGCAGCATCTGGAGAGAGGTAGCTCTTGTGAGAGGCCGTCAATTAATCAAGCTGATGAGCCTCGAGGAGATTTATCCCAGCCATTAGATCCACTATGTCTTGATCATGGAAGATACTATGATCAACCATTTTCTCCATCAGTAAGCAATGATGTGATTATGAATGATGTGCAGAACATGGTTAGAGCGAGGACACAACCACTAGAGGAGCACGATGTGGAGAATAGTGGAAGATTAGTGCAGCCTGGTGTAGGATCTAGATCTTCTGAAAGTCTAAAATACAGCAAGACTAGAGGAGTTCCATTTCCTACTAGCTCTAATAAGCCAGTGGGTCAAGCATTTGAAGAGAATAGGAAGATGATATGGTCTTTGTTAAAGAATGGTGAAGTCTCAACCATTGGCATTTACGGGATGGGGGGCGTTGGTAAAACAACATTATTGCAGCATATCCGCAATGAGCTTCTACAAAGACCAGATATTTGTGATCATGTTTGGTGGGTGATCGTGTCTCAAGATTTCGAAAGCATTAATAGACTCGCAGAATCTTATTGCCAAACATCTTCATCTAGACCTTTCAAGCGAGGATGATGATCCGCATAGGGCTGCCAAATTGTCGAAGAGCTAAGGCGTAAAACAAAAATGGATTCTCATTTTAGATGATTTGTGGAACAATTTTGAGCCACACGAAGTGGGAATTCATTCCTTGTTGAAAGGATGCAAGTTGATTTTGACGACTCGATCACGAATGGTTTGTGCTCGGATTGCTTGCCAACACAAAATCGAAGTGAAGCCCCTTTTTGAGGGAGAATCTTGGACCTTGTTCAAGGAGAATCTTGGACGTCACATAGCATTTTCGGATGAAGTGGAAGGAATTGCAAAAGCCGTTGCAAGGGAATGTCGTCGGTTTACCACCGGGAATTATTACAGTGGCGGGGAGCTTGAGGGGAGTGGATGATCTATATGAGTGGAGGAATATATTGAAGAAATTGAAAGAATTGACATTTAGGGACATGGATGAGAAGGTATTCAAGGTATTGAGGGTTAGTTATGATCGGTTAGAAGATGGGTTAGCACTAAAACAATGTCTCTTATACTGTGCATTATTTCCTGAAGATGATATGATTGAAAGGGAGGAGCTGATAGGTTATTTGATCAATGAGGGAATAATTAAAGGAATGATGAGGAGGCAAGATGCATTTGACGAGGGCCACACGATGTTAAATAGACTTCAATATGTCTGCTTATTAGAAAGTGTTCATCGGGAGTATGATGGTAGAAGATGTGTCAAGATGCATGACTTAATTAGGGACATGGCCATCCACATATTGCAAGAGAACTCTCAAGTCATTGTTAAAGCAGGTGCACAATTAGAAGAACTGCCAGGTGTAGAGGAGTGGACGGAGAATCTGAAGATTGTTTCACTAATGCGAAATGAATTTGAAGAAATTCCTTCCAGCCATTCACCAATGTGTCCAAATCTGTCAACTCTATTGCTTTGTCAAAATCATGAGTTGGTATTCATTGCAGAGTCATTTTTCAAGCAATTGCATGGGCTCAAGGTCCTCGATCTGTCTCAGACAGGTATTGAGAATTTGCCAGAATCTGTCTCTGATTTGGTGTCTCTCACTGCATTATTGCTCATTGATTGTGGGCGGCTAAGATATGTTCCATCATTAGAAAAGCTGAGGGCACTGAAGAGTTTAGATCTCTATAGAACCTCACTTGAAAAGATGCCTCAAGGCATGGAAAGTTTATCCAACCTTAGATATTTTAGAATTGATGGATGTAGTAAAAAGAAGTTTCCTAGTGGGTTATTACCAAAACTCTCTCACCTGCAGGTCCTTGCACTTGTAGTGATTCCTACAGAATGCTATACAGTTGAAGGAATGGAAGTAGGATGCTTGGGGAAGTTGGAAAGTTTGGAATGCCATTTCAAAGGCCTCTCTGACTTCGTGGAGTATCTCACATCTCGGGATGGGATCCATTCATTAAGCACATACAACATTTCAGTAGGAACGGTGAATGGAGGTAATTGGTTTGAATGTGATAATTTCCCAAGTAAAACAGTATGGTTGGGTAATTTGAGTATCAACGCAGATAGAGATTTCCAGGTCAAGTTCTTAAATGGCATTCAAGGACTGTGTTGTGAAAGCATCGATGCAAGAAGTTTATGTGATGTTTTGTCATTAGAGAATGCAACTGAACTGGAGATCATCTACATTGAGTCTTGCGATAGCATGGAGAGCTTGGTTTCATCTTCTTGGTTCTGCTCTGCTCCACCACCATTGCCATCACATAATGGTATGTTTTCTCATCTTAAAAAGTTTTATTGTGATGGATGTGAGAATATGGAGAAGTTGTTCCCTCTTGAGTTGCTGTCATACCTCGTAAACCTGAAAGTGATTGGTGTTAGGGATTGTGAGAAAATGGAGGAGATAATAGGAACAACAGATGAGGAAAGAAGCACCTCCAATCCCATCGCGGAATTAACACTCCCAAAGTTAACAAAGCTCTATTTGATTGATTTACCAGAACTGAAAAGGATTTGTAGTGCGAAACTGATTTGCAATTCTCTTAAAGTAATTATCGTACAAAACTGTAAGAAGCTGAAGAGGATGGCGATTAGTCTTCCGTTGCTTGAAAATGGCCAGCCATCCCCTCACCCTTCTCTTAAAAAGATTAAGGTGTGTCCAGAAGAATGGTGGGAGACAATGGTGGAGTGGGAACCTCCTAACACCAAGGAAGTTCTTCGTCCCATTGTACGCTTTTGGTAGAGAGGAGTAGACTGCTCTACCCTGAATAAAAGAGGGTAAGCATCATCTTTTATTTCTCTCTCTTTCTACAGCTTATTCTCTGCACACCATGTTAATGTCCTTATGTTATTTTTACCTTTTCTTTTCGTTCTCGCGCTGCCCCTCCCTCTCCATAGAAGCCAACAAGAGCTGAACGTCTTGATCTTTGTTTCTATACATACAAATACTGAGCTAGTTTGTTTCTGAATTCTGCTTTTGTTCGTATGATTTGTTGGGCTAGTTTATAGGGTTTGTGTTCATTCTGCTAATTTATCTAAATATAGGCTTTAGAATCTTGTTGAATGAAACTAGCATTCTTTATTTCTTGGGATGGAAAGAAGAGAACTGTTATTAAAATTAAAATTAAAAAATAAAATCTGGTTTAATTATTTATTTATCTATATTGATTTAATTATTTCCTTGCTCCTTGAGTATACTGTTATCATTAGGCTTTTTTAAGAGGGATAATCATTTACATATGTAAAAGTGGTGGATAATATTTTAAGAGAGTATACCTTCGAATTGAATTATTCAATAGAATAAAAAATATGTGCAAGGGGTTCTAAACAGTGTCGTTGGTTCCGTTCCGTTCCGGCCGAACGGCCGAACGCCCTGTCTCGAAGCAAATCCGGAACAAAACGGCGACGTTTTGTTCCGGTAAAAATTCCGGTCGACTGCGGTAAATCCGGCCGAATCCGGCACGAACGCCCCTGCCTCGCATCGGGCGTTCGGGTCCGGTTCGACCAAAACCCAAAACGACGTCGTTTTCCTCAATTTGTAAAACGGCAGACAACTTCGGTTTCGGCTTCCTCTTCCGATGGATGATTTGTAAGGATTAGTAGAAGCACGAGAGAAGAGGAAGAGGAGATGAAGATGGTTTTTGAAGGGTGTTTTGACCCCCCAAACACCTTTGCACCTCCCGTGCTTTAGCTCTCCCTTGCCCATGACCGGAGGTTACTTTTTTGTGTGCGTTTGCTTCGTTGTCCAAATTATTGAGATGAGATTTTCCGGCTGCCAGTGAGAAGGTTGCTTGCATGGGCCCAAACGGTGATTGCTTGAACGGTCTTTGAGCGTTGACTATTATAAACGCAGCCACTCGTGGGTATAGCCTATAGCTTGATCGGAAAAGTTTGCAAGAAAAGAAGAAGAAAAGTATGGAGTAAAACCTTTCACAGCAGGAAAGGATCAAGTCAAGGTCCATATTTCTAGTGAGGGAGGGCGGCGGCTTGAAGAGAAAAAGATAGGGTTTGCTTGAAATGAAAGTGAAGGCCTCGAAGGGGACAAAAAGCGGGGTGGGTGGGTTTTTTACTTTTTATAGTAAGTATTATTATATTATAATTATTATTATTATATAATAATAGTTATTAATTATAATAATAATATGTAGAAGATGTTTGATGTATTTTTCTTTTATTTTAGAACATTTTACTTTCATAATATTTTGGAATTTTAAAGATGTTTCTAATTTTGAGATTATGTTTGTATTGTATAATTTAAATTTCATTTATCTTGAATTTAAATTATACTTGTTAAATTAATATTTTATTTTTTTCATATATATAATTAAATAAATATGAACAGTGAACTGGTACCGAACGGTATCAAACTGGAAACTTCCGTTCCAAACAAAAAACCGGAACGGTACCCGGAACGGATTTTACAACCCTGGTTCTAAACGCTTTGCTGCTTGTAGAATTTGAGTATTTTTTCTATAAGTCACTTTGCTTTATTTTAATATGCATTGAAAAATAATAAATCATTTAATACTTTCTTCTATTCTTTTATTTAACTTTTAATTAATAAATTTATTTTCTTAAGGCTTTCTGCCCTCTCTCTAGTAAACTGCAAAACGACAACATAATTATTAAAAGACATTGTCACCCACAACGATTTCATCGTGAATTACAATACAACTAGCTATATTGCCCGCGCGTTGCCGCGGGCATTTTTGTGTATATAATTTAACATCATTAAATCAACAACGATTAATTTATATGATATAACTAAATAAAAGTTATCGATCAGGAGATAAAATGTAAAAAAATTTAAGTACAATTTATTGCGCAAGCATCGATTACATCTTTTAGAATGTAGATATTACGTTATGAAAGATCACAAAAGAGCGTGAACTAACATTTTCAAAACCAGAGCAAAATATTTTAATAAGGAAAAAACAATTAACCACAAAATCATTATTGTGCAAATAATTAAATTATTATTATTATTATTATTATGTTAGTAATGAAAGGAAAAAAATAAATGAAAGAGTAAAAATATCCTAGAAACTTTAACAAAAAGATAAGAGAAAAAATAAGAAAAAATTAAAATTATGATTGCTATTATTGTAAAAACAATAAAAATTATCAAATTATCCAGAGGCAAAAAAAATATTAACAAAAGAGTAAGCAAGAAAAACAATTAAATTATTATTATTATTATTATTATTATTATTATTATTATTATTGTATTGAAAAAAGAACATATGAATTAATATCAAATAGAAAATTAAAAGACTAAGGACAAAAATGAAAAATGACATATATAAAATTAATTCCAATTGAAGGATAAAATTGAAAAAAAAATAATTGGAGGACCAAAAATTAAATATTTATCAAATGCTGTCATTGTATAAAAAAATTAGAAGAAGAGGGACTGAAATCAAACTTTGTATATATTACCAATTGCAATTGGAGGACGAAATTAAAGAAAACAAAAGTTCGGTACCGGAAAAATTGCAGGAACCAAAAAGAAACCGAAAATCAAAAGTACAGGGACCGAATTAAAATTGCTTTATATAATTAGTTTTAATTGAAGGGCACAATTGAAAACAATAAAACTTTAAATTCAATAAATCAGGCAGAGAATTGAAATCCAAACCTCAGGGACCGAAATTAACTTTCCACACACATGAGGGACCGGACCTGACATTGGGCCCGCAGGAGAGAGAAAAGCGACAGCCGCCACAAAACTGGCCACCGACGTTTACACGGGCATCTACGGTGGGAACGCGCCGCGACGGAAGACAGAGCACCTGGAGGCGCACCGTAATCACCGGCGGCGAACAAATTTTGACCGTCGCATGTACCCGCACGCGCCACCTGAAGGGCGCGTTGGCGCTGAGGGCCGCTTTCACGTCCTGACGACGCGCCAGCCGTTCGGTCGGAAATATAATAAAAAAATAGGCTAATTACCAGGCCACCCCTGACCCAACCCAGATCTACGAAAAAACCGCGGGGGAAAGGACGCCCGTGTCCCCGTTTACTGTGCAGTGTTTTGTCGTTTTCCAGGCCCTTTATCGTCTGTGCACTGTGCACTGAAGGAGGGAAAAACCGACAGCGCCCCTCGTCCCTGTGCACTATTTTGTCGTTTTCGAGGGGTTTTTGCGTGATTACACTGTGCACATTGCGGCTGAATTAAAAAAAAAAAGCCAAAAACCGAAAACACCCCCATTAAGCACCCGTTTGGCGCACCAGTGCGTCTGGCGTTTGCCAAACGGGATGGTGTTTTGGTGTATGGTAAAAACCAAACACCATTTTTTTGTAGTGGGACCCACCGAAATTAACACCCAAACGGAGTTTTTTGAAAAGCACCTTGGAGGTGCTTTTCAAACGCCGACTTGAACGGCGTCCCAGGAACCTTAGCCAAAAGTAACCGTTGAAAACCAAAATCCCTATCTTATCCTCTCGTCTGCAACCTCCCATCTCAATTTTTGTTCTCCTCTGCAACTTCTACAACAACCCACATCTCTACAAGAAATCTTTTGACGCGAATCAAGAATTTAATGAGCAAAATGCAGCCAGAAATCAAGATTAGTGCAAAGTCAGTAACTTCGCAAACTCTTTTAGGTTTAATGAGCAAATATTGAGAAAAAAACAAGCTAAAAATTTCGAAATGCAAACCACGGCTCTCATATCTAAGAACCAAACAGGCCCGAATTGGAGCAGAGTCTTTAGAGGAGGAAGAAGGAGAAAGCTTACAGAGATGGAAAACTATAGAGTGGAGTTAACAGTGGCGTGAGCTTCAGATCTGAATCTTTGGAAGAGGAGGAGGAGAGGGTTTTAGAGAGAGAGCTGGGCGTAGGAGAAGGAGGAGGAGAGCTGTGTGGTTGTGTTTTGTATTTTAATGGAGAAAGAAAATTTGGAAAGCAGATTTAATATTATTATTTTTAATAATAATAAAGGCATATAAATGAGGATTTAATTAGTTGATTAATAAAAATAAAATAGCCAGACAGGTGGTCCATATATATATATATATATATATATATATATATGTGTGTGTGTGTATATTTCCATGCCCTTTTAAGTAAATAAAAGTAATAATAATAATAATAATAATAATAATATTTTGATACACTAATATCGTAAATAATTTTTAAAATTTACTTGAATTATTAATTATATTATATTATAATTATTAAATTTACAATATTTAAAAAAATTATATATCCATGCCCTTTTAAGTAATTTCACAAGTTAAAAGCAGTTTGTAAAGTTTGGAAACCAAACACCAAAACTCCTTTTTCTTCAACCTTCAACTCAACCACAGTTTTAACCAAACACTTTCCATTTTTAAAAACTCCATTTCAAAAACTCCATTTTTAAAACTCCATTTTTTCAACCTCAACCGCAACCGCTACCGCTCTCCCAAACAGGCCCTAAATAAATACAAAACGCCTGAGGCTGAGACCCATTTTTGTCACGGCACTGCCACAATCCACAGTGGATTGTGAGGGAGGCTACGGTGCAAAATCCCACGGCTTTTAGTTGTTTTGTAATAGTAATCTCTTCTTCTTCTTCTTCTTCTTTTCCTTTTATATTGAATTTTAGTCTTTTTTGTCTATTTCATATTTGGTCTGGTTTATAGTTCAAATTTATAATTTATTTTATTTTATTTTGTCTTTTTATAGGGTTAACATGGTTTACATGTTTATTAGGGTAACTCAAGTTATTCCAATTTACAAATTTGGTGGAATTGTTTTTTTTTTTTTAAATGAACATGAGATCTACATCCTTTTAATATGCATTGAAAATTAATTAATTTTTAATAATTTTAGTGTACTAATATTATAAATAAAAAATATTTATAATATACTCCACAGTTTGAATCCATGTATTATAATAGAATCCACAATTTTTATTTTTATTTAAAAAAAAATGTTTTTATCTATTTCATCTTTCAGCTTATTTAGAATTTCACCCTGTAATTCAAAATCTCCTCACTGATCTGATAGGTATTTTTTTTCGGAAATACACATTGCCTTTGTTACTGCAAAGACTTTATAAAAGTAATTTGCTGGAAAGTGTCGTTTCTCTGCAGAGAATAGAGTTAGCACATGGTGGTAGGGTCTTATGTCTCCATGATCCATGGCTTTTCTGATTATTTTAATATTAAAAATAAAAATTCTACTGCAGCTTTATTATTTTCTTAAACCATATATTCTTTTCTGATCTCTTTTTTTATTCTTGCTGATTACTGCTTAAGCAAACCAGCACTTGAATCCAGGCTACTTATTTATACTTCATCTTGTCTTCATCCTCAAAGGGTGTTTTCGTTTTTTTTAATCCATGATAAATAAATTGATCTAAATTGAACATAACAATATCCGCTCATGCTCACTGGTTCTGGTTGGGCTCCGGCACCAAAAAAGAAAGAGAAAAAAAAACAACGACTCTTAATTATTTTATTAATTAAATATTTTTTTTACTGTATAAACTAAAGAGAAAGAGGATTTCCCCTTGCCTTTTTGTCAACATTTTGAATGGAATTCACTATAATTATGATTAAAAAAAGAATAATAATTAAATACAAGTATATCGGCTTTTGTAGATTATAAAGCCGACAAAAGGGAGCGGTGTCGGCAACGTTCAAGTCGATGTGGTTAATGAAAGCATGGAAATGGTGTGAAAAAGATGGGTCACCTTCAGCTTTATTTGAAAAAGAAATTGCTCCCTCCAATCACGTTGTGACATCTAATTATTTTCATAGGATTCTTTTATATTTTGACCAACATCTTTTTCTTAATTGGAAGCCATTTGTCTGTTTTCCCTTTATTTCTTTTTTCGACTTCAATAGCTATTCTAACTCAGCATACTTGTGTAAATTAAAGACTAATCTATCGTACCTTGTGACTTATACGTGCTCTTGCTTATAGTAATAAAACACTCTAAGTTTGGACCCCGACATGGATATAATTGAATTTTTTTAACGATATGATTTTTATTTTTTTAAATGATATTGATTGACTTGACATAACTTAAAAAATCTCATCCAATCATGTACCATGTTTAATTTTTTTTTTTACTTTAGCAAATCCTATTTTCTAGAAATTATATTTTATGAGTTCAGATGAGCGAGTAAAATCTTAGTTGTTTTAGACTCTTACAAGGAGTGTATATCATGAATTAAATTAGAAATATGTTATGCAGATTTCAAGTAAAGTAGCTTGGAAACTTAATTTAATATCTTTGATCTTAAATCATTTTTTATAAAGAAATCGATCGTTAAGAAGATTAAAGGAGAAATATTGGGGGATGGTGAATGATGATCTAGAAAGGAAATTGTTGAATTACAATCATGATTTTTAACGTGAGAACCCAAAGGTGAATTGATTGTTGAGAATAAATATCATTTTATTTTATTATAATGTTTTTAGTCAGAGACCCACGTGTCCAAATGATAGAGATCAATTTATCATTTTATTTTTCAATGGTCACACAATCAAGCTCCAATAAAAGTTTTTATTTTGTACTTAGGTATACTTTTTATTATTTGTAACTATTCTTTGAATCTTAGAAGAAATCCATGATAAATAAATTAATTTGTTGGAGAGTGTCGTTTCTCTCTGCAGAGAATAGAGTGAGCACATGGTGGGTAGGGTCTCATGTCTCCACGATCTAAGCCTTTTCTTTCTGCTTTGGCTTTTGCAGTCAAAACACTGAAAAAAAAATATATATTATTAAAAAAATAATCGCTATCAACGTTACAAATAAACATACATTTTCCATGCAGCTTCTTCAAAGTTTTGACAAATAAAAAATAGATGTTTTTAATAATATTCAATGAAGATAAATTATTTGTTTTCTATATCACAAAAGATAATAAAATTATAATTGATGAAATCTATTAAAAAATAAGATTAAAGAAATCTTTTCTTTAAAAAATGAGATTAAATTAATCTAGGATAAGAAATTAAAGATAATATTGAGCAATATAATTTTTCCAAACTATTAATCCGGGATATTAGATTTGAAATATTATATATAGAGAAATTGCAAAATTTATTTTTTAATAAATATAACATTGAATGATAAATTATGTGAACTATTATTCTAATTGTTATTATCATGATTGAAGACAAAACTCAAAAAAATATTACTAGCATAAAAAATATTATTTGATTTCAAATAAAAATAAAAATAATTAAATGAAAAAAATAAAATTAGTATTATTATCATTATGAATATAATTATTATAATCATTTGGATTATAATGAAATTTGTTATTGTTGATATTATTTTATGAGTTATTGTCACCATTAACACAATAATTATAATTATTAATACCATAAGCACTACAATTATTATTGTTATCATTATTGTTGTTGTTGTTGTTTAAACAATAACAAAATATTAAATTATCCCCAAAAAAAAAAAATTGTAACAGAAGAGAAAGTAAGAAAACAATTATAAATAAAATCACAAAATTATTATTATTATTATTATTATTATTATTATTATTATTATTATTATTATTATTATTATTATTATTATGTAAACAATGTAAATCATAAAATTATCTTGAAAAATAAAACAAAAAACACAAAAAACTTCAACAAGAAAGAAAATAAAAACAATTAAAATAAATGAAGTCAAAATTATTTTTTTAATGCAATTTTTTTTATGAGTTTGAGTTTTTAAAACAACTATGTTATTTTTTTTTATCATATGATTAAATAAAAAATAGTTTTTTTTTAAAAAACAAATTATAATCTTAATGGAGTCCATAACCTGATTTGTGAGTTTGGTAAGCTAACTGGGGTTAGTTGATTCATAGGTTTGATGAGTTTACCCATCGATCAAATATGTTTTTTTTTGTTTTTTTTTTCTTCATGATTTTGTCCTTCAATATTGGATTAGTTAGGAAATAAATTACATTATTTTTTTATTTACTTTCTACAGGGTTATCACGGTCTCAAATAAATATTTATTTCATGGTACGCACTCAATTTTACAAGCATCTATTTTTATTATATAATCAAATAATAGAAGCTTATAAAAAAAATACTAAACCTAATAGAAGCTTGGGTTACATTTATAGGTTTGATGAGTTTACCCACTAATCAAATATGCTTTATTTGTGTTTGGTTTCTTTTTAATTTATTTTTGTCATGATTTTGTCCTTTATTATTGGATAGTTAGCAAATAAATTACATAATTTTATTTTTATTTGTTTTCTATAAGGTTATCATGGTTTTAAATAATTCTTTATTTCATGGTTAACACTCAATTTTACAAGCATCCATTTTTATCATATAATTAAATAACAAAAGCTTATAAAAAATATTAAACCTAATAGAATCTGTTACCTGGGTCGCATAGGGATCAAGGTCGATCCAATTTGTCATCGTCTCGTTATTTTATTTTTAAAAAAATTGTCATCTAGAGGTTTTTTTAAAATTAAGCTATATTTTTACCGGTTATCTAATTTACATTTGAATATATAAAATAATCAATTTAAATTGAATTAGCTAACTCGAGTCAGATAAAGAAATGGATAAGAGGTTTTAATATTGATTCACTTGATTTGATTTAATAATATTGAACATGAAAAAAATTCTTAGCTCTTTACATGATTTTTTTTATTGTTAAAGATATTAATCCAACTATGGGAAAAGGTGTAACTTCTAATGAACATAAAAAAAAATTATTGGCAAAAACTATAAAAAGATGCTGCAGGCGCAAGGTGCGTATGGCATGGCACAATAATATCTTTTCAATAAAGAATAATCATCTTGTGTGAAAAGAGTCTCCCATTACCTATATATTTTAAAATTTTATCTAATAATTTGATTTATTTTTTGTCAATTAAATTGGTTTTATATTAGAGTCTTGTTTATATTAAGATATTATAGTCTTGGGAACTCCTCCCCTCTATTTGATTATGAATTTTATAACAAAAACAAAACTAATCTCCCTTTTTTTTATTTTTCAAAAAGAAAATTATTTAACTCAAATAAATTGTAAATAAATCAAGGGTTCATGTTAATTGAGGATGAGGTCTGATGTTTTCACGGGTGCTTTCCAATTCACTTTTTTTTTAAAATATCTTTGTGAGTTTTGCAAGTGAGATCAAGTTAACCCCGATAGAACATATATAAATTTCTGTGCTAATAACGTATATAACATAATAACCATGACATCACACGTCAATTAGTAAGCAATCATAGCTAGCAAATGGTTTTTTTTATATAAAAAGTATAACCAACTTCACAACCAAGATTGAATATTTAAAGGGATGTTTGAGAATAAATTTAAAAAACGTTTTTGAAAAAAAAAATTATTTTTTAATTTAAATTAAAAAAATTAGTGTTTTTAGATCATTTTCATGTGCTGATATTAAAATGATTTTTAAAAAATAAAAAATATTATTTTGATATATCTTTGAATGAAAATCACTTTGAAAAACAACATCAATTACAATCGCAAAAAGACACTTATTTCTCTATCAATACTTGATAAACTTTGTAGCTAGTGTTCATCAATTTTTCGAATTGTAAGTGTCAATTCTTTTGTAAGTGTAAAGTTGCTTTTATAAAGTGTCAATTTTCCTCAATGTACATTTAGGATGTCATGAAGTATCTCTATGTTTTTAATTATCACCCACTAACCACCATGAAATTTGTCTATGTTGGGCTTATTAAGCCAAAACCTATGGATTACAAGTCAATACGAGACTAAATATGTCACCTAATTTTTCTTATTTAAATTTTATTCTTCAATGAAAACAACCACTACTCGGTTAATGCTGATTCATTTTTCTTTCCTTTATTTTTTTTTTTATTTAGTGTGGTCATGAGGTCGTCCTTGCTGATTCACATAGGATTCCCCATGTTTCACGGTGAAAAGGATATCGACAAGGATCACAGCCAAAAACAATTAAGTGCAATGAATGAGAAAAATCTAGAAAGCATATGCTTGAGTGAAATGTAGAAAGAGAAAACGGCAAGGTAAAAAAAGGAGTGGATACTTGAAGGGGAAAAACACAATAGTGAAATGACAATATACAACATATATATACATATGTATGTATATGTATGTATGTATGCATGTATGTATATGTATATATATATATATATATGTATGATATGTATGTATATATATATATATGTATGATATGTATGTATATATATATATATGTATGATATGTATGTATATATATGATGCGAACAATTGAACATTTTCTCTTTTCAATGATTTTCTCTCTTCTTTTTTTACCTTGAAATAAAATTGCTTGACCATTTTGGTGGTCTGTATGATGAAATTAAAGGCATGGTGGGTAGGGTCGTATGTCTCCATGAAATATCCTTTTCTTTCTGCTTTGGCCTCTGTGGTCATAAAACTGAAATAGCTTGCTCTCTTTCTTCTGCATTTCCTTGAAACGGAGTGAACATTTTCCTTCCTAGCATACTTCCTCCCTAGCAATTTCCTTATACAATTCCCTATTTTCCTCTCCACATCTCACCAGTACGAACAGATTTATGTATACTGCAGCTTTATTATTTTCTGAAACCATATATTCTTCTCTCATCTCTGTTTTTTTATTTTTTATTTCCTTGCTGATTACTGCTTAAGCAAACCAGCACTTGAAGAACGTCCTGAATCTTGTTGGTTAATTATTTATGATTCATCTTGTTGGTGTTTTTTGTTTTTTGTATTATCTGTAACTATGGTTTGAATCTTTAAAGAAATCCATGATAAATAAATTGATATTTTTATCAGATTTTCTAATCCATGTAACCATGGCGTTTATCTAAATTGAACTTCTGGATTTTTTTTTAACAAAACAATATCTAGTTTTGTAAGGCAAAACATCAGATTTTCTTTGTGTATTCTATATATATATATATATATATATATATTCTTCTCTTATATATATATATATATATATATATATATATATAGTACTAATCATCTTGCTTTCTCTTCTTTTTTAAACCTCAGAACATGCTAATCATCTTGTACTTGTGGTCAGATGGAAGGAGTTCCACCGTCTTCTATGGACGATGCTGTCAATCAGTTGGAATTTGAGACATTCAATATGTCTGAGCTTTCCTGGTATGTCATTCTTAAGCATATTTTTATCAGAAGATGATTGCTTGCAATTTAGTTTTTCTACGGTTTTCCTTATTATCACCATGGAAGCAGGTCGCCACCGGAGGAGGTTCCAGTCAACCAAAGCTCCATGTTATGCAATGATCAAGCTGGACAGAACATGCTTGTGGATAACAATGTGATCAACGATAGTTTTCATCAGACAACTCAATTTCCAACTTCATTTCCTCAAATCATGGTGACTACTCATGCATTGTTCATTAGTTCTGCTGAGATTATGGGTGTTTGGTATGGTTTTTGGGGAATTTGCTTTGTTTTTATCTCTTTTTAATTAATTAAATAGTTAATTTTAATAACAAATAAATTAAAAGGGAAGCCTCTTTTGAACAATGTCTTTTGGATATAATTTTCTATGTTTTTATCTCTTTTCTTTTGGATAATATATCAAAATAAATTATTTTAAGTTTATACCTCTTACTTTGAAATTTCACGGTTTCTTCTCTCTCGAATTTTAGCTCATGTTTTGTTCGCAACTCGGGAAACTCTTAATCAAGTTAACAAAATAAATAAAATACTCGCAAAAACTCACGGGTAAGTTAGCTAGTAAAAGCATATAACGAGCTGCAGTTTTGTTCGCTACTTAGAAACTTCTTAATCATTTTCTTTTTTTAAAAAAAAAAAACAGAGAAAATTAAAGTATACATTACCCGCAACAATACACGGGTAAATTAGCGAGTAACTGCATGTAAATAGATTATTTTTCTTGGGTTTTCTAATGTGTAACTAAGGGTGAAAATAGAGGGAATTAATTTTTGTAATTAGCAAAATTAATTTGAATAATGGAACATACTAATGATCATGTACTTGTTGTCAGATGGAAGGAGCTCCACCATCTTTTGTGGATGATAATGTCAGCTTGACATTGAATCAGCTTGACAGCTTAACAATGGGAGGTTTAGATGGAACATCAACATCATGGATCAGCCAAAATGGACCAAATTGGCCTCAAACTCCATCAAGGTAAGTGATATTCATCATTATTTATTTAACCTCTTCTTCTTCTTGTACTTGTTAGTGATGAGAATTGATCAATCTAAATGAACTCATTATGTTTGAATCCTAATTTATTTGATCCTCAATGCCTTTGATTTAAGCTAAAATGATATCAAATGCTTAGTGGATTAACAACTAACAATTGTATAAAGAAATTACTAACAAATGTTGCTAATTTAGTGACCAACAATGGACTAATGAGTTACCAATGAGCAATCAAGTGCCTGGGATGCTACCTCAACCTCCAATGAATCAATGGTATTAACCTCAAATATACACTTCTTTAATCGTGAAAACAATAAACTTGACCAAAAATGACGATGATTTTTTTTTTTTATTATAGCTCCCGACAATTTCCATATCAATTTAATCAAGTTCCAATCACGCCTAACCTGTATGATCCACAATGTTCAACCATGTTGCCAGAGCCTTCTCAAACCTTGAGGTATGCGGCCGTTTGCTTGAGCATTTCAATTAGCTTGTACTTGTTTTTTTGTGTGTTTTCAACTAATAACTGTTAATTAGAGAGATTACTGGGAGGAATTCATGCATAATTCTCATTACAAATACTCAGTATATATACATATCAATATGCAGTCCTACGCTGCTAATTTAGGAAAGAAAATAATCATCAGTATCCCATAACAATCGGGATGCTTATAAATAAGAAATATGACAACTCTAATTTCCTAATGTGTAGAGATTTGTACAGCTCACACCAACAATAACAAAGCTTTATTTTTCTTGAGTTCAGGTCTCCACAGTTTCCTCCTCACAATCTTCAAGTTTCTGGAGATCATAATCAAGGACAAGTAGATCAAGCTTCTGTGATTCCTCACATAGACAATATGCAACAAGAGAACTTAGTGCCTCTAAACTTTCGCAAATCTACTAGGTATTAATACCTTTTTGATAATTAGATACACCAATGATTTTTACTGCTTCAGAGAGACTGCCAATTATTGAAAGGTTATAATATGATTACTTCATTTTTATATAGATCACAAATGGAGAACCTCCAAGTCCATGTATTGCAAAATCAAAATGCTAGGCCAAATGCCTCAAATGCTGGCCCTCACAGTTCCCTGCAAGGTCAAAATACTCAACAAGTAAGAAGTCTAACTGAATTATCTCTCATTGTGAAGTATCTCTTGTAAGCCAGTTCATTGTGTATTGGGTTTGCTCCGCACGTTAACATTTTCTAGGTATCTTCTAATAATATAATGCTTGATAGAGTTTTGAAATAATTCTTCAAAAAACAATTCAAACCAATTATACACATCAATAGGGAATTTGTATGATCTATATATATATAATTCCAAGTGGACATGCTGCGATTTGGTTTACATTTTCTAGGCAGCTTCTACAAAGTTTGACATATTGGGTTTGCCAGCTTCACACGTTAACTCATTGTATCTTATAATATAATATTTGGAAGGTTAATTATAAGTTTACATTTCCCTATTGATGCATACTGCAGCTAT
Organism: Salix koriyanagi; assembly: GCA_029228605.1. Taxonomy (NCBI): domain Eukaryota; kingdom Viridiplantae; phylum Streptophyta; class Magnoliopsida; order Malpighiales; family Salicaceae; genus Salix; species Salix koriyanagi. The sequence goes on from CM055345.1 coordinate 2,354,879, forward strand.
ATATATAGGCAGCTATGGTTTGAATCTTTAAAGAAATCCATGATAAATAAATTGATCTTTTTTCTCAGATTTTATCTTTCATGCCTTGTGGTGTTTATCTAATTTTTATCATTCGTGGATGGATATATAGTCAACTATTTTCATTAAAAAAATATAATTTATTTTTAAATTACTTTTAATATTAACATGTTATATAACGCAATATAGTCAACCATATATTCTTCTTTGATCTCTGTTTTTATTTATTTATTTTATTGTTTAGCTGACTACTGCTAAAGCAAACCAGCACTGAAGAAGGTCTTAATTATTTATGCTTCATCTTGTTGGTGTTTTTGTTTTTTTTCATTATCTATAACTATTCTTTGAATCTTTAAAGAAATCCGTGATAAATAGATTGATCTTTTTCTCAGATTTTATAATCCATGCCTTCTGGTGTTTATCTAAATTGAACTTGTGGATTTTTTTAACAAAACAATATCTAGTTTTTTAAGGCAAAACATCAGATTTTCTGTATATTATATATTTATATATTCTTCTCTTATATATATATATATAATACTAATCATCTTGCTTTCTCTTCTTTTTTAAACCTCAGAACATGCTAATCGTCTTGTAATTGTGGTCAGATGGAAGGAGTTCCACCATCTTTTATGGAGGATTATGTCAATCAGTTGGAAGGAGTTCCCTCGTACGTCATTTTTATGCATATTTTATCAGAAGATTATTGCTTGCAATTTAGTTTTTCTACAGTTTTCCTTATTATGACCATGGAAGCAGGTTGCCACTGGAGGGGGTTCCAGTCAACCAAAGCTCCATGTTATGCAATGATCAAGCTGGACAGAACATGCTGGTGGATAACAATGATAGTACTCAGCAAACAACTAAGTTTCCTCCTCACAATCATCAAGTTTCTGTGATTCCTCACATAGACAATTTGCAACAAGAGAACTCAATGCCTCGAAACTTTGGCAAATCTACTAGGTATTATACCTTTTTGATACACCATTGATTTTTACTGCTTAAGAGAGACTACCATTTATTGAAAGGTTTTATAATATGATCACTTCATTTTTATATAGATCACAGATGGAGAACCTCCAAGTAGTCCATGTATTGCAAAATCAAACTGCTAGGCCAAATGCCTCAAATCCTGGCCCTGACAGCTCCCTGCAAAGTCAAAATAGGGTTTTAAATACTCAACAAGTAAGAAGTCTAACTGAATTATCGTCGTCTTTTTATGCGCTATGATTGTGGAATAAACTAACTACCAGATTTAGTAGCAAAATAAGGGTAACAAAACTGAAGTAGTTTTCCATCCGGATATGGTGCAACTTCCATCAATTTTTATTCTATATTTTGATTGATTTTTATTCCATATTTTTATTAATTTTTATTCTATATTTTGCCCCGCTCTTTTTTATATAGGTCCAAAGGGCTGGATCAAGGGATCCATTTTGGGATCATGTTGAAGAAAAGGATGATGGTAGCATGATTTGTAAGTTTTGTACACGTAGATGGGCCAATAAAATTCCCATTTCAAGGTTCAAATGGCATTTATCAGGAGAGGAAGGGCATGGTGTTGCCATTTGTCCTTCGGTGAATAAAAAAGTTCAAGAAGAAGCCCTCAAAGCTATGCGTGGTAGTAACAAAAGACATAAAAGCATAGCATGTTCAATCAATGTTAACGATCGTGGAATTTCAACTTGTCCACAGGAACAAAACATTGAGAATGAAAATATGGGGGGAGATATTGGAAGGGTACAAAGAAAAGATCAGGTTGTAGAAGCCAGAGAAGGAGAGGAGAGGATTTCTTCATATGAAGTAGCAAGAAACAACATATTAAGCATGACCGGCATGAGAGCACATGAAGATAGAGTTTCCGAAGAGGCACTCGAGAGCAGACTCGTGACAGAACCAGTGGATCGAGCGTTGGAACAAAGCAATTTGGCAGGGACTGCTGGAAGGACACAAGTGGGAGTTCAGGGCACGGAAGAAGGTGCTGGGGAAGAGAGAATTCAGTCGCATTCACAAGCAGAAAATGCCATGGAAGACACTGTTGAAGGATCTTTTAGGCATGATGCCTTTCAAACTATACATAGAACAGAGCAAGTGCAGCATCTGGAGAGACGTAGCTCTTGTGAGAGGCAGTCAATTAATCAAGTTGATGAGCCTCGAGGAGATTCATCCCAGCCATCAGATCCATTGTGTCTTGATAATGGAAGATACTATGATCAACCATTTGCTCCATCAGTAAGCAATGATGTGATTATGAATGATGTGCAGAACATGGTTAGAGCGAGGACAGAGCCAATGGAGGATCACGATGTGGCGAATAGTGGAAGATTAGTGCAGCCTAACGTAGGAGCTAGATCTTCTAGGATTCTTGAAGACAACATAAATGAGGCTAGAGGAGTGCCATTTCCTAATAGCCCTAATAAGCCAGTGGGTCAAGCATTTGAAGAGAATAGGAAGGTGATATGGTCTTTGTTAATGGATGATAAAGTCCCAACCATTGGCATTTACGGGATGGGGGGAGTTGGTAAAACAACATTACTGCAACATATCCGCAATGAGCTTCTACGAAGACCAGATATTTGTGATTATGTTTGGTGGGTGACTGTGTCTCAAGATTTCAGCATTAATAGACTGCAGAATCTTATTGCCAAACATCTTCATCTAGACCTTTCAAGCGAGGATGATGATCTGCATAGAGCTGCCAAATTGTTAGAAGGGCTAAGGAAGAAACAAAAATGGATTCTCATTTTAGATGATTTGTGGAATAATTTTGAGCCACACGAAGTGGGAATTCCTATCCCGTTGAAAGGATGCAAACTGATTTTGACAACTCGATCACAAACGGTTTGTGCTCAGATTGATTGCAAACACAAAATCGAAGTCAAGCCTCTTCTGGACGGAGAATCTTGGACATTGTTCAAGGAGAATCTTAGACGTCACATAGCACTTTCAGATGAAGTGGAAGGAATTGCAAAAGCTATTGCAAAGGAATGTGCTGGTTTGCCACTGGGAATTATTACAATTGCAAGCAGCTTGAGGGGAGTGGATGACCTTCCTGAGTGGAGGACTACATTGAAGAAATTAAGAGAATTGAAATGTAAGGACATGGATGAGAAGGTATTCAAGGTATTGAGGGTTAGTTATGATCGGTTAGATGATGGGTTAGCACTAAAACAATGTCTCTTATATTGTGCATTATATCCTGAAGATCATATGATTAAAAGGGAGGAGTTGATAGGTTATTTGATCGATGAGGGAATAATTAAAGGAATGAGGAGAAGGCAAGATGCATTTGACGAGGGCCACATGATGCTAAATAGACTTCAATATGTCTGTCTATTGGAGAGTCCTGATATCAAGTATCTGACGAGGGCCACACGAGGTTGTAAATTTGTCAAGATGCATGACTTGATTAGGGACATGGCCATCCAAATACTGCAAGAGAACTCTCATGTCATTGTTAAAGCAGGTCCACAAATCAATGAACTGCCAGATGTAGAGGAGTGGACAGAGAATCTCACAAGAGTTTCACTAATGGAAAACTATTTTGTTGAAATTCCTCCCAGCCATTCACCAATGTGTCCAAATCTGTCAACTCTATTGCTTTGTCAAAACTATCACTTGCGATTCATTGCGGATTCATTTTTCAAGCAATTGCATGGGCTCAAGGTGCTCGATCTGTCTCACACAAGTATTAACAATTTGCCAGAATCTGTCTCTGATTTGGTGTCTCTCACTGCATTATTGCTCATTGATTGTGGGCAGCTAAGATATATTCAATCATTAGAAAAGATGAGGGCACTGAAGAGTTTAGATCTCTATGGAACCTCACTTGAAAAGATGCCTCAAGGCATGGAATGTTTATCCAACCTTAGGTATTTTAGAATTACTGGATGTGGTGAAAAGGAGTTTCCTAGTGGGATATTACCAAAACTCTCTCACCTGCAGGTCCTTGCACTTAGAGAGTTTCCTACGAAATGCCATACAGTTGAAGGAATGGAAGTAGGATGCTTGGGGAAGTTGGAAACTTTGGAATGCCACTTCAAAGGCCTTTCTGACTTCGTGGAGTATCTCAGATCTCGGGATGGGATCCAATCATTAAGCGCATACATAATTTCAGTAGGAACGTTGAATGGAGATTATTGGGTTGACATTCTGGATTTCCCAAGTAAAATAGTTATGTTGGGTAAATTGAGTATCAACAGAGATAGAGATTTTCGGGTCAAGTTCTTAAATGACATTCAAGGATTGTACTGTGAAAGCATCGATGCAAGAAGTTTATGTGATGTTTTATCATTAGAGAATGCTTATGAATTGGAGATCATCCACATTTGGGATTGCAATAGCATGGAGAGCTTGGTTTCATCTTCCTGGTTCTGCTTTGCTTCACCACCATTGCCATCACATAATGGTATGTTTTCTCGTCTTAAAAAGTTTCATTGTCTTGGATGTAACAGTATGGAGAAGTTGTTCCCTCTTGAGTTGTTGTCATACCTCGTAAACCTGGAAAAGATTAGTGTTGGTTATTGTGAGAAAATGGAGGAGATAATAGGAACAACAGATGAGGAAAGCAGCACCTTCAATCCCATCGTGGAATTAACACTCCCAAAGTTAAAAACTCTGGAATTGATGAATTTACCGGAACTGAAAAGGATTTGTAGTGGGAAATTGATTTGCAATTCTCTTAAAGTAATTAACGTAGAAGACTGTGAGAAGCTGAAGACGATGGCGATTAGTCTTCCGTTGCTTAAAAATGGCCAGCCATCCCCTCACCCTTCTCTTGAAAGGATCGTTGCGTATCCAAAAGAATGGTGGGAGACAGTGGTGGAGTGGGAGCCTCCTAACGCCAAGGAAGTCCTTCGTCCCATTGTACGCTTTTGGTAGAGAGGAGTAGACTGCTCTGCCCTGAATATAATAAAGAATAAAGGGTAAGCATCATCTTTTATTTCTCTCTCTTTCTACAATTGATTCTCTGCACACCATGTTAATTTCCTTATGTTATTTTTACTCTGAGGGCTATTTTTTTCTCCATTGAAGCCAACAAGAGCTGAACGTCTTGATCTTTGTTTCTATACATACAAATACTGAGCATTAGAACGCTGAATGCTGATTAATATGAAATATTTCTTATTTATTTTATACCGTGTGCTTACAATTAACATAAATAACAATTTCCATTATATATATATATATATATATATATATATTTCATTATCTTCTTAAAACTATGGAATTCTCATATATTATTTTTAAACTCGATTAATAAATAATTATAATTTAAGTTTAATTAAATTTTATATTTTTATGCTTTTGACATCCAAAATAAATAAATAATATATTTATTTATCGTTAATAAATTGTTTCTGAATTCTACTTTTTCTTCGTATGATTTGTTGGGCTAGTTTATAGGGTTTTAGTTCTTTCTGCTAAATTATCGAAATATGGGCTTTAGAATCTTGTTGAATGAAACTAGCATTCATTTTTTTTTTTATCTTTTTATAGGGTTATTATGGTTTACGAGCTTATTAGGGTAAATCAAGTTATCCCGATTTACAAATTTGGTGGAATTTTTTTTTTTAAATGAACTTGACAATGGTAGCGTTTATCATATAGTTTTAAAAAATAGTTTTTAAAACAATCTTGTTATTAAACTTTATAAAATTCATGGACTTGTTCACAAGTTTGGTTGATTGATCGGGTTCACGAGTTTTACGAGTTTAACTTTTTTATTTTATCCACTGGTACTAGGTTAATTGAAAAATCAGTTTTATAGTTAGTTTCGTTCTACTTTCTATAAGATTATAATATTTTTTTTAAATATCAGTATTGGGTTGGTGTTCAATTTTACGATCATCTATTTTTGTTCTCATACAATTAATTAAAAAATAGTAGAAAAACTTTAATCCCAATGGAGTCCATAACCTAGTTCATGAGTTTGACAAGCTAGCTTGGGCTACGTGATTCATAGGTTTGATGGGTTTACACACTGATGGATTTTTTATTTTTGTTTTTGGTCTTTTTTCATGATTCAGTCTTTAAATATTGAATTAGTTAGGAAATAAATTACATGATTTTATTTTTGTTTACTTTCTATATGGTTATAATAGTCTCAAATAAATATATTTTTATGGTTAACTCTCAATTTTACAGGCATATATTTTAATCATAAAATTAAATAACATTTTATAAAACAATTTACTAAAGCTAATAGAATCCATGACCTTGGTCGTGGGGGAACCTAGGTCGATCTAATTTTCATTGTCTCATCATCATTTTTTTTTTAAAAAGTTGTCATCTAGAGAGTTTTTAAAAAAGTTAAGCTATATATTTACCAGTAATGTTATTTACCTTCGAATCTATAAAACAATCTATTTAAATCAGGTTAGTTCCCACTCAGTTTAATTGAAACTCGGCAAAGATAAAGAAATGGATAAGAGGTTTTAATATTGATTCATTTGATTTGATTTAAAATACATGTGTTTACATTTTCTCACAACCAATATCATGGTATAGTCCGTTTAGGTTGTTTGACACCACATTAAAGATAACGCAACCCTAAAATAGACAACATTGAATTGTCAAGCCATTTTAAACCAATGGTCGAGATCCTGCTGGGTTGAATCAATGGCAATTTTTTTTAACAATAAATACAAGATTGTCATAAATACTGAATGATCATTTCACAAGATACCAGCGCTAATAGATTGCAGACCAGTATCGCAAGGTATTGGTTTAGATCTTTCTAATGAAGATGAGGAGCTGCCCATAGCTGTTTTGGTTTTAGATGATTTGTGGAAGGCTTTTTTTCTCCACAAGTTGGAGTTCCTGACCAAGCTAAGTTGTCATCTAATAATTTAATTTAAATTAATTTATTAACAACATATCGTGTAATTAACTGATGTGTTGTCATGTGATTAATTGATGTAAAAGTAATAAGAAATACACATTTCCTTGGTTACTGCAAAGACTTTATAAAATTAAAGGCATGAAAAGAGTCGTTTCTCTCTGCAGAGAATAGAGTGAGGACATGGTGGGTAGGGTCTTATGTCTCCATGATCTGAGCCTTTCGAAATTTGGGTAGAGCTCTCTTCCCTTTGTTGAAAGGGTGATTGATTGGTAAGGAAATAAATTACATGTTTATTTATAATCACAATAAATTACCTCAAATTATTTCTTTCTTAATATTATCTAATTATTTTAATATTAAAAATAAAAATTTAAAAATATTATTAAAAAAATAATCGTTATCAACGTAGCAAATAAACTCACCTTTTCCATGCAGCTTCTTTAAAGTTTCAAAACGGGATGGTACACATGTTAAGTTCCTGCATCTTATAATATAAACCATGCAATTACCCTGCGCTTCACGTATGCAGAATCAATTTTTTTAAAATATTATAACAAATGTCAAGAGTGTGAGTTTTTTAATAGTAATGTTAAAAAAATTAGTTTTAAAACAGTTTTTTGTATTTAATACTAATATTAAGTAATATAATTTTACAGAAATAAAATAAAAAATTTAAGACAACTGCACTCACAAATTTATGAGCAGATAATTGATAAAATTCATTAAAAACGAGTTATTTATTTCTTACAGCAAACACGAAACATATCAAGAAGATAAATTCAAAATAAAACAAATTATTTAACAACATTAAACATAACACCTTTTTTTTTTTAAAAAAAAAAAAAACATAGTAGATCGACATGAGCTTTGTGATTCAATATGTCAAACTTGCTACTCAAGTTATGGATTCCATTGAATTTAATAAGAATGCTATTTTTTTATTTTTTTTTTGCTAAATATATAATAAAACAATTTGAAAACAAATAAAAAAGAGAAAATTAAGTGATAAAATAATAAAAAGACCAAGACTAGGTGTGTGGATCTGACCACACATGTGGGTCACTCATCCCGAGCCCACGCACCTAGGCCCTCTTATTTCTTTTTCAATATTTGTAATGGGTGGGCTGTCAATCCTTTTTTCGAAAATTGTTTGTAGACAAATAACTTATTGTTTGTTGTGCCTGATAATGCGTCATTTGTCAGCCTAGAATCATATATTACTATGGCAAGTGGAAAATCGATTCATAAAATGTTTTCCCATAAAAAGTTATTTTCAATATATTTTTATTTAAAAACACCTAATTAACACCCCTACAAAATAAAAAAAATCTATTTATCAACTTTAAAAACACCCTTCAAACACCAAATCAAACCAGGTAAGAGTTTTGTTTGTTGACCAAGATATGTTTTTTTAGATAACATTGGAACTCAAAATAACCACCATTGAACATCTCTCATCGAAAAAATCTCATTAACATCAAATTTAATTTGTTTTTTAGGGTTGAAATCGGTGTCAATCTTGATTTTCTCTCTGTTGAAGAATAACATCCTTTCAATAAAGAAAAACCATCTTACATGAAGAGAGTCTGGCATTAACTATACATATCTCGTTAAAATAATATAAATTATATATTAAGTTGTCATCTAATAATTTAATTTAAATTAATTTATTAACAAGATATCATGTAATTAATTGATGTGTTGTCATGTGATTAATTGATGTAAGAGTAATGGGAAGTACACATTTCCTTGGTTACTGCAAAGACTTTATAAAAGTAATTTGCTGGAAAGTGTCGTTTCTGTCTGCAGAGAATAGAGTGAGCACATGGTGGTAGGGTCTTATGCCTTTTCTTTCTGCTCTCGCATTCGGGAAAGAATCTTGCTTGGGCACTTTACTTTCGAAAATTGGGCAGGGCTGTTTCTCTTTGTTTGGTAAGGAAATAAATTACATGTTTAATTATAATTACAATAAATTATTTCTTTCTTAATATTTTCTGATTATTTTAATATTAAAAATAAAAATTTTAAAATATTATTAAAAAATAATCACTATCAACGTAACAAATAAACTTTACATTTTCCATGCAGCTTCTTCAAAGTTTCATCACGGGATAATCCACACGTTAAGTTTCATAACATAAACGGGACACTTAGCATCAAATAAAATTAAGAGTGTTTTTTTTTTCATCGAACACTCATGTCATCAAATAAAATAAGAAAAACTAAAAACAAATTGGAAGCTTATGATAGTTAAGAGGCGTATTCCAAGGTTTTTGGTTACTGGTTGATGAATTAAATATTTAATTATATTATTTGTGTATTTATTTTAATATTATTCTCTTAAATATTTTTATTTTAAAAAATTTCACATCGCTGTAGATAAAAACAAATATAATATCTTGTTCCTTCCTACCAAGCAATACAATAAGTAATTAATTTATTATTATTATTAGCTACTGTAACATTCTCTTCCACATCTCATCTCACAACAAAATTCTACTGCACCTTTATTATTATATTCTTCTCTGATCTCTGTTTTTGTTTTCTTGCTGATTACAGCTTAAGCAAGCCAGCACTTGTTGAACATCTTGAATCCAGGTTACTTATTTATACTTCATTTTGTCTTCATCCTCTATTGAGCTGTTAACTTACAGTTATAGAAGTTTGTTTATTCAGTTGTAAAACAGTTATGATCAGTTGTAGATCAGTTGTTAAATTAGTTAAGAAAGTTGTTATTCACATAGTCAGTATACTTGTATAAATACTGAACTTCATTTGTAAATGAACACACAAAATATATTCATCACAAACACATAGTTATTTGTTTTCCGGTTCATATTTTGTTTCTTCTTTCTGCCAAAGTGCAGTAATTCTATATGGTATCAGAGCTACAATTATGGCTTCTGCACCTGCTTCTCCTTCTGAAAATTCAACTCTTCTTTCATCCATGGATGATTTCTCAAGTCCATACTATCTTCAGCATGGAGATAGTCCTGGTTTTGTCTTGATATCACAACCTTTAACTGGTGACAATTATCACACTTGGAGCAGATCGATGACAATGGCACTTACTGCAAAGAATAAGTTTGCATTCGTTGATGGATCACTTCAGAAACCAAGTGAAGAATCTGGATTTTTGTTTCACGCCTGGACAAGAAGCAACAACATGGTCCTATCATGGCTTCTAAACTCCATTTCCAAAGAAATTGCTTCAAGTGTAATCTACATCAATTCTGCACAAGAAATGTGGAATGATCTCAAGGATCGGTTTTCACAGAAGAATGGTCCTAGAATTTTTCAATTGCAGAAGACAATCTCTGCACATTCTCAAGGCAGCATGACTGTGAGCAATTACTACACTCATCTCAAGGGACTTTGGGATGAATTGACAAATTATCGTCCTATTCCAGAATGTTCATGTGGTGCTCTCAAGACTATTCTTGATCACCATCATCAGGATTATGTTTTTCAATTCTTAATGGGCTTGAATGATAGTTTTGCTCAAATCAGAGGCCAGATACTTCTTATTGATCCTATGCCTTCGATCAATAAAGTATTTTCTCTTGTCCTTCAAGAAGAAAGACAACGTGAGATATCAGTTAGTTCACTGCAAAATGAAACTGCTGCTATGATGATCAGGAATCCTTTGCCTCGATATGGTTCACAATCACAGCAGAATAGGTTTGTCAAACAACCATTCCTGCACAATCATCGCAAAGACAGACTAGTCTGCACTCACTGTGGCCTTCTCGGTCACACCATGGAAAAGTGTTACAAATTGCATGGCTATCCACCAGGCTACAGAGCTAATAAACCCAAGGTTAACTCTGTGTTTCAATCCCAAGAATCTGATTATCAGAATAGTCAGGTTCCTCAACTGTCAATCTCTCAAGAACAATGCCAGCAGCTGCTTGCATTGATCAAACCTTCAACATCTCCTGTTGAAAATCCACCTTTTGTGCACCAAGTAAGCAATGCACAAGATCATCTTTTCTCAAAAATGGGAGGTAATATTACTTCTTTTTCCTTTGCTTCATTCTTTCTAAATCCGAAGCATTCAGTTTTCTCTACAACAAAGTCATGGATCATTGACACAGGGGCCACTGATCACATGATCAGCACTATCTCTTTATTCACTTCCATCACTGCTGTCATTTCTTCTCATGTTAAACTACCTAATGGCAATTATGCCAATGTGACTCATATTGGCACTGTCAAAATTTCTGAACATCTCGTTCTTCATGATGTCCTCTGTGTGCCTTCATTCTCTTTCAATTTGATTTCAGCAAGCAAATTGATAAAGACTCTTAAATGTTGTCTTATTTTCCTTGCCAACTTTTGTTTCATACAGACTTTGTCACCATGGAGGACGATTGGCATGGGTAGAGAGCAAGGAGGCTTGTTTTACCTGCAATGTAAACCCTACACTACACTTTCCAATTCTGTCAAAACTTATTCTATTTCAATAAAGAATGCAACAAATGACATTTGGCATTATAGACTAGGTCATTTGTCACATTCCAGAATGATGTTGCTTAGCAATCACATTCCTGATTTCTCTTGTCAAAAAGAAAGCCTTTGCCCTGTATGCCCTTTAGCTAGGCAACACAGATTGCCTTTTGGACAAAGTAATTATGTTTCCAATAATCTCTTTGATATGATCCACTGTGATCTCTGGGGACCGTTTTCTGTACAAACACATAATGGCTCAGTTTATTTCTTGACTATTGTTGACGATTTGAGTCGCTTTACATGGGTATATCTCTTGCATTCAAAGTCTCAAACTCGATCCCATATCATTCAGTTCTTCAAAATGATTGAAACACAATTCAACCTCAATATCAAATGTTTACGATCAGACAATGGTCCTGAATTCAACATGTCAGATTTCTTTCTAACCAAAGGAGTAATTCACCAACGAAGTTGTGTTGAAACTCCACAACAAAACTCCACAGTGGAGCGTAAGCACCAGCACTTGTTGAACGTAGCTCGTGCTCTACGTTTCCAGTCCCACCTTCCCTTATCATATTGGGGAGATTATGTGCTCACTGCAGCACATATCATAAATAGAATTCCCACCCCAATACTTTCAAACAAATCACCATTTGAAATCCTTTTTTCTAAAACTCTAGACTACTCCCATCTTAGAGTTTTTGGCTGTTTATGTTATGCTTCAACTCTTTCCAGAAACAGACATAAGTTTGATTCCCGAGCCAGTCCATGCATTTTTCTGGGTTATCCATACAGCACAAAAGGCTATACATTACTTGACTTGTCCACTAAATCTCGTCTTGTTTCCAGACATGTCATCTTCCATGAATCTTTCTTTCCATATGCTTCAGATAACTCAACTCATACTCATTCACCTCATCTTTTAGTCCTACCCAAAACCATTCCAGATTTTGACCCTCCTTCACTTCCCATTTCAGCAGAAAATTCCAACTTAAATGTGTCTGATCATACACATTCCATCCCCATTAATTCTGCTCATACACATTCTATTCCCATTACCTCTGATCCTACACACTTTGAACCTACTATCCATACTTCAGCCCCAAAATCTCCTCCTCGTCGATCCTCTCGCATTTGTTCCACCCCTAGCTACTTGCATCAGTATCACTGCCAACTTGCAGCTCACCCATCTCAGTCTACTCTAGAGGACAGGTCAGGTATCCCATACTCCTTATCTTCTTCCATTGACTATAATAATGTTTCACTTGCTCACAAACATTACTGTCTTACTATATCCACTCAAATTGAACCCAAACATTTTCATCATGCTGTTAAGTCCCCTGAATGGAGAGAGGCTATGCAGGCAGAGATATCTGCACTTGAGTTGAACAAAACTTGGTCCATTGTTGATTTACCCCCGAACAAACAACCAATAGGTTGTAAGTGGGTTTATAAAATTAAACATAGGGCTGATGGCACAATTGAGAGATACAAGGCAAGGCTTGTTGCCAAAGGGTACACACAGTGTGAGGGATTAGATTACTATGAGACTTTCTCTCCTGTTGCAAAACTTACTATTGTTCATATTCTTCTTGCTATTGCTACTGCACGTAATTGGCACCTTCACCAATTAGACATGAACAATGTTTTTCTTCATGGTGATCTACATGAAGAGGTTTACATAAATTTACCTCCTGGTTTTGCATCTAAGGGGGAGTCGCAGAAGGTCTGCAGATTACAAAGATCATTGTATGGCTTGAAGCAGGCATCTAGGCAATGGTTCTCAAAGTTTTCCACTACTTTGATTTCTCATGGTTTTATTTAGTCTAAGGCTGACCACTCCTTGTTTACAAGAGTTCAAGGTTCATCCTTTGTTGCTTTACTAGTCTATGTTGATGACATAGTATTAGCAAGTAATGATCCATCAGCCATCACACAGCTCACTGATTTCCTCAATAATCAGTTTCGGTTGAAAGATCTTGGAGCTTTGAAATTTTTTCTTGGCCTAGAAATTGCAAGGTCTGCTAAAGGTATTTCCCTCTGCCAGCGCAAATATGCTCTGGAAATCCTTGAAGATTCTGGTCTCCTTGCTGCCAAACCAGCCAAGTTTCCAATGGAGTCCAATCTTAAATTGTCTTCTATGGTTGGTGACTTGCTTGAAGATCCATCTTCTTATAGAAGACTGGTGGGGCATTTATTGTACTTAACAATTACAAGACCTGATTTATCTTATGCAGTTCAAAATCTAAGTCAGTTCATGGCCAATCCACGCCAGCCACATCTTCTTGCATCTCCTGCTCAAGGCCTCTTCTTTCCATCATCATCCACATTTCATCTCAAAGCTTTCTGTGATTCTGATTGGGCTGGTTGCCCTGATACACGAAGATCCATCACTGGCTATTGTGTTTTCTTAGGCAATTCTCTTGTATCCTGGAAGTCTAAGAAACAGCATAATGTGTCCAGATCATCTGCTGAAGCCGAATATAGGTCCATGGCAGCCACTACATGTGAAATAACTTGGCTTCTCTCTTTGTTGCAGGATCTCAGAATTGAGCATACTAAGGCTGCTTTACTATTTTGTGATAGTAAAGCTGCCATACATATCGCAGCTAACCCTGTCTTCCATGAAAGAACAAAACATATTGAGCTTGACTGTCATCTCATCCGTGACAAGATTCAAGCAGGCATTATCCGTACGCTCCATGTTACTACTCAGAACCAAGTTGCAGACATTTTTACCAAAGCACTTGCTTTGGGTCCTTTTGAACACCTCAAATCCAAGATGAATGTCTTGAACATCTTCCCTTCATCTTGAGGGGGAGTATTGAGCTGTTAACTTACAGTTATAGAAGTTTGTTTATTCAGTTGTAAAACAGATATGATCAGTTGTAGATCAGCTGTTAAATTAGTTAAGAAAGTTGTTATTCACATAGTCAGTATACTTGTATAAATACTGAACTTCATTTGTAAATGAACACATGAAATATATTCATCACAAACACATAGTTGTTTGTTTTCCGGTTCATATTTTCTTTCTTCTTTCTGCCAAAGTGCAGTAATTCTATATCCTCAAAGGTTGTTTCTGTTTTTTTAAATCCATGATAAATAAATTGATCTTTTTTTTCAGATTTTATAATCCATGCCTTGTGATGTTTATCTAAATTGAACTTGTGGATTTATATATTCTTCTCTTATGACACCGAATGCAACCACTAAGCACTATTCTTAATGCTAATGACAGTCAATAATTTGCAGCAATCCTTAACGTTGATGGGGGAGGAGGGGGAGGCATCCATCCTAGCATAGTACCTGCATCTCTTGAAGCTAAGCTTCAGGCTCTTATATTTTCAGACCACCTTTTTCAAATTAGCTTCTGATTCTGTTGTTGAAGTTTTCAATTAGACAAAAGAAAAGCAAACTAGAGGTGTAAAGCAACTTTGGTAGGTAAAGTCCAAGGAACTTCCTTCCTGTCAAACAATACAATAATCTTTGCTCCTGTAACATTCTCTTCCAAATCTCATCCCACCTTCCTTGACATTGATTTCCTTCCTTGACATTGAATTAATGGCCAAATTTTTTGAACAATAAATACAAGATTGTCATAAATATTGAATGATCCTTTCAGAAGAAACCAACGCTAATAGATTGCAAGACCAGTATCTCAAGGTATTGGTTTAGATCTCTCTAATGAAGATGAGGAGCTGCCCAGAGCAATTCCGATTTTAGATGATTTCTGGAAGACTTTTTTTTTTCCACAAGCTGGGAGTTCCTGTCCAAGCTAAGTTGTCATCTAATAATTTAATTTAAACTAATTTATAAGAGAAGACATCGAGAACAGAACGCAAAAACTGAAAGTATTAGAAAGCTTCCATTCATGCGCATGGTCTGATGTGCTCATTAAGAGCAAACACCACATGGAATTAATTGATTTGTTGAATAATTGATGTAAAAGTAATGGGAAATACACACTGCGAAGACTTTATAAAATTAAAGGCATGGAAAGTGTCGTTCTCTCTGAAGAGAACAATAGAGTGAGGACAAGGTGGGTCTTATGTCTCCATGATCTAAGGCTTTACTTTCTGCTTTGGCATCTGTGATGACTCCCTTCCTAGCAATTTCCTTATACAATTCCCTATTTTCCTTTCCACATCTCACCAGTACGAACTAGATTCATGCATGCTGCAGCTTTATTATTTTATTTATTTAATTTAAGGAATTTAAATAAAAATGGTATTGTAATAAAAAATTTCACATCGTTGTAGATAAAAACAAATATAACACGGTGGGTTCCTTCCTCCCAAACACCACATGGAATAAGTTGACGTGTTGAATAATTGATGTAAAAGCAATGGGAAATACACATTGCCTTGGTTACTGCAAAGACTTTATAAAATCAAAGGCATGGAAAGTGAATAGAGTGAGGACATGGTGGGGCTTTTCTTTCTGCTTTGGCTTTTGCGGTAAGAAAAACTGAAAAAAAATATATTATTAAAAAAATAATCGCTATCAACGTTACAAATAAACCATACATTTTCCATGCAGCTTCTTCAAAGTTTTGACACGGGATGGACCACACGTTAACTTCCCCAAATAAAAAAAAATAGGTGTTTTTAATCAAATTTATTAAAGATAAATTATTTGTTTTTTGCGGCACAAAAGAGGGTAAAGCTATAATTGATAAAATCTATAAAAAAATAAGATTAAAGAAATCTTTTCTTTAAAAAATGAGATTAAATTAATCCAGGATAAGAAATTAAAGATAATATTGAGCCATAGAATTATTCCGGGATATTAGATTTGAAACATTATATATAGGGAAACTATAATTTTTTTTAATAAATATAACATCAAATGATAAATTATGTGAACTATTATTCTAATTGTTATTGTCATGATTGAAGACAAAACTCAAAAAAATATTAGTAGCATAAAAAATATTATTTGATTTGAAATATAAATAAAAATAATTAAACAAAAAAAAATTAGTATTATTATCATTATGAATATAATTATTATAATCATTTGGATTATAATGAAATTTGTTATTATTGATATTGTTGATATTATTTTATGAGTTATTGTCACCATTAACACAATAATTATAATTATTAATACCATAAGCTCTACAATTATTATTGTTATCATTATTGTTGTTGTTGTTGTTTAAACAATAAAAAAATATTAAATTATCCCAAAAAAATAATAAAAGTTGTAACATAAGAGAAAGTAAGAAAACAATTATAAATAAAATCACAAAATTATTATTATTATTATGCAAAAAATGTAAATCATAAAATTATCTTGAAAAATAAAACAAAAAACACAAAAAACTTCAACAAGAAAGAAAATAAAAACAATTAAAATAAATGCAGTAAGAATTTTTTTTTTCAACGCAATTTTTTTTTATGAGTTTGAGTTTTTAAAACAACCATGTTATTTTTTTTATCATATAGTTAAATAAAAAATATTTTATTTTTTTTTTTAATCTTAATGGAGTCCATAACCTAGTTTGTGAGTTTGGTAAGCTAACTAGGGTTAGTTGATTCATACGTTTGATGAGTTTACCCATTGATCAAATATGTTTTTTTTTTGTTCTTTTTTTAATTTATTTTTTTTCATGATTTTGTCCTTCAATATGGATTAGTTAGGAAATAAATTACATTATTTTTTTATTTACTTTCTATAGGGTTATCACGGTCTCAAATAAATACTTATTTCATGGTACGCACTCAATTTTACAAGCATCTATTTTTATTATATAATCAAATAATAGAAGCTTATAAAAAAAAAATACTAAACCTAATAGAATCCATGACCTGGGTTGCAGAGGGAACAAGGTCGATCCAATTTGTCATCATCTCGTTATTTTATTTAAAAAAAAATTGTCATCTAGAGGTTTTTTTAAAGTTAAGCTATATTTTTACTGGTTATCTAATTTACATTTGAATCTATAAAATAATCAATTTAAATTCAGTTAGCTAACTCGAGTCAGATAAAGAAATGGATGAGAGGTTTTAATATTGATTCACTTGATTAGATTTAATAATATTGAAAATAAAAGAAATTCTTAGCTCTTTACATGATTTTTTTTATAGTTAAAGAAATTAATCCAACCATGGCAAAAGGTGTTGGTTTAGATACTTCTAATGAAGATAAGGAGCTGCCAGAGCAATTTTGATTTTAGATGATTTGTGGATGGGTTTTGACCTCCAGAAGCTGGGAGTTCTTGTTCAAGCATGCTCCAGCTTTATTATTTTATTTATTTATTTTAAAGAATTAAAATAAAAATGGTATTTTAATAACAAATTTCACATCATTGTAGATAAAAACAAATATAACACGGTGGTTCCTTCCTACCAAACAATACAATAATTAATCAATTTATTATTATTATTAGCTACGGTGGGTTCCTTCCTAGCAATTTCATTCCTAGCAAACAATAATTAATTTATTATTATTATTAGCTACTGTAACATTCTCTTCCACATCCCATCTCATAACACAATTCTACTGCAGCTTTATTATTTTCTTAAACCATATATTCTTCTCTGATCTGTTTTTTTTTTTTTTATATATTTCCTTGCTGATTACTGCTCAAGCAAACCAGCACTTGAAGAACGTCTTGAATCTTGTTTGTTAATTATTTATGCTCCATCTTGTTGGTGTTTTTTTTTTTATAATTATCTGTAGCTATTCTTTGAATCTTTAAGGAAATCCATGATAAATAAATAAATAAATAAATTTGTTGGAAAGTGTCGTTTCTGTCTGCAGAGAATAGAGTGAGCACATGGTGGGTGTCGCGACGACGATTTTTTACGCGCTTCGCGCCCCGCCATCGCCCCTTTGATTCGAGGGAGATAACAGCGCGCGGTGAAAATAGGGGTTGTTTATAGCCGTAAAATTTACGACTATAATTATTAGGAGTCGCCACCTAGTATAACGGTCACTAGGAAACCTATTGGTCTGCGAGAGTCTTGTGCAAGGGGACTTGTTGTGCAAGGGGAAGACGCATCACCCCCAGTGCACCCTACCTAAGGTAAGCTGCATTGTTGTTTGATTATTTTTCTAAATTAAAATTTATACACTGCATTTTTAGAAATACTTTTTTTTTTGTCTGCAGGTGTACTTTACAATGTAATTTTACACCGCAGTTACAAGTTTTTTTTATCTACGGATGTACTTTACAATGTAATTTTACACCGTAGTAAGAATCCTTTTTTATCTACGGGTGTACTTTACAATGTATTTTTACACTGTAGTAAAAATCCTTTTTTTATCTACGGGTGTACTTTACAATGTAATTTTACACCGTAGTAAAAATCTATTTTTATCTATGGGTGCACTTTACAATGTAAATTTATACCGTAGTAAAATTTATTTTTATCCACGGGTGTACTTTACAATGTAAATTTACACCCTAATAGATGAAACAAAAATATTTATAATTATTTTTGATATTTTGGCCAAATTCCAACGGATAATCATAAACTGGTTACGATATCCAATTTTTGTTTCAAAATATGAGAAAGATGCAACATAATTTTTACGAAAAATATGTATGTAAAAATCATGGAATTTGGCCGTATGCACAAAAACAAATACATTTTTTTTTTTGAATTTTTTGTAATAATAATAGTAGTAAAAAAAACTAAAAATACTTTTTTTTTGTTAATTTATATTTTTTATTATTTTATTATTATTTTTTTCTAGGCTGGGTTGTAATCCACAGTGGGCTGACAGCCAGCCTTAGTGAATTGGGCTTCCAGCCCTTACGAGCTGGAAGCCCAGAAGTCTGTCGCTGGGCTGTCAGCCATAGTGGGCTGACAGCCCAGTCTTAGTGGGCTGGAAGCCCAGAAGTCTGTGGATGGGCTGGGCTTCCAGCCATCGTGGGCTGGAAGCCTAAACAGGTGTGGGCTGGGCCTCCAGCCATCATGGGCTGGAAGCCCAACATACATGGGTCGGGCCTAGAGCCCAGCCTATTTCTTCTACCCCTCGGCCCGCATGAACAGTGGGACGTTTACAATGTCCCATTACATGCAGCCGAGAGGTAGGAGACGATGAATAGTGTAAATTTCCAAGTGTGATGAAACTTGTACCTGTTAGTGTCTTTGGGTAGAGGAGGTTGAGGTGATGATTCGAAAATATACGAGTGACGTTGCCCGCGCGTTGCGCCTGTCTTTTATTAATATGAAAAATTAATTGATTTAATATGTATTATAATTGGTTATTTAAATATTTATTTCATAAAATTGTAATTGATATAATCTATTAGAAACGGGTTTTTTTCCTACCTAAAACCCATTGAATGTTATTACTGTTAAAATTATTTTAATAATTATTTAATCAATAGATTGTACAGTTGGAATTGAAGAAATTATGTTAATACAATTCACGTGCTCCGTGTAACATATTGATTGATTGTTGTGTATGTTTTAAATGTTTTATGAATTCTTTCTTTAGAAAATAGTAAAATTATAATCGTTGAATGTAGTGCAAATGAGTGATTTGATTTTAAATTAATGTGAGATTTTTAAAGAAAAATCAGTTTGATTTTTTAAAAAATATTTTAAGACATTAATATGAAAAAAAATATCACAATATATAATTAGTCTATACTATTTTTTAAGGAAAATTCCTAAAAATGATATATATAAAAATTTAGGACCATTAACAATTTTGCTACATGTTAAGAAATTTGGTGTCAATTGTGGCGAAATGCAGGGTAATTTTTTATTTTATTATTTTAGATAATTTGGTACAATTTTTCTACTTGTCTTGTCTACGTATAGTTTCATATATTTTTTTTCGTGATATGAGATCTAAAATATCATACATAAATAAAGACGCGGAAGTTTTTTTTCATAAAAATAACATTGACCAATGAATTTTTGTCACAATTATTATAGCTATCACCATAATTATTATTATACATAATAAATATTCTAATTATTATTGGTCATACTATCAATGACACCGTAATTATTGTTTGAAAATAAATTTTTATTTTATTTTTTAAGATTTATTCCTCTTATTATTATATTAAAAATATTTTAGAATATTGATAGCAAATTACTAATTCTTGAAAATAATAAATAGTTCATATATATATATATATATGGGTAAATTTGTATTTAGTTATTTAAAAAAATATTAACAATAACCTTAATACCCCCCAGCAGTTCATGTGTATTTTTTTTCTTATTCATGGGTATTGGAAAAAAAGATCATAAAAAAAATATATAAAAAAGGAGGTCTTGAGATTATTCGTGGCACGCGTAAACTGGTCCGGGCACCCTGGTTATAAAAAAAAATATATGTGGGAAAAAATATTGTGGTGTTCGCAAGCTTACCAGAACACCTTGGCTATAAAAAAACTAAAAAAATGTATAAGTTGCAAAAAAAAAAAAAAACAGGAAAAAAAATGTTAAAAAAAGTGGATTCAGAAATTAGTCGTGGTGCGCGTAAGCTGATCCGGACAACCCGGTTATTAAAAAAACAAAAAGAATAGAGAAAAAAAGTGCAAAGAGAAAGCACCTTTCACTGTTCATTGCAGTGATTTTCACTGTTCATTCCTGTTTAAAAGGAATCGTAAGCTGACCCGAACATGCCTGTAATAAAAAAAAGGGGAAAAATGTATAGGTGGCAAAAAAAAAACACAGGAAAAAAACATTTTAAAATAAAACATGGATCCGGAGATTAATCGTGCGCGTATAAGCTGCCCCAAGACACGCTGGTCATAAAAAAACAATAAAGAAAGGATGCTCGGTTATAAGAAAAAAATACAAGGGGAAAACACTTTTTCAAATAGTAATGTGAAAAAAAAATGTGGCTTTCGTAAATGAATTTGAATACCCGTCATAAAAAAACAAAAAATATATAAGTGGAAAAAAAAGTAAGGGAAAAAAAGTTAAAAAAATTAAAAATTATTCATGGGTCATGTAAGTTATAACGATACACCGATGATAAAAAAAAAACGGTAAAAAAAAGAAAAGCAGAAAACAACTTTTGAAACAATGAATGAACAATGTTTCAAATGTCTTAATTTGAAATTCCAAAAAGCAGTGCCCTACTCTGAAGTAGATGGCTAGGGCTGGGAAGGTTCCAGCATTCCTTTTTTTTGGTTTCACGTGGTCTCCTTTTAATTGTAATTGCAATTTACGCAATGAATGATGAAGCAGCAGATTACGCACACTAGTCCACAATGGATAGTATATCTACAGTAAAACAATGATTTATTTTAGTTTCTTTACTAATAATATATATGTTTTTAATTGGATACTCACACACACACACACACACACACACACACACACACACACATATATATATATATATATATATATATATATATATATATATATATATATATATATATATATATATATATACGCTTCTTATTTATTCAAGTCGCCGAGTGTGATTGAGGTCAACGCCACCAGCTGGATGGGATTTCAATTTATTATATATCAGTTGTTGCTACCTTTTCAATTCACAACCTCCGACCAACATCCCATTTTGCTATAGACAGTAGTGCCTTTGTATGGCTTCCTCTGAGTCTCCGCTCTCATCCTCGTCTTCGTCCGATGAATGGAGCTATGATGTTTTTCTAAGTTTTAGAGGAGAAGACACTCGCAAAACAATGACAGATCATCTCTATTCTGCCTTAATCCAAGCCGGAATTCGTACTTTTAGGGACGATAATGATCTCCCTAGAGGAGAAGAAATCTCCCCGCAACTGTTAAGAACTGAATTTTAGTTAGTTAACAGTTAGTCAATACTGTTAAGTAGCCGTTAGCTTGTTTTTGTTGACTAGCCGTTGGCTAGTATTAGGCAGCTTGTTGTTTGAATTTCCTTTGTATAAATACTCTGAAGATCATTCAATATACACACAATTTCAAGTATCAAAATACAACATGGTATTAGAGCCTCTAAAAAGAAATTAAAGAAAAACAAGAAACTGCAGTTTTCTTGAACAAGAAGGAGTAAAAAGAAAGAATAGCAGACTAAAGTGCAGAAAAGTTTTGCTTTGAAGAACAAAAGAAAAGAAAAGGAGAAACTGGAATTACAGCAATCATGGGAACAGAAAATGGTAATGGAAGTTTTGTGCAACCTGCAATACCAAGATTCGATGGTTATTACGATCATTGGTCTATGCTCATGGAGAATTTTCTTAGATCAAAAGAGTACTGGGGATTGATAGAAAATGGGATTTCTGCAAGTAAAGAAGGAGAAGAACTTACTGTAGTGCAACGTAAAGTTATTGAAGATGAAAAACTAAAAGACTTGAAGGTGAAGAACTATCTATTCCAAGCCATAGATAGAACTATTATTGAAACTATACTCACTAAAGAAACTGCAAAAGATATATGGACCTCCATGAAGATGAAATACCAAGGGTCAACAAGAGTGAAACGTGCTCAACTACAAGCTTTAAGGAGAGAATTCGAACTTCTTGGCATGAAAGAAGGAGAGACTGTGGATGAGTATTTCTCTAGAACCTTGATCATTGCTAACAAGATGAAGATGCATGGTGAAATAATGACGCAGACTACCATTGTGGAGAAAATTCTGAGAACAATGACTTCAAGATTCAACTATGTAGTATGCTCTATAGAAGAGTCTAATGATCTTTCAAAACTGAGTATAGACAAATTGCAAAGCAGCTTACTAGTTCATGAACAAAGAATGCAAGGACATCAAGAAGAAGAACATGCCCTTCATGTTATGAATTCTGAAGGGGCAAAGTATGAAAATCGATATGAAGGCAGAGGAGGCTATGAAGGTAGAAGAGGCTATGAAGGCAGAGGAGGCTCTCGAGCATTTCGTGGCAATAGCAGAGGGAGAAGTAGAGGAAGGGGCAGGCAATCTGTCAACAAAACAAAAATTCAGTGCTACAATTGTCAAAGATTTGGACATTTCCAATACGAATGTCCAGATAAAGAAAGGAGTGCAAATTATGCAGCATTCCATGAAGATGAAGAAATGCTATTGATGGCATATGATGAAGGGAAAGAAAAACAATCAAGAAATCACAATGCATGGTTTCTTGATTCAGGTTGCAGTAATCACATGAGTAGACAAAAGGAGTGGTTCTTCGACTTTGACAGTACATTTAGACAAACTGTTAAGCTTGGGGACAATTCATGCATACTGGCTATGGGAAAGGGCAAGGTTAAGTTGATCATTGAAGGGCTGACTCAGGTATTTACAGAAGTGTATTTTATACCTGAATTGAGGAACAATTTGTTGAGCATTGGACAGCTTCAAGGGAAGAATCTAGCTGTTCACATGAAAGGGGGCATCTGCAAAGTATATCATCCATCTAAAGGATTGATTATACAATCCAAAATGTCAGCTAACAGAATGTTTGCCATTTCGGCTACTGTCATCTCTCCAGCCTCTACCTGTTTTCAAGCAACATCCAAAGACATTACAAAACTATGGCATCACAGGTATGGACACTTAAGTTGTAAAGGTCTGCGAACCTTGTTCAACAGAAAGATGGTCACAGGCCTGCCATTACTAAGTGATATTTCGGAAGAATGTAAGGATTGCATGGTGGGAAAGCAGCATAGGGATCCAATGCCCAAAGAAGATGCATGGAGAGCTACGAAAAAATTACAACTTGTACATGCAGATGTATGTGGCCCCATATCCCCAGAATCCAATAGTGGAAAAAGGTACATGCTTACCTTGATTGATGATTATAGCAGATGAATGTGGGTATACTTTCTAACACAGAAATCTGAGTCATTGCTGCACTTCAAAAGATTTAAATTGCTTGCTGAAAAGGAGAGTTGGGAGTCAATTGGGTGTCTAAGAACAGATAGAGGGGGGGAATTCACCTCTTTGGAATTCAATCAATTCTGCATTAATAATGGCATAAGGAGACAACTTACTGCCCCATACACACCCCAACAAAATGGGGTGGCTGAGAGGAGAAATAGGTCCATCATGAACTTAGTAAGAAGCATGTTATCAGCTAAAACAATACCAAAGTGTTTCTGGGCTGAAGCTGTCAACTGGGCAGCCTATGTAATCAATAGAAGTCCCACTCTATCAGTTAAGGATGTTACTCCTGAAGAAGCATGGGGAGATATTAAGCCTTGTGTTCAGCATTTTCATGTATTTGGTTGTATAGCTCAAGTGCATGTCCCTGATGAACAAAGAAAAAAGCTTGATGACAAGAGTATAACTTGTGTTCTGCTAGGCATTAGTGAGGAGTCGAAAGCCTACAGATTATATGACCTTGCACGAAACAAGATTATTATCAGTAGAGACATAGTCTGTTTTGAAGACAAGAAATGGAATTGGGAGAGCAATAGTCAAGAAGGTGATCAAGGCATACTGGAAATTGCTGACAGTGGTGAAAGCATCAGTGAAGAATCAGTGTCAGAAGGTTTACAATCAAATAATAATCCCAGCAGCAGTGAGGGAGTTGTGACAGATGCAACACAAGCAGGTGATAATCTACAAACAGGTGACAATTCATGCATAAACACAAACCTAGACAACAGACCAATAGCTGTGACAAGCACCAGTGAAGAAGGTATACCTGCAACAGATATACAAACAGCAAATGTATCTAGAAACAGAAGACAACCTGCTTGGTTTCAGGACTATATAACCAATCAGGAATTGAGTGAAGAAGAGGAAGATCACAGTCTAGCCCTATTTGTATCTGCAGCAGACCCAGTTACCTTTGAAGAAGCATACAAAGACTCGAAATGGAGAGAGGCAATGGACATGGAGATTCAAGCAATTGAGAAAAACAAAACTTGGGAACTCACTGCACTGCCACAAGGAGAAAAAGCCATTGGAGTCAAATGGGTTTTCAAGACAAAATTGAACGAAAATGGGGATGTTGACAAACACAAAGCCAGACTAGTAGTAAAGGGCTACTCACAGAGACAAGGGATCGATTACAAGGAGGTCTTTGCTCCAGTAGCAAGGTGGGACACGATCAGAATCATCTTAGCTCTAGCAGCTCATAAACACTGGTTTGTCTTCCAATTGGATGTGAAGAGTGCATTCTTGCACGGGGAGCTGCATGAAGCAATCTTTGTAAATCAACCTCAAGGATACGAAAAGAAGGGGGAAGAAAACAAAGTGTACAGACTAAGGAAAGCTTTGTATGGTCTTAAGCAAGCTCCCAGAGCTTGGTACAGCAAAATCGAAACACATTTCATCAAGGAGGGATTTGAGAAATGCTTCTGTGAGCATACTTTGTTTATCAAGTCAGATAATCAAGGAAGGATGTTAATTGTGAGTTTGTATGTCGATGACCTTATCTTCACAGGAAACAATGAAGAGATGTTCAAGCATTTCAAAGAGTCAATGTAGCAGCAATTCGACATGACAGACCTCGGTAAAATGAAGTATTTTTTGGGAATAGAAGTCATACAAACAACAAAAGCAATTTTCATATCTCAGCAAAAATATGCCCATGAAGTTCTAGAAAGGTTCGGCATGCAGCAAAGCAATTCTGTAGACAACCCCATAATTCCAGGATGCAAAGTGTCAAAAGAAGGAGGAGGTGGACTGAATGTGGATGTTACAGAGTACAAGAAATTGGTGGGAAGCCTGCTGTATTTAACAGCAACCAGGCCTGATCTCTCATATGCCGTAGGGTTAATTAGCGGATATGTTGACAAACCCATCGAATTGCACATGCAAAATGCAAAAAAGAATATTGAGGTATTTGAAAGGAACCACAAAACTGGGCATCTGCTATCAGAAGGGAGGAAAAGGGAACCTGGTTGCATTTGCAGATAGCGATTACGCAGGGGACATTGACGATAGAAAAAACACCTCTGGCTATGTGTTCTTCCTTGGAACAGGAGCTATCTCGTGGTCTTCGAAGAAACAGCCTGTCGTCACCTTGTCCACAACTGAGGCAGAATTCATAGCAGCAGCAGCGTGTGCCTGTCAAGGGGTATGGATTAGAAGAATTCTGGAAAAATTGGGGCATGGACAAATTGGCAGTACCACTATCTACTGCGACAACAGCTCAGCCATCAAGCTCTCAAGAAACCCAGTGTGGCATGGTAGAAGTAAACACATTGACATCAGGTTTCACTTCTTACGGGAGCTTACCAAAGAAGGAGTAGTTGAAATGGTGCATTGCAGGACACAGGAGCAGATATCAGACTTGATGACAAAACCAGTTAAGGTGGAAACTTTTCAAAGGTTAAGAAGCAAGCTGGGAATGTGCAATCCAATTGATGTAATTTGATGTGATAAGTAAACAAAGTTCTAAATGAAACTTAGTTTAAGGAAGGATGTTAAGAACTGAATTTTAGTTAGTTAATAGTTAGTCAATACTGTTAAGTAGCCGTTAGCTTCTTTTTGTTGACTAGCCGTTGGCTAGTATTAGGCAGCTTGTTGTTTGAATTTCCTTTGTATAAATACTCTGAAGATCATTCAATATACACACAATTTCAAGTATCAAAATACAACAGCAACTTCTCAGGGTAATCGAAGGATCAAGGATTTCTGTCGTGGTATTCTCCAGAAACTATGCTTCCTCTAGATGGTGTCTTGACGAACTAGTAAAGATTATGGAGTGCAAGCAGAAAACTCCCCAGGTTGTTCTTCCAATATTCTATGATACGGATCCTTCAGATGTCCGCAAACAGACCGGTAGCTATACAAAAGCTTTTGATGAACATGAAGAACACTTCAAGGAAGAAATGGAGAAGGTCAACAGCTAGAGAGAAGCTCTTACACAGGCTGCAAATCTATCTGGGAGGGTTTTACACAATGAGACAAATGGGTATATCTTTATCTTCCTCTGTCAAAATCCACTTGCACATATCAAAAGAAACAATCTTTTTATTATTATCATTTTGATATTGATATTTCCACTTCGATTAAATATTAGTTTTTAATTGCAATATATGTAGATGTAGCAAATATCTAATGTCAAAGTATTCCACTTTACGAGAGGAGTGTTGCTTATTTATTTTTGGGTTTTTAATTTGTCAAAAGCAAAAAAATAGAAGTGATTCTCCGAACTCAGTGATTCTAGAATCATATGAAACATAACACCCTAACTCACAATTTTTACGAAGGATCTTATTTTCAATTCATTTATTATTTAATTTTAAAGTTCAGATCAACATTGAACAACAATTTTGTCTAGTAACACACAACTTAACCTATTTTCAGATTGTTTTTGCATATCTAACTATAGAAAATCTTGATGAAATATGATTTCTTCATATATTTTCATTTAGAGGATAACATTACAAAACAAATAAAACGCGTAGGATTTTGCACTGTAGCTCCCCTCACAATCCACTGTGGATTGTGGCAGTGCACGCCCGAAATTGGCCCTCGGGCGCGCGGCGTGAAGGGGCTGGCAGGCGTGGCTATTCTCGGTTTTTCCTCTTGATTTTTTTGTTAAATATTCATTTGTGAACAATGTATTGACGATTTCGTCCCCGGTAATAGGATAAAAACAGGCATCCGGTTGAGGCGCACCGGCGTAATTGCGTGCGGTCGGACAGGCCCGGTCCGGTCCGGTCCGCCGTAACTTTTTAATTTTTAATTATTTTCTGAAATGGCTAAATGCGGTTTTAGCCCCTAATAAGACAAAAACACTGAATTGGGTCAAGGGACAGGACGGTAATTGACCCTATTTTTTCAATTTAATATTCAACATTTGGGAGTGCGTCCGCCGCACGCGCCTGGCGGTTTTCCGCCTCCCGCCCTGTTTAGGCGGCGCGTGCGGCATCCTCCGGTGGCCAGAAATTGTATCCCAGAGGACAGAACGATGCGCCGCCGCGTGGTCTTCCTCCCGCGGTGGTGCGTGTAACCACTAAATGTTCGTGGACGCGGCGGAGGCCGGTTAAAGCCGCCGGCCACGTTTCTCTCTCTCCTGCACGTCAATGTGCAGGAGAGTCCCCCATGTTGCGTTACTTTTCACTTCGGTCCCTGGACTTTGAATTTCGTTTTTAGTCCTCAATTCTTTGATATAAATTTTGATTTTGTTCAATTGGGTCCTCTGATTTTAATTGATTGAATGTGAAAGTTTCACTTCGGTCCTTATACTTTCAATTTCCGGGTTGGCTGTATATAACTCAATCAATTCGGTACAAAAGTTTCAATTTATGCAATTTTGTCCTCTGATTTCAATTGACAATAAATGTAACTTGCATTTGAGCCCTTTGACTTTTAATTTTTTAATTTAATCCCTTTATATTTGATTTTCATTTCAGATCTTATACTTTTATTTTTTTAATCCCTACTTTTGTCCATGTATATATAAGTGTATTTAACACAACAACAACAACAACAACAATAGTAATAATAATAATAATAATAATAATAATAATAATAATAATAATAATAATAATAATAATAATAATAATAATCATGATTTAATTATTTTTCATTCTTACTCTTTTGTTATTTTTTTCCCTCCCGATAATTTGATAATTTTTTGTTTTTCCGGTAATAGCAATGATAATTTTTTTTTTAAATTTTTTTATCTTTTGTCAAAGTTTCTGGGATATTTTTAGTCTTTCATTTATTTATGTTTCTTTCATTATTAACATAATAATAATAATTATTATAAGAATAATAATAATAGTGATTATTATTAATATTATAATAATAGTGATTATGTATTCTATTATTATAATAATAGTGATTATTTATTCTTTCATCATAATTATAATAATAATAATAATTTTTAATTTGTTTTTCTTGCTTGCTGTTTTGTTCATGCTTTTTATTTTTTTTCCTCTGTATAATTTAATAAATTTTTTTCCTCGGTATATTAAAACTCCGATGTTGCTATTGTGATAATATTTTAAATTAATATTGCTTCCTTTTCTGTTTTATTTTTTATTTGCTCTTTCTATTAATTGATTTTTATAATTTTATTATCTGCACAATAATGATTTCAGTAATTTGTTTTTTTTCTTATTCAAATATTTTGCTCTTTTTTCTAATGTTAGTGCGCGCTCTTTTGTGATAGTTTATGACGCAATACCTATATTCTAAAAAATGTAATCTATGCTTATGTGACAAACTCAACTCAAAATTTTAAACATTTTATCTTTTAATCTATAATTTTTATTTACTTATATCATATAAATTTATCGTTGTAGATTTAATTATGTTAAATTATATACAAAAAAATACCCGCGGCAACGCGCGGGCAATTATCTAGTTATATATAGGGAAAGAGGCACAACTAACCAAGCCCCTTTCCTCAATTAGCTCCTTGATTTAAGGAAGAGTAAACTACGAGAAAGCAACCTAGAATAAGTAACCAATCTACCTATAGTAACAGCCACCCTATAGCAACCTAACAAGTAACCACCCTACCTATAGTAGTAGCCACCCTATAGCAGCAACCCTATTTTCGATCAACATTGTGTAAAACCCTTGAAGAGCTTCTCTCCACCTGTTGAAGACCAATAGAGTACTCCTCCGAACTCACTGATTCTAGTCTCATAGATCTCATTTTCAATTCATTTATTTTTTAATTTTAAAATTTAGATCAACATTGAACAACAATTTTGTCCAATAACATATAACTTAATCTATTTTCGGATTGTTTTTGCATAACTAACAACTTATACGGCGTTGATGTCTTTCTTTCTCTGAACAGATATGTAGCGGAGTTCATTAAAAGGGTTGTCAGTGATGTAGCTTGTAAATTGGAAAACAAAACCTTTCACGTAGCCAAGCACCCTGTAGGTATTTCTTCCAAGGAAATGATAAGAACTCATCACGTTGTTCCATCAGATCCATTGTGTCTTGATAATGGAAGACACTATGATCAACCATTTGCTCCTTCAGTAAACAATGATGTGATTATGAATGATGTGCAGAACATGGTTAGAGGGAGGACAGAGCCAGTGGAGGAGCACGATGTGGAGAATAGTTTTTAATATTATTATTATTATTATTATTATTATTATTATTATTATTATTATTATTATTATTATCATAACTATTAAAAGACATTATTATTATTATTATTATTATTATTATTATTATTATTATTATTATTATTATCATAACTATTAAAAGACATTGACATCCACAACCATTTTATCTTGAATTACAATAGTAATTCATTTTTTTTTATCTTTTTATAGGCTTTTGTGGTAAAAAAACTGAAAAACAATTAAAAATATTATTACAAAAATAATCGCTATCAACGTAAAAAATAAACTTTACATTTCCAGGCAGCTTCTTCAAAGTTTCAGCACGGGATGGTCCACACGTTAACTTCCCCAAATAAAAATAATCGCTATCAACGTAAAAAATTAAGTGTTTTTTTTTTCACCGAACACTCATGCCATCAAATAAAATAACTGTAAGAAAAACTACAAACAAAAGTAAGGTTTTTGGTTACTGGTGGACGAATTAACCTAGTAAAAAGCAAAATTACATTATATTATTTATTTATTGATTTTTAAAGGATTAAAATAAAAATGGTATTTTAATACTATTCTTTTAAATATTTTTATTTTAAAAAAGTTTCACATCGTTGTAGATAAAACCAAATATAACACGGTGGGTTCCTTCCTACCAAACAATACAACAACTAATCAATTTATTATTTTTTTTTTTGAAAATTTCAAAGATATATAGAAGAAGATGGAAGATACAAGAAGGCTGATCAGAACGAAACAGCCAAGCAAAAGGAAAACAGGCTTTCCTCTACAATAGGGAAAGGCTTAGGCAACTAAAACCTCAGCCAAACAACAAAGAACAAAACCGGGGAGAAGAGCAGGATACCCTGCTCAAACTAAGACAGCTTGAAAACAGGCCTGGAAGCCAAAGGCCTCAAAAGAGCCAACTGGCAGGAACAAAGCCCGAAGGCCTAAAAGGCAGGGGCCAGGAGGAGGCGACCTGAGGGTAGGTCGAGGGGCCTAAGAAGGGGCCAAGGGCAAGAAGGGGAGCCCAGAGGTCCTCAGTCCCTGAGATTCCATGATCTCTGGTGGGTCTCCGGAATAGCTTCTCTCCGAGGGTATTCCATCAGCTGGGTACGGATTTGCGCTAGGATGTCGTGACTGAGAGAGTTGGCCGATTGACTGTTGTTTGTGGCAATCCTTCTGTTGCGCTCTCTCCAAATATGATAGACTGTTGCGGAGAGGGCCAAGGAACTGATCCATTGATTAAAGTTTCCTTTAATCATTGTTCTCTGCTCCAGCCAATTCATCAGTTCTTGCCAAGGAAGAACAGGCAAGCTTATGTTTACTCTAGTGGCAATCATATCCCAGACCTTCTTTGAATACCCACAATGGAAAAAGAGGTGATTATGGGATTCGCCATCCCTGCAGCAAAGCTTACAAATGTTATCATCATCATTTGAGTTTGGCATCCTGTCTTTGGTTCGGAGACGCCCTTTTGTAGCCAGCCAGTATATGATAGACTGGCGCGGGACATGAAGAGGGTGCCAGATGGTAGGGGATAGCTTATTAAAAGGCTTACGAGCCCTTATATGATCCCAAGCAGACTGAATTGAGAAGTCCCCTGAGGCTGTTAGGGTCCACAAAGGAGTATCTGCCTCTAAAGAATTTGGGTTGAAATTCACGGATTGCCAAAGAGAATGGAGGCTTGTTAAACCCGGAGGGAAACACCACTGATCCCCGTCAATAATGTCAGACACTCTTGCATTCCAGGATAGCCCCGAAGAGGAGAGAATCCTTGTAGAGAAAAGATCAGTGGCCCGATGGCCCGATGGAAGCCAGTTGTCATGCCAAACATGGGTAGACCGACCATCACACACCTGCATCTTAATCCAGTCCTTACACCCATCTCTTCCCTGCAGGAGCTTTCTCCAAGTCCATGAAGGGGTGGAAGGCATTTGAACAGACCAGAAAGACCTGTTTTTGAGAAGGTTTTTGTTCACCCATTCCACCCAAAGGGATTGTTGATTCTTGAACAAATTCCAGATATGCTTGATCATTGCAGCTTTGTTCCAGTCTTTGATGCGTTTGAGACCCAGGCCTCCCTCTTCTCTCGGATAGCAAAGGTTAGACCAGGCCACTTTTGCTCCCGAAGTAAGCAGCGAGGACCCTTTCCAAAAGAAAGCAGACATCATGCTTTCCATCGCTCTGATTGTAGCCCGGGGGAGGATGAAATTAGAAGCCCAATAGACTTGGATGGCAAAAAGCACAGATTGGATTAGCTGGAGACGACCAGCATAGGATAAAGTTGATGTCGTCCAAACTTTGATCCTGCTTTTGATGCGATCAAGGAGAGGAAGACAATCCCTCTTAGTCAGCTTTGTAGTTATCAAGGGGACGCCAAGATAGTAATGGGGGTCGTAGACTGCTGGATACCCATTATGGAAGCCAGTCTCACCCTGGAACCTTCGGTTATCCCCGAAAAATATGCAGCACTTTTCCTGTGATTGATGCTGAGGCCAGAGGTCCTTGTGAAAACCTCCATGGCTTTCTGAAGGACTGCGAGGGATGCCTCATCTGCCTTGCAAAATAGGACGAGATCATCTGCAAAACATTGGTGCACGATCTTGGGGTCTCTACAACGCCAGTGATGCTGGAACCCCGAACCATTAATTTCCTTCTGAATACAACCACTCAGACCCTCCATCGCAAGGACAAAAAGATATGGAGATAGCGGGTCCCCCTGTCTAAGACCCCTATTGGCTGGGAAGTATCCATTGTCCTGCCCATTGATGCTCACGGTGAAGTAGGCAGAGGTAATGCAAGTTTGGATCCAGTTAATAGCCTTCTGAGG
Source organism: Salix koriyanagi (assembly GCA_029228605.1). Classification (NCBI taxonomy): domain Eukaryota; kingdom Viridiplantae; phylum Streptophyta; class Magnoliopsida; order Malpighiales; family Salicaceae; genus Salix; species Salix koriyanagi. The sequence continues at coordinate 2,387,925 of CM055345.1, forward strand.
AATAGCTATAAGCTGAAGAGCCTCTAGGATATAATCCCATCGAACTGTGTCGAACGCTTTGCGCAAATCCATTTTAATAGCACACCTTGGGGGGCCCTCGTTGCGGTGATAATTGTGCATCAACTCCTGGACAAGTATGATAGCTTCTCCAATGCTGCGGCCAGGCAGGAAAGCCGACTGCTCATGACCAATCACACTGGAAAGGCAGTCTTTCAGTCTGCTCGCAAGAATTTTGGTAATACATTTATAAATCACGGTGCAACAAGCTATTGGCCTGTAATCACCAATATGGTTAGGGGATTCCACTTTCGGGACGAGAATAAGTCTCGTAGTATTGATGCATCTAGGGAGGAAATTGGTTCGGAAGAAATAAAGAATAGCTGCTGTGAAGTCATCACCTATAATCCCCCAGCTGTTTTTGAAGAAAAAACTGTTAAAACCATCCGTCCCAGGGGCTTTTTCATCTGGAATGGAGAAGAGGGTTGCTCTTATATCTTCCCGAGTAACCGAAGCCAACAAAGCATCCCTGGCTGAAGGATTTATAGGGCTTTGATACAAATGGGCGATGTTATCCAAATCAGGGTTCTGACCAGGTTCCAGCATAGTTGAGAAATAATCTACTGCCATATTAGCTATCTCTTCAGGATTTCGGGTTACCTCACCGTTATCTCTGCAAAGGCTGGTAATCCCATTCCTATGTCTTCTATGGAGCAGAGATCGATGGAAAAAAGAGGTGTTACGGTCCCCAAGCTGAAGCCAGTTCACCCTAGACCTCTGCTTGTAGAAAGATTCCTCCGCTTTCCTAAGAGCAGAGAATTGGTGGCACAAATCTCTTTCCCGACGCCCTGCTTCTAGATCCTGAGGATGCTGGTCTAGAAAAACCCGAGCTTCTTGCCATTTCTTATCGGCCTGGGCCACTCTAGAAGAGATGTGGGATGAGTTACTTCTGTGGAAGTTGTGGAGATACCCTTTAAGAATCCTCAGCTTAGAAGTTAGACGGCTGAATGGATTCCCATAAGCTTCAGTCCCCCAGGCTGCCCGAATTATCTCTTCATATCCGACTTGATCTGCCCAAAGATTCAAAAATTTGAACCTCGTTTTCTGGAAAGGATGCGAAGAAGAAAGGGAGATGATGATCGGGCTGTGGTCCGATTCAATCCGGGCTTGAAAAGTGGCCTTTGCCTGGGGCCAGTGGCGAAGGAGGTGATGGTTACCAAAAGCCCAGTCCAGTTTCCTCAGGATGGAATCCCGGCCTTGCTGCCTGTTATGCCAAGTAAAATGAAGGCCATTTGACGCAAGCTGAATCAACTCCGAATGGTGAACACAGTTAGGGAAATCTTCCATATATTTATACCAGTTATTATCTCCCCCTTGGCGGTCAATCACCCTCATAATCGCATTGAAGTCTCCAGTTACCAGCCATGGGGTAGCTGCATTAATAGAACTTTGGTACTGAAGGTAGTGCCAAAGTTCTTGTCTCTCAGCCGGAGTTGAGCTGCCATACATAAAAGTCACCCTAACCGAGAGACCCCCGTCTTTCCTTGAGGCATCACAAGTAATCCATTGGGCACCAGAACTCAGAATTATTACCTCAATCTCATTAGTATTCCACCCAATTATAATACGACAGTGAGGTCCGTAATAGCCATTAGAAAAAAACTTCCAGTCTCTCAAACCCAAGCCCTCCTCCACCGAGGCAATATTTGGGATCAGGACCCTAGGCTCCAAGATTCCCATAATATTCAATCTATTTTTGTTGGCCCATTGCTGGACCTTATGTTGCTTATGGGAGGTATTCAGCCCCCTAACATTCCATGATCCTAAAATCATTTATTAATGGATAATAGAATTCAAACCTTAGAGGCCTCTGGCCTCCTGTTTCTTCTTCCCCCCTTTCTTTTTTTTGGCCTTCACGGGGGATTGAGGGATGGTTGGCTCAGATATGGCTGGAGCTTTCCCTTTTAGCTTGGATATGATCTCCTCATCCTCTGAAGTCCATTTGGTCTTGTCTTGAGGTTCAGTTGTCGCCTTATTCGAGCCACAAGAAGCCTCTGGGGTTAGTTGGGGGGGTCTTACCGTTAGTCTTGTCCTGTCTGCGGTGGGCTTTTTGCTGGTCTGAAGAGGTGTTGGCTTGAAAGGCTAAGGAGACATTGTCATCATCCTCAATATCTTGCCCCTGTTTCCCATGATTTGCATCGTGGTCTTTGTTTTCTATGACTTTGGAAACCTCAGCCTCAGATGTGATTTGATCTGTCAGCTTAATCTCCATTTTTTGGGTTAGCTTCGTTTGATGCTCTTCCTTGGCTTCTGCCTCTTTAGTTGCCTCTTTAGTGGGTATTTCTGACTGCTTCTTCTCCACTTTTTGGTTCAGTTTCAGAAGTTGCTTCTCCTTTGCCACACAGTTGTGGCCAAAGCATTGACATCTGTCACATTTTGGGGGCTTCCACTCATAATCCACCTTAACAAGCTGGGGCTCCTCCGATAGAGAACTTTCAATTTCAAACTGATGGATGATGGGTAGGCTCGCATTTAGCTCTATGCATAACCGTGCATAGTCCAGTCTGTTGCAGCTAATAGTTGGTTCATCACATGAAAGAGGGGTTCCAACCATGCTAGCTGCAAGGCTTAACCCTTGCTTAGTCCACAACGGAAGAGGCAAACCTCTCAGCCGAACCCAAACAGGGATGAATGCAATCCTGCTTTTATCAAACTGAAATTTTGGGCTCCATTTTTGCAAGATAATGTTCTTGCCCCCAAACATCCAGGGCCCCCTCTCAAGGACTTCCCCAACGGCTTCCTCAGTTCTAAATCTAAAGACGTAGAACCCATCAGCCATAGTTGTTACCTGATACATCCCGTAAGTTTTCCATGCTTTTTTTGCTATGGAGGATACGGCATGAAAAGGCATCTTGCACCTATGAAGAAACCTATTATGCATTTCCTCCAATGATCCATGTTGTGCATCTCCATGCCAGCTGGGATCTTCAAGCGGCTGCCCGCAGGTTTTTGGGGGAGGGGTTCCAAGGTGTGCCGAGATGAAGAGCTGGATACTCTGACTTTGTCCGCCCAGGTGGTGGCCTGACCGGGGGGGGGTGCCTCCCTGAGGCTTTGCAATGGGAGCTCCTTGCGTCTCCAAGGATGTTGTTTTTCCTGCGACATCCTGGGATTTGCCCGTTGGATTAGATCTAGTGGTAGGCTAGGACATGGTGGGGCTGTCGAGAATGCTGTATCCAATTTATTATTATTATTAGCTACGGTGGGTTCCTTCCTAGCAATTTCATTCCTAGCAAACAATAATTAATTTATTATTATTATTAGCTACTGGAACATTCTCTTCAACATCTCATCTCATAACACAATTCTACTGCGGCTTTATTATTTTCTTAAATCATATACTCTTCTGTGATCTCTGTTTTTTTTTCTCTTGCTGATTACGGCTTGAGCAAACCTGCACTTGAACATCTTGAATCTAGGTTACTTATTTATACTTCATCTTGTCTTCATCCTCAAAGGGTGTTTTCGTTTTTTTAATCCATGATAAATAAATTGATCTAAATTGAACATAACAATATCTAGTTATACATATATATATTTTCTTCTCTTATGACACCGAATGCAACCACTGAGCACTATTCTTAATGCTAATTACAGTAATAATCTGCAGCAATCCTTAACGTTGATGGGGGAGGAGGGAGAGGCATCCATCCTAGCATAGTACTTGCATCTCTAATTATATTTTCAGACCACCTTTTCAAAGTTTCAACAATGGGGTGGGTCCACACGTCAACTCAGTCAGCAATTAGCTTCTGATTCTTTTGTTGAAGTTTCAACAAACTAGACAAAAGAAAAGCAAACTAGAGGTGTAAAGCAGCTTTGGTAGGTGAAGTTTGTGGCTTCCTTCCAAGGAACTTCCTTCCTGTCAAACAATACAATAATCTTTGGTTTTAGACGATTTCTGGAAGACTTTTTTTTTTCCACAAGCTGGGAGTTCCTGTCCCAATAATCTAAGTTGTCATCTAATAATTTAATTTAAACTAATTTATAAGAGAAGACATCGAGAACAGAACGCAAAAACTAAAAGTATTAGAAAGCTTCCATTCATATTTCATGCGCATGGTCTTAATTATGTGCTCATTAAGAGCAAACCCCACATGTAATTAATTGATGTATTGAATAATTGATGTAAAAGTAATGGGAAATACACATTGCCTTGGTTACTGCAAAGACTTTATAAACTTAAAGGCATGGAAAGTGTCGGTTTCTCTCTGAAGAGAATAATAGAGTGAGGACATGGGGGTAGGGTCTTATGTCTCCATGATCCAAGCCTTTTCTTTCTGCTTTGGCATCTGTGATGACTCCCTTCCTAGCAATTTCCTTGTACAATTCCCTCTTTTCCTTTCCACATCTCACCACTACGAACTAGATTCATGCATGCTGCAGCTTTATTATTTTATTTATTATTTAATTTAAGGAATTAAAATAAAATGGTATTGTAATAACAAATTTCACATCGTTGTAGATAAAAACAAATATAACACGGTGGGTTCCTTCCTACCAAACAATACAATAATTAATCAATTTATTATTATTATTAGCTACGGTGGGTTCCTTCCTAGCAATTTCATTCCTAACAAACAATAATTAATTTATTATTATTATTAGCTGCTGTAACATTCTCTTCCACATCCCATCTCATAACACAATTCTACTGCAGCTGTATTATTTTCTTAAACCATATATTCTTCTCTGATCTGTTTAAGAAAAGCTGTATCTTATATCCGCTCATGCTCACGGTTTCTGGTTGGGCTCCGGCACCAAAAAAGAAAGAGAAAAAAAAAACGACTCTTAATTATTTTATTAATTAAATAATTTTTATATTGTATAAACTAAAATATAAATTATATTTTAAGTTGTCATCTAATAATTTTATTAAATTAATTTATTAACAAGTTATCATGTAATTAATTGATGTGTTGTCATGTGATTAACTGATGTAAAAGTAATGGGAAATACACATTGACTTCGTTACTGCAAAGACTTTATAAAAGTAATTTGCTGGAAAGTGTCGTTTCTCTGCAGAGAATAGAGTGAGCACATGGTGGTAGGGTCTTATTATGTCTCCATGATCTAAGCCTTTTCTTTCTTCTCTCGCCTTCGGGAAAGAATCTTGCTTGGGCACTTTACTTTCGAAAATTGGGTAGGGCTGTGTTTTCGAAAATATATATATATTTTTTTAATTGGATACTCACACACACACATATACATATATATATATATATATATATATATATATATATATATATATACACTTCTTATTTATTCAAGTCGCCGAGTGTGATTGAGGTCAACGCCACCAGCTGGATGGGATTTCAATTTATTATATATCAGTTGTTGCTACCTTTTCAATTCACAACCTCCGACCAACATCCCATTTTGCTATAGACAGTAGTGCCTTTGTATGGCTTCCTCTGAGTCTCCGCTCTCATCCTCGTCTTCGTCCGATGAATGGAGCTATGATGTTTTTCTAAGTTTTAGAGGAGAAGACACTCGCAAAACAATTACAGATCATCTCTATTCTGCCTTAATCCAAGCAGGAATTCGTCCTTTTAGGGACGATAATGATCTCCCTAGAGGAGAAGAAATCTCCCCGCAACTTGTCAGGGCAATCGAAGGATCAAGGATTTCTGTAGTGGTCTTTGTGGAAATCCAGAGATTATAGAAAAAGGAGAGAGAGAGAGTTCTGTTTAAGAGAGAGAAGAAGATGAACTGAATTCTGTTATTTGAATTTCACACACGCACTGCATGCTCTGAATGCAGTATTTATAGCTACTTTTATGCTATAAGTGTATGCATGAATTACACTGAATGAATCCCTCTATATATGCTATCATCCCCCCTCAATCCCAGGCTTACATAAACCAAGCCTGAGATTGCGAACATGACTTAGAAACAGAGGAGAGCTAAGGCCTTTTGTAAGAATGTCAGCAAACTGCTCCTGTGACGACACGAGTGGACCGCTCGGCTGATTGGTGGACACCCTCTCACGCACAAAATGCACATCAATTTCAATGTGCTTCGTGCGTTGATGCTGTACTGAATTAAAGGACAAAGCAATAGCAGATAAATTGTCACAAAATAGCACAGGAGTTTGAGGCAGATCAACTTGTAAGAATCGCAGCAACTGTTTTATCCAGTCCAGTTCTGCAGAGGCAGTAGACAAGGCCCTATACTCAGCTTCCGTGGATGATCTAGACACGGTGTGCTGCTTCTTAGAGCTCCAAGCAATTGGGTTTGATCCAAGGAAAACAACCCGGACTCGGTCGTCGATCGGCGATCATTAGGATCGCCCGACCCCAATCAGCATCATCGAATCTTTGTGAGGTCTAAAGTCCCTTTCGATAAGTAATCCCAACGAAATAGTACCTTTAAGATACCTCAATATGCGTTTAACTGCCACAAAGTGATCCACCATAGGACGCTGCATAAATTGACACACCTGGTGGACTGCAAAAGCAATATCAGGCCGTGTAAATGTCAGGTATTGTAGAGCACCCACAATGCTGCGATATAATGAGGGATTATCAAACGGTTCTCCATCATCCTTGAGTAGCCGTTGATATGGAAGACAGGGAGTGGCACACGGTTTGGCAGATTGCATATCAGTTTTAAGAAGTAGCTCATGTATATAGTTCGACTGTGAGAGGAACAGCCCAGCAGTGGTATGCACAATCTGAACACCCAAAAAGAAATGAAGATCCCCCATGTCTGTGATCTGAAACTCGGCAGTAAGAGCAGTAATGACCTGATTTATGACATTAGAATCACTCCCCGTGATTATAATGTCGTCAACATATACCAGCAAAATGATAACCCCAGCATCCAGATATTTGACAAACAGGGAAGAGTCTGAATAGGTGTGATGAAACCCCAGTGATGGCAAAAATGAGGTGAACCTCTCATTCCACGCCCGTGGCGCCTGCTTCAAACCATAAAGGGACTTATGCAATTTGCACACAAGCTGCGGTTGCAAGTGATCAACAAAGCCAGGAGGTTGTGACATAAACACATCCTCATGAAGAATGCCATGTAAAAAGGCATTCTTAACATCAAGTTGCCTCAAACCCCAACCAAACTGAGCAGCCAGTGCCAATACCAGTCTCACCGTAGTTGGCTTCACTACAGGACTAAAAGTCTCACCATAATCCAGTCCAGGCTCTTGACTAAATCCCTGTGCAACCAACCGTGCCTTATGCCTCGCAATAGACCCATCAGCATGCCTCTTAATTTTAAAAATCCATTTGCAGCCCACAAGATTTTTATCAAATGGCAGAGGCATAAGCGTCCATGTCTGCTGTGTCTGAAGAGCATCAATCTCATCCTTCATGGCCTTCAACCAGACAGGACTAGTTAATGCTGTTTTGTAGCTAGACGGCTCAACCACATTCAAATCAACAGCCGTGGAGACAGCAGACGTAGCCAGACATACTGTCTTCTTCTTAATAATCCCACTCTTACTCCGAGTCTGCATTGGATGCAGATTCATATCTGGAATATGAAGAATCACTGAAATGCACTCAGGATTAAATGAATCAACTGCTGGACTACTAACCTCGGATGCATTTCGAGTGGAAACAGGACCGACGAGGGTGGATAATATCGGTAAAGGCACAACAGAAATGGAATCTGACGCAGGTGAAACAGGAATGGATTTGGAAGATGATGATGATACATGAATAGGGGAAGGATGGACAGAGGGAAAAACAACGACATTTTCATGATTAACAACTGGAAAGGGCACATGTGAAAGCGGGGAAGAAGACAAAGTAGGGCCCTTAGAAACAGTAGTTAACTCAACATATGGAAAAACATGTTCATTAAAAATGACATGTCTAGAGATATATGTTCTTTTACCAACTGGTTCATAACAAAGATAGCCTTTATATTGGGAGGCATATCCTAAAAAGACACATATTGTGGTTTTAGGTTGTAGCTTATTAAGTCGATATGGACGTAATAAGGGAAAACAAGCACAACCAAAAATTCGCAAGTGAGACACAGAAGGAATAGTTTGAAATAAGATCTCATAAGGAGATTTATTCTGTAGAATTACAGAAGGCATTCTATTGATAAGATATACTGATGTTTGAACAGCATAAGTCCAAAACGACGCAGGTAATTTGGCATTTTGTAGTAGGGTAATTGTGGTTTCAATTAAATGCCTATGTTTGCGTTCTGCAAGACCATTTTGTTCAGGCGTATGAGGGCAGGATTTTTGATGGACAGTGCCTTTAGAAATGAGAAATGACTGGAGTTGTTTACTCACATACTCACCACCCCCATCACTTTGCAGAGTTTTTAATAGAATCGACAGCGAGTTTGAACATAGTGATAGAATCTCACATATACAGAATAAAAATCACTTTTATGAACCAGTGGGAATAGCCAGCAATAACGGGAAAATTCATCTATAAAGGTCACATAATATCGGTAACCATCTATAGACAAACAAGGAGAAGGTCCCCAAATATCACTGTGAACAGTATGAAATGGAATTACAGATTTATGATGACTCAATTGAAAGGGAAGTTTGGAAAACTTGCCTTGTAGACAACTATGACACATAGAAGAATTTGAATCAATGGAACATTTAATTTGGGCTTTTTCTAACATCATCGCAGCAATTTTATTAGTAGGATGACCTAAACGATGATGCCAAGTAGACGAGAGAACTAACTGACCAAGAAAAGACCGAGATTGTCGTGCGAAAAGGGATTGACGATGATGAACAAAAGGAAAGGGATAGAGTCCATTACTGCATCGCCCTTTGTATATGATCCTCCCTGTGGCCTTGTCCTGAATCCAAAAATTGAAAGCATCAAAGATTAGTCTATAATGATTATCCAAGCACAACCGATGTACTGACACTAAATTTTGTGTCAATCTCTGATACCATGTGGAAATCCAGAGATTATAGAAAAAGGAGAGAGAGAGAGTTCTGTTTAAGAGAGAGAAGAAGATGAACTGAATTCTGTTATTTGAATTTCACACACGCACTGCATGCTCTGAATGCAGTATTTATAGCTACTTTTATGCTATAAGTGTATGCATGAATTACACTGAATGAATCCCTCTATATATGCTATCAGTCTTCTCCAGAAACTATGCTTCCTCTAGATGGTGTCTTGACGAACTAGTAAAGATAATGGAGTGCAGGCAGAAAACTCACCGGGTTGTTCTTCCAATATTCTATGATACGGATCCTTCAGATGTCCGCAAACAGACCGGTAGCTATGCAAAAGCTTTTGATGAACATGAAGAACACTTCAAGGAAGAAATGGAGAAGGTCAACAGTGGAGAGAAGCTCTTACACAGGCTGCAAATCTATCTGGAAGGGTTTTACACAATGAGACAAATGGGTATATCTTTATCTTCTCTGTCAAAATCCACTTGCACATATCAAAAGAAACAATCTTTTTATTATTATCAATTTGAACTTGATATTTCCATTTCGATTAAATATTAGTTTTTAATTGCAATTTATGTAGATGTAGCAAATATCTATGGTTTTTCAAAATAATTCTCCATCTAGTAGGGTTATAAAATTTAATAAGTTCTTTTTAATAATCATTATTATTCTCAAGCTTTCGTCGGAGTCGGAGTGATAGATGTGTAAACACTACTTTTTCCATCAATTTTTTTGTTATTTATCTTTTAATATTATGTTGATTTATAATTTAGAGTTAATAATTTATTTTAATCTATTTTTTTGTGGTTATTTAATGTCAAAGTATTCCACTTTACTAGAGAGGGTTGCTGAGATATTTTTTGGTTTTTAATTTGTTAAACGCAAAATAAAACAAAGTTGAGAGGGATATTTTCCTATTTTATTTTATAAAATCAATTTTTTGAGTTTAATTTTCTTAAGGTAATAAGAGTTTTTTTTTCAGAGGTGAAAATAAGTTAAAAATTGAGTTTTCTGGAGAGAAAAACAACTTAGGCTTTATCTTTTTAAAAATTGAGTTTTCAATCTACTTTTATGTGGTTATTTCAGTAAAAAAAAAAACAAAATGGTATTGGGTTGGATTCCAAGATAAAAAAAACATCATTTTATTTTTAATTCATTCATTTTTTCCTGATTTGGTTTTTTAAAATCAATTTTAAGATTTTCTGAGTTAAGAAATTATTTTCTTAAGGTAATAAGAATTTTTTTCATAAGTTGAAAAATGAGTTTTTAGGGGGGATATGTACAGTAGAGTACTCCGACGAACTTAGTGATTCTAGTCTCATATGAAACATAACACCCTAACTCAGAATTTTTACGAAGGATCTCATTTTCAATTCATTCATTTTTTCCTGATTAAACAACAATTTTGTTCAGTAACACACAACTTAACCTATTTTTGGATTGTTTTTGCATATCTAACAACTTATCCGTCGTTGATGCCTTTCCTTCTCTGAACAGATATGAAGCGGAGTTCATTAAAAGGGTTGTCAGTGATGTAGCTTGTAAATTGGGAAACAAAACCTTGCACGTAGCCAAGCACGATGTGGAGAATAGTGGAAGATTAGTGCAGCCAGGCGCAGGAGTTCTGTTACCTACTAGCTCTAAGAAGCCAGTGGGTCAAGCATTTGAAGTAAACACGAAGCAGATATGGTCTCTGTTAATGGATGATGAAGTCCCAACCATTGGCATTTACGGGATGGGGGGAGTTGGTAAATCAATATTACTGCAACATATCCACAATGAGCTTCTACAAAGACCAGATAATCATGTTTGGTGGGTGACTGTGTCTCAAGATTTCAGCATTAAAAGATTGCAGAATCTTATTGCCGAACGTGTTGAAGAACATCTTTATCGAGACCTTTTAAGAGAGAATGATGATCTGCATAGAGCTGCCAAATTGTCAGAACAACTAAGGAAGAAACAAAAATGGATTCTCATTTTAGATGATTTGTGGAACAATTTTGAGCTACACGATGTGGGAATTCCTCTCCCGTTGAAAGGATGCAAGCTGATTTTTACAACTCGATCACGAATGGTTTGTGATCAGATTGAGTGCCAACACAAAATCAAAGTCAAGCCCCTTTTGGAGGGAGAATCTTGGACTTTGTTCAAGGAGAATCTTAGATGTCACATGGCACTTTCGGATGAAGTGAAAAGGACTTGCAAAAGCTGTTGCAAGGGAATGTGCTGGGTTTGCCATTAGGGAATTATTACAGTGGCGGGAAGCTTGAGGGGAGTGGATGATCCACATCAGTGGAGGAATACATTGAAGAAATTGAAAGACTCAGGAACTGGGGACATGAAAGTATTCAAGTTATTGAGGTTTAGTTATGATCGGTTAGATGACTTAGCTCTACAAAAATGTCTCCAATACATGTGCATTATTTCACGAAGATTATTCGATTGAAAGGGAGAAGGCGATAGGCTATTTGATTGATGAGGGAATAATTAAAGGAATGGGGAGGAGGCAAGATGAATTTGACGAGGGCCACACGATGCTCAATAAACTTCAAAATGTCTGCCTATTGGAAAGTTATAAAACAGAGGATGGTGGTAAATATGTCAAGATGCATGACTTGATTAGGGACATGGCCATCCAAATAATGAAAGAAAAGTCTCAAGTCATTGTTAAAGCAGGTGCACAATTAGAAGAACTGCCAGATGTAGAGGAGTACTGGACGGAGAATCTCACAAGAGTTTCACTAATGATAAACAGTATTGAAGAAATTCTTCCCAGCCATTCACCAATGTGTCCAAATCTGGTAACACTATTTCTAAGTTATAATGGAAAGTTGAGACTTATTGCGGATTCATTTTCCAAGCAATTTCATGGGCTCAAGGTCCTCGATTTGTCTTACACAAAAATTCAAAAGCTGCCAGAATCTATCTCTGATTTGGTGAGTCTCACTGCATTATTGCTCACTGATTGTTGGATGTTAAGAGATGTTCCATCATTAAAGAAACTCACGGCACTGAAGAGGTTGGATCTCTTTCAGACTAAGCTTGAAACGATGCCACAAGGAATGGAATGCCTAACCAACCTGAGGTGTCTTAGAATGAATGCATGCTGTAAAATGGAGTTTCCGAGTGGAGTATTACCAAAACTCTCTCGCCTGCAAGTCCTTGCACTAGATGTGTTTTTGATAACAGTTAAAGTAAAGGAAGTAGGATCCTTGAGAAATTTGGAAACTTTGGAATGCAATTTTGAAGGTCTCTCTGACTTCGTGGAGTATCTTAGATCTCGGAATGGGATCCGATCACTAAGCACATGCAAAATCTCAGTAGGAAAAATTCATAAATTTAATTGGGTAGCTCCTGATTATTTCCGAAGTAAAGCGGTTTTCTTGGGTAATTTAAATAACAACGCAGATAGAGATTTTCCGGTCAAGTTCTTAAATGGCATTCAAGGACTATATTGTGAATGCATCGATGCAAGAAGTTTATGTGATGTTTTGCCATTAGAGAGTGCAACTGAACTGGAGATCATCCAATTTACGGAATGCGATAGCATGGAGAGCTTATTTTCATCTTCGTGGTTTTGCCCTGCTCCACTACCGTCTCCATCTTATAACGATATATTTTTTAGTCTTCAAGAATTTTATTGCTATGGATGTAGAAATATGAAGAATTTGTTCCCTCTGGTCTTGTTGCCAAACCTCCCGAACCTGAAACATATTATAGTTGAAGAATGTGCCAAATTGGAGGAGATAATAGGAGCAACAGGATCAGATGAAGAAAGCAGCACTGAATTCAAATTCCCAGAGTTAAGATCGCTATGGTTGTATACATTACCAAAACTGAAAAGAATTTGTAGTGCAAAACTGATTTGCGATTCTGTGGAAGAAATTTGTGTTGGTGGGTGTGAGAAAATGGAGGAGTTATTAGGAGCAACAAGAACAGATGAAGAAGGGGTTATTGGTGAAGAAAGCAGGGAATTCAAATTCCCGAAGTTAAGATTACTCGACTTGTTTGAATTACCAGAACTGAAAAGCATTTGCCGTGCAAAACTGATTTGCGATTATCTTGAAGAAATTGATGTAAAAGAGTGTGAGAAGCTGAAGAGGATGTCAATTTGTCTCCCGTTGCTTGAAAATGGGCAGCCATCTCTCCCCCCTTCTCTTGAAAGGATCATTGCACGTCCAGATGAATGGTGGGAGACAGTAGTGGAGTGGGAGCATCCTAACGCAAAGGAAGTCCTTCGTCCCATTGTAAACATTTAGTGTCTGTACTAATTAAATTTAAAAAATAGAAAGCATCATAGTACTTGTGATCACATTTATCAAACACCTAGTCTAAAGCATTGTATACTTTCCTTCGTTAGATTAGATAATAAAATTACAAGACCGGGAGTTTTGAATTTTTTAAGGATATATTTGGAATAAAATCTCATTTCCTCGTGTCTTTTTATTTTGAGTGCATAAATTCATCCAATTTTTCTATATTCCTCAATATTTTTTAATTTTTATTTTCTATCAAGACATAGGTTTAGGAACGTGGTTAATTAGATATTTCAAAGTATTTTTTATTTGAAAATATATTAAAACATATATTTTAAAAAATATTTTTAATAACAATACTTCATAATAATTTAAAAATATAAAAATTAAAATATTACAAAAATACATTGTATCACACTCCCAAAAAAATTCAAAACTTAATTTTTTTTTATTAACATGCGTGTTCGGGCTAACTTGTGCGAACCTTGACTAATCCCACGGGTCCTGAAATTAACGACCATGTAACACTTTAATTGCTATCACATTAGCAACCACAGAGTTCAAACCGGGAACAAACCTCTTACTTCCAAATTCTTACCACTACCTGCTAGATGGTTTCAAAATTTCAATCTCAATTGGCTTGATGTTGGTGGGTGGGTTTGGAGCATGGCTATTTTTTTCTCTTAGGGTTATTTTCTTTTCCCTCTCCATTGAAGCCACCAAGAGCTGAGCATCCAATTGGGGACTTATGGTAGTATAAATACTTATCAATAAATCGCCAAAAACTGGAAATTGTTATCAGTAATTTGGCTGCAGTCTCTAGGACAATAGACCATCTTCAGACCGTTGTAGTAACATCGGAATCTTGAAAACCAACCTGTGAAGCAAATCCACTTCTACATGAACTAAGGCTCCAAAGGTATATGGCACCTTTAGAAAAGATTTCTCAAGGTTAAAATTTCTGTTATACCTTATAATATAATCTTTGGTAGGTAAAGTTTGTGGCTTCCTTCCTGTCAAACAATACAATAATCTTTGCTACTGTAACATTCTCTTCCAAATCTCATCCCAACTTCCTTGACATTGATTTCCCAATTTCCCTCATCAAATGTCTTAAACCTTTGTGATGATCAGTATTCATCCCAACCAACTGATCTATTGTGTCTTGGACTTGGAAGACATTACGATCAACTCTGTTCTCCATCGGTAAACAATGATGTAATCATGAATGATGTGCAGAACATGGTTAGAGTGTTTCATGTTTGTTCATGTTGTACTTCATGCTTCATAAATTCAGCTGATAAGAATTGGTTCCTTTACCAACAAAATAGACTATTTTCCTGCTTCTCTATGATCAGTGGATTGAGCAGGAGGAGTTCTATAGTAAGCTGGCATGGTTGCCGGGAAGAATGTTGCTCTAATTCCTTCTGCCTTCAGTATAGGGAAGATGATGCCTGATCCAACCTGAAAGATGACAAAAATAAAAATAAAAATTTAAGTGTTTGTCTAGGAAACTCACGGTGAGAATAAAAGTTCAGACAAATAAGTTTCTGATAGTACAAGTAATGAAAGCTGGAGATACAGACCAAAACTAGTCTAGCCGCAATACACATGCGTTTTGGTGTAGGAAATGGAAGCAGTAAGCTGCCAACAGCATAGGCAAGCATGGCAAAGCAGTGGAAAAACAAGCTTAACGGATCAGGGTTTAGACCAGACAGAAGAGCCATCAGTCCATCTGAGAACACGCCTCCAAGGCTCAAATAATTGAAGAATGCTTCTTTCATTTCCTTCCTTGCTGGGTCCTGATCCGATGAAGAGAATACTGTGTGTAGGGTGCTCGCCAATGTATTTATTGCAAATGCCGTTGGCTGGAACCAATATTAAGTTATTGGCATCTACCGATCACATAGAAATGCTTGAAACATGAAGTTTCTTTAAGCAATTCCTGTTCAAAATTTGTTCTGAGGAAGATTGGCCAGAGAAATTTTAGATAAGCAAGTGCTGATACCTTACGCAGAACGCAAAAGGACTCGAGATATTTGCAAACGGAAGCTGCATTGCTAAGATCGTTCAGAGGCCTAAGAAGATCTCGCAGTAGGACAACATCAGAAAGTCCCACAGTCATTCCTCCTCCTGTTACAGAATGGCGCATATTCAACGAATCCCCTATCAGAAATGCACCAGGGGTTGGATAGGAAGACGCAGGCATGATTCTGTTTGGCATTGTTCTTATGTTCCCCTTATCAATCGCACATATGAAAGCATTGTGTAGCTCAGGTGGCATCTGAAATGTGCAAATTTCTGCATTAGTTCAAACATCATGTATATTGAATAAAAAGAACTAGCAAAGATGCTGAAAATGTCGTCTTAGACTTTCTGATATTATTAACAACAAATTCATGATCAAGGACTATAAATTAATCAGAATAAGCTTCAGTTCATTAACATTATGTCAAGCAACTATACATACTTGAGGTGCCACCACTGTTTTCAAGTAGCTTGCCATTTCACCAGTGGAAATAGAAGGTGGTTGCGGGCCAGGTACATCAACTAAACAACGAATTTCTTTGCTGCTAATAGGATAAGCTATGGCAATTGTATCCTTCAAAATAAAGTAGGCACGATTTGCATATGGAAGATTATAATCTTCCAGGACCAAACCGACAGAGTAGGATGGGACTTCAATAGGCACGATTTGCATATGGAAGATTATAATCTTCCAGGACCAAACCGACAGAGTAGGATGGGACTTCAATCTGCAAGCAATGTAATGAGAATGTGTTTGAGAATAATATTAAATTGTTGTTGGATTGAATTAGTTTTCTGACATGTATCAAAGTCTCAATGACCAAACAGGCACAGGTTTGAATCTTAGAACTCTCATTCTAACTAATTATATTCATACTAATTAAGCCGAAAAGTAATCATGGTCAGTGCAAGTTTTAAGTTTTAAGGTATATCTACCGATCTATGTCAAGCAACTGTTTTCAACTATACATACTAATTATAAAATCGTTGTTGGAGATTCACCTAGAAGGTATATCTACCGATCTATATCTTCATCTGCAAAATCTAAATTTAATGCAAGATTTTCACCTTTGGACTGCAGAGATTGCTTCTTAAATTTGAAAAACAACCATCACATACTATTGTGAGTGAAGCTGAAGCTGCTAACTCCTGGCCTGCCTTTGTTTTGTATAGCACACCTTTGATGCTGCCATTTTCTTCGACAAGAGATGTTACAGTTCCTTGCTCGAGTTCAACACTGGATAAAAATCAAAGAAATCTGAGAGAGTAAAATCTTCACAGCATGAAATGATACTGATGAAAGAATTTTCAGTCTATGGTTGGTTATATTGAACTGAATACTCGCAGGATACTCTGTTCCTATAGGTTGCAGGGGAAAGGACGATACTTGGGAAGAGATGCAGCTTTTTCACGCAGTTTCTGAACGAAGCGGCCATGGTGAAAGCCTCTGCCACTCGCATTGGAGGGATATGAAATTGCACTTCTTTTCCCATCTTTGTGAACTGCAGCGAAGCTGAAGACTGTCTGAGAATCAGACCCATCTAGACAGTCTGTTACCACACGAAATGTTGGACATAAATAAGAGTAGATGTTGATTAATTCAACGGAAAAGTATGTTCAACAAAATTTCTACAGCTAGTAATTCTTCACCTTCAAGACCTAACTCGGCCAATTTAATGCAACCCCCAGCATGTAGGAACTCACCAACAATTCTGTCGGGCTCAGTCAAGTCTCTTTCAATGACATGCACGCGCCACCCATCCTGCAGTTGCCGGAGAAGACATTGTTTACTATGTTCTTGTCTTTGAATTATAAGCAAGATCAGGCACTTAGAATTAACTCTTTTACCATTGTCCAAGAGGTAATTACCTTTGCGAGAGCATAAGCAAGAGCTGAACCAGCAACACCAGCACCTACGATGACCACATCAGTATTTCCTGCAAAATTCGATCTGCACACTCCATTTCCAGAGCTTTTCAATTTTTTCTTGGTTCGAGTTTTCTCTGAAGCTTTGATCTTCTCTCTCCTTCTTGAACTGTAGAGTACAACAAACCCGAACAAGAAAGCTGATACAACTCCCCCAAATATATGCTTGGAGTCCATTTTTGTTCTTTTAGTACAAGCTCCCTCTCTCTCTGTCTCACTCTCTAGATGTGCTGTCGAGACCCTGCAGTGCTACCAAGGCACATGGTAAGAGATTGGCTTTCTTGTTAAAAGACATGCAAATGGAAAAGTTGTTGATTGGGTTGTCTATCCTCTGCGTGATAAGATTTTTTGTTTTCCGTGGAAGTTTATGTGGTTAGAGATTGACTTTCTTCTTAAAAGACATGCAAATGGAAAGGTTGTTGATGAGATTTGTTTTTTTCCGTGGAAGTTTATGTGGTTAGAGATTGGCATTATTTTATGATAATATTAATTTTATATGAAAGTAATTTGCATGTTTTCTAAATGCAGATGAAATACACACACACACACACTCCGTCCAAAGCATACTTCATTGTCCCGTATACTCCTCCCCTGCGTATATCCATTATTTGGATTTTAAAAATATTTTTTATTTAAAAATATATTAAAATAATATTGTTTTATTTATTAAGAATATATTTGATATTAATACATGAAAATGATTTAAAAACATCAATTTTTTATTTAAAATGAATGATTCCTAACGGTTTAACATGGACCATTTCCCAGGCTTTCATGATTGACTGGCAAAGGTCGGTATCAAAATCAGATGTTGGGGGATGTTTAGGGGTAATTGTCACTGTAATTTTGAAAAAAAATAATTTTTTTTATTAAATTAAAAATATTTAGCATTTTTATATAATTTTAATGTGTTGATATCAAAAATAATTTATAAAAAATAAAAAAAATATTATTAATAACTAATTAAGTATGACCTGATTGTAAATAATTTTTTTAAGGATTGAGGACTTGAATGTAATTTACAAGAGGATTAAAATTCAAGACTTAGAAAAATCAAGAATATATGAACTTTACTCAATAAATTTCTAAAAGTATTATAAAATACTATATATTATATTATTCAAGACTTAGAAAAATCAAGAATATTTTTGATATCTATAAAAAAGAATGTTATAAATTATATTTTAAAACCAAAAAAAGTATAAAAAAATATGTTGTGCGCTTTGTATATAAATCCTAAAGACATTAAAGCCTCGTCTAATTTTAATAATTTTTAATAATTTAATACGAATAAAAAAAAAAAATAGAAGATCATCGGTGATTTTCTCAACCATAGAACACTGATTCTACCTCCGCAAGCTTCTAGGACAGTGTTCATTCTTAATGCAACGCCCCAGTCAATCCGCTTAGCACATTGAACTGACTTGGTTTTTGGGCAATTTAATACAACAATAATTAATCATTATTGAGCTGACATTTGTAATACTATAGCTAGCTACTGTAACAAGTTCTTCTACTCCGGTGCGAACGTGGATTAGTCTGGGCCAAAGTCTGGGACACCGCGTGGTTTATACCGAAAAAAAAAAAAAAAGTTCATCTACTTCTGATCTCATTATACCGATTCTCTTAACCTGTAAAAGGGGAGCAGAGCCGATCCTTGCTGCTCAAGCTGTAGCGAAGCAGAAAGAGTCGCCAAACAAAAAGTTGTGTTTCAGTTTTCACAAGATGGGTGAGCACTTGGTGTTACTGTATATATTTTTCTGTACAACCCTATGACTAGATTGAGCTGTAATCAGAGATTAGACTCTGTAATTATTAATGCTGCTTTTGTTCTTGATTATTTTTTCAGGGAATGCAAGTTCGATGGGATTAGGTCATGATCATCCTTAGCATTGACGGGGGGGGAGTGAGAGGCATCATTCCTAGCTTCAAGTTAGAGAATCGAAAACTTAACAACATCCATCACAGAATCCCTTGTTGTTACATCCTAATCTCCATTTTTGTTGTATGTATATATACATAAAGGTGTTGGATATGGAAAACAAGGATGCGAGGATCGCAGATTATTTTGACTTTATTGCTCGTGTCTTTTTATTTTGAGTACATAAATTCATCCTTTTTTGTTTCTATACTCCTCAGGATTTCTTAATTTTGTATTTTCTATTTTTATGAACAATATAAAAAAATAAATCCACACATGCAGATATAGGTTTAGGAATGTGGCTAATGAGATGTTTCAAAGTATTTTTTATTTGGAATATATTAAAATATTTTTTATTTAAAAAAAAATATTTACAACAGGACATCAAAATAATTTAAAACATAAAAAAATTAAAATTGTATACTTATTTCAATCTTAATTCAAAACTACATCAAATCAATGAATGAATTAATTTTCATCAAAAAGAAAAAAGCTAAAAGGTAAAATTCATTTTATTGTGGATTATTTTGAATTCAACTTTCTAATGTTTTTTTTTATAGAATTAACATGATTTACAGATTTGTTTCGGTAACTTAAGTTATCTCAATTTAAATAGGTTTGATGAGGTATCTTTTATTATCATATTATTAACCCTTTTTATTGAAAAAAGAATTAGCCATTTTAGTTGTGATTGACAATGCGTTATCTGTCAGCCTGTATCACTATGATGAATGAAAAATCTAAAAGTCATTTTTAACACAATTTCATTTAAAAACACCTAATTAACACCCTTACAATATAAAAACAAAAATCATTTATCAACCAAAAACACCTTGGAAAACAAATTCATTAACTGCATTAATTATTGACTATTATCAATAATCTCAATCTCATTTTTTTTTAGTTAAAAAATAATATTTCTATTTAAGATATTGAATGAGATCCAAAAAGAATTTTATATTATTTATTAACCATTTGTCAATTTAAAACTTTTTGTTTTAGAGGAGAATGGGAGTTGTAAAAATTAAACTCATAATTATTTAGTTCTTAAAAACACACGAAATATAATTCTAATACTTTTTGAGAGTGCATAGTTTCGAAACTTCTATAATGTCTTTCGATTCTAACCGCTGGAAACATGAGGTTTGTTAATGTCATCAAGGAACACTTTAGGAATCAAAGACTTCGAAGTCAAGGAATAATGTCCTCTCGATTTGTTAATGTCTTTTCAACTCATCGGACCATCATTAATTAACATAGTTTTATTTTTTGACCTAGATTTTTTTTAGTTAACATTAAGACTTGAAATAACCATCATTAAACATTTTTCTACGAAAATCTAGATCATGAGATATTTTGAAAGAGAGGAATATAATGTTAATTGAACGACATACTCATTAACTGGTGTTCGTAGTTATAAAGTGAATGCCATATACAGTTATATAAGAACTCCAATTTACAGAAACTTAAAATTATTTCTCAGTTGTTGTAAGTTACTTTTCAATACATGTGAAGCACATTATTTAAAGCATAGTTTGTATAGAAGGGTTGGTAGTTGCCTATTTTTTTGGTGTGTTGTTTAATTTTATTATGATAAGTTATGAGATGTTTGAGAGTATAATAACAATTGTTTTTAAAAATACGTTTTGTTTTAAAATATATTAAATTAATCTATCTTTTTTTAAAAAAAAATAGTTTTTACATGAGTACATTAAAATAATTTAAAAATACTAAAAAGATTTTAATTTGAAGAAAATTATTCAAAAATATTTTTAAAATACAAAAGCAAACCAACCCTAAGTTTGCATACATTTGATTGGTTTGTGATCTTTAACTGCTCCTTTCCCCCCTAGAAACAAAAACTTTCAGCATTCGACGGCACATAGGTTAGTTTAGGTGTTTGAAAGTGAGTTTTTTTTTTTTTTGTTAAAACAATTTTTTGTTTGTATTTTTTAAATTATTTTATTATTTTGATATGTTACAAAATATTCACTATCAATTCGTTGTCATAACCCGATTCTGGATTATTCCCCAAAATCTTCCCGAAATGAAATAAAAATACAAAAATATTGTTATTTCAAAAAAAAATATATGGTTGCCTAGACCATGTCGGCTGCCATACCCTGCAACCTACTCCCATCAATGCACATTACCTCCTCCGCCTATAAATAGCCAGAGGAAACACATTGATGGAAGAGGGGGCAGAAAACAGAGCATCAAAGAATTCTCTAATGGGGGAAGCATACTGAAAAAAACTGGAGGTGCATGAAATAATACTGGAAAAAACTGGGGGAGAACACAGAAAGAAAAGCACACAGAGCAGGGAAAAAATGCAAAAAAAAAATTGAAGAGAAGAGAGGGGGATGACAGACACAGTTGAAAATTGCAGAAAAAACATACACATCAACAACCTTCTCCTTCCTCTTCCCACCATACATCAACAGTCCCCTCTCTCTCCCTTGCAGTATCAACTCTCTCTCTCTCTCTCCCTCTCTCTCTCTCTCTCTCCATGCTACAACAGCCAAGTTCTCCGTCCCCCTTGGCATTGTTCACCAGCCTCCCCCCCGGCGCTAGCAGGTCATCAGCCCTTCTTTAGTGCCGACCACCTGATCTGGTTTGACTCTGCTGACTCCTCCGCCTTCCTTGGACTCCTATGCGTGTACTCTCGGCCTCCAATTAAATGTTAGCAGAGGAGATTTGGTTTCTTTGCAGAATTAGTTGAGGCTTATTTTGTATGTTAATCAGGCTCTGTCAACTCTTGAACTGCTTGTTGCATCTGCAGATTGTGCCAGAGCGTATTTGCCACGAGCCGATGATCTTCTTCAGCAGACTATGTATCTCTCTTATTTAATATGTCTCTCTCTGATTGGTGATTGTGTTGCTTTATTTCTTTCAATCAGCTCTTTGCTGAAGATGATACAATCTTGTATGAGTCGTTCGACAATTCGTTCGATGGAAGATGAGTTCCGTCGACCTAGATCTCAAACAAATCCAAAGATTTTTTTTATGAATAGTGAATAGAATGATCAAATTGCAGAAGCAAAGGATTGGATCAATCAATTCATTTGCGCAAGCATAAAAGCTATGAAACCATGTTAGGATTGTGAAGATTTACAATAAAGTTGAGATGAAGAAGAAGCTGAGAGAGAACAGAGGAAAGAGAGGGAGAAGAGAATTTGGATTTTGTATATTGTTTTTATTATTCTATCACACACATTGTGTGTTACAACAATTCCCCTTTATATACCCAACATACTCTATATTTATACTCTTATCAGTTTTGAATGTTGGAAGCCTTTGCTTTCAAAGATGGTTGACAACTAGAAATTGATTTTGATTTTCTCGACATTTTTCTTTGTTACTAATTCTTCAGCTGCATTTCCCCATGAACTATCAGAATTTAATTAATTATCTGGTGGAATATTGTTGCTGGTATCCGACATGATTAAAGTTATAGAACTTGGATCATCTATAAATGATTCGCATGCTTCCTTTCTTAGCCAGGTGGAGCACAACTTGAGCTAGATTGTTTCTGGCTTCTGCTTTTCTGGGCATTATTTGTTGGCCTTTTGCACTAGCTAGGGTTTTAGTCCCTTCTTCAAATGTGTCTAAATACAGGCTTTAGAATCTTGTTGAATGAGACTTAATTTCTTGATTTCTTGGCACAGAAAGAACAGGACTGTTATTGAAATTCATAAAAATAAAAATAAAAATAAAATCAGCAAGTTGAAGGGTAACAGATGGAAGACAACAAGGACATGATATTGTGCGCATCAAAAGCCTATTGTTCAATAGGAAATTCTAGTATCATCTTTAATTACCAGTTTTTCTTGCAAGAAGAGCACCCTCAAAGAGCTATGTCCACTAGAAGGCTTCTGTTCTTGCTCAAAGTTAGGCCACAGAAATTTCTCCCATTGAGAACTCTCTCTTGTAAGCCAATTCATTGTGTATAGGTAGCCCATAATCAGCAAGAAGACTATCAAGCTGCCATTCATGCATGGTAATCTTTCATGGGGCATTTGAAAGCAGTTGGCCTCATCTTTCTAGGCAGCTTCGTGACAGTTTCAACATTGGGTTTGCTCCGCACGTTAACATTTTCTATAGGATCTTATAATAATATAAGATCCTATAGGTAAACGGCAGGGCTCCTTCCTAGCACCCTCCGCATGTTTCTACTCTATATTTTCCAATTTTTTTCATTTTTTCCCATTAACATCTTACCTTACAGCAGGTTTGGCTTTTTGTGTTTCAGAAATAAATAAATAAAAACATAGTTTTAGAAGTTATTTGGAATCTTCTGATTAATATATTTTCTGTTTTTATTCCAAGTGGTATGGTCAACACGTTAACTTTCTGCGTCTTACAATATAATACCTTGTAGGTAAACACGGTAGGTTCCTTCCTAGAAAACAATACAATAATTAATTAATTATCATTACATATGGTAGCTAGCATATATATATCAGAAACAATTTATGCATAAAGAGATATTGGATCAAATAGTATTTAATGTTCTCTTCCACATCTCATCTCATAATACAATTCCCTATTTTCCTTTCCAACATCTCACGCATACGAGCTAGATTCATGCATACTGCAGCTTTATTATTTTCTTAAAAGAACATCTTGAATCCAGGTTACTTATTTATACTTCATATTGTTTGTGTTTTATATATATATATATATGTATCTATGGTTTGAATCTTTAAAGATCCATGATAAATAAATTGATCTTTTTTCTCAGATCTTATGATCCATGCCTTGTGGTGTTCATCTAAATTGTTTTTTTCTGATTCATGTTGATCTTTTTTCTGAGATCTTATGATCCATGCCTTGTGGTGTTTATCTAAATTGTTTTTTTCTGATTCATGAATGGATTAACTTGATCAGTGAATACCTTTTATTACCGGAATTGTTTTTAACAATACAGTTTGTAGCTTTTTAAGGAAAAACAGCAGATTTTTTGTGTGTTTTATGATGAGTAACTAAAGGTTAAAATAGAGGGAATTAATTGTTGTAATTAACAAAATTAATTTTGAAAGAGGGTTGTTCAAGCTCGAATTATTTTTCAAGTTTTTCCAATCTTTTAAAGTAACGTTGTTGTAATTCTAGAAAGCTTGTTGCATTAAAATTGCTTACTAACAAGTGAAAAATAATTTAGCTTTAAAATTAAATCATTAAAAACAATATTTTTATTTCATGTTTTTCATCCGAGTTTCTTTAACAAATAAATCACAGACACACACCCATATATATATATATATATATATATATATATAATCCATGTAACTATGGCGTTTATCAATATTGAACTTGTGGTTTTCTTTTAACAAAACAATATCTAGTATCAGATTTTCTTTGTGTGTGTGTATTGAGAAATATATTAGATCCTAACTAGGAAAGGATTCCGTGAATTGA
Organism: Salix koriyanagi; assembly: GCA_029228605.1. Lineage (NCBI taxonomy): Eukaryota > Viridiplantae > Streptophyta > Magnoliopsida > Malpighiales > Salicaceae > Salix > Salix koriyanagi. The sequence continues at coordinate 2,412,439 of CM055345.1, forward strand.
GGATCACGGATTCATAGGATTAGAGTTCAGGTTTGATTGTAATACCTGTATCTATATATATATAGGCTATATAGCCTCCATTCAATTGTACAGAATACACGAGATAATAAAAGCAATTGCTCAGCTCCTTTTATGTGTGTGTGTGTGTGTGTGTGTGTGTGTGTATATATTGTTAGAATAATCAATTGGTATATTTCTTATTCAATTGAATATTACACAGCCCTCCTTTACATACTTATAACCACAGAATAAATCTTCTAATTAAGACTATACATATTACGTTCCTGTAATAAAGCTAACAGAGATGGAAAGTGAAACGTCTTTCCATCTCCGTTCCTATACCCTCTCCTAGCATTTATGTTGTACAGCTCACGCCAACACTCCCCCTCAAGTTGATGCATAGGGATCCATTATGCACAACTTGACTAGTGAGCTGTGGAAATCTTTGCTGGATATGGCCTTGGTAAGTATATCTGCTAGCTGATCTTCGGACTTGACGAATGGGAACTTAATTGTCTTTGTCTCGAGATTGTGTTTGATGAAATGCCGATCGACCTCCACATGCTTTGTTCTATCATGTTGGACTGGATTTTGAGAAATACTTATCGCAGCTTTGTTATCACAGAAGAGATTCATTTCTGATCTAGGAGCAAAGCCAATCTCGGTTAATAATTTTTTCAGCCAAAGGAGTTCACACACCCCCTTTGCCATCCCGCGAAATTCTGATTCAGCACTTGAGAGTGCCACCGCCTTCTGTTTCTTACTTCTCCATGTCACTAAATTTCCCCCAACGAATATAAAATACCCGGAGGTTGACTTCCTGTCTCTGCAATTTCCAGCCCAATCTGCATCGGTATACCCTTCAACTTCCAAGTTACCATTCTTGGAAAATATAAGCCCTTTTCCCGGAGATGACTTTAGGTATTTTAGTATTCGAGTTACAGCTTCCATGTGTTCCTCACTTGGAAAATGCATAAATTGACTCACCACGCTTACCGCATACGCGATATCTGGACGGGTATGCGATAAATAAATTAGTTTGCCAACTAATCGCTGATATTTCCCCTTATCAGTTTGTTTCTGGTCTGGATAAATCCCCAGTTTGTGATTCTGGATAATCGGGGTGTTTGTTGGTTTCACTCCAATAGTCCTACTTCTGATAGTAGATCTAGGATATATTTTCTTTGGGACAAAAAAATACCTCGATTCGATCTTGCAACTTCTATTCCCAGAAAATATTTTAACCCACCTAGATTTTTCATCTCAAATTCGCTGGCTAGTTGCCCCTGAAGCCGTGATATCTCTTCTTTATCATCTCCTGTAATAATCATATCATCAACATAAATGATTAATGCTGTTACTTTTCCCTGCTGCTTTTTGAGAAATAAGGTGTGATCTGAGCCGCTTTGCGTGAAGCCATACTTCTTCATCGCTAAGCTGAATCTTCCGAACCATGCTCACGGCGACTGATTTAGCCCATACAGGGCCCGCTGTAATTTGCATACTCTATTTTCTCCAGTAGTTACTGAGTAGCCTGGAGGAATATCCATATACACCTCCTCTTCAAGATCACCGTGCAAAAAAGCGTTCTTCACATCAAACTGATGTAATGGCCAATCCAAATTTGCTGCAATGGATAATAACACCCTGACAGTGTTCAGTTTGGCTACCGGGGAAAAAGTTTCGCGGTAGTCTACACCATACACCTGTGTATACCCTTTAGCCACGAGTCTTGCCTTGTACCTCTCCACGGATCCATTTGCCTTATGTTTAATAGAAAACACCCACTTGCACCCTACCGTCTTCTTTCCTGTTGGTAGTGGTACTAGGCTCCATGTTTCATTTTTCATCAAGGCTTCCATCTCTTCTTTGATAGCTTGCGTCCACTTCGGATGTATTATGGCTTCCTCCACTCCTGTAGGGACTTGATTGCACGAAATGTCATGCATAAAGGTCTTGATTGGTTTTGGTAGTCCATGTGTAGCCATATAATTAGCAATAGGGTACCGTGATTTTCTCTCTTCAACATCCGGTGAATATCTCCTGGGTGGTTTCCCACGATTGTGCCTGTAAGGTAATTCATAACTAGCAGAGAGTTCCATGACATTAGTGCTTAAAGAGTTTACCTCAGGATTCTCAGGAGTTGGGTCTTCGGGTACTATAGAGGGGGGCGATGCACCAGCTTCTGAAACGGCTTCTTGGACTACATCTTCTAGTGCTTCTAAGGTTGTATTTTATGCTCTTCTTGTTTCTACGGTAGCTACTGGAATCTCAATAGCTTGTGGGCAACTATCAGCTACTACCACCCCTTCTCTGTTTTCCGCTTCTACCACTTCAACTCCTCTGTTCAGATCGTAACATGGCTGTGGTGGTTCAGATAGGCCTGGCCAGTGTAATTCCATCCACTTCAACTCTTCTTGTCCAGTCTCCCCCTGAAGAGGGGAATTGGATGGAAAAAATGTTTCTGTCTCCATAAATGTGACGTCCATAGAAACATAGGTGCGGTTGGAAGTAGGATCATAGCATCTATAACCCTTTTGATGGAATGCATAACCCACAAACATGCATCGGCGAGCGCAGGGGTCTAGCTTGGTTCGCTGATTTTTGTGAAGGCGAACATATGCCACACACCCAAACACACAGGGTGGAAGCATCAATACCGAGGGCAGCAGAGTATGTTTTGCAAGGACTTGCAGTGGAGTTTGGAACCCCAGCACCTTAGAGGGCAGTCTGTTCAACAGGTGCACAGCCGTGGTGACTGCATCAGGCCAGTACCGAGAGGGAGCATGAGCATTTAGCAAAAGTGCTCTGGTAATTACAAGGACATGTCGATTTTTTCGCTTAGCAATTCCGTTTTGTTGAGGTGTTTGAGGTCATGAAGTTTCATGAATAATGCCATGAAGATTGAAATAATCACGGAATTGATGATTCACATACTCCCCCCCATTGTCCGATCGAAAAACTTGAATCTTGGCAGAAAATTGTGTGTTTATCATTGCATGAAATGACTTAAACACACTGAACACCTCATCTTTATGTTTTAGCAAGTAGAGCCAAGTCATGCGCGTGCAGTCGTCAATGAAGAACACAAACCATTTGACCCCGGATATGGTATGGATTGGGGAAGGACCCCACACATCGGAATGAATCAAGGAAAATGGGATATCCCTTTTATTCAATTGCATAGGATAAGGGACCCTATGACTTTTTGCTAAGGTGCAGATTTCACATTGGAAATTAGAAAGCTGCACTTGAGAAAATAAATTCGAGAACAAGTGTTTCAAATAAGTGAAGGACGGGTGTCCTAAACGGTAGTACCACAGCCATATCTCCTTCTCTTTACTGCTAACCGAATGCTGCATATGGTATGCTCTTCCAGTACTGAAATCCTCCACATAATAAAATCCCCCCCTCTTAGTACCACGCCCAATGATCTCCTTGGTGAGAATGTCCTAGATAAGACAGAAAGTAGGATACATAAGCACTAAACAATTCAAATCAGAGGTGATTTGGCTTACAGAGAGGAGCTTGTGAGTGAGGGATGGAATGAGCAATGTATTCGGCAGCTGCAATGTGTGTGTTAGTATCATTGTGCCTGCACCAGTCACTAGGGAGATAGCACCATTGGCATTTTCTATATTTGTACGTTTTGGTAAGGATGTTTGAATGAAATCCTTAGCATCAAACGTCATGTGGTCCGTGGCGCCAGAGTCTAGCAGCCATTCATCACATTTATCTTCACACGGTGAAGTAATACATACACAAGGGTTACCTGCATCTGCGTCTGAGGATGAGCTGTTGGCAGCCTGTGGTGTAAAGGATAGATGAGGTTCGGTGGTGGTCATTGCTGTAGTACCGGGGCCCTCTTCTTTGCTAGTCGTATCCCTGCGTTTTTTGGTTTGGAGTTCATTCCACCACTCCGGATATCCATGCAACTTGAAACAATTTTCCCGTGTGTGCCTTTGGTTCCCACAGTGGGTGCATTTCAGGCCTTCATTTGCTGCTCGGGATTTTTGCTTCCCACTGTGTCCATTAGGAATAAACGAGAGTGGCTTAAGCCGAAGTGCTTGGCTTGGTTGGAATGCTTTAGTGGCAAGGACAGCCCCAGACATATTCTCATTTTCAGAGGTCATCACGGTTTGGCGAGAGGATTCGCGGCGGACATGAGCATAAGCCTGCTCCACAGTGGGGAATGGACGAATCTGCAATACATTTCCCCTTACCTTGTCCAATCGGTTGTCCAGTCCATCCAAGAAGACATACACCCGTTCTTTTTGGAGAATAGCATTGTATTTGTGGATATCCACTGCACACTCCATGGGATTAGGGCGTCTGAAATCAATTTCGCACCATAACCCTTGGAGATCATTGTAGAATTGTTCCAAGGATCCTCCTGCCTATTTCAATTGCGTTACCCTTCGCCTCAGATCATAGACCTGAGATGTGTCACTCCCGTCAAAGTAAGTGGTAGCAATGGAGTCCCATACCAATTTTGCAGTAGGAAACCGAATAAAGTTCCCTATTAGTGAGGGATCCATTGAATTGATCAGCCATCCCTTGACAATGGCATTGTCTGTGCGCCACTTGCGAAAGAATGGATCTGTTAGTTGTGGTTGCGGAAGATCACCATTGATATAACCCAACTTGTCTTTGCCCGAGATGTACATCTCGACAACTTGGGACCATAGGGCATAGTTGGTGCTGTTCAACTTGATGCCAATTGGAGCCGCAGGGGACTCAGTAGATATTGTAGGTGTTTGTATTTTGCTAAGAGCTTCAGTAATTTTCATAGTGAACTCCGAAAGCATAGATTCTGGTTGGGGTATGTCAGACTGCTTTGTATCAGTCTCTGAAGCCATGGGTGGCCGGCCAAAGGGATATTTTTAGGGTTAGGGATTTTGGAAAAATATGGGATGCTCTGATACCATGTTAGAATAATCAATTGGTATATTTCTTATTCAATTGAATATTACACAGCCCTCCTTTACATACTTATAACCACAGAATAAATCTTCTAATTAAGACTATACATATTATGTTCCTGTAATAAAGCTAACAGAGATGGAAAGTGAAACGTCTTTCCATCTCTGTTCCTATACCCTCTCCTAGCATTTATGTTGTACAGCTCACGCCAACATATATATATATATATATATATATTATTTTCTTATTTCTTATATGTGCTTTCTCTTCGTTTTTAAACCTCAGAACATGCTAATCATCTTATACTTGTGGTCAGATGGAAGGAGTTCCACCATCTTCTATGGAGGATGATTTTGACTTTACATCGAATCAGTTCGGTTTTCAAGCATCTGAAGATAACTTCAATATGTTTGAGTTTCCCTCGTACGTCATTCTTAAGCATATTTTATCAGAAGATGATTGCTTTCAATTTAGTTTTTCTACAGTGTTCCTTATATATCCATCGTTATATACTTAACTTCTTCTTCTTCTTGTGCTTGTTAGTGATGAGAATTGTTAGTGGATTAACAGCTAACAATTCTGCATATGTATAAGGAAATTACTAACAAATGTTGCTAATTTAGTGACCAACCATGGACTAGTCAGTTACCAATGAGCAATCAAGTGCCTGGGATGCATGACTTCTTTAATCTCAAATATACACTTCTTTAATCTTGGAAACAATTAACTTGACCAACAATGAAGATGATTTTTTTCATTATTATAGCCCACGACAATTTCCATATCAATTGAATCAAGTTCCATATCTGAACTTCTCTCGTACGTCATTCTTAAGCATATTTTATCAGAAGATGATTGCTTGCAATTTAGTTTTTCTACCGTTTTCCTTATTATTCTAAAAAAAAAAAAAAAACATTTATGTTACTGACCATGGAAGCAGTTCGCCATCGGAGGAGGTTCCAGTCAACCAAAGCTCCATGCTCCAAAATCCTGGCCCTGACAGCTCCCTTCAAAGTCAAAATATTCAACAAGTAAGAAGTCTAACTGAATTATCTCCCATTGCGAACTGTCTCTTGTAGGCCAATTCATTGTGCATTGGGTTAGCTCCGCACGTTAACATTTTCTAGGTATCTTCTATAATATAATTCTTGATAGAGTTTTGAAAGAATTTTTTCAAAAAACAATTCAAACCAATTATTTACCCTGGAATTTGTATGATCTATATATAAAATTCCAAGAGGGCATGCTGCGTTTCTGGCTTACATTTTCTGCGTTAACTCCCTGTATCTTATAATATAATATTTGGTAGGTTAATTATAAGTATACATTTCCCTATTGATGCATACTGCAGCTTTATATATATATATATATGTATATATATATATCCTTAGCTATGGTTTGAATCCTTAAGGAAATCCATGATAAATAAATTAATCTTTTTTCTCAGATTTTATCATCCATGCCTTGTGGTGTTTATCTAAATTGACCTTGAATTCATTGTTTTTATCTTTTTAAGTCATTATTTTAGTTTCACCCTTTTCTTTATCAATTAATGGGACTGCCATCAATTTTCATTCAATATTTTTCACTTTTCTTCTATTAAGAGATAATAAGAGTATATTTTTTAAACTCAAGATCTTTATCACTAGACTAATCCTCCCTGAATTTTTATTTTATTTTTTATTTCGAGATGTTATCAATTTCTTCTATTATATTTGTTAAATACTACCTTCAAAATTTAAATCAATGATTAGGCTTACTAGTATAGTTGTTTAAATGAAGGTTTGTCATGAATCATAATTTAAGTTTCCGTTTTCAAAAGAGAAAGAGGCCTTCCTTTTACTAACTTGGAGGTTTTTCTTCTTAAACACACACTCTTAGTGATCGTAAAATGAATTATCTGAAATTTTAAAGTGATTTTCGTTTAGATATGCATTAAAATGATAATTTTTTTATATTTTTTTAAAATTATTTTTGACATTAGCACATGAAAATAATCTAAAAACACTATTTTTTTTATTTAAAATAAAAAATAAAAAAAAATCAATTTTTTTTCAAAAATACTTTTGAAACACAGAAACAAATAGATCCTGTGAAACAAGTCCTTGGACCGCTGTTTTTTTTTAATATTAATAGGGTTACATTTTAATTTTAAATATTTTTTATTTACTATTTGATATTTTAATATATTAATATTAGAAATTAATTTTCAAAAACAACTTACACCAAACTCTCAAGCTCGCTCTAAACCAAGGCACGTCTGGTTGAAAATTACTTCCAAACCCTCTCGTAGCCCAAGGTTTCGTCCATGCCTTCGAGAATTTCTGGAATGGATATTACGTTTTAGTGAACAAATCTGCTAAATTATTTTTTTAGTAAAATTATTAAATATTAATGTTACACACTTATTAAGTTCATTTATGAAAAAAGAATGTTAGTCAGATGTATTTTGTTTTGTCTGTTTTAATGCACCTTTCATTTAATTGAGCTTTATATGCAACACTGTCTACATAGAGATTTTATGCAACATTGTCTTCATAGAGATTTGTTGAAATTCCTCTAATGGATGATAAACCACATATTTCATGAATATGTTAAATCATAGATCTCAACCACCCATATTAACTGGATTTCTTGGTTTGTTTTGTTTAATAATATTTGGGAGACAATAATAATTGTTTTTCAAAGTATTTTTCATTTTAAAATGTGTTAAAATAATATTTATTTTTTTATTTGACCTCAATATATAAAAATAATCTTAAAGTACTTAAAAATTGAATTTAAAAAAAAAAATTTCCAAAAGTTTTTTAAAAACACAAAAACAAACTGACCCTAAATTTGCTTACATCTGGTTGGTTTGTGATCTTTTGCTGCACCCTTTCGCTTTCAGGATCGGAAATTTTCAAGTTCAACATTTAGGTGCGCATAGGTTAGCTTAGGTTCCATTTGGTTTTTTTTGGTTAAAACAATTTGCTTGTAATTAATTATTTTATTGTATTGATATTAAAATTAAAAAAAAAAAATTTAGTATATTTTTAAATAATAAAATATTTTTTAAAATATCCCCTACTTCACTTGATGCCAAATATCTCTACGAACATATGATAACAGAAATGGTTGATTAAAGTTATGGAATTTAATTTTTATCATTTGTGGATGGATATATAGTCAATTATTTTCATTAAACATTATAATTTTATTTTAAATTACTTTTAATATTAACATATTATATAACTTAATAGGTCAACCATGATGCTGAAAATTGAGATGATTTTGTTTTCGAATTCATTTTCTGTTTTTGTTTTCGAATTTTGAGATGATTTTTCAAACCGATTATTTACCCTGGAATTTCTTTGTGTATTGTATATATATATATATATATATATATATATATATATATATATATATATATATATATATATATATATTCTTCTCTTAAATATATAAATAATACTAATCATCTTGCTTTCTCTTCTTTTTTAAACCTCAGAACATGCTAATCATCTTGTACTTATGGTCAGATGGAAGGAGTTCCACCGTCTTCTATGGAGGATGATGTCAATCTATTCGACTTTCAACCAAATAAAGATACATTCAATATGTCTGAGCTTCTGTACGTCATTCTTAAGCATGTTTTATCATAAGATGATTACTTCCAATTTGTTTTTTTTACAGTTGTCCTTATTATTCTAAAAAAAAACAATAATGGTACTGACCATGCAAGCAGGTCGCCGCTGGAGGACGTTCCAGTCAACCAAAGCTCCATATTATGCAATGATCAAGGTGGACAGAACATGCTGGCGGATAACAATGATAGTACTCAGCAAACAACTCAGTTTCCTCCTCACAATCATCAAGTTTATGGAGATCATGATCTATTGAATTCAAATTGTTATGACTCCACGTTTTTCGAGCCTACTTCATCTTCAAGGTACCCCATCTCTCTCAGTTAATTTTCTCTAATATAATCGAGAGCAAAAACACCATGTATCCATACAAAGAGCTATCACCTGATCGAGTTTCTCTCCAAATTCCTTCTTTTGATTTCATTCATATCCATTTCCTCCATTCTTGAAAGTTAGGTTCCAATATTCATACAGTTCCCATCACCTTATTTGATCAGCTAAACTAAATTCCACGAAGTGAGAATAACAATTCTATCTTTACATTGTGGTGTCAAATTCTACGTTTAACTATTTGAATATTTTCCAGGCAACCTCAGCAGGGACATGTCAATATGAGGCCGAGCACAACAACTTCACAACATGGTGGCTTCAATCAACCTAGACCTTCTTTACCTGCTCCACGGTATCCAATTTTTCATGTTTAGTATTTTTTGTTAAAAAAAATTAATTTTCCAATCAAGAAAGAAACATCATAGCTTGAACATGAACCCAACAAGCTAAACATAAGTTTGTAATGCTTCATATTGTTTGCGAATGATTTTGAATTCAGGATTCAGTGTATTCCTAATCAAGGACAAGTCGATCAAGCTTCTGTGATTCCTAACATAGACAATATGCAACAAGAGAACTTAATGCTTCGAAACTTTGGCAAATCTACTAGGTATTATACCTTTTTGATAATTAGATACACCATTGATTTTTACTGCTTAAGAGAGACTACCAATTATTGAAAGGTTTTATAATATGATCACTTCATTTTTATATAGATCACAGATGGAGAACCTCCAGGTCCATGTATTGCAAAATCAAATTGCTAGGCCAAATACCTCAAATCCTGGCCCTAACAGCTCCCTGCAAAGTCAAAATAGGGGTTTAAATACTCAACAAGTAAGAAGTCTAAATGAATTATCGTCGTCATGCCCCCCCTAATTTTTATTCTATATTTTGATTGATTTTATTCTATATTTTGACCCCTTTTTTTTCTATAGGTCGAAATGGTTGGATCAAATGATCCATTTTGGAATTATGTTGAATACATGGTTGATGGTAGCATGAAGTGTAGTTTTTGTCCACATACATATGCCATTAAAACTTCCATTTCAAGGATCAAATGGCATTTATCAGGAGAGAGAGGGCATGGAGTTGGCATTTGTGGTCAGCTACCTAAAGAGGTTCAAGAAGCAGCATTTCTAGCTATGCGTGGTGGTAACAAAAGACATAAAAGCATACCAAGTTCAAGCAATGTTAATGATTATGCCATTCCCACCTGTCCACAAGAACAAGACAATGCAGGGGATGGTGGAAGGATGCAAGTGGGAGTTCAAGGACTGGAAAACACAGGTGAAGGATCTTTTCAGGATGTTGACAGAAGTGTATCTCCTTGGACACTCGGAGTTGATGCTCATGAGAGTAAAGGAGAAGCAGCGCAGAAGCTGAATGAAATCAATTTAATGCTAGAAGAAGAGTGTCGCACGTGGCCGCGCGGCGTCCCGGGAGGGATCCTGGCTCTCGCAGTGGAGTTGAGAAGGAGTCGCCACCTGGCTGTTAAGGGTCGCTAGGAACACCCGATTTGTACTGGTCTGCTTAGAGATTCAAGGGTAGGGGACTGGTTGCGTAAAGGGAAGGTATTACCACCCCTAGTACGCCTTACCTGAGGTAAGCTGCATTGTCTATTTCGATGTGATTTTGAATGCTTCAATACGTCATATTTATTCACACAAAAAATGTTTCAATTGAAAAAGAAATCAATCACCACTTAGAACAATCCTGTGAATTTTATTGATTATTATCATTCCCGCCGAATATTTTGGATATTAACCCCTTAGAATTTATTTATCCAAACACCGAACAGTGAAGAATAGCATACTATCCCCGCCGAATATTTTGGATAGAGTTTATTTATCCAAACACCGGACAGTGAATAATAGCATACTATTCCCCCCAAATATTTTGGATATCAACCCCTTAAGATTTAATTATCCGAATACCGACAGTGAATAATAAATTCCCAAAAAATGAGATTTTTATATTTTTGAAATATTGGCCATATGCAAAGAAAACACATTTTTTATTTCATTTTATATTCCTTTTTTCTTTATCAAAACAAACATAAAATTGAGTGAAAACCACACAACACACACACATTCTTTTTTCTTTTCTTTTTCATCACATTTTATAATTAAAATACAACTCACCCACACATTGTCTTTTTTCACTTTTTCTCATTACATTTTTTAACTAATAAAAAAAATACAATAAAAATTCAAATAAACACATAAACATAAAAGGAAAATTACATAAAGGCCTCAGGGGCAGTTCTGGAACAAAATGGTAGCAGTGCAGGGGGCTGTGGCGCGTGGTTCCACGCGCCACCACCACTGGCGGCGCGTGGATCCACGCGCCGCCGGTGAACAGTAAATCAGGGAGGCCACAGATCTGCCTCTTCCCTTCTCTCTCGCCGGAGATGGCCTTCCGGTGATCTGCAAAGCAAAACAAAACACACAAACACACAAACAGGGCAGCTGGTCCGTTTTTCTCCTCTCGGTCCCTTCTTCTTCTTTTTTTTCTTCTTCTTCTTCTTCTTCTTCCTCTCTTCTCCTCAATCTCTCGCCGGAGATGGCCTTCAACCCGACCTGCAAACATAAACAGCAGCCAAACACAAGCACAGAAAACACAAAAATCCATTTTTCTCGGGTATGTTTCTTTGTATTCTTTCCTCTTCTTTTTCTGCTTCTTCTTCATTCTCTTCGGCAAGGGTGCTCTCCGATGACCTGCAAACAAAACAGAAACCACACAAACACAAACACAAGGAAAATCAATAAGTTCTGTCCTTCAAATCCTGGCTCTTTCTCGGCGATCTGTTCTTCTTCTTCTCGGATCTGCTCTTCTTCAGTCAAAGGGCTGGAGGCAAGGCTGAGATGGAGAGGAATGGCTGTGTGTGTGGGAGATCGGGAAACGAGGAGAGAGTCAAAGGAAAGCAAAAATGGGGAAAATGGGGGGGGGGGACAGCTGAGGTTGTTGCTATGGGAGAAAGAGAGAGACGTCTGTGATGGGTGCTGCCATGGTTGGTCGCCGGAGAGACAAGGCCGAAAATGGCAGAGGAAGGCTGTTGTGGCTATGGAGAAAAGGGAGAGAGAGTGGAAACGAAGGAGAGAATGGGAGCTGATGGGTTCGGCTGAGAGTGGAGGAGAGTGAGGGAAAATGGAGAGGAAAATGGAAAACGGGAGGGGTTGCAGCTGCCAAGAGTGGGGACTGGCGGCTGCAGCCCCACGAAGAAAGTATAAGATGGGTCGATTACATTGAGGGTTTTTTGGGGGGTTTATGCATGTCCCCTTCCTGTGTAAATTTGGCTCTTTTTAAAGGCAACCTACAGCATGGTGAGGCATGGGAAGGGTGTCCAAAAATAGTGTTTAGGAATGGTGTGGCATGGTGGGAAGCATGGGCTTGTATGGGCACGGCATGGCTGAAGGCAAAAGGGCTGCCGAGAGGAAAATAAAGGAGAAAAGGAATGCTGGAAGGTGAAAAATGGGGTGTGAGTGGGGGTATATATTTTTTGTCCTTTTTTCTTTGTGATGGTCCACTCTATTTATAGAGAGTTTTTTTTGATAGGCAAAATTCAAAAACCCAGACCTTCGACTTGCGCGTCTTTTTTCAATTTGATCCTTGATTTCCAATTTGTGCGATTTGACCCCTGCATTGATCAGTTAAATTCTCAATTTGTTCAATTTTGCCCCCTAGTAACAAGATTTTTTTGGATTTTTGTCTTTTTTTGATGTTTTTTTATATTTTTTATTTTTCTTTCCGAAACATAAAAATAAGTGGGTCAAAAATTGGGTAGCAACAGATGCCCCCTCTTTACAATGCTTACGACTAAAGTCTTGTAAAAGACTTTAAATAGTAAGCGTTGTAAAGAAAAATAGAATGGTGACCTGCCCGAGTTAGAGGAGTTAGAAAGGGTCTCATTATTCTGGGTGACCTACCCGGGTTAGTAGTTAGAAGGGGTCTCATTGTTCTGGGTGACCTACCCATGTTAGAAGGGTCTCATTGTTCTGGGTGACCTACCCAAGTTAGAAGTTAGAAGGGGTCTCATTGTTCTGGGTGACCTACCCAAGTTAGAAGGGTCTCATTGTTCTGGGTGACCTACCCATGTTAGAAGGGTCTCATTGTTCTGGGTGACCTACCCTGTTAGCATGGTCTCATTGTTCCGGGTGACCTACCCAAGTTAGAATGGTCTCATTGTTCCGGGTGACCTACCCTGTTAGAATGGTCTCATTGTTCCGGGTGACCTACCCTGTTAGCTTGGTCTCATTGTTCCGGGTGACCTACCCAAGTTAGAATGGTCTCATTGTTCCGGGTGACCTACCCTGTTAGCATGGTCTCATTGTTCCGGGTGACCTACCCAATGTTAGAAGGATCTCATTGTTCTGGGTGATCTACCCGAGTTAGAATTGTTAGCAGGGGTCTCATTGTTCTGGGTGACCTACCCGGATGGAAGATGGGGTCTCATTGTTCTGGGTGACCTACCCTGATGGAAGATGGGGTCTCATTATAACGGGTGACCTACCCGGATGGATGATGGCGAAAAATGGGGTCTCATTATTATGGGTGACCTACCCAGATGGAGTTGGTGAAAAAAATGGGGTCTCATTATTACGGGTGACCTACCCGGTGAAAGATGGAGGAAGAGGGTCTCATTATAACGGGTGACCGACCCGGATGGAAGATGGTAAAGATGAGGATGCAATGCATGATGATGCATGTATACTTACCTGAGAAATATAGGTCCCCTTTCTCTAATGCTCCATTGTCGTAGGATGCCTTTGCCTAGTGTCCCAAGCTCTGTTGTCATTCATTCACCCAATCTCAAGCGCATTGCTTATTCTGGGCTATCTGCGATGATCTCTGCTCTCAGTGCTTATCAAGTTTAACATTGCCCCCAAGTGTGGTGTTCCTTGATTCATCGTGAAGGAGTGTAACAAATCATCCATCTTCTTGGATTCTCTCAATAACATCTCTTTGGTTTGCGTATGTTCTGCTAACAATCATTGCAAGGCTTGCTAATGCTGACCTCATCTTCGGTTGTCGATCAGTCATGGAGTTTTCATCAATCGAATTGTATTTATTCCAGCATATGTCATCATTACCCTTCATGAAATTGTCAAGTCATCCATAAATGCATCCAGAACTCATCGGTGCATGCCCCGTGTTATCATTAATAAATTTCTCTCAGCTCGTGAGAAGAGATGTAATGTTATCATCACCCACATTCATGCGATGAATTGCGCCTTGAACTGCTGCAGCTGTTCATCCATGCAATCTGAAACTCTTCTTCGTAGACTCAATTTCTTCTAAGCAAATCCTTCTTAGTCTATGCAAAGAATTATGGTGTTGTCATTAACGAGGTTTTTTCTGTCTCCCATATTCATGCGGTGAACTGAACCTTGAGTCGACTGGCTTCAAAGCAAATTATTCCTCAATCAATCTTGGTGTGCATACTCTTCAACATTTATCAAAATGCACCCATGCAACAATATCTTTGGAGACAAACAAATCTGCGAGTAAGCCGATATTTCAGAAATCTGAAGGTGCCCTTCAAATGCGATGTTAGTCTTAACAGTTGTTGGAGCTTCTTACACCATCATTCTCTACTAAACAATTCTGCCTTGAGTTGACCTGTTGGTGCTTATTGGTGAATTTCACTAAATCATCATTTACTTGTGCTTCTTTGCCCCCAGGCTGATGTGAAATTATTTGCATTTCTATCAAGATTCACATTCTGGCCTCTGGCTGCTGGGCTTTCAAATCAAAAACTGTCAATATCAAGGATTCTGCAAAATCCATCCAGTCACTGTCTTCTTTGTTTATAAATCTTTTTGTTCTGAAATTAAATCACCAATTCAAAAGATCATGTGCATCCAAAGTCTAATTCTTGAAATAAAATCAAAAAGATGTCATTTGTTGAAAATCAAATTCATTTGGTCAAATATCCAATACATGATATTCAATGCATGCAAACCTGTAATTATCTTGTATATTTTTTTTTGCAAACAGTAATCGACCCATTATGAGATTGAAATCGTCTTTTTATGGGTTTTTTGTGTTTCGATTCTAATCTCAGATTTTAGGGTATGTCCTTTGATGGTACATGATGAAGTGATAATTTGTGGTTTTCAAACAATTAGAGCTGAGTAAAAACTTGAGGTTCAATTGAAAAATTTGTCTCATTTTTCAGTACTTTATCAATATGCATAACAACTTATAACTTTTTCATGAAATTATAACCCTTATGAAAAAAAAAAAAAAACTCTAGCAAATTTGAGAGCGCCACTTATCAGTTAAAATTGCTTGCTTGATCAAGAAGGACTTTTACAAGCATGTAATGAGGCTATGGTTCATGGCTATAAAAGAAATGGATATCCATAGGCTCAAAAAGGTGTTTAAGGGTTTCAAAGACCTAGGATCACCATCATCTAGTCGTTAACTCCTTTTCTCTTGTTGTCTTTGTAGAAGAGACCACATCAAAATACGTTAATTATCTTAACATGATTTTTCTTATCAATCAACCAATGCACTAAGAATTTCTACAACCATGTCATTCCTTTCATTGACAAATTCAAACTTAAAAGGGAAATACTAAAACTCAAATCATCATTTGTCATCTAATGTTATTTCATCTCTTGTGCACTCAATATAGTCTAACAAAACAATTCTGCAAGATCTTCATTTGATGGATAAATTTTCTTGAAGACTCGATAATTGTAATAACATTTCTTCCCATGTGAGGTTTGACCACAGATACCAACGGACATGTTACAGTTCAATATTCTCTTTTTTTTTTCTTTTCAATTTTTCTTTTTTCTTCTTTTTTTTTTTTTGAACTTGTCCTTAGCATTGACTCTTGATTTTTGTCATGTCCTATCTCCATTTGATTATTCCCAATGTTGGGTTTTCATTCTTGAGCATCCCCCTTCTGTTGATTCTAATGTTGCCACTGTATCCTCAAACTACAAATCTCTTATTTGCCCCTACTGTATTTGCCCCCAGTGTATTTGCCCCCAGTGTGAGGGTGTGATCCATGTCGGGTGTTTTTTAAAAAAAAATATAATATCAGGCTCAAATTGGGGTTAACAAGGGATACATATTTCAAGAATAGTGAAGGAAATAAACAAAGATGGCCTTTTGTCATTTCAAGCAAAGTTGGTTTTAACTGATAAATTTTGACCTCGTCCAGTGTAATGATTTGGACATGCAAGAGTCATGATTAGTGGGTCCATAACTACCGAATTCATTACATGTCAATATGCATACCGATAAAGCTTAGTTCTATGATGTAGTTCAAAAACTCAGTGTATGGGCTCAAAAAATTGTTTGGTCACCTGGTATTGGTCATCATGTCTTTTAACAAAAGTTCGGTCAATTATGCAATCAAAATATTTTTAATTTTCAAAAATGATAAACTTTAAATTTTGCATGTTGGAGATTGATCAAAATATTTTGTCAAAAATAAGCATGTTAAACATCTCTTGATTTCAAAACAACAAAAAGACAAGGAAAACACATGATTCAATGAACTGATGATTTAACCCCCAAAACAAAGTGATAGCCGATGAGATTCCATGAGAAAATTACTGACGATGCGACACTTTTCTCAGACTTTCCAAACAATCATTTCTGTATTGTCACTGCTCATTGATCTCGTTTATGCTCGCGGTGATTTATTGCTGACACTGCCGACGATAACATCCTCCACAAAACTTGACTTGCCTTTTGCTGATTACTATTCATCTCTCTCATCTGGATTATGTCGCATTTTTTTTTTCTCGCTCCACCGCGCTCCTCATTGGACATAAAAAGTGAATCAAGCTCGGAAGCACTCTTGTAAAAACACCAAAGTGCGCAAATCATAAAAAATTCCATCATACGACGAAAAGACTCTTTTGGCGGCAAATTCGCTTCTCCAAGCAATGTAATCTTGCAGTGCATATACTTTGACTTCTCAGACACTGGAACAAATTCAACTGTATCATATTATGTCTTCTCACTCAAGATATTCGTCTTCGCTTTAACAGACAAAATTGTGCGCAAAATAACATGGTCTTCTGTGCGTGGCGGCATAAAACTTTCTGATTTGACAGTGCCGCAATAACTCCTTGATTAACAGTGCCGCAAAAACTTCACATGAAGGAGAGAAATCAATTGATGCTTAAACGGAATGACGACTTCCTTGACTGATGCTTGCTTTCTGAAAATGGACTACTCGCACTCCCTCAAAAGAAAACCTGAATTTTCCACAATCTCCATTGATGATTGCATTAACAACTTGCATATAATATCTGGGCATATGTCCCACTTGATTTCACTAGAGAGCAGAGAACTTTGTCATTGGCTTGTAGAAGAAACATGAATGATGGCTCTGTGTCGATGTCAGCTCTTCTCAGCAATGTCAAATGTCCAATGACTCTTGACCCTTCGGAGGATAACAAATTGAGGGACCCCTATTTCAAAACTGCGGGAATGCATGTTGAAATGTATATGCATGTTTTTTTTGGTTTTTTATTTTTTATTTTTTTATTTTTTTTTATTTTTGACAAACTCGCCCCTTAAAGAGTGACACGTGGTTGTAACGACTGCATGCTGAACAAAAACTGTGAGAATGCATGTTGAAATGTATATGCATGTTTCTTGTTTTTACGGACTTGACCTTCGAGAAGGGACACGTGGTCGTAACAATTGCATGATAAACAAAAACTATGGGAATGCATGTTAAAATAAATATGCATATTTTTTTTTATTTTTTTTTGACAAACTCGTCTTTCGAGGAGTGACACATGCTTGTAACAATTGTATGATACACAAAAACTATGGGAATGCATGTTAAAATGCATATGCAATTTTTTTTATTGTTTTTTAGACTCGTCTTTCGAGGAAGTGACACATGACTGTAGCATTGTATGATAAACAAAAATTGGATTTTTGCTTAAACCCTGCAATGCAAATTTCCTAAGCGATGGCTACTGTGTCTCCCAAAATTCTTGAATTCAAAATGCCCCGAGAAGAGTTTGCCTTAATGCACAACAAATTGGAGGGAGCATACACCCTAATGATTGGTTCTAATCTTTGCACAACAAAATGGTGAGTTTGCTACTTTGGTCTCTGAACAGGGTCTCTTGCTGTCCCAGTGATCACCTTCGTGAAGGCAATATGAGGGCTTAGCAGATAATGGGATGGTACGTATACCAATCACTATCAGTCTAAGCACTCAGCGAAGTGTTTTTGCTACTTTTGTCTCTAATCAGGGTCCCTTGCTGTCCCAGTGATCACCTTCGTGAAGGCAATATGGGGGCTTAGCAGATAATGGAATGGTACGTATACCAATCACTACCAGTCTAAGCACTCAGCGAAGAGTTGGGGTTTACACAAACTTCAACCTTGACTCAAGTCATAGGTAAGCTGCTAGTCCCCCACTTAACTTAAAAGATGCAAACCACCATGATATAACTCAAAAGATTAACAATGCATGGACATATATACATATACAATAAAAATACAAAAAACTTAACTGAAAAATAAACACACATAAAATTCAAACACATTAAAACAAATAAATCACATCAAAATATTCAAAGCTTAGTCCAATATTTTTTCAGAAAAAATACTGTCGCCATTCTGTCGCACGTGGCCGCGCGGCGTCCCGGGAGGGATCCTGGCTCTCGCAGTGGAGTTGAGAAGGAGTCGCCACCTGGCTGTTAAGGGTCGTTAGGAACACCCGATTTGTACTGGTCTGCTTAGAGATTCAAGGGTAGGGGACTGGTTGCGTAAAGGGAAGGTATTAGCACCCCTAGTACGCCTTACCTGAGGTAAGCTGCATTGTCTATTTTGATGTGATTTTGAATGCTTCAATACGTCATATTTATTCACACAAAATGTTTCAATTGAAAAAGAAATCAATCACCACTTAGAACAATCCTGTGAATTTTATTGATTATTATCATTCCCGCCGAATATTTTGAATATTAACCCCTTAGAATTTATATATCCAAACACCGAACAGTGAAGAATAGCATACTATCCCCGCCGAATATTTTGGATATCAACCCCTTAAGATTTAATTATCCGAATACCGACAGTGAAATATAAATTCCCAAAAAATGAGATTTTTATATTTTTGAAATATTGGCCATATGCAAAGAAAACACATTTTTTATTTCATTTTATATTCCTTTTTTCTTTATCAAAACAAACATAAAATTGAGTGAAAACCACACAACACACACACATTCTTTTTTCTTTTCTTTTTCATCACATTTTATAATTAAAATACAACTCACCCACACATTGTCTTTTTTCACTTTTTCTCATTACATTTTTTAACTAATAAAAAAAATACAATAAAAATTCAAATAAACACATAAACATAAAAGGAAAATTACATAAAGGCCTCAGGGGCAGTTCTGGAACAAAATGGTAGCAGTGCAGGGGGCTGTGGCGCGTGGTTCCACGCGCCACCACCACTGGCGGCGCGTGGATCCACGCGCCGCCGGTGAACAGTAAATCAGGGAGGCCACAGATCTGCCTCTTCCCTTCTCTCTCGCCGGAGATGGCCTTCCGTGATCTGCAAAAGCAAAACAAAACACACAAACACACAAACAGGGCAGCTGGTCCGTTTTTCTCCTCTCGGTCCCTTCTTCTTCTTTTTTTTTCTTCTTCTTCTTCTTCTTCCTCTCTTCTCCTCAATCTCTCGCCGGAGATGGCCTTCAACCCGACCTGCAAACATAAACAGCAGCCAAACACAAGCACAGAAAACACAAAAATCCATTTTTCTCGGGTATGTTTCTTTGTATTCTTTCCTCTTCTTTTTCTGCTTCTTCTTCATTCTCTTCGGCAAGGGTGCTCTCCGATGACCTGCAAACAAAACAGAAACCACACAAACACAAACACAAGGAAAATCAATAAGTTCTGTCCTTCAAATCCTGGCTCTTTCTCGGCGATCTGTTCTTCTTCTTCTCGGATCTGCTCTTCTTCAGTCAAAGGGCTGGAGGCAAGGCTGAGATGGAGAGGAATGGCTGTGTGTGTGGGAGATCGGGAAACGAGGAGAGAGTCAAAGGAAAGCAAAAATGGGGAAAATGGGGGGGGGGGACAGCTGAGGTTGTTGCTATGGGAGAAAGAGAGAGACGTCTATGATGGGTGCTGCCATGGTTGGTCGCCGGAGAGACAAGGCCGAAAATGGCAGAGGAAGGCTGTTGTGGCTATGGAGAAAAGGGAGAGAGAGTGGAAACGAAGGAGAGAATGGGAGCTGATGGGTTCGGCTGAGAGTGGAGGAGAGTGAGGGAAAATGGAGAGGAAAATGGAAAACGGGAGGGGTTGCAGCTGCCAAGAGTGGGGACTGGCGGCTGCAGCCCCACGAAGAAAGTATAAGATGGGTCGATTACATTGAGGGTTTTTTGGGGGGTTTATGCGTGTCCCCTTCCTGTGTAAATTTGGCTCTTTTTAAAGGCAACCTGCAGCATGGTGAGGCATGGGAAGGGTGTCCAAAAATAGTGTTTAGGAATGGTGTGGCATGGTGGGAAGCATGGGCTTGTATGGGCACGGCATGGCTGAAGGCAAAAGGGCTGCCGAGAGGAAAATAAAGGAGAAAAGGAATGCTGGAAGGTGAAAAATGGGTTGTGAGTGGGGGTATATATTTTTTGTCCTTTTTTCTTTGTGATGGTCCACTCTATTTATAGAGAGTTTTTTTTGATAGGCAAAATTCAAAACCAGCCTTCAGCTTGCGCGTCTTTTTCAATTTGATCCTTGATTTCCAATTTGTGCGATTTGACCCTGCATTGACTGTTAAATTCTCAATTTGTTCAATTTTGCCCCTGTAACAAGATTTTTTGGATTTTTGTCTTTTTTGATGTTTTTTTATATTTTTTATTTTTCTTTCCGAAACATAAAAATAAGTGGGTCAAAAATTGGGTAGCAACAGATGCCCCCTCTTTACAATTCTTACGACTAAAGTCTTGTAAAAGACTTTAAATAGTAAGCGTTGTAAAGAAAAATAGATCTTCTAGAAATTGGGTAGCAACAAAGAGGATGAGGAGCCTGGCGCAGGAGCTAGATCTTCTAGAATTCTTAAACACAACACAAGTGAGACTAGAGGAGTTCCATTTCATACTAGTTCTAATAAGCCAGTGGGTCAGGCATTTGAAGAGAATATGGAGGTGATATGGTCTCTGTTAATGAATGATGAAGTCCCAACCATTGGCATTTACGGGATGGGGGGTGTTGGTAAAACAACAATACTGCGACATATCCACAATGAGCTTCTAGAGAGACCAGATATTTGTGATCATGTTTGGTGGGTGACTGTGTCTCAAGATTTCAGCATTAATAGATTGCAGAATCTTATTGCCAAACGTCTTGATCTAAACCTTTCAAGCGAGGTTGATGATTCGCAAAGAGCTGCCAAATTGTCAGAAGAACTCAGGAAGAAACAAAAATGGATTCTTATTATAGATGATTTGTGGAATAGTTTTGAGCTACACGAAGTGGGAATTCATTCCTCGTTGAAAGGATGCAAGTTGATTTTGACAACTCGATCACAAACGGTTTGTAATCAGATTGCTTGCCAGCACAGAATCGAAGTGAAGTCGCTTTCTGAGGGAGAAGCTTGGACCTTGTTCATGGAACAACTTGGACATGACATTGCACTAGAAATTAAAGGAATTGCAAAAGATATTGCAAGGGAATGTGCTGGTTTACCACTGGGAATTATTACAATTGCAAGAAGCTTGAGGAGAGTGGTAGACCTGCCTGAGTGGAGGACTACATTGAACAAATTAAGAGAATTGAATTTTAGGGACATGGATGAGAAGGTATTCAAGGTATTGAAGGCTAGTTATGATCGGTTAGATGATGGGTTAGCACTAAAACAATGTCTCTTACACTGTGCATTATTTCCTGAAGATGATATGATTGAAAGGGAGGAGCTGATAGGTTATTTGATCGATGAGGGAATAATTAAAGGAAAGAGGAGGCAAGATGCATTTGACGAGGGCCACACGATGTTAAATAGACTTCAATATGTTTGCTTATTGGAAAATGTTCATAGGGTGTATGATGATAAAAGATATGTGAAGATGCATGACTTGATTAGAGACATGGCCATCCACATATTGCAAGAGAACTCTCATGTCATTGTTAAATCTGGTGTACAATTAAAAGAACTGCCAGATGCAGAGGAGTGGACGGAGACTTTGAAGATTGTTTCACTAATGCAAAATGAATTTGAAGAAATTCCTTCCAGCCATTCACCAATGTGTCCAAATCTGTCAACTCTATTGCTTTGTCAAAATCGTCAGTTGGTATTCATTGCAGAGTCATTTTTCAAGCAATTGCATGGGCTCAAGGTCCTCGATCTGTCTCACACAGGTATTGAGAATTTGCCAGAATCCGTTTGTGATTTGGTGTCTCTCACTGCATTATTGCTCATTGATTGTGGGCGGCTAAGATATGTTCCATCTTTAGAAAAGTTGAGGGCACTGAAGCGTTTAGATCTCTATGGAACCTCACTTGAAAAGATGCCTCAAGGCATGGAATGTTTATCCAACCTTAGGTATTTTAGAATTAATGGATGTGGTGAAAAGAAGTTTCCTAGTGGGATATTACCAAAACTCTCTCACCTGCAGGTCGTTGCGCTTGGAAAGTTTCATACGGAATGCTATACAGTTGAAGGAATGGAAGTAGGATGCTTGGGGAAGTTGGAAACTTTGCAATGCCATTTTAAAGGCTTCTCTGACTTCGTGGAGTATCTCACATCTCGGGATGGGATCCATTCATTAAGCACATACAAAATTTTAGTAGGAACTAAGAATGTTTTAAGTTGGTTTGGCTGTGATGATTTCCCAAGTAAAACAGTTTGTTTGGGTAATTTGAGTATCAACGCAGATAGAGATTTCCAGGTCAAGTTCTTAAATGGCATTCAAGGACTGGTTTGTATCCGCATCGATGCAAGAAGTTTATGTGATGTTTTGTCATTAGAGAATGCAACTGAACTGGAGATCATCCGCATTGGGTATTGCGATAGCACGGAGAGCTTGGTTTCATCTTCTTGGTTCTGCTGTGCTACACTACCATTGCCATCACATAATGGTATGTTTTCTTGTCTTAAAGAGTTTTATTGTTGTGGATGTAACAGTATGGAGAAGTTGTTCCCTCTTGAGTTTTTGTCATACCTCGTAAACCTAGAAATGATTCGTGTTACTGGTTGTGAGAAAATGGAGGAGATAATAGGAACAACAGATGAGGAAAGCAGCACCTCCAATCCCATCGCGGAATTAACACTCCCAAAGTTAAGAACTCTGGAATTGCTTGGTTTACCAGAGCTGAAAGGGATTTGTAGTGCGAAACTGATTTGCAATTCTCTTAAAGTAATTTACGTCAGAAACTGTAAGAAGCTGAAGAGGATGGCGATTAGTGTTCCGTTGCTTGAAAATGGCCAGCCAACCCCTCACCCTTCTCTTAAAACGATCTATGCGGGTCCAGAAGAATGGTGGGAGACAGTGGTGGAGTGGGAGCCTCCTAACGCCAAGGAAGTCCTTCGTCCCATTGTACTATTTTGGTAGAGAGGAGTAGACTGCTCTGCCCTGAATATAATATAGAATAAAGGGTAAGCATCATCTTTTATTTCTCTCTCTTTCTACAGTTGATTCTCTGCACACCATGTTAATTTCTTTATGTTATTTTTACTCTTAGGGCTACTTTTTTTTTCCTTCGGCGAGGCTCGAGGCTGCTACCTTTTCTTTTTGTTTTCGCGTTGCCCCTCCCTCTCCATTGAAGCCAACAAGAGCTGAACGTCTTGATCTTTGTTTTTATACATACAAATACTGCTTTTCCTGGTATGATTTGTTGGGCTAGTTTATAGGGTTTTAGTTCTTTCTGCTAAATTATCTAAATATGGGCTTTAGAATCTTGTTGAATGAAACTAGCAGTCTTTATCTCTTGGGATGGAAAGAACAAAACTGTTATTAAAATTAAAATTAAAAAAATAAAATCTGGTTTAATTATTTATTTATCTATATTAATTATTTATTTGCTCCTTGAGGATACTGTTATCATTAGACTTTTTTAAGAGGGATAATCGTTTACATATTTAAAAGAGGTGGATAATATTTTAAAAGAGATAAAATTTGGTTTAATGTTGATTTAATTATTTATACCTTCATTTTGGGAATTGAACTTCGAATTGAATTATTCAATAAAATAAAAATATCAAATATGTGTAAGGGGTTCTAAACGCTTTGCTGTTCGTAGAATTTGAGTATTTTTTCTATTAGTCACTTTGCTTCATTTTAATATGCATTGAAAATTAATAAAATAAAAAATATTTTGAATATTGAGATCTCCATGGAGCTTAAATCCATGTATTATATTTATAATATAATCCACAGTGTTTTGTTCTTTTTTTTAATAATTTTTTTTATCTATTTCATCTTTCAACTTATTTAGAATTCGACATTGTCATTCAAAATCTCCTCACCGATTTGAAAGGTATTTTTTTTATTATTATTATCATCATAATTATTAAAAGACATTGTCATCGACAACCATTTTATCGTGAATTACAGTAGTAATCTCTTCTTCTTTTTTTCTTTTTATATTGAATTTTTGTTATCATTTTTGTATATTTCATATTCGAGTTGGTTTGTAATTGAAATTTATAATTTATTTCTTTCTATTTTCTCTTTTTATAGGATTAACATGGTTAACAAGCTTATTAGGGTAACTCAAGTTATCCTAATTTACAAATTCGGTGGAATTGTTTTTTTTTTTTAAATGAACTTGAATCTGTTAGTATTAATCATACAATTCAAAAAAAATAATTTTTAAAACAATCTTGTTATTAAACTTTATAAAATTCATGGACATGCTCATACGTTTGGTTGATTGATCTGGTTCACGAGTTTGATAGGTTTAAATTTTTTATTTTATCCATTGATATTGGGTTAATTGAAAATTCAGTTTCATAATTGGTTTCATTTTGCTTTCTATAAGGTTATCATAATTTTTTTATAAAAAAAATCAGTATTGGGCTAGTGTTCAATATTACGATCATCTATTTTTATTATCATACAGTTAATTAAAAAACAATTAATTTATTTTTTCATGATTTTGTATTTTAATATTGGATTATTTAGGAAATAAATTACATAATTTTATTTTTGTTTACTTTCTATATGGTTATAACAGTCTCGAATAAATATATTTTGTATGGTTAGCGCTCAATTTTATAAGCATATATTTTAATCATAAAATTAAATAACATGTTATAAAACAATTTACTAAAGCTAATAGAATCCATGACCTTGGTCGCGGGGGAATTGAGGTCGATCCAATTTGTCATTGTGTCATTATTATTTTTTGTAAATAATTACAAGCAATTACCACTCTAGTGAATTCTATTACTAAAACATTATAATGGTTCCACACAAGTTTCAAG
Organism: Salix koriyanagi; assembly: GCA_029228605.1. Lineage (NCBI taxonomy): Eukaryota > Viridiplantae > Streptophyta > Magnoliopsida > Malpighiales > Salicaceae > Salix > Salix koriyanagi. The sequence continues at coordinate 2,437,744 of CM055345.1, forward strand.
TTCAAATTTTCACTGGAAGAAAGTATTTCTAAAGAGTAATACAACAAAAAAACCTTAAAGAATTGACTATTAATTCAGGAGTAATTTCTTGCTAATGCTCGGGCAACATGTTTCAACTCTTTTGTGAATATTAGGGATGTCAGCTTTACCCTAATCCAATAGAACCTAAAAAGGTTATAAGTTTGCGGTGCCGTCAACTTCAGACTTTAGTATCTCATAAAAGTCAAGTTCGGGCTTATTGCAAAATCACTCTGCAATTGCTGGAATCACACCAGTCAAAACAGAATTTATCAAATTGGAAAATTATCAACTGTCTTTGTCTCTTACATTGTTCTTCTTAAAGAGCTACGAAACTTACAGTTTCCAATCTTAGCTAGGAAAGCAACAAACTAGGAAATTAAAACAATAAATTTGGAAAATAAACGATCTCAGCAATTAACGAAATTGAATAAATTTAGACTTCTTAAAGCAATGAACTTCCAAAACTTTAGCAGCTATGCTGATTACGCAATCGTCTCCAGATTTGGTTCTGTGTTTGCCTCCTGATTTGCATCAATTGCATTCAGGGTTATTGATCCCGTTCCGTTCCGGCCGGAACGGCCGGAACAACCCGTTCCACTGAAAAATCCGGAACAAAACGGCGACGTTTTTGTTCCGGTAAAAATTCCGGACTGATCCGGCCATTCCGGCCGGAACGCCCCGGTTTTATTCCGGGCGTTCCGTTCCGGACTAAGAGAGACACCAAGTTACTGAACTGAAGTGTGTATTTAAAGGAGAAAAGTTGAGATTGAAGTTGTGTTTAATCGATGTGGGACAAGGACTAAGGAGAGTGGAGTGGGGAGTGGAGTGGAGAGTGTTTATAAAGGAGATGTGGGGAGATTGGAGTGAATTTGTCCGATGTGGGACTCCCACATCGGACAAATTCAAATTGAATTTGTCCCAGGCTCCCAGCATTCGGACAAATTCAGGCTCCCAGCATTCGGACAAATTCAAATTGAATTTGTCCGAATGCTGACAAATTATATATATATAATTATATATATATATATATATATATATATATATATATTAAAAAAATTATAAAAAATATATATTATAAAAAAATAAAATTGTTGTGTTGATTTTATAAAAAAAATAACAATTATATATATATATATATATATATATATATATATATATATATATATATATCATGGAATCACTCTTGAAAATCAGTAATTGTTTTGTTTTTTTTTTTTAAATTGTTTTGTAATGTATTTTTAAATTATTTTGAATTATATATGAACCTTAACTAATGAATTTTTATAGTCATAATTATGTTGTATTGTATTTAGAAATATTTTACTTACGATTTTACGATTTTTTATTTATATCATATTGTGTTCCGAATTTTACTTATTTTTTTTTCAAAATCTGTTTTTTTCTTTTCTTTTTGAACATATGATTTTCAGTACTATTCTCTTTGTAATTATCTTACTATGGTATTTACTATTTTTTTGGGATGCATAATAAGAAATTCTAATATTTTTATATTAATGATGTAGAAGATGTTTGATGTATTTTTCTTTTATTTTAGAACATTTTACTTTCATAATATTTTGGAATTTTAAAGATGTTTCTAATTTTGAGATTATGTTTGTATTGTATAATTTAAAGTTCATTTATCTTGAATTTAAATTATACTTGTTAAATTAATATTTTATTTTTTTCATATATATAATTAAATAAAAATGAACAGTACAAAACCGGAACGGTACCCGGAACGGTACCGAAACCGGAACGTTCCGTTCCAAACACAAAACCGGAACGGTACCCGGGACGGGATCAATAACCCTGATTGCATTTGCCTCCTGATTTGCATCAATTGCCTCCCGATTTGCATCAGTCTGTATGTAAGTTTGAGTTTGCATAAATATGAAACTTTAGAAGAGGACCACGTCTATGTGTCAGTCATCGATCTATTTTCTTAGGCAACGTTGAAACTCAAAATAACCACCATCAAACATCTATCATCGAAAAGATCTCGTTGACACCACTTTCAAAAAAATATTGTGATCGGTATCGGTGTCAATCTTGATTTTATTTCTCTTGAGAAGGAATATGGCAAGTCGCTCTCTCTTCTCTCCAACATAAGGACTAAGAGATAAAAAAATAAAATTTCACACCAATAGTAAATTTTAAAATTCTAAAGGGAACAAAAATATATAATCAGGAAAGTAGGAGAATCATTTGCTACAACACATCTCAGTGTCGACCCGGTTTCACACCAATAGTTAATTTGTTAGAGCACATCTCAGTGTCGACCTGTTTCAGAAAATATTTGGAATCATTTGGATTTTTAAGAAATTATTCTTAAGAAAACATTTCAAACAAAAACTGAGCTAGATTGTTTCTGACTTCTGCTTTTCTTGGTATGATTTGTTGGGCTAGTTTATAGGGTTTTAGTTCTTTCTGCTAATTTATCTAAATATGGGTTTTAGAATCTTGTTGAATGAAACTGACATTCTTTATTTCTTTCTTGGGATAGAAAGAACAGAACTGTTATTAAAATTAAAATTAAAATTAAAAAAAATAAAATCTGGTTTAATTATTTATTTATTTATCTATGTTGATTTAATTATTTCTTTGCTCCTTGAGTATACTGTTATCATTATATTTTTTTCATAGGGATAATCATTTACATATTTGAAAGTGGTGAATAGTTTTTTTAAAAGAGTTAGAATTTGGTTTAATGTTGATTTAATTATTTATACCTTCATTTTGGGAATTGAACTTCGAATTGAGTTATTCAATAAAATAAAAATATCAAATATGTGCAAGGGATTCTAAACGCAGCTTCTGCTATCAAATGCAAGATTGTCATAAATACTGAATGATCATTTCACAAGATACTGGCCAGTATTGGTTTAGATGATTTGTGGTATTGGTTTAGATCTTTCTAATGAAGATGAGGAGCTGCCGAGAGCAGTTTTGATTTTAGATGATTTGTGGAAGGCTTTTTTTCTCCACAAGCTGTGAGTTCCTGTCCAAGCTAAGTTGTCATCTAATAATTATAAGAGAAGACATCGAGAACAGAACTCAAAAACTAAAAGCATGGTCTTATGTGCTCATCACGAGCAAACACCACATGGAATTGCTGGGAATAGTTAATTGATGTAAACACCGTGCGTGTGTGTGTGTGAGAGAGAGAGAGATCATGTAATTAATTGATGTATTGAATAATTGATGTAAAAGTAATGGGAAATACACATTGCCTTGGTTACTGCAAAGACTTTATAAAATTAAAGGCATGGAAAGTGTCGGTTTCTCTCTGAAGAGAATAATAGAGTGAGGACATGGTGGGTAGGGTCTTATGTCTCCATGATCTAAGCCTTTTCTTTCTGCTTTGGCTTTTGCGGTAAAAAACTGAAAAAAAAATTGAAAATATTATTAAAAAAATGATCGCTATCAACGTCACAAATAAACTTACATTTTCCATGCAGCTTCTTCAAAGTTTTAACATGGGATAGTCCACACGTTAATTCCCCCAAATAAAAATAAAAGTAAGAGTATTTTTAATAAAATCTATTAAAGATAAAATCATTTACTTTCTGTAGCACACAATAGTAAAGCTGGAAAAAGTTAAGATTAAATTAATACGGGATAAGAAATTAAAGATAATATTGAGGCATAGAATTTTTCCAAACTATTAATTTGGGGTATTAGAATTGAAACGTTATATATAGAGAAGCTGCAAAACTTATTTTTTAATAAATATAACATTGAATGATAAATTATGTGAATTATTATTCTAATTGTTATTACCATTGAAGGCAGAACTCAAAAAAATATTAGTAGCATAAAAAAAAAATATTTGATTTGAAGAATAAATAAAAATAATTAAAAGAAAAAAGAAAAATTAGTATTATTATCATTACGAATATAATTATTATAATCATTTGGATTATAATAAAAAAATTTATTATTGATATTATTTTATGAGTTATTGTTACCATTAACACAATAATTATAATTATTAATACCATAAGCACTACAATTATAATAACAAATTATTATTGTTATCATCATTATCATTACTATTATTGTTTAAACAATTAAAAATATTAAATTGTACCAAAAAAAACAAAAGTTGTATCAGAAAAGCAAGCAAGAAAACAATTATAAAAACATAATCACTAAAATTATTATTATTATTGTGTAAACAATGAAAATCATAAAATTATCTTGAAGAATGAAACATAAAACAAAAAAAATATCAACAAGAAAGAAAATAAAAACAATTAAAATAAATGCAGTCAAAATTATATTTTTTTCAACACAAATTTCTTTTTTAAGAGTTTGAGTTTTTAAAACAAACATGTTATTTTTTGTTATCATATAGTTAAATTAAAAATAGTTTTTTTTTTAAAAAAAATTATAGTCTTAATGGAGTCGATAACCTGATTTATGAGTTTGGCAAGTTAGCTTGGGTTACTTGATTCATAGGTTTGATGAGTTTACCCACTGATCAAATATGTTTTTTTTTTTTTTTTTGTTTATGGTCTTTTTTTTAATTTATTTTTTTCATGATTTTTTCCTTTAATATTGGATTAGTTAGGAAATAAATTACATGATTTTATTTTTATCTGTTTTCCATAGGGTTATCACAGTCTCAAATAAATATTTATTTCATGGTTCGCACTCAATTTTACAAGCATCCATTTTTATCATATAATTAAATAACAAAAGCTTATAAAAAAAATACTAAACCTAATAGAATCCATTACCTAGGTCGCATAGGGACCAAGGTCAATCCAATTTGTCATCATCTCATTATTTTATTTAAAAAAAGTTGTCATCTAGAGTTTTTTTTTTTTTAAAAATTAAGCTATATTTTTACCAGTCATCTAATTTACCTTTGAATCTATAAAATAATCAATTTAAATTGGGTTAGCTTACACTCGGTTTGATTGAAAACTCGAGTCAGATGAAGAAAGAGATAAGAGGTTTTAATATTTATTCACTTGATTTGATTTAACAATATTGAAAATAAAAAAAAATCTTTGCTCTTTACATTCTTATTTTATAGTTAAAGAATTATCCATCTATGGCAAAAGGTGTTGGTTTAGATCTTTCTAATGAAGATAAGGAGCTGCCCTGAGCAGATTTAATTTTAGATGATTTGTGGAAGGCTTTTGACCTCCACAAGCTGGGAGTTCCTGTTCAAGTTAAGGGATAATAGCATCGGTTTGAACAAATATTGGCAAAAACTATAAAAAGATGCTGCAGGCGCAAGGTGTGGATGGCAGGGCAGAATAACGTCTTTTCAATAAAGAAAAATCATCTTGTATGAAAATAGTCTCCCATTAACTATATATTTTAAACTTTTATCTAATAATTTGATTTATTTTTGTTAATTAAATTGGTTTTACATTGGAGTCTTGTTTATATTAAGAAATTAGAGTCTTGTGAACTCCTCCCCTCTATTTGATTATGAATTTTATAACAAAAAAACCAATCTGCCTTTTTCATTTTTCAAAAATCAATTTAAATAAATTGTAAATAAATCAAGGGTTCATTTTAATTGAGGATGAGGTCTGATGTTTACACCGGTGTTTGAGAGTAGAGTAACAATTGTTTTTTAAAATGTTTTTAAATGGAAAAATATCAAAATAATTAAAACATGATGCATTTGACACAACTTGAAAACATGTTTGTGCCAAGGGAAATATTAGGATGTCATTAAGAATCTCTAGGTATTTATTTATTACTCACTAACACCATAAAATTTGTCTATGTTGGGCTTAATAAGCCAAACCGATGGACTACAGGTCTATACGGGACTAAATGTCTTTAATAATGTAGTGTACAATGATTTTATAAAAGTACTTTTGAATTGAATATATATATATATAGATTAAAATGATATTTTTTCACAAATTTATTTATTAATTTTTAACATCAGCACATCAAAGCTATAAAAAATTCTTATAAATTAGCAAAAATCAATTTGAAAAACAGTTTGAATTATAATACCAAAAACACCCTAAGATAAAAAAAATAATGAAAAAGAAAAAGAAAATAAGAAACTAAGAACACCTCTCTCCCACCTCCTTGGCAAGCATATACTTTAATAAGAGATTAATTTTTTTAGTAATCCATAATGTTTTTCTTTCTTTCTTTTTTCATTTTTTGACACTTTAGTCACCTAATTTTTCTAATTTAAATTTTATTCTTTCATGTTGTGCAAGTTTGAGATTGGACTTGATTTTTCAAGTTACCTAAACAAGAAGATTTGACAGCGTCAATGAAAAAAACCACTACTCGGTTAATGCTTGGTCTGGAAAACTAAAATTCATTTTTCTTTCCTTCTCCTTTTTTATTTTTATTTATTTTTATTTAGTGTGGTCATGACGTCGTCCTTGCTGATTCACTTAGGATTCCTCATGTTTCACGGTGAAAAGGTTATCGACAAGGATCACAGCCAAAAACAATTAAATGCAATGAATGAGAAAAATCTAGAAAGCATATGCTTGAGTGAAATGTAGAAAGAGAAACAGCAAGGTAAAGAAAGGAGTGAATATTTGAAGGGGAAAAAACAATAGTGAAATCACAATATACAATATATATATGATGCGAACAATTGAATTTTTCATTGCTACAATGCGAACAATTGAACATTTTCTCTTTTCAATGATTTTCACTCTCCTTTTTTTACCTTAAAATAAAATTTAAAGAACATTTTGGTGGTCTGTATGATAAAATTAAAGGCATGGAAAGTGTCGGTTTCTCTCTGAAGAGAATAATAGAGTGAGGACATGGTGGGTAGGGTCGTATGTCTCCATGATCTAAGCCTTTTCTTTCTCCTTTCGCCTCTGTGGTCAAAAGACTGGAATAGCTCGCTCTCTTTCTTCGGGAAAGAATCTTTGTTCTCTTTGTTTGAAAGGGTGATTAATTGGTAAGGAAATAAATTACATGTTTAATTATAATCACAACAAATTACCTAAAATTATTTCTTTCTTAATATTTTCTAATTATTTTAATACTAAAAATAAAAATTTTAAAATATTATTAAAAAAATAATCACTATCAAATAAGCTTTACATTTTCCATACAGCTTCTTCAAAATTTCATCACGTTAAGTTCCTGCATCTTATAATGCGTCATTTGTCAACCAAGAATCATGATATTACTGTGGCAAGTGGAAAATCGATTCATATAATGTTTTCCCCTAAGAAGTTATTTTCAATATATTTTCATTTTAAAACACCTAATTAATACCCTTACAAAATAAAACTAAAATCTATTTATCAACCTTAAAAACACTCTTAAAACACCAAATCAAACCAGGTAAGAATTTTGTTTTGGAGCAAAATTCTCAGTATTTTGCATTATGTAATGCATAGTATGTATAGAAGGGTTGGCAGTTGCCTATTTCTTGATTTGTTTTGTTTTGCACAGGTTAAGTTAGGAAATGTTTGCAAGTGTGGTCCTTTACTTTTCAAAATGTTTTTTACTTCAAAATATATCAAAATAATTTTTTTTAATACTAAATAATAATTTGAAAACAAAAATAAAAACAACATGTTTAACAATGCGTTTTAAAAATGTTTTTGAAAACATTTGAATTTTTTTATTTCTAAATTAAATTTTTTTATTTTTTTAGATATTTTTATGTATTGATATAAAAAATATTTAAAAAAAAATAAAAAAATTAAGATGATTTTTTTATTATAGCCCCCAACAATTTCTATATAATTTAATCAAGTTCCGATCATGCCTCACCCGTATGATCCACCATTTCAACTATGTTGCCAGAGTTTGTTATTGCTCCATAATTATAATTTATATTAAAACAATATTATATTATATAGTTAAGTTAATTTGTATTATATCAACTATTATATTTTCAGGCTACCTTTTCCAAAGTTTCAACGATGGGGTGGGTCGCACGTCAACTCAGTCAGCAATTAGCTTCGAAAGTTTTCGATCAGACAAAAGAAAGGCAAATTAGAGGTGTAAAAGCAACTTTGGTAGGTAAAGTTTGTGGCTTCCTTCCTGTCAAACAATACAATAATCTTGACATTGATTTCCCGATTTCCCTCATCAAATGTCTTTGTTAGAGTATAATATAATCATATTCTGGGGCCTCACCTACAAGCTTAAGCTTTTAGGTGAGATGGTTCCTTAACATGGTATCAGAGTCTTGTTGACCCAGCGGTCACGAGTTCGAATCTCACCACCCTCATTCTATTTGATAAAAAATCAAGCACAAGGTAATGTGGGCCTGTGCAAGTTTCAAGCTCAAAGGGCTTTCACTTGAGGGTGTGTGTTAGAGAATAATATAAATCATATTATGGGGCCTCACCTACAAGCTTAAGCTTTTAGGTGAGATGGTTCCTTAACATGGTATCAGAGCCTTGTTGACCCAGCGGTCACGAGTTCGAATCTCACCACCCCCATTCTATTTGATAAAAAAAAACTAAGCACAAGGTGATGTGGGCCTGTGCAGTTTCAAGCCCAAAGGGCTTTCACTTGAGGGGGGGTGTTAGAGTATAATATAATCATATTCTGGGGCCTCACCTACAAGCTTAAGCTTTTAGGTGAGATGGTTCTTTAACAGCTAGTAGAATTAGAGAAGGAAGCACTGATCATCATACAGGTTTAAGCTGAATGAAATCACTACCTATTTAATGCAGGAAGAAGAGGATGTGGAGCGTCTGCATGGTGCATTTGAAACAATACCGAGAACAGAACAAGTGCAGCATCTGGAGAGAGGTAGATCTTTTGAGAGGCCGTCAATTAATCAAGCTGATGAGCCTCGAGGAGATTCATCCCAGCCATCAGATCCATTTTGTCTTGATCAGGGAAGATACTATGATCAACCATCTGCTCCCTCAGTAAGCAATGATATGATTATGAATGATGTGCAGAACATGGTTAGAGTGAGGACAAAGCCAGTGGAGGAGCACGATGTGGAGAATAGTGGAAGATTAGTGCAACCTGGCGCAGGAGCTAGATTTTCTAGAATCCTTAAAGACAACACAAGCGAGACTAGAGGAGTTCCATTTCCTACTAGCTCTAATAAGCCAGTGGGTCAAGCATTTGAAGAGAATAGGGAGGTGATATGGTCTTTGTTAAAGCATGATGAAGTCTCAACCATTGACATTTACGGGATGGGGGGCGTTGGTAAAACAACATTATTGCAACATATCTGCAATGAGCTTCAACAAAGACCAGATATTTGTGATCATGTTTGGTGGGTGACTGTGTCTCAAGATTTCAGCATTAATAAACTGCAAAATCTTATTGCCAAACATCTTGAACAAGACCTTTCAAGCGAGGATGATGATCTGCATAGAGCTGCCAAATTGTCAGAAGAACTAAGGTAGAAACAAAAATGGATTCTCATTTTAGATGATTTGTGGAAAAATTTTGAGCCACACGAAGTGGGAATTCATTCCTTGTTGAAAGGATGCAAGTTGATTTTGACAACTCGATCACAAACGGTTTGTCATCAGATTGCTTGCCAACACAAAATCAAAGTGAAGTCGCTTTCTGAGGGAGAAGCTTGGACCTTGTTCATGGAACAACTTGGACATGGCATGGCAATTTCACTAGAAATTGAAGGAATTGCAAAAGATATTGCAAGGGAATGTGCTGGTTTACCACTGGGAATTATTACAATTGCAAGCAGCTTGAGGGGAGTGAATGACCTGCCTGAGTGTAGGACTACATTGATAAAATTAAGAGAATTGAAATTTAGGGACATGGATGAGAAGGTATTCAAGGTATTGAGGGTTAGTTATGATCGGTTAGATGATGGGTTAGCACTAAAACAATGTCTCTTATACTGTGCATTATTTCCTGAAGATGATGAGATTGAAAGGGAGAAGCTGATAGGTTATTTGATCGATGAGGGAATAATTAAAGGAAGGAGGAGGCAAGATGCATTTGACGAGGGCCACACGATGTTAAATAGACTTCAATATGTCTGCTTATTGGAAAGTGTTCATGGGGAGAATGTGAAGATGCATGACTTGATTAGGGACATGGCCATCCAAATACTGCAAGAGAACTCTCAAGTCATTGTTAAAGCAGGTGCACAATTAGTAGAACTGCCAGATGCAGAGGAGTGGACGGAGAATCTCATAAGAGTTTCACTAATGAAAAACAAGATCATAGAAATTCCTTCCAGCTATTCACTAATGTGTCCAAAACTCTCAACTCTATTGCTTTGTCAAAATGGGTTGAAATCCATTCCAGATTCATTTTTCAAGCATTTGCATGGGCTCAAGGTCCTTGATCTGTCTCACACATTGATTGAGAATTTGCCAGAATCTGTCTCTGATTTGGTGTCTCTCACTGCATTATTGCTCAATGGTTTTAGGCGGCTAAGATATGTTCCATCATTAGAAAAGATGAGGGCACTGAAGAGTTTAGATCTATATCTAACCTTACTTGAAAAGATGCCTCAAGGCATGGAATGTTTATCCAACCTTAGGTATTTTAGAATTACTGGACATGGTGAAAAGGAGTATCCTAGTGGGATATTACCAAAACTCTCTAACCTGCAAGTCCTTGTACTTAGAGATTTTCCTACGGAATGCTATATAGTTGAAGGAATGGAAGTAGGATGCTTAGGGAAGTTGGAAACTTTGGAATGCCATTTCAAAGGCCTCTCTAACTTCGTGGAGTATCTCACATCTCGGGATGGGATCCATTCATTAAGCACATACAAAATTTCAGTAGGAACGTTGACTCCAAATATTTTGTGTCTTGAAAATCTCCCAAGTAAAACAGTTATGTTGGGTAATTTGAGTATCAACAGAGATAGAGATTTTCAGGTCAAGTTCTTAAATGGCATTCAAGGACTGTATTGTGAAAGCATCGATGCAAGAAGTTTATGTGATGTTTTGTCATTAGAGAATGCAACTGAACTGGAGATCATCCACATTGAGTCTTGCGATACCATGGAGAGCTTCGCATCTTCTTGGTTCTGCTCCGCTACACTACCATTGCCATCACATAATGGTATGTTTTCTCGTCTTAAAGAGTTTTATTGTGAAGGATGTCATAGTATGGAGAAGTTCTTCCCTCTTGAGTTGCTGTCGTACCTCGTAAGACTGGAAGTGATTAGTGTTATTGGTTGTGAGAAAATGGAGGAGATAATAAGAACAACAGATGAGGAAAGAAGCACCTCCAATCCCATCGCAGAATTAACACTCCCAAAGTTAACAACTCTCTATTTGATTGATTTACTAGAATTGAAAGGGATTTGTAGTGCAAAACTGATTTGCAATTCTCTTGAAGAAATTGACGTCAGACACTGTGAGAAGTTGAAGAGGATGGCGATTAGTTTTCCGTTGCTTGAAAATGGCCAACCATCCCCTCACCCTTCTCTTAAAAGGATCGATGCGGGTCCAAAAGAATGGTGGGAGACAGTGGTGGAGTGGGAGCCTCCTAACGCCAAGGAAGTCCTTCGTCCCATTATAGACTTTTGGTAGAGAGGAATAGACTGCTCTGCCCTGAATATAATATAGAATAAAGGGTAAGCATCATCTTTTATTTCTCTCTCTTTCTACAATTGATTCTTTGCACACCATTGTTATTTTTACAAGTGATGGTATTGATTTAATTATTTCTTTTGCTCCTTTAGTATACTGTTATCATTATATTTTTTTAAGAGGGATAATCATTTACATATTTCAAATAAAAATATCAAATATTTGCAAGGGGTTCTAAACGCTTTGCTGCTCGTAGAATTTAATATATTTTTAAACTCGATTAATAAATAATTATAATTTGAAGTTTAATTAATATTATATTTTTATCCTTTTGACATCCAAAATAAATAAATAATATATTTATTTATCGTTAATAATACAGATCAAAAGGAAAAAAATAGAGAGAAGACACTTTGAAAAAAGAATGATAATAGAATTACAAGACCTGGAATTTTGAATTTTTTAAGGATATATTTGGAATAAAATCTCATTCCCTCGTGTCTATATACCTCAAGATTTTTTAATTTTTATTTTCTATCATTATGAACAACCAAAAAAAATTAATCCACTATAGGTCTAGGAATGAGTCCCCAGGGGCTTGGCCTAGTGGCAAGGGCCTTGGTTGTCTCGTTTAACACACGGGAGGCCAGGGTTCGAGTCCCCTCTGCCAACCTTCGGGTCCTCTGTAAGAACCTGGGACAGCCGGGGGTTTACACATGCCCTGGGCCCACAAAGTGCGCTTTCCGGGTCATGTGGTTCCCACGTTATTCAAAAAAAATATGGTTAATGAGATATTTCAAAGTATTTTTTATTTGGAAATATAATAAAAAATATATTTTTTAAAATATTTTTAACAGCATTACATCATAATAATTTAAAAATATAAAAATTAAAATATTACAAAAATACATTGTATCACACCCAATTTTTTTTTCAAAATTTCAAGTTTTTTTTTATTAACATGGATGTCCAGGCTAGCTTGCATAGACCCACAAATCCTAAAGTTAACAGTTATGTAACCCTCTATTGAACATGATATTAGTTCCAAGTTCTTAACACATGGTTTCAAAATTTCAATCTTAATTTGTTGGCGGGTGGGTTAGGACTTAGGAGCATGGCTATTTTTTCTCCAAGGGTTATTTTCTTTTCCCTCTCCGTTGAAGCTTCCAAGAGCTGAGCATCCAATTGTGGACTTATGGTAGTATAAATACTTATCAATAAATCGCCAAAAACTGGAAATTATTATCAGTAATTAGGCTGTTACTTTGAAATTTAGCCAGACCATCTTCAGACCGCTGTAGTAACATTGGAATCTTGAAAACCAACCTGTGAAGCAAATCCACTTCTACATGAACTAAGGCTCCAAAGGTATATGGCACCTTTAGAAAAGATTTCTGAAATTAGTTCGAATTAATAGTTTGATTCATTTTCTTGATTTTAAAGAAATGGGTTATAATTTTTCTGTTCAGGAGAGAAGAAATTTGCCGAAGGAATTCCCTGAGTTTGCTTTTTGATGCATCTGCGTCCCTCACAGTGATAAGCATGCCGCTACCATTGTTTTGAGTGCTAGAATTTGCGATGATTCTGCTAGGTTGTGTTTAACAGATTCTACTTTCACTCAGCAGGCTCATCCTTTTGTTCATTTATCCATTAAAAACTACATTTATTTCGCTCTGATGTAGCCACTTGCTATGTTGAACTGAGTTCTGTATTCCCCAATTAGCAGCATTTAGCTTTTTCATTCATGAGAAGCACACCAAGATGTATACCCCCTGCAACTCAGAGATTCTCTATGATTTCTAAGCCTATCCATGTTATACAGGCAAGAAAGCACCCACACCTTGCAGGATTATGCCTTATAATAACCATATACGCCTTATGTTTCAAAGAAAATCTTATGCTCACAAGAATGTTGGTTGGTGACATCTCGAATCCGTATCCATAACGAAATAGGACGCTTACTGCTCAGGAATCATTATGGAAATGCTACCTAGGAAAAGCAGTTTTTGAACCTAGCTAGGACCGATTAAACTGGTGTTTCTGCCTGATCTCTCAAGTTCAAGGTTTCAACAACGGGGCGGGTCCACAAGTTAACTCAATCAGCAATTAGATTCCGATTCTTTTGTTGAAGTTTTGAATTAGACAAATAAAAGAAAATTAGAGGTGTAAAGCAACTTGTTATACCTTATAATATAATCTGTGGAAGGTAAAGTTTGTGGCTTCCTTCCAAGGAACTTCCTCCTATCAAACAATACAATAATCTTTTCTCCTGTAACATTCTCTTCCAAATCTCATCCCAACTTCCTTGACATTGATTTCCCAATTTCCCTCATCAAATGTCTTAAACTTTTGTGATGATCTATTGTGTCTTGGACTTGGAAGACATCAACTCTGTTCTCCATCGGTAAACAATGATGTAATTATGAATGATGTGCAGAACATGGTTAGAGTGAGGGCAGAACCAGTGGAAGAGGAGGAGGAGGATGTGGAGAGCTATAGAGGAAGATTAGAGCATTTGACAGCTTATTTGATTGATGAGGGCAGAATTTCACCATAGACTTGAAAGTGCTACAAGATATGGTGATCGTAGATGTGTCACGCTGCATGACTTGATCAGGGATATGGCCATCCAAATACAACAAGAGAACTCTCAAGGCATGGTTCAAGCAGGGATAGAAGGATTTCTCGATGCCTTCACACTCCATGCTTCTTCTTTTAGTTTATTGATTGATCTGTTTATTTATTACATGTATTAAAAGTTTTAATTTGTCTACTATATATATTTCATCTGGAATTGAATGGCTATTTCTGGAGTCAAATCGTGAAGACAAAGCTCTTATATGTTTGCGTGCAAAAACTATCAAAACACTTTCTCCACGTTATTTAATTAAATGAATTCATGACCTTAAAAAACAACATTTTATATATATTATTTTGGAAAACTCAAAATACAATGGAGATACAATTTGTTCATGCGGTACACCATGAGGATTGTTTCATGTTTGTTCATGTTGTACTTCATGCTTCATAAATTCAGCTGATAAGAATTGGTTCCTTTACCAATAAAATATTCTATTTTCCTGTTTCTCTATGACCGGTGGATTGGACAGGAGGAGTTCTGTAGTAAGCTGGCATGGTTGCCGGGAAGAATGTTGCTCTAATTCCTTCTGCCTTCAGTATTGGGAAGATGATGCCTGATCCAACCTGAAAGATGACAAAATACAAATAAAAATTTTAAGTTTGTCTAGGAAACTCACGGTGAGAATAAAAGTTCTAACAAATAAGTTTCTAATGGTAAAAGTAATGAAAGATGGAGATACAGACCAAAATTAGTCTAGCCGCAATACAAATGCGTTTTGCTGTAGGAAATGGAAGCAGTAAGCTGCCAACAGCATAGGCAAGCATGGCAAAGCAGTGGAAAAACAAGCTTAACGGGTTAGTGTTTAGACCAGACAGAAGAGCCATCAGTCCATCTGAGAACACGCCTCCAAGGCTCAAATAATTGAAGAATGCTTCTTTCATTTCCTTCCTTGCTGGGTCCTGATCCGATGAAGAGAATACTGTGTGTAGGGTGCTTGCCAATGTATTTATTGCGAATGCCGTTGGCTGCAACCAATATTAAGTTATTATCATCTACAGAGCCATAGAAATATGGTTATTTTGTGTTTCACTCAGCAATGCTTGAAACATGAAGTTTCTGTAAGCAATTCCTGTTCAAAATTTGTTCTACAGAGCCATAGATTGGCCAAAGAAATTTTAGATAAGCAAATGCATGCAGGGGCTGATACCTTACGCAGAACGCAAAAGGACTCGAGATATTTGCAAATGGAAGCTGCGTTGCTAAGATCGTTCAGAGGCATAAGAAGATCTCGCAGTAGGACAACATCAGAAAGTCCCACAGTCATTCCTCCTCCTGTTACAGAATGGCGCATATTCAACGAATCCCCTATCAGAAATGCACCAGGGGTTGGATAGGAAGACGCAGGCATGATTCTGTTTGGCATTGTTCTTATGTTCCCCTTATCCATCGCACATATGAAAGCATTGTATAGCTCAGGTGGCATCTGAAATGTGCAAATTTCTGCATTAGTTCAAACATCATGTATATTGAATAAAAAGAACTAGAAAAGATGCTGAAATGTCGTCTTCGACTTTCTGATATTATTAACAACAAATTCATGATCAAGGAGCCATAGCTATAGAAAATATGCTCAATAGAGTATAACTGGACAGTATGAAATTTTACGTAAATTTACCATGTCTGGATGCAATCTCTAATTCATCTAATCTTAGTCAAAAAATGCTAAAATGTCGTCTTAGACTGGCATCATGAGACATTTTTCATTTTTCTTTCTGATGTTATTAACAACAAATTCATGATCAAGGAGTCTCTATAAATTAATCAGAATAAGCTTCAGTTCATTAACATTATGTCAAGCAACTATACATACTTGAGGTGCCACCACTGTTTTCAAGTAGCTTGCCATTTCACCAGTGGAAATAGAAGGTGGTTGCGGTCCAGGTACATCAACTAAACAACGAATTTCTTTGCTGCTAATAGGATAAGCTATGGAAATTGTATCCTTCAAAATAAAGTAGGCATGATTTGCATATGGAAGATTATAATTCTCCAGGACCAAACCGACAGAGTAGTATGGGACTACAATCTGCAAGAAATGTAATGACCATGAGTTAGAGAGTATTATTAAACTGTTCTTGGATTGAATTAGTTTGTTGACATGTATCAAAGTCTCAATGACCAAACAGGCACAGGTTTGAATCTTAGAACTGTCATTCTAACTAATTATATTCATACTAATTAAGCCCAAAGTAATCATGGTCAGTGCAAGTTTTAAGCTTTAAGGTATATCTACCGATCTATGTCAAGCAACTGTTTTCAACTATACATACTAATTATAAAATCTTTGTTGGAGATTCACCTAGAAGGTATATAATGCGGGATTTTCACCTTCGGACTGCAGAGATTGCTTCGTGAATTTGAAAAACAACCATCACATACTATTGTGAGTGAAGCTGAAGCTGCTAACTCCTGGCCTGCCTTTGTTTTGTATAGCACACCTTTGATGCTGCCATTTTCTTCGACAAGAGATGTTACAGTTCCTTGCTCGAGTTCAACACTGGATAAAAATCAAAGAAATCTGAGAGAGTAAAATCTTCACAGCATGAAATGATACTGATAAAAGAATTTTCAGTCTATGGTTGGTTATATTGAACTCAATACTCGCAGGCTACTCTGTTCCTATAGGTTGCAGGGGAAAGGACGAATACTTGGGAAGAAATCAGAACTTTAGTTCTTGATATTTTGCTTTTGTCCTCCTTTAATAATTTTTACTTAAATTAACCTTCAACGACAAATTTTTTTTAAAGTTTTGGAACGAAAAAAATTATTAGATCATGATGTTGGATTATAAAAGAAAATATCGATTATGAGATATTTTGAAAGAGAGGAATATAATGTTAATTGAACTTCATACTCATTGACTGGTCAATTTAGCAATGGATTGTATTTTACAATAAAAAAACCATTACAAATATACTTATTTTAATTCTAAAATAGATAATCCGTTATAAATATGTTTATTTTAAATCTATAACGAATAATCTATAGCAGATATGTTTGTTTTAAATCTGCAATGGATAATCCATTTATTTTAAATCTATAACGAATAATCTATTGTATATCTATTTATTTTAAAACTTGTGTTCTTTATAAACAAAAATCCTCTCCGTTAATAATTAATTTTTGTCTCTCTTTCCTCTCTTCCTTTCCTATTATTTTCGAGATAAGAAAAAATACACCATGGCTGAATACACATGGTGTATTCGTATTCGCTGCAGGCACTCTTTTGTTTTTTGTTTTTTCTACATTTAATTCTCTTTCGCTCCATCTTTTCTTTTTAATTCTTTTTCAAAAATTGAGAGCTGCACTTATATTGTTCTTGTGTGAACTGTAACTGCTTGGAATGAGTGGCCAGGGTCCGTAATGGCAAGGATGTAAAAGAGAAAGAAACAGGGCAGTTTATGTATGAACCAGCGTTTGGGGTTTAATGTTTCAGGAGGAGAATTTGATTGACAGTAATGGCTACCGAAACGATTGACAGGGAAGCTGAGACTTGAGAGGAAGAGGGAGTGGAGGAGAGAGATGGGGTTTATTGGCGACCGAAAACTGCAAGAAAATTGCAGTGATTTGTTTGGGAAAGGAAAGGGTGGTGTAATAATGGAGTAGCCGACGACAGGAAGGTAAATAAAGTGCTCTGTGATTTTACAAATAAATGTGGAAGCAGAGGGGGTTTAACTTGACTTTTATTTATAGTTATTTTGATCCCTCAATTTATAATTGTTCTCATTGCATCTCCAATTGATTTTAATTTTTTAAATTTATGCAATTGTATCCCCATAAAAATTTCAACAACAGCCTTAACTTTGCGCACCTTTTTTATTTTGATCCTGAGTTTTGGATTTATATGATTTGACCCTCAATTGACCATTAAACTCTTAATTTTCTTCAATTTCCCCCTAACTCCAAGCAATTGACTTGAAAAAAATCAATTTGGTCTCCAAAGATTCCAATCTCCTCAATCCAACCCCAATTATGCTCAAAAACTTGATTTTTTTTACCAATTAAGCCTCTAATAAAATTAATTTGACCAACTTAAAGTATAATTAAGTCATTGCACTTAATTAAATCCTTCAATTGGACCCTAAATTAATTCCTAAACATAATTATACTTTAAATTGGCCCACAATTAAATCAAATTGGCCTATAAAAAATATAATTATACCTTTTGACTTAATATTTTACGCAGATTCATCAATAATAAATTATTTTAGCCTTAAATCTACATTTTTTTTATTTTTGGGAACAAAGGAGGTACGATTGGGCTCTCAAAAGCGTCCAAATTTTACACCTTGATTTTTCTACCAATGCGAGCTCTTTTTATTTTATTTTTGTTTTATTTTGTGTAGATTTTGGGGAATAACCCAGAAATGGATTATGACAGCTGCCCCCCTCTTTATAACGCTTGCGACTAAAGTCTCGTAAGGGGACTTGTGATAGGGAGTGTTGTAAAGAAAAAGAAAAGAGAGAAGTCTCGTAAAAATGGTTGATTTCTTGGGAAGGGCTATGAAACACGCTCAACATGGAACGATTAGTTTGGGCTAGGAAGCGCACTATTCTACGTTGGATGGCTAAGGGTTGGAAACGCACATCCAATTGACAGGAAAGATATGACTAAGAAGCGCACTACCCTAATTGATGGTTTAGTATTGGAAAAACCATACTCAAATAGGAAGAAAAATAGAGTTGAAAAACACACTATTTTGATATGTGGTTAAGGGTTGGAAAATACACCCAATTAAGAGGAAAGATACAACTAAGAAGCGCACTATTCTAATTGATGGTTTAGAATTGGAAAAAACATACTCATAGAGGAAGAAAAATAGAGTTGAAAAACACACTATTTTAGTTAGTGGTTAAGGGTTGGAAAATTATGAGGAAAAGTATGGCTAAGAAGCGCACCATCCTAATCGATTTAAATCAGGTTAGCTCCCACTCAGTTTAATTGAACTTGAGAAAGATAAAGAAACGGATAAGAGGTTTTAATATTGATTCATTTGATTTGATTTGATTTAAAATACATGTGTTTATATTTTCTCACATTCAATCATATCACGGTATAGTCTGTTTAGGCTGTTTGACACCACACAAAAGATAACACAACCCTAAAATAGACAACATTGACTTGTCAAGATTTGGTAGTTCATAATGGCCATTTTGAACCAATGGTCGAGATCCTAGAGGGTTGAATCTAATGGCCAAATTTTTTTAACAATAAATACAAGATTGTCATAAATATTGAACGATCTTTCTATTGAAGATGAGGAGCTACCCAGATCACTTTTGATTTTAGATGATTTGTGGCCGCCACAAGCTGGGAGTTCCAGTCCAAGCTAATAAGGGATAATAGCATCGGTTTGAAAGAGACTGCAAGGTGAATATGGAATGGAAGAATAACATCCTTTCAATATGGAAAGTGTCGTTTCTGTCAGCCGAGAATAGAGTGAGAACATGGTGGGTAGGGTCGTATGTGTCCATGATGTAAGCCTTTTCTTTCTCCTTTCGCCTTCGGGAAATAATCTTGCCTACTTATTTTAATATTAAAAATAAAAATATTATTAAAAAAATAATCGCTATGAATGTAGCAAATGAACTTTACATTTTCCATGCAGCTTCTTCAAAATTTCATCGCGGGATGGTCCACGCGTTTGGAAAGGTAGCAGTGATTGTTTTTTAAAATATTTTTTATTTTTAAATATATTAAAATAATATTATTTTTTTAAAAAAGTAGTTTTGACATTAATAAAATTTTAAAAAATAAATTAATTTGAAGCAAATAAAAAAATTTCAGTTATTTATTAAAATTCGTCTACATGTTGGTTTGTGACCTTTTGCCGCACCCTTTCCCCTTTTGAAGCAGAAACCTTCAGCACGGGGGGCACATAGGTTAGCTTAGGTGTTTGAAAGTGAAGTTAAATTTGTTTCTTGTTAATTTCTTTTTGTTTTTAATTATCTTTTAGTAAGTTTTAGATTACTTTATAATAATAATATTAACAACTGAACAAACCTACAACTACAACCCTACAACTAGAAAATCTTAGCAGCTTCGTTTCTGTGCGAATGTTTTAGACAAGAACATTGTAAGTAACTAGTTTTTATATTAGTAGACATGACCCCTAATAAAATATAACCAGTGTAATTCCAATCTTGAACTTTAAAAGTTTGATTTGTTAATTTGATATTTAACTTATGAATTTTATTTTTTAAAAAAATTATTTTGAGATTAATTTGTTATTGAATTTAATGCATATTTGATATTATATATTTTTAATTTGGATGGATTGTAAAAATATATTTACTTAAAAAAATAAAAAAATAATATTTTTTTATTTTAATAATTTGATATGAAAACATAAAATTTTGATTTTTAGCTTCAATTAATAGATGGCGAGTCAAAGTCGTCTTGTTCACACCCATAATTGCTTGTTGAAATCTATACCTTTAGATATTGAGGGTATCGAACGAGACCCGCAAACGAAAACCAAACAAGAGATAAAGGCAGCCAGTTGCTCGGAAATTGTCTGAATATTTTGCCGTGTGGAAAATCATGCCATTTGAATGCGATTCTGCCCCACAACAAGCTAGAGCTGTTGTTATATGATCAAGACTGTCTTGGTTCATCGACCGAGCTGATTTATAGGCTGGATGGATCAACCTAAGTTGCACAAAACAATTCAATACAATTTCAAGAGTTCTTTTTATATAAAAAAAATTAAAAAAATGTTTAGAAAAAATTGATGACTAATAAAAGAAATAAAATCGATTGGGACATGGGATTATTTTACTAAATTATGTCAAAATTAATAAAAAAATATTTAATTAATTAGGTAGGATTTGAGTTTTTGTAAGTAATGATATTTGTATTAGCTTAAATAAAAATATTTAGTAAAAGGATAGATTAGAGCATGTATCAAGGACAACTTGTAAACACATGTTGAAGACCATATCTAGAATATAAGGACTAATTGAGCAAATTCTTCAAAGAAAAAGGAGTACTTTTTATGGAATGGTTGGGAGAGTTGTAGGAATTGAAATGGTCAAGGATGTAGAGCAGTATCATCATTCCCATCACTTGGTATCACCGGCAAACATTCGAAATTAGTCCTGGCCAGTTAAGGAAAGTTGTCGGAGGGCAACCTGTTTTCGTAAAGGAATGTTTGGCAAAGCATATAACTTGCATGAAGGAATGGTTAAGGTTCTCTTGAAATTTAAGAGGTCTATAAAAAGTATCCGGTTCAATTTAGATGATATTTGGAATCATTTGCTGAATCTATTTTCTGTTTTCAATTAAGAATGAAGATGTTATCAATTTCTTGTATTACTACCTTCAAAATTTCTTGTATTACTACCTTCACAATTTCTTGTATTACTACCTTCAAAATTTCTTGTATTGTTGTTTAACTTAGTGATCGTAAAATGGATTATCTGAAACTTATAGGAATACGCTGACACGACCAGGTCTGGAAGTATAAAATCCACGTAAATTATTCATACTCCCATCTTCTTCATTTTGTTTTTCACATATAACTCTAGTTTGAATCTTTCAAGTAAAACACAAGTTGTAGAAATTCAAATGATAAACTTTGGAAACATTCCATGCCTTGTGGAGTTCCTGCTAAATTGACCCCAAGTTAACCCTGGATTCATTGTTCTTTCTTTTTAGTTTCTTTGCTGTTTGTAACCTATTATTCTAGTTTCAACCTTTCCTTTTTCATTAATTTTTATTCAATATTTTGACCCTTTTTTTATGTAGGACAAAATGGGTAGACCAAATGATCCGTTTTGGAAATATGTTGAAGATATGAATGATGGAAGCAAGAAGTGTAAGTTCTGTGATCATTTATTTGCCAAGGGTGCTTCCATTTCGAGGATCAAATGACATTTCGAGAGGTTCAAGAAGCAGCATTTCTAGCTATGCCAGATGGCAACAAAAGACATAAAAGTATACCAAGTTCAAGCAATGATAATTTGGCAGGGGATGGTGGAAGGTTGCAAGAGGGAGTTCAAGGCATGGAACAAGGTGGTTGGCTTGAGAGAATTCACTCGCATGTTCACATGGAAAATTGAACACAGTTACACTCGGAGCTGATGCTCATGAGAGTAGAGGAGAACCAGCACAAGGAACAGATGTAGTGGATCAACTTGCTGATGGTTTGGCATTTTGTGTTTCAAAAATATTTTCAGAAGATGATTGCTTGCAAATATTTTTTCTATAGTTTTCCTTATTATGACCATGGAAGCAGGTTGCCATCGGAGGAGGTTCCAGTCAACCAAAGCTTTATGTTATGCAATGATCAAGCTGGACAGAACTTGCTGGTGGATTACAGTGATAGTATTCAGCAAACAACACAGTTTCCAACTTCATTTCCTCAAACCATGGTGACCATTGCTATTTGCTACAATGTCCATTAAATTAGCAAGTTTTTGTATTGCTATATCACCAATTGAGTCAAAAAGTTTGCTTCAAATTGTTTGTTTTTAAACAAACAGACAACAATGGTGTTAGAGTATATTCTAGAATACTAAATGTGTATTCTAGAATATACATAATAGCAGTATTTGGCTTTTAAAATAGTTATATAAGGTGGTTAGTGTCACACGGTAAAAGTGTGAAGTAAACAAACCAAAACAGTAAAGTAATTTGAAATTTCATTTTCCCTCCTCTCTCTTTCTCTCTCTCTGTTCGGAGCATAACTTTGTTTCTTCTTCAATAATCGATGAGTTTCTGCAAACTTCTCACGATTCCAACATGGTATCAGAGCTAGTAATGCTCACGCAGTCGAATTAAAGCAGGCTAATTATATTGCTTCCGCAAACAAATCCAAGAAAAGAAATCTTGAGATTCAAGGAAAAAATCATCGTTGTCAATTTACTGTTCTTCACCAAATAATCACAAATTTTTCGTTTCTGTTCAAATCTTCTCAAATCAAAGGCACTCCTAGTTGCAGTGTCAAATTAAACCCATTCTTTGTTCAAAAATCTTCTTCATTATACCCTGTCTTCTATCAACAATGGTGACAGCTGCTCAGTTACAAATCCTTCAATCTCCAATTACACATCTTATATCCACCGTTTCAACGTCTGTGAATGTGAAGCTAGACGATTCTAATTATCTCAACTGGAATTTCCAAATTCAATTGTTGCTCGAGAGCAATGGAATTTTTGGGTTTGTGGATGGCTCTCAACCGTGCCCTTCTCCTTCTACTGCTGCTTCGGGTGAATGTGGTTCAGGTGATCCTAATTCCTCTTCTGTCATTGATTGTGATGCTATGATGATTTGGAAAATGCATGATAGGGTTGTAATGCAGCTCATTACAGCCACCTTGTCTCCCATAGCCTTATCTTGTGCAATCGGTAGTAATAGCTCTAGAGAATTTTGGATGAGATTGAAAGAACAATTCTCTACCGTATCTAAGACAAGCATTTTCCAATTAAAGTCCAATTTACAAAATATTAGGAAAGGATCAGACAATATCAGCCAATATCTGTTGAAAATAAAAGAGGCGAGAGATTATTTGATGGCTGCTGGGGTTCATTTTGCTGATGAGGATATTGTCATCTTAGCCTTAAATGGTTTACCATCTGAATGTAATACATTTCGGTGTGTAGTTAGGGGGGGAGAGAGTTTGATCCCTTTAAAGGAATTTCGGTCTCAGCTTCTTGCTGAAGAACGCATTGTGGAGAACATTGTTCCAGAAAATTCATCCTATCTCACTGCCATGCATACCATGTTGCTAGAGCCTTCCCAAACCTTGAGGTATGCGACCGTTTGCTTGAGAATTTCAATTTGGGAAGTTAATCCCACAATAAGAACTGCAATTGATTATATTAATTATCATGTGCTTGTTTTTTTTGTGTTTTCAACTAATAAAAAAGCTTTATTTTTCTTCTGAGTTCAGGTTCCCACGGTTTCCTCCTCACAATCTTCAAGTTTCTGGAGATCATGATGTATTCAATTCAAATTGTTATGGCTCCATGTTATTCGAGCCTACTTCATCTTCATGGTACCCTATCTCTCTCGGTTAATTTTCTTGATATAATCGAGAGCAAAAACACCATGTATCAATACAAAGAGCTATTCTCTCTGCCAACTATTCAAGTTTCTCTCCAAATTCTCTCTTTCGATTGCATTTACATCCATTTGCTCCATTCTTGAAAGTGAGGTTCCAATAGTCAAACAGTTCCCATCATCTTATACTCGACATATTTGGTAAGCCAAATTGAAATTTAAAGCTGGTTTGAGCTCCCAGTTGTCTTTCTCTCTGTTTTTTTCTGCACATAGTGGGAATAGAAAATCAACCTACTCCCCGGTATCCAATTTTTAGTGTAAGAACTGTTAGCATGAGTCATGAGAAGTTGCATGGAAACAGAACAAGTATGGGATGCCATTGCAACGACATATTTTGATGGAACTGACACATCACAAGTTTACGAGCTTCGACGGAGAGTTACTCGGATGCGGCAGAGAGGAGGATCCATAGAAAAATACTACAATGACTTACAAGGGATATGGAGGGAGATAGATTTTCGACGCCCAAATCCCATGAACTGTGCAGGAGATATTCAGAAATATAACTCCTTAATACAAGAAGAAAGAGTTTATATTTTTCTGGACGGATTAGATGATCGACTTGACAACATTCGGAGTGACATTCTCCAACTGAAACCATTCCCAACCATTGAGCAGGCCTATGCTCAAGTTAGAAGGGAGGATACACGACAAGCAGTAATGACAGCAGGGGCTGAAACCACAACCAGTGGTGCTGTCATGGCCACTAGAGGCTCACGGTTTGGTCAACAACCAACACTGGTACTGGGAAGACCTAACATAACCTCTAAACCGAAGAATCCAAGTGATGGAGGGAAGTGTACACACTGTGGACTCACCAAACACACCCGTGATACATGCTTCAAGTTGCATGGGTACCCTGAATGGTGGCATGAACTACAAGCCAAGAAGAAAAAAGGCAACACATCACATGATGAAGGCACGGGCAGAGCAGCAATAGCCACGGCTGAACCTCAACTCTCACTTATCCCCATGGAAGAATCCACCACTCCTAAAGCATCAGGTAATTGTGGACAAGTTTTGAAAAGTTCTAATCATCATGATGAAGATGAATGGATTATTGATTCGGGAGCTACGGACCATATGACCTTTGATCCTGAGGACTTCTCACATACAACTGAACCACAAAGGACACGTATTGCCAATGCAAATGGGGACACTTTTCCAGTCATGGGAGCTGGAACCGTGACATTATCATCCTCCCTCACTCTATCCCACACTCTTCTTGTTCCTTCACTGTCAAATAAATTGATGTCTGTGAGCCAAGTGACTGAAGCACTCAACTGCCTAGTATTAATGTACTCTAATGTTTGTTTTCTTCAGGATGTTCTCAGCAAGGAGATTATTGGGCGTGGTACTAAGAGAGGGGGGTTATACTACTTGGATGATTTCAACTATGGAAGAGCAAATCATGTATTCCAGCAGCACAGTAGCAAGGAACGGGAAATATGGTTATGGCACCGTCGTCTTGGGCACCCATCTTTCGGATACCTAAGACACCTATTTCCAAACTTATTCTCAACATCAAAGGATAGTGTTTTTAGTTGTCAGACTTGTATTTTGGCCAAAAGCCATAGAAACACTTATCATGCAAGTATGAATAAAACCAGTATTCCGTTTTCCCTTATACATTCAGATGTCTGGGGACCTTCCCCACAAACTACTGTAACTGGTCATCGTTGGTTCGTTATATTCGTCGATGACTCAACCCGAATGACTTGGCTCTACCTGATGAAAACAAAAGATGAGGTGTTCCCAATTTTCCAGATTTTTCACACCATGATTCAGACTCAATTTTCAACAAAAATTCAGGTGCTTCGATCAGATAATGGAGGAGAGTTTGTCAACCAACAGTTCAAAGTCTTTTCTCAACAACAAGGTTTCCTTCACGAAACCTCATGTGCTCAAACTCCACAACAAAACGGTGTCGCGGAACGAAAAAATCGCCACATCCTGGAGACAGCTCGGGCCCTTCTCCACGACACAAATGTTCCAACTCATCACTGGAATGATGCAGTGAGTGCTGCGGTTTACTTGCTCAACCGAATGCCCTCAAAAGTACTGGACTTCAAAACTCCCCTGCAAGTGCTCTCAACTCATGTTGAGCTACCAAGCGTACTACTGCTCCCACCAAGAGTGTTCGGCTGTGTGGTGTTTGTTCACCTCCATAAGAACCAACGCTCTAAACTCGACCCATGTGCTGTCAAATGTGTGTTTCTGGGTTACGGACCAACTAAGAAGGGCTACAAGTGCTTCGACCCCAGGGGAAAGCGACTCTATACCACCATGGATGCCACCTTTATTGAGTCTGAACATTTCTACTCCCCTGCGGGCTCCAATTCAGCTCTTCAGGGGGAGAATACAAGAGGGGAAGAACTGAATTGGCACTTAACGGCTCCATCTCCATCTCCAGCTCCAGCCGTGGGAGCCACTAATGACAGTCTAGCACACACTGAAGAAAGACAAAGTGAAGAAATTGAAGTTGAAACTGAGAATGGCGAAGGAATACATGAAAATCAACTTGCGGAGGCTGATAATATTAGCGACGGAATACATCAAACCCCTCTCTCTACGCAGCGAATCTCCCACTCCCTACCGAGAACAACCCACGAGGTAAGCTTCTCCACTAATCTCCCATATACCCCTAACTTGAATACCCCTGTGGAGTATGTATTGCCTTTCAGACACAATAGGGGAAAGCCACCGAACAGGTACTCACCGGATGCCGAAGAGAGGAGGTCAAAATTTCCCATCACAAATTATGTAAGCACAAAGCACTTACCTCATCCGATTCAAGACTTCACGAAGGTGCTGTCCTCTTATCACACTCCAGAAAAAATAGAGGAGGCTCTAGCAGGGACCCGAAATGGGCCCAGGCCATACAAGAGGAGATGGAAGCCTTGCAAAAAAAACAATACGTGGAAGGCGATAGCCCAACCCGAGGGAAAAAAAATTGTAGGATGCAAATGGGTATTCTCAATTAAATACAAGGCAGATGGAACAATTGACCGGAGTACAAAGCAAGGATGGTAGCAAAAGGATACACGCATGAACATACGGTATAGATTATGTGGAAACTTTCTCACCTAGGTTGCGAAATTAAATCTTGTTAGAGTCTTGTTATCCCTTGCAGCAAATCTGGATTGGCCGTTGCTACAAATGGATGTAAAAAATGCATTTCTCCATGGTGAGCTTGAAGAAGAAGTGTATATGGATATTCCGCGGGGTTCACATCTTCTTCAGGGAACACGAGTTGTATGCTAAAGTTGGAGCGAAGCTCTATATGGGTTAAAACAATCACCACGAGCATGGTTTGGGAGATTTAGCGCAGCTATGAGAAAGTATGGTTTTGTCCAAAGCAATGCAGATCACACACTGTTCCTGAAGCATCGGCAGAAAAAGGTGACAGCCCTAATCGTCTATGTAGATGATATGATTATCACCGGGGATGACACGGAAGAAATGTCAAACCTGCAGAAGCAACTATCCACTGAATTCGAGATGAAGGATTTGGGTGGACTCAAATACTTTCTAGGGATAGAGGTGACAAGGTCATCCAAAGGCATATTCTTGTCCCAAAGAAAGTATGTCTTGGATCTACTGTCTGAAGTTGGATTATTGGAATGCAAGCCAGCCGACACTCCCATCGTCCAGAATCACGGACTCACTGAACACACAGACCAAATACCAACGGACAAAGGGAGATACCAAAGGCTGGTGGGAAAACTTATTTACTTATCACACACTCGTCCTGATGTTGCGTATGCGGTAAGTGTGGTAAGCCAATTTATGCATAATCCAAGTGAAGAACATATGAATGCAGTAACTCGAATACTCCACTACTTGAAATCCTCACCAGGAAAGGGTTTAATGTTCTCAAAAAACCATCACTTGGGGGTAGAGGGGTATACCGACGCAGACTGGGCAGGAAGCATTCTCGATAGAAAATCCACGGCGGGATACTTTACATTTGTGGGAGGAAACCTAGTTACATGGAGGAGTAAAAAGCAAAATGTGGTGGCCCGGTCAAGCGCTGAAGCAGAATTTAGGGGAATGGCAAAAGGGCTATGCGAACTACTATGGCTGAGACAGTTACTAATGGAAATAGGTCACGGCCCCAACATGGAGATGAACTTGTTTTGTGACAATAAAGCTGCGATCGACATCTCACAGAATCCTATCCAGCATGATCGAACAAAACACGTGGAGATAGATAGACATTTCATTAAGCAAAATCTTGATGAAAAGATCATCCGGTTTGTGTTCGTCAAATCAGAAAATCAACTAGCAGATATGTTGACGAAGGCAGTGTCCAGTAAAAAACTTTCATGACTCACTTGACAAGTTGGGCATCCAAGATATCTATGCACCAACTTGAGGGGGAGTGTTAGCATGAGTCATGAGAAGTTGCATGGAAACAGAACACCTCTGTATCCAAATTTCCTATTTACAGTAGAACATATCAACTTCCTAATTTGTAGGATTAAAATAGGAAAAGCCTTGATGTAATAGCAGATTAGTTGAAACAAGAACAAATTTACTATTTCAATCAGGAAAGAAACATCATAGCATGAACATGAACCTAGCAAGCTAAATGTCGTAACCTAATTTTTGGGTTACTCCCCAAAATAAAATAAAAATAACAAAAATAAAATAAAAGGAGCCGGTATGGGTAGAAAAATCAATCTGGAAATTTTGGCTGTTGTCGCGAGTCCAATCGTATCTCTTTGGTTCCAAAAATAGAGAAAAATACAGATTTAAGGCAAAAATAATTTATCGTTGGATGAATGCGTGTAAAAAACTAAGTTAAAGCGACATAATTATATTTTTTATGGGTTGATTCGATTTAATCGTCAATAAATTTAAAGTTTAATTATGATCGGGAATTAATTTAAGGTCCAATCGAAGGATTTAATTAAGTGCAAGGACTTAATTATACTTTAAATTGGTCAAATTAATTTTATTAAGGGCTTAGTCAATGAGAAATCAATTTCTTGAATTTAATTCGGGCTCAATTGATGAGAATGGAATTTTTGGAGACTGATTTTGAATTTTTAAGTCAATAATGCAAAATCGAGAGCCAAATTGAGCAATTGAGAATTTAATGATCAATTGAGAGTTAAATCGCGTAATTGAGGGTTAAATCGCGCAATCGGAAACCAGAGACCAAAATAAAAAGGGCGCGCACATTTAAGGTTGCTGTTGAAATTTTGACGGGGATACAATTGCATAAAATTAAAAGTTAAAAACTAATTGGGGATGCAATTGAACCAATCAAACATTGAAGGACCAAATTACAAAGTCAAAACTTTGCAACCCACAGCCTCTGCAAATTTGCAGAGGCCGTGGGTATTTGCAGTCTGCAAATTCAATTTGAATTTGCAGAGGCAGCCTCTGCAACTGCAATGAATTTGCAGTCAGAGGCAGTCTCTGCAATTCTTTGCAGAGGAGGCAGAGGCGACAACCTCATGCAATGTGCATGAGGAGTGCCTCGCCCCCTATAAATTTACAGCATGCAGAGCAG
This sequence comes from Salix koriyanagi, assembly GCA_029228605.1. NCBI lineage: Eukaryota > Viridiplantae > Streptophyta > Magnoliopsida > Malpighiales > Salicaceae > Salix > Salix koriyanagi. The sequence continues at coordinate 2,467,461 of CM055345.1, forward strand.
TGAAGGAGGGGGGAGAAAAAAAGAGAAAAAAAAAGAGGGGAAGAAAAGAAAAAATAAGGAAGGGAGCCTTACGATTACGCAGAGAAGAAAGGAAGAAGAAAAGGAAAGAAAGGAGTAAAGAACAGAGATTTCTCCAGTTTCACCGTCCCTCTCTCTCTCCAAAACAGCTCCGTCAAGCTCTCTCTCTCCTCCAGTGACGGTGGCTTGACCACCCATTACCACCCTTGTCACCACCGTGAGCTCCTCCTCCACAAAACCGACTCAACCGTGACCTCCATCAAGCCAACAGCAGCGACGACATGTGCAGCGACGTGGAGCAGTAAACTTCGGAAGCTTCCTCCGGCCACCACAGGCCACCGTTGACGACGCCACAACCACCAGGACAACCACCTCGACTTCAGCTACCCGACCATACCAACAGGTGCGCTTTTCGCCACATTTGAATTTTGCACTATTCATCGCCTTCAACCTCGTCCCTGCATGCAGTGGGACGTGATCGTCCCACTGTTCATGCAGGGCCAGGCGTAAGTGTATTGGGCTGGGCTTTTGTGCCCGGCCCGAGAGTCTGAGCCGTCATTTCGGCCCAGACCCGAATGAGTTGGGCTCCCAGCCCATGATGACTGGAAGCCCAGTCCATATACTTTTGGGCTTCCAGCCACGATGGCTGGAAGCCCAGTCCATATAATTTGGGCTTCCAGCCCAAGATGGCTGGAAGCCCAGCCCACTAAGACTGGGCTGTCAGCCCACTGTGGCTGACAGCCCAGCCACAGCCTTCTGGGCTTCCAGCCCGTGAGGGCTGGAAGCCCAGTCCACTAAGGCTGGGCTGTCAGCCCACTGTGGCTGACAGGCCAGCCCAGAAAAAAAAAAGAATAAAAAATACAAATTGAAAAAAAATATTTTTTTTTTTGACTACTGTTATTATTACAAAAAAATTTCAAAAAAAAATATAAAAAAATATTTTTTTTTTGTGCATACGGCCGGATTCCAAAGCTTTTCTCATTGTATTTTTCGTAAAAAAATATGTTGCATCTTTTTCCATATTTTTGAAAAACGAAAAATTTGGATATCTTAACCAGTTTGCGATTATCCGTTGGAAGTCGGCCAAAATGTCAAAAATAATTTAACAATTAATTTGTTTTAGCTTTCGCAGTGTAAATTTACATTGTAAAGTACACTCGCAGATAAAAAATATTTTTACTACGGTGTAAAATTACATTGTATAATACATCCGTAGATTAAAAAAGATTTTAACTATGGTGTAAAATTACATTGTAAAGTACACCCGTAGATAAAAAAAAAAGGGATTTTTACTACGGTGTAAATTTACATTGTAAAGTACACCCGTAGATAAAAAAGAACTTGTAACTGCGGTGTAAAATTACATTGTAAAGTACACTCGCAGACAAAAAAAATGTATTTTTTGAAAATGCGAGTGTAAAAATTTTTAACTTAGAAAAACAATCAAACAACAATGCAGCTTACCTTAGGTAGGGTGCACTGGGGGTGATGCGTCTTCCTCTTGCACAACAAGTCCCCTTACCCTAGACTCTCGCAGACCAATAGGTTCCTAGTAACCTTAATACTAGGTGGCGACTCCTTAGAATTATAGTTGTAAATTTTACGGCTATAAACAACCCCATATTTCACCGCGTGTCGTTGTCTTCCCCAGAACCACAGGGGTGATGACGGGGCGCGAAGCGCGTAAAAAAAATCGCCGTCGCGACACTAAACATAAGTTTGTAAGGCTTCATATTGTTTGCTAATTAATTATTTTGGATTCGGATTCAGTGTATTCCCAATCAAGGAAAAGTTGATCAAACTTCTGTGATTCCTCACATAGACAATATGCAACAAGAGAACTTAGTGCCTCGAAATATTGGCAAATCTACTAGGTATTAATACCTTTTTGATAATTAGATACACCATTGATTTCTATTGTTTAAGAGAGACTACCAATTATTGCAAGGTCTTATAATATGTTCAGTTCATTTTTATATAGATCACAAACTAGTTGCTACACCATGGCAACATCGATAGATGCTGCATTATTATTTTTCTCTCTATTTAATTTAATAATTATTATTTCTTCCAAATCATTTATGCTTCTCGAACCTATAAAGGTCACTAGAGAAGAACAAACAGCTCTAACATTGAAGAACTACATTGGATTCTTTCATGAAATTTAAACATGGGTACCAATCGATTGAAGGGGGTGTTTCTTCGTGTCAAGAACAAAATTCGAAGAACGTCTACGCTGAATCATCACCAAAACGTGCCGAGAGGCCATTTTGCAATTTATGTCGGGGAGGAGGAGGAGGAAAGGAAGCGATTCGTGGTCCCGATTTCTCACTTGAAGCATCCTTTGTTTCAAATCTTGTTGAGTAAAGCTGAAGAAGAGTTTGGGTTTGATCATCAAATGGGTGGCCTTACCATTCCATGCGCCGAAGATGACTTCATTGTTCTCGCTTCACACCTCATCAATGGCTGATGATGAGCTACCTAGCTAGCTAGAGCCATATATATATATATATATTGAATGATTTTTAGATAGTTACGAGTGTTATATAATTTTTAAAAAATATATATATAATTAATTTTTACAGATTTTTATTTTACATTATACAGATAAGTTTTGTTATTCCAAGTAACAACCTCATCATAATACAATGCGATGAATAATTAATGTTATACAAAGGATTCATGATACGCAATGGTTAGTGTCGTTTCGAAGAATAAGCACCTGCCAATGTCACCCCTCTCCCTTGCTCGCCTTTGTGGTTTTGACCGTTAGCTCTAACATGTTTAGTTACTTTTTATTATTGTGTTTTAAGAGCACTTTAAAAAAAAAATATCTAGTTATTATAGCATGGATAATGTCGGCTCACACGACCCCATTAGAGACAACACACGTGGATAGAAATAAAGTGCCTTTCGTTTGTCCATGTCCTACTTATTTCTCTTCCAAATCAAGCAATGCCCCCACAATGTAAAGTATGGAAAGTAAAGATTCCTAAAGCATCTCGAGAGAGTGATGCCCTGAATAAAACGATGTCGATCGGTCCCAACAGCAACCGCCACATGAATTAGGTCGTTGGAAATGGTTTGATTTGCATTCTCGAATAAAATAGGGACTGAATTGAACTTTTCTGTCAATTTCAGGGACCTCATTGTCGGGATTTCACCGTTCGGTCACCATCAAAGTGATTCGGGAGCAGGAATCACGATGAGCGAGTGACTGATAAGCCAATGAATGGAAACAGAATGTTTCAAAATAGTTCAACTAAGTACTAATATTTTTAGAAGGTTCAGATTAGTACCTGCTTATTTGATGAAATTTGTTGACCGTGACCAGTTGACCAATTTTATTGATTTCAGTATCAATTGACTCGGAGACAGGGATAAGATGTAAAGAGGACTATTTGGGACAAATGATAGCGCCATAATCCGATCCGATTTTGTCAAGATCATATATATATATATATATATATATATATATATAACCAATCCTATGTAATAACTTTTGTATTTTATCTTAAAAATATTAAATTAATATTTTTAAATAATTTAATATATAAATATTAAAAACAAAAAACTTCATTATTTTGATATATTTTAAATTAAAAGTATTTTTAAATGACATCTTATATCAAATTATCTAACACACTTACATAAAGTGGATTGTTAGTGCTTGATTGGTTTTCTTGTGTTTGCTGTTTTTGTCCTTTAAAAAATAGGTATTGGAGGAGGTAAAGCTCGTCTAATATTATATATCATGGTAGCTATTGTTTTTTAAAGTCTATTTTGATTAAAAAAATCAATTAAAATAATATTTTTTAAAGAATTATTTTTTGTATCAACATATCAAAATAATTTAAAAACACTCGTAAAAATTTAAAAAGATAATTTTTTTATAAAACATTTTTCAATAGCAAAAACAAACAGAATATTCGCAAAACACTTTCGAATCATTTTGTCAGCTAAATAAAAAAAAAATGAAAAACAAAATTTAAATTTCGTCATATTATACTTCTCTCTTAGATCTAGGATACTGTTTGGTTAGCAGTGGGTTTGGCATTTTGTTCTGCCCAACTTTAGCATAACCGACTTATAAAACTTTTATTTTTTATTTTTCTTTAAGTAAACTGATAAAGATAAAATATACTAAAATTCACTTTACATGGAAATAAGAAAATAATAATCACTCGCACAACCTTTTCTTGAAAGCAACAAAGTAGAGAAGAAAGAAAAGGATAATAAAGAATGAAACTAGATAAGAACGAGCCGTAAACCCGCGCTTCGCCGCAGGGAATAAATTGTTTTTTTATCTAGATTTAACACATAATTTTTGTATTTTGTTTTTTTTTTTTTAATTTAGTTTTGATCCCTTGATTTTTTTCGGTCCTTTTAAGATAGTTTAAAATTTTTTATTTGTATCTATACATCTTTGCTCTTTGTTTAGATTTTTAATTTTTATTTTTATTTGTATTAAATTAATGTGAGATTTTTAAAGAAAAGTCAATTCAATTTTTTATATATATTTTAAGACATTAATATGAAAAAATATCACGATATATAATTAATCTCTCCAATTTTTTTAAGGAAAAAGTCCCAAAAAGAATATATATAAAAATTTAGGACTATTAACAAATTGTTACATGTTAAAAAAATTGGTGCTGATTATGGCAAAATGCAAGGTAATTTTTGATTTTATTTATGTAGATAATTTGGCATAATTTTTTGACATGTCTTGTCTATGTGTGGTTTCGTATATTTTTTTCATGATATGAAATTTGAAATATCGTATATAAAAAAAAGACGCGGAAGTTAATCTTCACAAAAATAACATTGACAAACAAATTTTTGTCACAATTATTATAGCTGTCATTATAAATATTATTATACAAAACTAATATTCTAATTATTATTGGTCATACTATCGATGACACCGTAATTATTGTTTGAATAAAAAAATATTATTTTTTATGTTTTAAGATTTATCCCAGATTTTTTTATATTCAACATATTTTAGAATACTGATACTAAATTATTATTTTTTACAAATAATAAATAGGTCATTTGAACAAAATGGCAAAGGCTAGGGGCTGGGTCTTTGGTCCCCGAAAAAGTGACTCGTCGGGTGCCCAGTCCCTAGCCTCCAGCCTTTGCCATTTGCATAAAGTTGAAAAATTAATTAAGAAGATAACGTCTAATTATCTGCATTAATTAAAAAGGTGAGTTACCACCACATAAAATGTGCATTAAAGAAGAAAAACAATGATAATTTGGGAAAAGCAAAGCTAAATATTTTCTCTAGCTTTTCAACACGTTCAAACACATACAAAAATTAAAGCAATTACAAAAGTCAGGAGGAGATATTAATAATCAATTAAACAGATAGATAATTATGAGATCATTGACCGCTGCTTTGATTCTCTACCGATATGAGTCCCATGAATACAAAGACTTGCAATCTGCAACCTGTCAAAGGATGAGTCAGTTTTCTATGAAGAGATTGCTGGCTCTCTAGAAGAATCCACTACCACACCTGAATTGATAAATTTATTTTTTCAGTTTTTCTCTTTTATTCATAATCATAGGCAACGATTATTCTACCAGGCAGAGAAAAAGGTTTTTTAGGCCGAGTAGAGAAGTGTCATTTCAGTCTTTATTGCAGCATTCCATGCCCTCGTCACTGCCATGTTCAAACATAAATTGAGCCACCTCTCTCACAAAACCAGAGGGATGATGACCCTTCTTTTAGGGTCAATCCACGTGATCTTCATTTCCCAACTTTGTGTGTCTCTATTGTGAATGTTTAAGCTCATTTAGCTTCTGTATAATTTTGTAAAACGTAATTTTTTTTAAAAAAAAACCCAACATGCTATAAATATCTTCTTCTTCGCTAAAAATCAAGATTTTCTTTTACTTATCATGAGATTGCTCGATCCACCCATCCTCGCAGAAAATTACATGCATTCGTTCATCCATCTGTCTTTCACTAACAGTGCATGAAAATAATTAGGTGAACTGCAGTTGTGCTTCTCGAAGTAGTTTTATTACCAGTGCGTTGGGCGGCCTTTAAATTTTGTCGATGTTAATTAATTAGAATGTGCTAGACACTGCTACCTGAGAAGAAAATTTGTGTGCTGAGCAGGCTTTAAGTCATGTTAAAATTAATTAGATGGCATATCTTATATCCAAACGTTTTGGACAGATGATGTGCGGTTGTGAGAGCTATTAGCATTATCTTTTAGGAACATTGGTGTGCTTTTTTTAGTCGAGCATACTTCTTTTCTCGCAAAAGCTGCAGAGCATTAAATACAGTCATTTAAATATTAATGTTGCAGATATTTTAATAGATATTTATATCCATCTTATTTTATAGAATAGCTAAACCCGCAAAAGCTGTATTTAGTTTTGAACTGGAACAACTTTGATTTATTGGCTGTGAAAAGCAGTTCTTTCTCCTCTTTGCTCCCCTCTAAAAGCCTCCCACCTGCGATGCATGGTCCTTATCTGGAGAAAATGATGAGCACGCAGTAAGCAATCTCATTCATTTATGGACAATAATGATAATAATTGTTTGATTGTATTCAATTTTCATCAATATTAACTATTTTATCAAAATTGCATTACATTTTAAAAAGAAATCTTCTGTGTTTATATTGGTTGAATTATATCAAATCTAAATGATGAAATTTTTGTGGGTTTATAACGGATATACTGGCTTCTGTGAATTGTTGGTTAAAGGAGGTTTTCAATTTATTTTTCAATAAAAAAATTATTTTAAAAAAAAAATATTTTGAACCAAATACAATCCTTACCTTCCTTTAGTGCATTCTCACTGCGACTAATCTGATTTTTCCAAAGAAGACTTTTTACAGAAGCCAGATTTTAATTTCTTTGACATTGAGTACCTTGTAAAATTTGTTGATGAGATTTTAGTGGTCAGTTCTATTTTATGAAACCAGGTCAAAATGAATATGATTTACATTAATTTTTTACTCTTCTTCCAGTACGTCATGGGTAGCACTGGATTTATCTGCTTTCTTTCCCATATATTTATAACTGGGTCAAGGCATGCAATCCCTATTTAGAGTAAACCAATGTTGTAACCGAGTTTTTAGAAATAATTCAAAAATAGAAATGAGAAAGATCGTCAATGGCATTTGCAGAGAGTTTCAAGCAAGAAAAAAGATGCATATTCTTTTCATCTGTTACACATGGAGAGAACCTAAAATCTTTACACAGCAAATAAAAACATGGCTTTGGAGATATTTCTCTGAAAAGCTTGCTTGATCATGATGTGCGCTTGTTCATGGGAGTATCGATTGTCATCATCGAGTTGCTGTAAAAAAACAATATTTGACAACTTTATCTTCAAATCAGCATCGGCTTTAAAATACTCCTTGTTTAACTCATTCAACAAATCAGACGTTGCCATGTATCTGTAATCTTTATCCTTGCCTGTCATCTGCAAGCAAAGCAAAACGAATCAAAATATAACTGTTGGAACACCCAAAATAAATACAATTACCTATCATCAACTGAAAGACTCAAACAAATCATCACACAGAATTTGCAAAACCAGCCCTAAAAAGACACAGTTAATGAAATCAAATACCAAAAAAAATACCGTACCTTCTCCAGAATACCTGTCATTTGTAAATTCGCCATCTTTGTGAAACTAAATGACCAATACTCTGCTAATTAGGATCACACCTAAAGCCAATATTCTGTAATATCACAATGTAGTCACATCGACAACAATATTGAATTTGATGTCAAATAACAAAAAAGAAATGGAGCTAATAATTAATCCACAATAAGCACTAATTAAAAGAAATGAAAGTTATCGACCTTTCGCTTTTGAATCTGCAGGGAAGAGGAGAGACTTTCTGTGTGGTGATGCCGGTGTGTACTTTCACAGTTTGTGGCGAGGTTAGTAGAAATCTGTAAGGGAGAAGTTGGCAAGACATGGAATCTACGAAGAGGTGTCTAGTGAGAATTTTTTTTTGGTTGAGAGAGAGCTTTGATTTCTTGATTGAAACTACGGTATTCGCAGTTGATATTTATAAAAGGGGAGAGGAACGAATAAAGCCTTGAATTTCTCCGAATCATTACAATCGAATTAATGTTGAAGCAGCAGATGAGAGTGCAGCGCGAAGCAAGAGACCGGGGGTCAGATTTCTATAGTTGATGTGATGTTCTGAAATCCGTCCTTATCTGCTGAAAATCTTTAAAGTTATGTCCTCGGTAGCCACGTCATTGACCAAATTGCTTAACTTTTACGAATTTATTTAAAGATTTAATGAAACTCTTCGAGTTGATGTGAAAGTTATGGTAGGCGCCCATTGCAAACAAATCCAGCTACTGTGTTTTGGTTTCTACTTTAGACCAGCGCCGTCTGTTCAGTGGCGTCGTGTCTGTAGAAACGTATTTGCACGACCGAGCTCATGTAGGTTCAAAGTAACAAATCAAACATCCAGTCTACAGTACACATTAGTGTAAGTAAACCGTAAGTGAACGATCTCTTTTAGCTTCTTTTACTAATTACTAATAGTTAATTGCCCGCACTTCGTTGTGGGCCGAGCAAATATTTTTTTATTTATTGGAATTAAAATAATTAATAGATTTTGCTAGTTTAAAAAAAAAAAATTATACATTCAAGGTTTGATATAATAAAATACATCTTATTAGAACAATAGCAACATCGAAGGTTTAATACCTATAAATATCATTATTATTATTGCCAAAACAATAAAAAAAATATTAAATTATTCCGAGGAGAAAAAAACTCAAAAATATTAATAAAAGAAATCAGGAGAAAAACTATTACTATTATTATAATAATAATTATTGCATGAATAATGAAAAAATAAATTCAATGAAAGAATAAAAAAGCCCAAAAACTTTAACAAAAGAGCAAAAAAATAAAAAAAATATTAGCTAAAATAATTATTTGACGTGAAAATAAATAAAAAAACTAATAAAAAAGCCAAAAGAAAAAACAAAGGAAAACAAATAAGAAATATCAATTTTTAAATGATCATAAACACAAACTAAAATTTAAGACAATTTTTTTGGAAAAAAATGTTATCTCAACAAATGAAAAAATAATAAAAATCAAAAACCAAAATTAAAGGCACATATATATATAAACATAGAAAAAAATAGGAGATATGTAAGAACTATAAAAAATTAAAGGAATTACAAAAAAAAATCAAAAGTATAAGGGCTGGAAAAATATTAATGATTTCAATAAAAAAAAATTAAAAATCAAATAAAGTATAACATATATACATGCAAGATTTGATAAAATGAAACACATTAACACACCATATTATAACAACAGGAACATCGAAACCTTAACATCTAAAAATATTATTATTATTATTGCTAAAAAAATAAAAATTATTAAATTATATTGACGAAAAAAATCAAAAATATTTAAAAAATAGAAAGCAAAAAAAAACTCAAATTATGATTCTTATTACGTTAATAATAGAAAAAAATTCAATATATGAAAAAAAATCATTAACTTTAACAAAAAACAAATGAAAAAAATAAAATTATAAGAAAGATAAATATTTTGACTTCAAAATAAATAAATAAAAACTAATAAAAAAACAATAAAAAAAAAGATAAAAGAGTACAGCTCAAAACACAATCAAAAGAAAGAAAAAAGAAACGAAAAAAATAAAATTATAAGCAAGATAAATATTTTGACTTCAAAATAAATAAATAAATAAAAACTAATAAAAAAAAGAAGATAAAAGAGCACAGCTCAAAAAACAATCAAAAGAAAGAAAAGGCAATTAAAAGGCAGACATGTCCGCAGCAATGAAATTTTAACGTGTGTCGCGCAGTGTAAAATTTAAAATTTGTCGGCCGAGGGATTCGAACCCCTGCGCGCTGCATTTTACAGCGCGCAGTGAACCTCTCGGCCAAAGTCACTCATCTGTCTTTGTCCACCATAGAAAATACAAAAATAAGGTCTATGTAAAAAAAAAAAAAAAAAAAAAAAAAAAAAAAAAGAGCACAAACTCGCGCAAAGCAGGGAGACAAATTGCGAGTCCACAGTGATATCAGTCTGTGTGAACAGTGCAATTCCGAGCTCTTTTAGCTCTTTAGGTAATGGAGAACCTCCAAGTCCATGTATTGCAAAATCAAACTGCTAGGCCAAATGCCTCAAATGCTGGCCCTGACAGTTCCCTGCAAAGTCAAAATAAAGGTTTAAATACTCAACAAGTAAGAAGTATAACTGAATTATCATCGTCATTTCCCCCCATTAATTTTTATTCTATAGTTTGATTGATTTTTATTATATATTTTTTACCCCTTTTTTTCTATAGGTTAAAACGGTTGGATCAAATGATCCATTTTGGAATTATGTTGGATGCATGGCTAATGGTAGCAAGAAGTGTAGTTTTTGTCCACATACATATGCCATTAAAACTTCCATTTCAAGGATCAAATGGCATTTATCAGGAGAGGAACGCCGTGGTGTTGCCATTTGTCATGGGGTGACTAAAGAAGTTAAAGAAGCAGCCTTGAAAGCTCTGCCTGGTAGTAACAAAAGACATAAAAGCACAACGAGTTCAATCAATGTTAACGACCATGGAATTTCAACCTTTCCACAGGAACAAAACATTGAGAATGAAAATATGGGAGGAGATATTGGAAGGGTACTAAGAGAAGTTCAGGTTGTAGAAGCCAGAGTAGAGGATGAGAGGATTTCTTCACATGCAGTAGCAGGAAACGACGTAGTAAGCATCACCGGAATGAGAGCGCAAGAACATAGAGTTTCCGAAGGGGCACTCGAGATCAGACCTGGGACAGAACCAGTGGATCGAGCGTTGGAACAAAGCACTGCAGTATTTGGAAATTGAAGAAGCAAATTCAGGAAATTAGCCGAAGTCCTCATAATTTTGAGCGTGTTAGGTAATATGATAGCTTTTGTGTTGATCGTATTTATTAAAATATGTATTTGTTTTACAACTCTGTAGTGTCTATCCCTGCCGAAAACTAGAATTCTACCTTTTGCTCGTGTAGTGTGGTTGAGAAATTCTGTGTACTTATGTTTTTATAAAGTGTTTTTTCTTAGAAATTAATCAAAATAATTTAAAAATATAAAAAAATTGAATTTAAAATAAAAAATAAAAATAAAATTCAACTTTTTTTTAAAATACTTTTAGAACACACCGATGATTACTCTATTCGGCACCTGTGCACCGTCTAGAGAGGCAGCACGCTCGCGCGCACTGAGTGTGTACATTGGGCAAGAGCCTTACAATTGTCATCCACAACTATTTTATCGTGAATTACAATAATAATTCATTTTTTTATTTTATTTTTTAATAGGGTTCACATGGTTTTTCGAGTTTATTAGGGTAACTCAAGTTATCCCGATTTACAATTTTGATGGAATCATTTCTTTTTTTAAATGAACTTCACTCTGCTAGTGTTTATCATATAGTTCAAAAAAACAATTTTTAAAACAATCATGTTTTAAACTTTATAAAATTCATGGACTTGTTCATAAGTTTGGTTGATTGATCTGGTTCGCGGGTTTGACAAGTTTAAATTTTTTATTTTATCCATTGGTATTTGGTTAATTGAAAATTCCATTTTAGAATTGATTTTGTTTTGCTTTCTAAAAGGTTATCATTTTTTTTAATTAAAAAAAAAAATCAATACTGGAATGATGCTCAATTTTATGATCATTTACTTTTGTTATCATACAGTTAATTAAAAAACAATACAGATTTTTTTAATCCCAATGGAGTCCATAACCGAGTTCATGAGTTTGACAAGCTAGCTTGGATTACCTCATTCATAGGTTTGATGGGTTTAAAAAACGCTAAGCTATATTTTATCAGTAATCTAATTTACCTTCAAATCTATAAAACAATCAATTTAAATCATGTGAGCTCCTACTCAATTTAACTGAAACTCCAGAAAGATAATGAAATGAAGAAGAGGTTTTAGTAAATGTGTTTACATTTTCTCACTATCAATCATATCATGGTATAGTCCGTTTAGGTTATTTGACACCACACAAAAGATAATGCAACCCTAAAATAGACAACATTGAATGGTTAAGACTTGGAAGTTCATGATGACCATTTTGAGCAAATGATCGAGATCCTATAGGGTTGAATCAATGGCCAATTTTTTTAACATTAAATACAAGATTGTCATAAAGTTTTTTTATTACAATTCTTTTATTTTTTACTTTTCGTGTTTTTTTTTTAAATATTTTTGCTGTGTTGATAGCGATTAAAAAGGATTTTGAGCTAAGGTGTGTTTTTTTTTTTTTTTCATGCTATCAAATAAAATAACTTTAAGAAAAACTACAAACAAAAGTAAGGTTTTTGGTTACTGGTTGACGAATTAACCTAGTAAAAAGAAAAATGACATTATATTATTTTTTTATTTTTTTTAAAGAATTAAAATAAAAATGGTATTTTAATACTATTCTTTTCAATATTATTATTTTAAAGAAGTTTCACATCGTTGAAGATAAAAACAAATATAACACGGTGAGTTCCTTCCTACCAAACAATGCAATAATTAATCAATTTATAATTATTATTAGCTACGGTGGGTTCCTTCCTAGTAATTTCATTCCTAGCAAACAATAATTAATTTATTATTATTATTATTAGCTACTGTAACATTCTCTTCCACATCTCATCTCATAGCACAATTCTACTGCAGCTTTATTATTTTCTCAAATCATTTACTCTTCTGTGATCTCTGTTTTTTTTCTTCTCTTGCTTCTTACGGCTTAAGCGTCAGCACTTGAATCCAGGTTACTTATTTATACTTCATCTTGTCTTCATCCTCAAAGGGTGTTTCTGCTTTTTTTTAATCCATGATCTATATATAATTCCATGTGGGCATGCTGCATTTCTTAGCCAGGTGGAGCAAAAACTGAGTTAGATTGTTTCTGACTTCTGCTTTTCTTCGTATGATTTGTTGGGAGGCTACTTTACAGGGTTTTAGTTCTTTCTGCTAAATTATCTAAATCATTTTTTCTTCGGGGTGTCTGGGAGAGCTATTGCTGTAGTTTTTTAAAATGTTTTTCGTGTCGAAATACATCAAAATGATATTTTTTTTATTTTTTAAAAATCATTTTTGACATCAGCACATCAAAATTATCTAAAAACACAAAACTATATTCATTTAAAATAAAAATAAAAAAGAAGCTACCAAACGGCGTTTGAAACGCCATCCAAACACCCACTTCATCTAACACTCGTGACATCAAATAAAATAACTTTAAGAAAAACTAAGAACGAATTAAGAGACGTATTCCAAGGTTCAGGTTACTAGTTGACGAATTAAAAAATTAAATTACATTATATTATTTGTTTACAAACACTAATTCGATGTTATTTATTTTAAAGAATTAAAATAAAAAAATATTTTAATATTATCCTTTTAAATGTTTTTATTTCAAAAAGATTTCACATCGTTGAAGATAAAAGAAAATGCTTTAATTTGGCATCCAGAGAGCATACGTACACAAGGGAGATCCAATAGAGTATCTAAGGTGCTATTAATCTTCATTAAAAATAAAGAAGCTAAACAGTCAAATTCATTTCATTGTCTATTATAATATAATCAACAGTGTTTTTTTAAAAAAAAAATGGTTTTTATTTCATCTTCAGCTATTTAGAATTCAACTTTGTTATTCAAAATCTCCTCACCGATTTGATGAGGTATTATTATTATTGTCATAATTATTAAAAGACATTGTCACCCACAACGATTCATTGTGAATTATAATAGTAATCTCTTTGTTTTTCCCCTTTATATTGAATTTTTGTTATTTTTTTTTATCTATCTCATATTTGGTCTGGTTTAGAATCAACTTTCTAATTTATTTCCCTTTATTTTGTCTTTTTTAGAGGGTTAACATGGTTTACAAGTTTATTAAGGTTACTCAAGTTATCCCGGTTTACAAATATGATCGGTTTTTTTAAAGAAAACATTGAACTTGACTTTGTTAGTGTTTATTATATAGTTAAAAATAGTTTTTTTTTTTTAAAATCATGTTATTGAACTTTATAAAATTCATGGACTTGTTCACAAGTTTGGTTGATTGATTTGGTTCGCGAGCCTGACGAGTTTACCTTTTTTATTTTATGCATTGTTACTGGGATAATTGAAAATTCAGTATTATAGCTAGTTTCGTTTTGCTTTCTATGAGGTTACTATGAAAAACAAATATCAGTAATGAGTTAGTAATGGGTTGGTGTTCAATTTTACAATCATCTATGTATAGTATATCTATCTTAAAGTGGGCTTGTAAAATATGATCTCCTTGTCTGTATTTAGAACCCAATGATCTACGTCCAAAGTGCATGGCAGATTCTGGTTGATATCTCGAGGATGTTACCATGGGAGTGCCTAACTGAACTAGCCACATGCATAGTGCACGTAGAATGGCTTCAAGCAACATTATATTCGTTAAGGAATCATTTCATTTAAAATTTAAGCTGATAGGTGAGGCTCCAGAATATAATTTATATTATTCTCTAACAACCCGGAAAGCGCACTTTGGGGGCCCAGAGAGTGGGTTAACCCTGGCTGTCCCAGGCTCTTACGAGGACACAGAGGATTATAATTCTCTAACATATCCTCTCAAGTGAAAATCCTTTGAGCTTGAAACTTACATATGCTCACATTATCTTGTGCTTGATTTTTTAATCAAATAGAATGGGAGTGTTAAGATTCGAACTAGTAACCACTGAGTCAACAAGGTTCTGATACCATGTTAATGAACCATCTCATCTGAAAACTTAAGCTGATAAGTGAAACTCCAGAATATAATTCATATTATTCTCTGATAACATCATGGCTAGGATGTTATATTTGAGAGGTCAGAACGTCGTCGTACACTTTCATATGCAAAGCCCACTTGACATCACTTTGCCATTATTGATTCTTCTGCAACTTTACCGAAAGTTTGAAGGCGATAGATTAAATGCATGAATTCCTTTTGCTTTTTCTGAGTGCAGTATCAAGTTTGTTTTTGATTCCATGGAATGAGTGCTCGATGTGATTCCATGTTTTGACAGAAGCTGACCTTGCTTCTGCTTACACGTTTCTGTTGATATAATAAAACGCCACAATATTCATACAAACGCCACAATATATATTTATAAATGTAAAGTTTGATATAATAAATACAAGATTGTCACAAGATACCAACGTTAATAGATTTCAGACCAGTATCTTGAGGTATTAGTTTAGATCTTTGTAATGATGATGAGGAGTTTTGATTTTAGATGATTTGTGGAAGGCTTCTTTTCTCCACAAGCTGGGAGTTCCTGTCCTAGCTAAGCTGTCATCTAATAATTTAATTTAAAATAATTTACTAATTATTTAAGCTGTCATCTAAGCTGCAAGGGGCATATGGCATTAACGATATATATCTCGTTAAAATAATATAAATTATATATTAAGTTGTCATC
The DNA here is from genome assembly GCA_029228605.1 of Salix koriyanagi. NCBI lineage: Eukaryota > Viridiplantae > Streptophyta > Magnoliopsida > Malpighiales > Salicaceae > Salix > Salix koriyanagi. The sequence continues at coordinate 2,482,949 of CM055345.1, forward strand.
TAATAATTTAATTTAAATTAATTTACTAACAAGATATCATGTAATTAATTGATGTGTTGTCATGTGATTAATGGGAAATACATATCGTTTGGGCCTTATGCCTTTTCTCTCTGCTCTCGCCTTCGGGAAAGAATCTTGCTTGGGCACTTTACTTTCGAAAATTGGGTGGCGCAGTGTTCTCTTTGTTTGAAAGGGTGATGGATTGGTAAAGAAATAAATTACATGTTTAATTATAATCATAATAAATTATTTCTCTCCTAATATGTTCTGATTATTTTAATATAAAAAATAAAAATATAAAAATATTATTAAAAAATAATCACTATCAACATAACAAATAAACTTTACATTTTCCATGCAGCTTCTTCACGGATGGTCCACACGTTAAGTTTCATAACATAAACGGACACTTACCATCAAATAAAATAAAGAGTGTTTTTTTTTCATCGAACACTCATGCCATCAAATAAAATAAGTAAAACTAAAAACAAATAGGAAGCTTATGATAGTTAAGAGGTGTGTTCCAAGGTTTTTGGTTACTGGTTGATGAATTAAATATTTATTTTAATATTATTCTCTTAAATATTTTTATTTTAAAAAATTTCACATCGTTGTAGATAAAAACAAATATAATATTTTGCTCCTTCCTACCAGGCAATAGAATAATATATTAATTAATAACAAAATTCTACTCCAGCTTTAATTTATATATTCTTAATGCTATGACACCGAATGCAACCACTAAGCACTATTCTTAATGCTAATGACAGTCAATACTTTGCAGCAATCCTTAACGTTGATGGGGGAGGAGTGAGAGGCATCCATCCTAGCATAGTACTTGCATCTCTTATATTTTCAGACCAGCCTTTTCAAAGTTTCAACAATGGGGTGGGTCCACACGTCAACTCAGTCAGGAATTAGTTTCTGATTCTTTTGTTGAAGTTTTCAATTAGACAAAAGAAAAGCAAATTAGAGGTGTAAAAGCAACTTTGGTAGGTAAAGTTTGTGGCTTCCTTCCTGTTAAACAATACAATAATCGTTGCTACTGTAACATTCTCTTCCAAATCTCATCCCAACTTCCTTGACATTGGTTTCCCGATTTCCCTCATCAAATGTATTAAACCATTGTGATGATCAGTGCTTCCTTCTCGAGTTGAATCGAATCACCTGGAGCTCAACATCTTGCAACACCCTCCTCATTTTTAAACCATATATTCTTCTCTGTTTTTCTGTTCTGTGCTTTCTGTTCTTGTATCACCCCGGGAAACTGCTTCAGGAAACCAGCACTTGAAGCACAACTTGTCAAGGTAAATGATTTATACTCCATCTTCTTCATTTTGTTTTTCACATGTAACTCTGGTTTGAATCTTTCAAGTAAAACACAAGTTATGGAAACATTCCATGCCTTATGGAGTTCCTGCTAAATTGACCCCAAGTTAACCTTGAATTCATTGTTCTTTCTTTTTAGTTTCTTTGCTGTTTGTAACCTATTATTCTATTTCAACCTTTCCTTTTTCATAATTTTTTATTCAATATTTGGACACCTTTTTTTATGTAGGACAAAATGGATAGGCCAAATGATCCGTTTTGGAATGATGTTGAAGATATGAATGATGGAAGCATGAAGTGTAAGTTCTGCGGGCATAAATTTGCCAGCGATACTTCCATTTCGAGTATCAAATGGCATTTGTCAGGAGAGAGAGGGCATGATGTTTCCATTTGTGGTCAGGTTCCTAAAGAGGTTCAAGAAGCAGCATTTCTAGCTATGCATGGTGGCAACAAAAGACATAAAAGCATACCAAGTTCAAGCAATGTTAATGATTATGCCATTTCCACCTTTCCACAAGAACAAGACAATGCAGGGGATGCTGGAAGGATGCAAGTGGGAGTTCAAGGCATGGAAAACACAGGTGAGGGATATTTTCAGCAAGTCCCAAACATTGGCATTTATGATGTTTTTCTAAGTTTTAGAGGAGAAGACACTCGCAAAACAATTACAGATCATCTCTATTCTGCCTTAATCCAAGCCGGAATTCATACTTTTAAGGACGATAATGAACTCCCTAGAGGAGAAGAAATCTCCCCCGCAACTTCTCAGGGCAATCGAAGGATCAAGGATTTCTGTAGTGGTATTCTCCAGAAACTATGCTTCCTCTGGATGGTGTCTTGACGAACTAGTAAAGATTATGGAGTGCAGGCAGAAAACTCACCAGGTTGTTCTTCCAATATTCTATGATACGAATCCTTCAGATGTCCGCAAACAGACCGGTAGCTATGCAAAAGCTTTTGATGAACATGAAGAACACTTCAAGGAAGAAATGGAGAAGGTCAACAGGTGGAGAGAAGCTCTTACACAGGCTGCAAATCTATCTGGAAGGGTTTTACACAATGAGACAAATGGGTATATCTTTATCTCTCTGTCAAAATCCACTTGCACATATCAAAAGAAACAATCTTTTTATTATTATCATTTTTATATTGATATTTCCACTTCGATTAAATATTAGTTTTTAATTGCAATATATGTAGATGTAGCAAATATCTATGGTTTTTCAAAATAATTCTCCAACTAGTAGGGTTATAAAATTTAATAAGTTCTTTTTAATAATCATTATTATTCTCAAGCTTTCGTCTGAGTGATAGATGTGTAAACACTACTTTTTCCATCAATATTTTTTGTTATTTATCCTTTAATATTATGTTGATTTATAATTTAGAGTTAATAATTTATTTTAATCTATTTTTTGTGGTTATTTACTGTCAAAGTATTCCACTTTACTAGAGAGGGTTGCTGAGATATTTTTTGGTTTTTAATTTGTTAAACGCAAAATAAAACAAAGTAGAGAGGGATATTTTCCTATTTTATTTTTTTAAAATCAATTTTTTGAGTTTAATTTTCTTAAGGTAATAAGAGTTTTTTTTTTCAGAGGTGAAAATAATTTAAAAATTGAGTTTTCAATCTACTTTTTATGTGGATATTTCAGTAAAAAAAACAAAATGGTATTGGGTTGGATTCCAAGATAAAAAAAAAAAAAAAAAGCAAAATTTAATGTCAAGTATTCCACTTTACGAGAGGAGTGTTGCTTATATATTTTTGGGTTTTTAATTTGTCAAAAGCCAAAAAAAAAAAAAGTTCAGCGGCATATTTTCCTGATTTGATTTTTTAAAATCAATTTTAAGATTTTCTACGTTAAGAAATTATTTTCTTAAGTTGAAAAATGAGTTGGGGGGGGTATGTACAATAGAGTAAAAGAATTTGATGCCTTCTGATTTAATTGATCAGAGAGGGGTGTGCAATCTGCACTTTATATAGACTTCATGTTTACAAGAGAGGAAGAGATAAGAATTGACAGATGATCTAGCTATCTAGCTACTGATTAGTTACAACTCTAATTAGCTTTACATGATCTTCAAGTGATAAGCTGGAGGTGCTGCATTGCCGTGATCTCCAAGAGTCCTGCAGTATTCAACTACTGATTAAATCCCAGAATCCTTTTGGCTTTGAATGTCATCCTTATCATTCCCCCGCAAACTAGCAGGGATAGTGATCACAGATAGTTTGTCCCTTAGAAAACAGAACCTGTCTGCCGTATGACCCTTTGTGAAGATATCTGCAGGTTGAATTGCCGAAGGGACATGTTGTAAGACTATATCTTTGTTTGCAACCTTTTCTCGCACAAAGTGGTAATCCACCTCAATGTGTTTGGATCGGGCATGGAAAAATTGGGTTAGCTGCAAGTGCAAGAGCACTGACATTGTCACACCAGACAACCGGAGCTGATTCAAGGGAGATTCTCAGTTCACATAGGAGCATACGTAACCAATATACCTCAGCTGTCACCAATGCCAAACACCTGTATTCTGCCTCAGTACTGGATTTGGACACAATGGGTTGTTTCTTTGCTGACCAAGAAATGAGATTAGGACCTACAAACACACCATACCCACACGTTGATCGTCTGTCATCTGGATCGCCAGCCCAATCCGAATCGCAGTAAGCATTGACAGTAAATGAACCAGACTTGTAGAAGAGACCATGATCAAGTGTTTGTTTCAAATATCGCAGAACTCTTTTAGCTGCAGTCCAATGAGTTGAAGTTGGTGTCTGCATGTGTTGGCATAGTTGGTTAACAGAGTATGCAATATCGGGCCTGGTGAGAGTGACATACTGGAGAGCACCCACTGTTTGTCTATATTCCGATGGGTCTTGCAAAGGTTCCCCATCGAATTTTGACAATTTTGAACCCGAGACACAGGGAGCTCGATATGGGCGAATGCCAAGGAGATGAACACGGTCTAGCAGATCAATAATATACCTTGTTTGTCGAAGATGTAACCCAGAAGAGTCACGAGTGGCCTGTATACCCAGAAAGTAAGCCAATTGACCAAGGTCCTTCATAGCAAATTGTTGTTGCAAGCTAGCAATAATTGATTGAATAAATCGTTTATTATTGCAGGTGACTAAGATATCGTCGACATATACCAGTATAAACGCATGAATCGAGGCTCGATGGAAGGTGAACAGAGACGGATCAACCTGCGAGCTGAGAAATCCAAGTGACAGTAAAGTCGATGACAGTCGATTGAACCATGCCCTAGGGGCTTGCTTCAAGCCATAGAGCGATTTGTGGAGTTTGCAGACAAATTGTGGGTGTTCAGAGTCTTCAAATCCTTTTGGCTGGGTCATATATACTTCTTCTTCGAGTATTCCATGAAGGAATGCATTTGACACATCCAACTGTCTAATGTCCCAATTGAAAGAGACTGCAATTGAAAGCACCATTCGGACCGTGGATGGCTTGATTACAGGGCTGAATGTCTCTTGAAAATCAATTCCACTTCTCTGGAGATAACCCACAGCCACTAATCTAGCTTTGTGGCGATCAATGCTTCCATCGGGTTTCCGTTTGAGCTTAAATACCCATTTGCAGGGCACCACATTTGTACCAGGAGGGCGTGGACACAGTGTCCACGTTTCATTCTTCAACAAGGCCTTGAATTCACTTGCCATGGCATCCTGCCACTCTGGGATATGTGCTGCTTGTCCGTAGGTTCTTGGTTCTGCAATCATCACACCTGCATGCAAAGCTCGAAGGGGGTGACGAGTTGTGTAATTCTATTGGAAATCAGTGAAGGCACGGGGCTTTGAATTTCCCGTTTTTGACCTGGTGATGATGCCAGTCGGGGAATTGGGACAAGGGGAATCAATTACAACTGGTGGTGCAATGGAATTAGAAGGGATGGGAGGCCGAGGTATAATTTCTTGGTCTGGTTGCCTCGGAGAAGGGACTGATTGTGCTTGAATTTCAGAGCTTGTGCCATGATTAGAGGTGGGAGAAGAAATTGAAACAGTAGCAGTAGAAGTAGCGGGTAAGAAATTAAATGAAGGAGGAGAGAAGGATAAAGGTTGAGTATTTGTCATACCTGAGGAGTCCACACAAGAGTCGGGCCCAGTGAAAATTGAGTGATCAAGAGCTGGAAAAATTCCTTCATCAAAAATTACATTTCGTGATATATAGAGTCGCCTGGATAACGGATCAAGGCACCGAAAACCTTTGTGATTAGAACAATATCCAATGAAAATGCAAGGTTTGCTACGGTAAGATAATTTATCAACTGAATAAGGACGAAGACAAGGGAAGCATTGACATCCAAAGGTATGAAAAATATGAAAAATCAGGTGAATGTTGAAACAATTTTTCATAAGGGTGAAGTGTAGTCAAGAATTTTGGTGGGTAAACGATTAATAATGAATATTGACGTGAGAAATGCGTCGACCCAAAAGATTTTGGTAAACCAGATTGAGCAAGGAGAGTGAGTCCCATTTCCATAATGTGACGATGTTTTCTTTCCGCGAGACCATTTTGTTGGGATGTATGTGGACATGAAAACCGATGAAAAATCCCATTGGTCGATAAAAATTGCTTAAAGGCAATAGAACAATATTCCCCCCCATTATCACTTTGAAATTGTTTAATGGTTGAATTAAATTGTTTTTCCACTAAGAGCTTGAATTTGACAAACGTAGAGAAAACATCGGATTTATTTGAAAGAGGGAAAAGCCAACAAAATCTTGTGTGGTCGTCAATAAAAATTACATAATACCGACAACCATTGGATGATGGAGTGAAAGTAGTCCACACATCAGAATGAATTAATTCAAGTGGTTTTGATGACTCCCTTGATGAATCTGAAAATGGCAATTGTTTTGATTTTCCTAATTGACAAGATACGCAAACCCCATGTTGTTTGTTTTTGGAATTAATAATTGGAAGAGAGAATTTAGAAATGACACGATTTAAGATAGTTGCCGAAGGATGTCCCAAGCGACAATGCCAAGTTGAAGTAGAAGCCTTGACCCCAACGGTCATGGTGAAAGCATGTAATTTGAATCTAGATGATGAAATTTGACGAAGGTTGATTGGATACAATCCATTTTCACTTGGGCCCGTCAGAAGTGTGTTCCCCGTCAGCATGTCCTTCACAGAAAAATAGGAACCAGTGAGTTCAAAAAGCACATTATTATCCTTGCAAAATTTATTGATAGAGATGAGGTGAGCCGAAGCAGCTGGACAACAAGCTACATCTTTTAAATTAAGAATGGAAGAGGAAGTTTGAATGGCAGTGTTTCCAGTATGAGAAATTTGCAGACCTGTCCCGTTACCTATACCCACAGAATCGTCCCCTTCATATGGCTGTGAACTGTCAAGATTATTCAGATCAGAGGTTACATGGATGTTGGCACCACTGTCAGCATACCATTGGTTTTGATTGAGATAAGTGGTATTGGCTTCTGCAACCATGGCAGCAAGTTCAGTTGGTGGATGGCGTCCCTGAAAGAGTAGTTCATTCTGTTGAAACAATCAAGAGTTTGATGTCCATCTCGCTTGCATATTTGGCAGGGAGAGCGTGAGCGAGATGGAGTGGACGTAGGCGTCGATGTGGATGATGGCAGATGGGGTAGTGGCTGGCGAAAATTAGAGGTACCAGACGAAGACCCTTTCAGTGGTGCATTAAATCGAGTCTTGTTGTTGCCTCGAAAGTTTGATCTGGAACCAGGTTTGTGCGAGTAAAAGGCATAAGAACCTGTTTCTCGTTGGATGAGTCCAGGTCGTGGAACTTTTCGCATTAGATCAAAGTTCAATAATTCTGCATGAAAGTCAGAGAATGACATGGACTTTTCTTTGGCCAGTAGCATGTATGTCGTGACAAATGAATGAAAGGAAGAGTTGAGACCATTGAGAACAGATAAGATAAGATCAGAGTCATCAATTGGTTTTCCCACCGCAGACAACTCATCAGCGAGAGATTTCACGGCATCTAAGAATTGTTGGCATTGCATGGAGCCTTGCTGTAGGGATTGCAATTTCCTTTTGATAAGGGAAATACGAGATGTGGAAGGTGCAGCAAAACGTGCACCAAGGGCTTGCCAAGCAAGCCGAGATGTCTCAAGGCCATAAATGGTGGAAACCACTCCAGGAGACAGTGAAGATATGATCCAGCCGAGAATAGTTTGGTCTTTATATTGCCAAATCGCTTACCCAGAATCACGAATTCCTTGGGCTTGATTTTCAGGACTGGAGAATTGAGGAGGACTAGGCTCTGACCCGTCAACTATGCCCATGAGACCATAGCTGCGAAATAAGGGGAGCAACTGGGCACTCCAAGCAAGGAAATTTGTTCCATCAAGTTTTATAGAAATAACTTGAGCAGGAAGATGAAAAGCAGCGGAAGATGCACTGTCTTTGATGATAGACATTGAATCGGTAGAAGCGTTAGCTAGAGTATGCTCTGATACCATAAAAGAATTTGATGCCTTCTGATTTAATTGATCAGAGAGGGGTGTGCAATCTGCACTTTATATAGACTTCATGTTTACAAGAGAGGAAGAGATAAGAATTGACAGATGATCTAGCTATCTAGCTACTGATTAGTTACAACTCTAATTAGCTTTACATGATCTTCAAGTGATAAGCTGGAGGTGCTGCATTGCCGTGATCTCCAAGAGTCCTGCAGTATTCAACTACTGATTAAATCCCAGAATCCTTTTGGCTTTGAATGTCATCCTTATCATAGAGTACTCCTCTGAACTCAGTGATTCTAGTCTCATATGAAACATAACACCCTAACTCACAATTTTTACGAAGGATTTTAAAGTTCAGATCAACATTGAACAACAATTTTGTCCAGTAACACACAACTTAACCTATTTTCGGATTGTTTTTGCATATCTAACAACTTATACGTCGTTGATGTCTTTCTTTCTCTGAACAGATATGAAGCGGAGTTCATTAAAAGGGTTGTCAGTGATGTAGCTTGTAGATTGGGAAACAAAACCTTGCACGTAGCCAAGCAGAACATGGTTCGAGCGAGGATAGAGCCAGAGGAGGAGCACGATGTGGAGAATAGTGGAAGATTAGTGCAGCCACGTGCAGGAGCTAGATCTTCTGAAAGTCTGAAATGCAACAAGACTAAAGGAGTTCCATTTCCTACTAGCTCTAATCAGCCAGAGGATAAAGCATTTGAAGAGAACAAGGAGAAGATATGGTCTCTGTTGATGGATGATGAAGTCTCAACTATTGGCATTTACGGGATGGGGGGCGTTGGTAAAACAACATTATTGCAACATATCCACAATGAGCTTCTACAAAGACCAAATATTTGTGATCATGTTTGGTGGGTGACTGTGTCTCAAGAATTCAGCATTAATAAACTGCAGAATCTTATTGCCAAACATCTTCATCTAAACCTTTCAAGCGAGGATGATGATCTGCATAGAGCTGCCAAATTGTTAGAAGGGCTAAGGAAGAAACAAAAATGGATTCTCATTTTAGATGATTTGTGGAATAATTTTGAGCTATACGAAGTGGGAATTCCTATCCCGTTGAAAGGATGCAAGCTAATTTTGACGACTCGATCACAAATGGTTTGTGATCAGATTGATTGCCAACACAAAATCAAAGTCAAGCCCCTTTTGGAGGGAGAATCTTGGACTTTGTTCAAGGAGAATCTTCGACGTCACATGGCACTTTCAGATGAAGTGAAAGGAATTGCAAAAGCTGTTGCAAGGGAATGTGCTGGTTTGCCATTGGGAATTATTACAGTGGCGGGAAGCTTGAGGAAAGTGGATGATCTCCATCAGTGGAGGAATACATTGAAGAAATTAAAAGACTCAAGAACTGGGGACATGAAAGTATTCAAGTTATTGAGGTTTAGTTATGATCAGTTAGGTGACTTAGCACTAAAAAAATGTCTCCTATACTGTGCATTATTTCCTGAAGATCATTGGATTGAAAGGAAGGAGCTGATAGGCTATTTGATTGATGAGGGAATAATTGAAGGAATGGGGAGGAGGCAAGATGCATTTGACGAGGGCCACACGATGCTCAATAGACTTCAAAATGTCTGCCTATTGGAAAGTGATACAAGATATGGTGGTAAATATGTCAAGATGCATGACTTGATTAGGGACATGGCCATCCAAATAATGCAAGAAAAGTCTAAAGTCATTGTTAAAGCAGGTGCACAATTAGAAGAACTGCCAGATGCAGAGGAGTGGACGGAGAATCTCACAAGAGTTTCATTAATGAGAAACAGTTTTGAAGAAATTCCTCCCAGCCATTCACCAATGTGTCCAAATCTATCAACACTATTTCTACGTGATAATGAAAAGTTGAGTCTTATTGCGGATTCATTTTTCAAGGAATTCTGTGGGCTCAAGGTCCTCGATTTGTCTAACACAGCTATTCAAAAGTTGCCAGAATCTATCTCTGATTTGGTGAGTCTCACTGCATTATTGCTCACTGATTGTGAGATGTTAGGAGATGTTCCATCATTAAAGAAACTCATGGCACTGAAGAGGTTGGATCTCTTTCAGACTGAGCTTGAAACGATGCCAGAAGGAATGGAATGCCTAACCAACCTGAGGTGTCTTAGAATGAATGCATGCTATAAAATGGAGTTTCCGAGTGAAGTATTACCAAAACTCTCTCGCCTGCAAGTCCTTGCACTAGACATGTTTTTGATAACAGTTAAAGGAAGGGAAGTAGGATCCTTGGGAAATTTGGAAACTTTGGAATGCAATTTTGAAGGTCTCTCTGACTTTGTGGAGTATCTTAGATCTCGGAATGGGATCCGATCACTAAGCACATGCAAAATCTCAGTAGGAACAATTGATAGATTTGATTGGGAATATCTTGATTATTTCCCAAGTAAAACAGTTTTCTTGGGTAATTTGAATAACAACGCAGATAGAGATTTTCCGGTCAAGTTCTTAAATGGCATTCAAGGACTATATTGTGAATGCATCGATGCAAGAACTTTATGTGATGATTTGTCATTAGAGAGTGCAACTGAACTGGAGATCATCCGCATTGTGGAATGCAATAGCATGGAGAGCTTCTTTTCATCTTCTTGGTTTTGCCCTGCTCCACTACCGTCTCCATCTTATAACGGTATATTTTCTAGTCTTCAAGAATTTCATTGCCATGGATGTAGAAATATGAAGAATTTGTTCCCTCTGGTCTTGTTGCCAAACCTCGCGAACCTGACACATATTAGAGTTGAAGAATGTGCGAAATTGGAGGAGATAATAGGAGCAACCGGATCAGATGAAGAAAGCAGCACTGAATTCAAATTCCCGGAGTTAAGATCGCTGTACTTGGTTAAATTACCAGAACTGAAAAGAATTTGCAGTGCAAAACTGATTTGTGATTCTGTGGAAGAAATTTATGTTTCTGAGTGTGCGAAAATGGAGGAGATAATAGGAGGAACAAGAACAGATGAAGAAGGGGTTATTGGTGAAGAAAGCAGGGAATTCAATCTCCCGAAGTTAAGATCGCTACGCTTGTCATATTTGCCAGAACTGAAAAGAATTTGCAGTGCAAAACTGATTTGCGATTCTCTTAAAGTAATTATCGTCGCAAACTGTGAGAAGCTGAAGAGGATGCCAATTTGTCTTCCGTTGCTTGAAAATGGGCACCCATCTCTCCCCCCTTCTCTTGAACTGATCGAGGCATACCCAACAGAATGGTGGGAGAGAGTAGTGGAGTGGGAGCATCCTAACGCAAAGGAAGTCCTTCGTCCCATTGTAAACTTGTGGCCATAAACATTTACTGTCTGTACTAATTAAATTTCAAAAATAGAAAGCATCATAGTACTTGTGATCACATTTATCAAACACCTAGTCTAAAGCATTGTATACTTTCCTTCGTTAGATTAGATAATAAAATTACAAGACCGGGAATTTTGAATTTTTAAGGATATATTTGGAATAAAATCTCATTTCCTCATGTCTTTTTATTTTGAGCGCATAAATTCATCCAATTTTTCTATATTCCTCAATATTTTTTAATTTTTATTTTCTATCAAGACATAGGTTTAGGAACGTGGTTAATTAGATATTTCAAAGTATTTTTTATTTTAAAATATATTAAAACATATATTTTAAAAAATATTTTTAATAACAATACATCATAATAATTTAAAAATATAAAATTAAAATATTACAAAAATACATTGTATCACACTCCCAAAAAAATTCAAAACTTCATTTTTTTTTATTAACATGCGTGTTCGGGCTAACTTGTGCGAACCTTGACTAATCCCACGGGTTCTGAAATTAACGACCATGTAACACTTTAATTGCTATCACATTAGCAACCACAGAGTTCAAACCGGGAACAAACCTCTTACTTAACCGGGAACAAACCTCTTACTTCCAAATTCTTACCACTACCAGCTAGATGGCTTCAAAATTTCAATCTCAATTGGCTTGATGTTGGTGGGTGGGTTTGGAGCATGGCTATTTTTTCTCTTAGGGTTATTTTCTTTTCCCTCTCCATTGAAGCCACCAAGAGATGAGCATCCAATTGGGGACTTATGGTAGTATATATACTTATCTATATATATACTGGAAATTTTTATCAGTAATTTTGCTGCAGTCTCTAGGACAATATACTGTTTTACTTTGAAATTTATTAGCCAGACCATCTTCAGACCGCTGTAGTTGTCGCACCCCAAAAATGGTGGTAATGCGGCGTCGTGGCAACTTGTCCCTGTGATCGGGGAGATTAAATGTCGGGGGATTATTTATTTTTTATAACAAAGGGGAGTCGCCACCTAGTATTATGGTTACTAGGAAACCTAAGACTGGTCTTTCAGAGATTCTCGGGTAAGGGACTGGTTGCGTAAAGGGAAGGTTTTAGCACCCCTAGTACGCCCTACCTAAGGTAAGCTGCTTGACGTTTTTGTTTATCTTATGATTGCTAGGATACAGATATATATAATATATATTTAAATGTTGATGATATATTATCCCTGCCGAATATTTTGGATATCAATCCTTTGGAATTTATCTATCCAAACACCGAAAGTGAATAAGAGCCTATTTATTCCCGCCGAATATTTTGGATAGAATTTATCCAAACACCGAACTATGAATAATAGCATATTATTCCCGCCGAATATTTTGAATAACAACCCTTTAGGATTTATCCACTCAAACACCGATAGTGAATAATAGCATATTATTCCCGCCGAATATTTTGGATAGAATTTATCCAAATACCGAACCATGAATAATAGCATATTATTCCAACCGAATATTTTGCATAGAATTTGTTTATCCAAACTCCGAACCATGAACAATATGAATCACCGAAAAGTTTTTTTATATTTTTTTGAATATTGGCCAATACCCTTTGGATTTTACAAACATGTTGTAAAATCTCAAAATGCAAGAAATGATTTTTCTTTGCAAAATCCATGCTAAAACTCATTTTCTCTTCAAAACCCATGATAATATATTTTTTTCAAAAGAACCACAACTTTTAAAAATATGCTAGTGTATTGGCCTTATGCAAGAAAAACAACACATTTTTTAGATTTTTGTATATAAAAAAAAAAATTTATTTTTATTTTTTATATTTTATTATTATTATATTATTATATTATTATTATTATTATATTATTATTTACGGGTGGGCTGGGCTTGCCAGCCCACCCCTTGGAAATCTGGGCTGCCAGCCCAGACTGTCTCGGGCTGGGCTGTCAGCCCAGAGGAAATGGGAATCTGGGCTGCCAGCCCAGCCTGTCTCGGACTGGACTGCCAGCCCGGAGGAAATGGGAATCTGGGCTGCCAGCCCAGCCTGTCTCGGGCTGGACTGCCAGCCCGGTAGCACCTGGACCGGGCTACGGCCTAAACAGGCCCGAACCCATCTCCTCTCGATTCGGGCTTCCAGCTCAGTGGGCTGGAAGCCCATTTCTAGAAGCAGGCCGGGCGTAAAGCCCGGCCCGAACGGCCCAGCGAGAGTGAACGAATTCACTCTCGCTGGTGCTTGCAGGGATGACAGGGACGATGCACAGTAAATTTTGGAGTGTGATGAATGGTATACCTGTTAACACCTTTGGGTAGAGGACGTCGAGGTGATTCTTCCAGTCGTGGTTTCGTCGGAAATGGCGCCTGTGGCGGCCGGAAAACGTGTTGGACGGTGACGGGCTGCACTTGCTGGCGTCGGGGCTGCTCTGTTCTCTTCGTCGAAGAAGATGGCTGAGATACTGTTTTTGATGGAGGAGACGACGGTGGTGCTGAGGGGGGATATGGGTGGTCGACGGTGCCCCCAGTTGGCCGGCCGAGAGAGAGAGAGAGAGAGAGTTTAAGGAGAGAGAGCTTGCTGGTTTTAGTGAGAGAGAGAGCAGACCGAGAGGGAAGAAAGAGCAGACCGAGAGGGACAAATGGACGAAGATTAAATCAATCCTTGTATGTGGATTTGGCTCTGCAATCTCTCTATTCTTTCTGTGTCTTGCTCATAAATCTCCCGATTATCTTCCCTCTGCTTTTTCAATCTTCTTCTCTGTTTCTTAATCTCGCTCTCTCCCTTCTGTTTCTATTTTGCGTCAAACTTGGCTCTCCAGTTCTCCCCCCCTCTCTTCTTTTCTTTTTTCTCTTTTATTCTCGCCATTTTATAGGCATTGCAGAAGTTACCGTTGCAAGCAACGGTAAGTTCTCTTTTTCTTTTCTTTTTCTGCTGTGACAGGCTTGCCGGTGGCTACATGCAGCGGCTGGTCGGCAGCTATGTCTGCTGCCTTGAGAGGTCAAAGTGTGTTTTGGTCCCTCAATTTATAATTTTTCTCTAATTGAACCTCCATTTGATCTGAATTTATGATTTTGTGCAATTATACCCTGTCAGAACTTCAATATCAACCCTAGCTTTGCGCGACCCTTTTTATTCTGGTCTTTGGTTTCTGATTTTTGCGATTTAAGCCTCAATCACCCATTAAACTCTCAATTTATTCAATTTTGCCCCTGTAACAAGATATTTTTGGATTTTTTTGTTTTTTTTTCTATTTTTTCTTTTTTTCTTCCGAAACACAAAAATAAGTAGGTCAAAATTTGGGTAGCAACAGTAGTAACATTGGAATCTTGAAAACCAACCTGTGAAGCAAATCCACTTCTACATGAACTAAGGCTCCAAAGGTATATGGCACCTTTAGTAAAGATTTCTCAAGGTTAAAATTTCTGAAAGTAGTTCGAATTAATGGTTTGATTCATTTTCTTGATTGTAAAGAAATGGGTTATAATTTTTATGTACAGGAAAGAAGAAATTTGCTGAAGGTTCTGTTGATTGTTAAGCTGCTTACGTGGACACAAAGCTGACTCAAGCAACAATGGAATAAGATTGCAGCAGAGTTAAGTAAGACAGAGAAGTGTATTGCAATGTGTTTCTTTGTTGCTAGTTAATTCAGTTGTAAAGGAGAGGAGATCAATGTAACCTCTTCTGTTAATTGGTTAGTCAGTTAGTTAGTTGACAGTTGTTACAAGTGCAATTCAACATGTGAAACGCATGGGTTCTCTGCACTATATAAGCAGACAATTCATCAAGCATCATATATGCCAAATATAGAGTGAACTGACCTTTTTCTGTATCTCTCATTCTTCCCCAAAAAGCTCTCGGCAAGTTCTTCTTTTTCACTTCTAAAACACCAAAGCAAACACCTGAAAAGTCAATTTCACAGAATCAATTGAAGGTATCTAAAATCAATAGAACTTCAGTTGAAAAACTTACATGGTATCAGAGTTCTAAACTGATTCAAGGAGGGGCGTAAATCTGTGAAAAATCTTCAACCAAAGCAGAATTTTTTCAAGCAAAACATGGCTGGATCTTCAGACCTAAGAACACCAAAGTTCAATGGAAGTAATTACGACTTCTGGTCAGTTAAAATGGAAACTGTTCTAATTGCTTATGATCTTTGGGATGTGATTGAATTTGGCACATTGCCTCAATCAAATCCTGAAGAAGAACCGAAAGAAGGAACCGAGTCGGAAGTTCAAAGGCCGCAGCCTATCGCTGCAACCGATATTTCAAAGGAGATGAAGATCAAAAATGCAAAAGCATTAAGCCTCATTCAAGGAGCAATTTCTGCACTAATTGTTTCCAAGAATAAGGAATGAGAAGACAAAGCAAAAAGGGAGCTTGGGATAATCCGAAGAGAGAGTTCGTGAGGAGACAAAAAGGTTAGAGCGCTAAACTTCAAGCAATTAGAGCCGAGTTTGAGTATATGAAAATGTCGATGAAGAAGACTTAGATGATTATCTTGTTAAGTTTTTTTGACATAATAAACAACCTTAAGTCACTAGGTGAAGATGTGACGTAAATGAGAATTGTTCAAAAATTGCTGATGAGTCTCGACTAGAGGTATAAATCTATTGTCTCAATCATTGAAGAGACAAGAGATCTTGAAATTCTTAGAACCGAAGAGGTTGTAGCATCCCGTCAAGGTATTTGACGAAAGAGAAGGGCCGTATGATGAGAGGGAGAAACAAAGAGGTACCGAGAGAGCATTCAAGTAGCTTGAAGTTAGGAAATAATCGCTTTATGGCAAGTAACAAGGGCTCACAATTTAAACCAAGACAAGGTCGGGCAGTACAAGAGAAAAAACCCGCACACTTGTCATCAAATAGCTGTAATAGACTATGGTTCAAACTGGAATCAAAGAACTGGAGCAAGTTCTAATAATTCCTTCACTTCACGTAATAGACAAGGGAGTAGTAGTCAAAATTCTCGTGAAGCCAAAGTGTAATGTTTGTCGAAACATCACTTTGGAATCTGCAGTATAAAGGAAAGCGGAGGTGCAAGAAATGCAATTATTTTGGGCATAATGCTAAGGATTGTAAACATCACAGTCAAACTAGCAAACTATGCACAAGAAGAGGAGGATGTCTCAACAGAACAATGTATTATGCTTGTCATGCAGCAAGTGTAAAAGATGAAGATGTATGGTTTGTAGATAGTGCATGTAGTAATCACATGACATCTCAAGAGGCAAAACTGATTGACATTAATAGAAAAGTTACCTGCAAAGTGAAGATGGGTTCGGGTGACTTAGTTCAAGCTACTGGAAAGGGAACACTTGTGGTTGATACAAGTCAAGGAAGGAGGTATACTGAAGAGGTGTTGCTGGTTCCAGGTTTGGACGAAAATCTGCTGAGTGTTGGGCAGATGATGGAGGATGGATATTACATTTTATTTGGGGGTAACAAGGCTGTAATTTTTTATGATGAAAGCCTTACCAATGTGTTAACAAAGGTAGTGATGAAAGGGAATAGATGTTTCCCACTCTCTCTTGAGTCAATACTACCTGCAGCAAGAAGAGCTTCAATAGTTGAAGAATCATGGATTTGGCATAGAAGGCTGGGTCATTTGAACTTTGACAAGTATGCGTGAAAAATGCAGCGTAAGAGAATGGTTACTGGATTGCCTATCTTAACAAGCATTGATGTCTGTGTGTGAGGGATGTGTTCTCGGCAAGCATAAAAGAGAGATGTTTCCCAAAGAAGGAAGTTGGAGAGCCAAGCAATCCACTTGAATTGATTCACACCGATTTATGTGGACCAATGCAAAGCATGAATCAAGTGGAGGTAACAAATACTTTATCACATTTATTGATGATTTTTCAAGAATGTGTTGGGTGTATTTCTTGAAGAATAAATCAGGAGCATTAAATGTGTTTAAAAAGTTTCAAGCCTTTGTTGAATTGCAAAGTGGGTTCAAAATAAAGAAGTTGAGAAGTGACAGAGGAGGTGAGTATACTTCTATTGAATTCCAGAAATTTTGTGAAGATCAAGGGCTGGAAAGGCAGTTAACTGTGGCTCATTCTCCTCAGCAAAATGGAGTTGCTGAAAGGAAGAATAGAACCATAGTTGAGATGGCTAGATCAATGATGAAGGAGAAGGATATTCCTGTGGAGTTTTGGGCCGAAGCTGTTAATACAGCAGTGTATTTGCAGAATAGATGTTTTACAACATCAGTGGCAAATCTAACTCCTTTTGAAGCATTTACAGGAAGAAGGTCAGGCATCAAACACCTCAAAGTGTTTGGATGTGTATGCTATACTCATGTCCCAGCTTGTCTAAGAAAGAAGTTTGATGACAAAGCTGAGAAAGGAATATTCATGGGTTATGGCAGCTGCGAAAAAGGTTACAGAGTTTATGTTCTGCAATCTAATAGAATTGTGCTATCTCGAAGTGTGGTTTTTGATGAAAACAATAAGTTTTCATGGAAGGAAGGGTATGAAGAGGAAAAGAATTTCATTCTCTTGCATCTAGTGCTTCAAGGCAATGAAGAAGAAGCACATACTGAAAGCATTCAGTCAAATGATGGTGAATGCTCTCGGAAATTGCGTAAATCGGAGATGTTAATGAAGACAAACGAGCTCAAGGTCAAGGTTCAATGTTTCAACTCCAAAGTAAAGATAAGAACACTCGGAGGATATATATGCTAGATGTAATCTAAGCATGGCAGAACCAGAAACCTATTCAGAAGCATCTAAAAAGGAAGTGTGGCAGCAAGCCATGAGGGAAGAATTGGAGATGATCGAGAAGAATGATACATGGGATCTTGTGGACAGGCCTAATGAAAAGCCTGTCATTGGGGTCAAATGGGTGTTTAAGACCAAGCTAAACCTAGATGGGACAATCAACAAGTACAAGGCTAGACTTGTAGCTAAGGGGTATGCTCAAAAGCCTGGAATTGACTACAATGAGACTTTTGCGCCAGTGGCTAGACTGGACACAATTCGAACTCTAGTAGCTCTTGCAAGTCAGAAGAACTGGAAATTATTCCAGTTAGATGTTAAATCAGCATTCCTAAATGGGATGCTTGATGAAGAGGTATTTGTTGAACAACCCGAGGGGTTTGTAGTTCAGAAAGCAGGCCACAAGGTTTATAAGCTGAAGAAGGCTTTGTATGGTCTTAAACAGGCTCCTAGGGCTTGGTATAGTGAGATTGATGCATATCTCACTATGTGCAAGTTCAAAAGAAGTGCTAGTGAAGCTACATTGTATACAAGGTCTGATGGTGATGGAAATCAGATCATTGTATCCATTTACGTGGATGATATAGTATTTACAGTAGCAGAGTGAGAGCATGATGAATGAATTCAAAAGAGAAATGATGCAGAGGTATGAGATGACTGATCTTGGTCTTCTCCATCATTTTCTGGGAATGGGAGTAATGCAATCTGATAAATGCATATTCATTCACCAAAGTAAATATGCAAGGACCTTACTTGAAAAGTTTGGGCTTGTTGATTGCAAACCCAGCTTTCAACCCCACCGGTTATGGCGAGAAACCGAGGAAGGAGGATGGAAGTGAGCTTGCGGATGAAAATGTTTACTGTAAGAATTGTGGGTAGCTCGCTGTATTTGACAAAGCAACAAGGCCCCGACCTCATGTATGTCTGCTAGTTTGTTGTCTAGGTTTATGAATAAACCAACAAAGAAGCACATGGGAGTTGCTAGAAGAGTCCTTAGATATGTTCAAGGAACTCTTGACTATGGGATAGAATATGTCAAGCGAAAAACAAAGAAGACTTGTGGGGTTTTGTGATGCAGATTGGGGTGGAAGTGAAGATGACAGTAGAAGCACTTCTGGCTATGCATTTGGCTTTGGAAGTGGAGTATTTTCATGGGCATCACTAAAGCAAAATACTGTGGCATTATCTACTGCAGAAGCCGAGTATGTCTCAGCTTCTGAGGCAACTACACAAGTTATATGGCTAAGGGATGTGCTTAATGATCTAGGTGAAGTGCAAGCAAATGCAACATTACTATACTGTGATAACATGTCAGCAATTGCGATGACAAGAAATCCAGTATTCCACCAGAAAACAAGGCACATAAACAGAAAAATCCATTTTGTAAGGGAAGCAGTTCAAGGAGGCATAATTGACATGAAGTTCTGCCGAAGTGAAGATCAAATGGCAGACATATTCACTAAGAGTTTGCCTAAGGATAGATTCAATCTATTGAGGTCTATGCTTGGTGTCAAACCAGTAAGCATCTTAGGAGGGAGTGTTGATTGTTAAGCTGCTTACGTGGACACAAAGCTGACTCAAGCAACAATGGAAGAAGATTGCAGCAGAGTTAAGTAAGACAGAGAAGTGTATTGCAATGTGTTTCTTTGTTGCTAGTTAATTCAGTTGTAAAGGAGAGGAGATCAATGTAACCTCTTCTGTTAATTGGTTAGTCAGTTAGTTAGTTGACAGTTGTTACAAGTGCAATTCAACATGTGAAACGCATGGGTTCTCTGCACTATATAAGCAGACAATTCATCAAGCATCATATATGCCAAATATAGAGTGAACTGACCTTTTTCTGTATCTCTCATTCTTCCCCAAAAAGCTCTCGGCAAGTTCTTCTTTTTCACTTCTAAAACACCAAAGCAAACACCTGAAAAGTCAATTTCACAGAATCAATTGAAGGTATCTAAAATCAATAGAACTTCAGTTGAAAAACTTACAGGTTCCTTAACACAAATACAACAAGAGAACTCTCAAGGCATTATATTAAGGATTTCTCGATGCCTTCACACTTCATATTTTTATTGTTATCTTCCAAACCTTATAGCTTCTTCTTCTTTTGGTTTATTGATTGCTCTGTTTATTTATTATTTGTATTAAAAGTTTTAATTTGTCTACTATATATATATTTCATCTGGGATTGGATATTATTTGTATTAAAAGTTTTAATTTGTCTACTATATATATTTCATCTGGGATTGGATGGCTATCTCTGGAGTCAAATCGTGAAGACAAAGCTCTTATATGTTTGCGTGCAAAAACTATCAAAACCCTTTCTCCACGTCATTTAATTAAATGAATTCATGACCTTTAAAAACAACATTTTATATATATTATCTTGGAAAACTCAAAATACAATGGAGATACAATTTGTTCATGTGGTACACCATGAAGATTGTTTCATGTTTGTTCATGTTGTACCTCATGCTTCATAAATTCAGCTGATGAGAATTGGTTCCTTTACCAATAAAATATACTATTTTCCTGTTTCTCTATGACCAGTGGATTGGACAGGAGGAGTTCTGTTTTCCTGTTTCTCTATGACGAGTGGATTGGACAGGAGGAGTTCTGTAGTAAGCTGGGATGGTTGCCGGGAAGAATGTTGCTCTAATTCCTTCTTCCTTCAGTATAGGGAAGATGATGCCTGATCCAACCTGAAAGACGACAAAAATAAAAATAAAAATAAAAATTTAAGTGTTTGTCTGGGAAACTTACGGTGAGAATAAAAGTTCAGACAAATAAGTTTCTGATAGTAAAAGTAATGAAAGCTGGAGATACAGACCAAAACTAGTTTAGCCGCAATACACATGCGTTTTGGTGTAGGAAATGGAAGCAGTAAGCTGCCAACAGCATAGGCAAGCATGGCAAAGCAGTGGAAAATCAAGCTTAACGGGTTAGTGTTTAGACCAGACAGAAGAGCCATCAGTCCATCTGAGAACACGCCTCCAAGGCTCAAATAATTGAAGAATGCTTCTTTCATTTCCTTCCTTGCTGGGTCCTGATCCGATGAAGAGAATACTTTGTGTAGGGTGCTCGCCAATGTATTTATTGCAAATGCCGATGGCTGGAACCAATATTAAGTTATTAGCATCTACCGATCACATAGAAATGCTTGAAACATGAAGTTTCTTTAAGCAATTCCTGTTCAAAATTTGTTCTGAGGAAGATTGGCCAGAGAAATTTTAGATAAGCAAGTGCTGATACCTTACGCAGAACGCAAAAGGACTCCAGATATTTGCAAATGGAATCTGCATTGCTAAGATCGTTCAGAGGCCTAAGAAGATCTCGCAGTAGGACAACATCAGAAAGTCCCACAGTCATTCCTCCTCCTGTTACAGAATGGCGCATATTCAACGAATCCCCTATCAGAAATGCACCAGGGGTTGGAGAGGAAGACGCAGGCATGATTTTGTTTGGCATTGTTCTTATGTTTCCCTTATCAATCGCACATATAAAAGCATTGTATAGCTCAGGTGGCATCTGAAATGTGCAAATTTCTGCATTAGTTCAAACATATCTTATATATTGAATAAAAAGAACTAGCAAAGATGCTGAAATGTCGTCTTCGACTTTCTGATATTATTAACAACAAATTCATGATCAAGGAACCATAGCGATAGAAAATATGGACAATATGAAACTTTACGTCAAAGTGTGAAATTGACCATGTCTGGATGCAACCTCTAATTCATCTAATCTTAGTCAAAAACTGCTAAAATGTCGACTAGCATCATGAGACATTTTTCATTTTTCTTTCTGATATTATTAACAACAAATTCACAATCAAGGAGTCTCTATAAATCCATCAGAATAAGCTTCAGTTCATTAACATTATGTCAAGCAACTATACATACTTGAGGTGCCACCACTGTTTTCAAGTAGCTTGCCATTTCACCAGTGGAAATAGAAGGTGGTTGCGGGCCAGGTACATCAACTAAACAACGAATTTCATTGCTGCTAATAGGAAAAGCTATGGAAATTGTATCCTTCAAAATAAAGTAGGCACGATTTGCATATGGAAGATTATAATCTTCCAGGACCAAACCGACAGAGTAGGATGGGACTTCAATCTGCAAGAAATGTAATGAGCATGTGTTAGAGAGTAATATTAAACTGTTGTTGGATTGAATTAGTTTTCTGACATGTATCAAAGTCTCAATGACCAAACAGGCACAGGTTTGAATCTTAGAACTCTCATTCTAACTAATTATATTCATACTAATTAAGCCGAAAAGTAATCATGGTCAGTGCAAGTTTTAAGTTTTAAGGTATATCTACCGATCTATGTCAAGCAACTGTTTTCAACTATACATACTAATTATAAAATCGTTGTTGGAGATTCACCTAGAAGGTATATCTACAGGACTATATCTTTATCTGCAAAATCTAAATTTAATGCAAGATTTTCACCTTTGGACTGCAGAGATTGCTTCGTAAATTTGAAAAACAACCATCACATACTATTGTCAGTGAAGCTGAAGCTGCTAACTCCTGGCCTGCCTTTGTTTTGTACAGCACACCTTTCATGCTGCCATTTTCTTCGACAAGAGATGTTACAGTTCCTTGCTCGAGATTAACACTGGATAAAGATCAAAGAAATCTGAGAGAGGGAAATCTTCACATCATGAAATGATACTGATAAAAGAATTTTCAGTCTATGGTTGGTTATATTGAACTCAATACTCTCAGGCTACTCTGTTCCTATAGGTTGCAGGGGAAGGACGAATACTTGGGAAGAGATGCAGCTTTTTCACGCAGTTTTTGAACGAAGCGGCCATGGTGAAAGCCTCTGCCACTCGCATTGGAGGGATATGAAATTGCACTTCTTTTCCCATCTTTGTGAACTGCAGCGAAACTGAAGACTGTCTGAGAATCAGACCCGTCTAGACAATCTGTTACCACACGAAATGTTGGACATATATAAGAGTAGTTGTTGATTAATTCAACGGAAAGTGTGTTCAACAAAATTTCTACAGCTAGTAATTCTTCACCTTCAAGGCCTAACTCGGCCAATTTAATGCAACCCCCGGCATGCAGGAACTCACCAACAATTCTGTCGGGCTCAGTCAAGTCTCTTTCAATGACATTCACGCGCCACCCATCCTGCAGTTGCAGGAGAAGACAATGTTTACTATGTTCTTGTCTTTGAATTATAAGCAAGACCAGGCACTTAGAATTAACTCTTTTACCATTGTGCAAGAGGTAATTACCTTTGCGAGAGCATAAGCAAGAGCTGAACCAGCAACACCAGCACCTACGATGATCACATCAGTATTTCCAGCAAAATTCGATCTGCACACTCCATTTCTAGAGCTTTTCAAATTTTTCTTGGTTGGAGTTTTCTCTGAAGCTTTGATCTTCTCTCTCCTTCTTGAACTGTAGAGTACAACAAACCCGAACAAGAAAGCTGCTACAGCTCCTCCAAATATATGCTTGGAGTCCATTTTTGTTCTTTTAGTTCAAGCTTCCTCTCTCCCTCTCACTCTCTAGATTGGCTTTCTTGTTAAAAGACATGCAAATGGAAAAGTTGTTGATTGGGTTGTCTATCCTCTGCGTGATAAGATTTTTGTTTTCCGTGGAAGTTTATGTGGTTAGAGATTGACTTTCTTGTTAAAAGACATGCAAATGGAAAGGTTGTTGATGAGATTTGTTTTTTTCCTTGGAAGTTTATGTGGTTAGAGATTGGCTTTATTTTATGATAATATTAATTCTATATGAAAGTAATTTGCATGTTTTCTAAATGCAGATGAAATACACACACACACTCCGTCCAAAGCATACTTCATTGTCCCGTATACTCCTCCCCTGCGTATATCCATTATTTGGATTTTAAAAATATTTTTTATTTAAAAATATTTTTTATTTAAAAATATATTAAAATAATTTTTTTTATTAAGAATATATTTGATATTAATACATGAAAATGATTTAAAAACACCAATTTTTTATTTAAAATGAAAAGTAAAAATAAAAAACTTAAATATTTTTTCAAAAATGTGAAGCAGCAGAAATACGGAAAGGAATACGATCAATGTCAATACTCCGTAAATATTTCACAACGAGATTAAATTTCACAGAAAACTCAAAGTTTTATTTGATAATCAATAGCTGAATGGCCAGAGGCTCTTACAATAGTACTTAAAGCAAAAACCCTAACCTAACCCAAGACGGATAAGGAAACAACATAAGACATTAAATTTACCATAAATGGCAAATTTGAGATAAATGCAGAATATGAAAGGCCTATAAATTCTGAGTGAGTATTAATTGACGAAAGTCAATTCGGACTTTGAAATCAAAAGTTATGGCTAAAACAAAACTTTCCTAAAATAGCAAAAATGACAGTTTCGGGGCCGAAATGAAGGAATTTGACCAAAAACCAGTGGACAATCAGGGGCTATGCCGCTGACTTCTTCCGCAAACGGCAAAACGCATCGACTAGGTGAGTTTCGCGTCATTCCGACTTTGACGACCCGGCTGCCGAAGTTGCCTTTGAATTTCGGGTGATCCCTCTTGAGCATGTACGCTTCCGCAACCTGTTCTATATCAAAATGTTTTTGAAATACAATGCCAAAAAGTTACAAAGAATTTGGTTTTCCATCAAACTGGGCTGACCTATCGAAAGAAAATGAAAAAAAGAAGAAGGTGTTTTGGGGGGTGCAAAAGAGTGTAGTTTTGTAGGAAAGAAGTTGGATGATTGGTGAAAGTGGTGGCAACAAAGGGGGGAAATGTTTTTTTTTTTTTCAACTATTTTGGCTTTAAATTTCTTGATAATCAGAGAATGAGATTGACCTCTCCCTCTCTCTCTCTCTATATATATATACTAGTTAATTGCCCGCGCGGTGCCGCGGGTATTTTTTTATATATAATTTAACATAATTAAATCTACAACGATCAATTTATATGATATAAGTCAATAAAAATTATAGATTAAAAGATAAAATGTTTAAAATTTTGAGTTGAGTTTGTCACGTAAGCATAGATTACATCTTTTAGAATATAGGTATTGCGTTATAAACGATAACAAAAGAGCGTGCACTAACATTAGAAAAAAAAGCAAAATATTTGAATAAGAAAAAAAAACTTACTGAAATCATTATTGTGCGTATAATAAAATTATGAAAAATCAATTAATAGAAAGAGCAAATAAAAAAAACAACGAGGGAAAAAGGAAGCAATATTCATTTAAAAATATTCTAACAATAGCAACATCGGAGTCTTAACATTTAAAATTATTATTGCCGCTTGAATAAAAACAACAAAAATTATTAAATTATACCGAGAGAAAAACAAAAAAGCATGAACAAAACAGCAAGTAAGAAAAACCAATTAGAAATTATTATTATTATTATTTTTATCATGAAAGAATAAATAATCACTATTATTATAATAATAGAATACATAAGCACAATTCTTATAATATTAATAATAATCACTATTATTATTATTCTTATTATAACTATTATTATTATGTTAATAATGAAAGAAACAAAAATAAATGAAAGATGAAAAATAACTTAGAAACTTTAACAAAAGATTAAAAAAAATTACCATGGCTATTACTGGCAAAAAAAAAATATCAAATTATCGGGAAGGAAAAAACATAACAAAAGAGTAAGAATGAAAAATAATAAAATTATTATTATTATTATTATTATTATTATTATTATTGTTATTATTATTATTATTATTATTATTATTATTATTATTGTGTTAAATACATGATTATTATTATTATTATTATTATTATTATTATTATTGTATTAAATACACTTATATATACATGGACAAAAGTAGGGATTAAAAAGAAAAAAAGTGTAAGGGCTGAAATGAAAATCAAATATCAAGGGCTTAAATTAAAAAATTCAAAGTCAAAGGGCTGAAATGCAACTTACATTTATTGTCAATTGAAATCAGAGGACAAAATTGAAAAAATCGAAACTTTTGTACCGAATTGATTGAGTTATATACAGCCAACCCGGAAATTAAAAGTCGAAGGACCAAATTGAACTTTGGCATTCCGGAGAGAGAGAAACGTGGTCGGCGACTTCAACCGGCCTCCGCCGCGTCCACGGACATCTGGTGGTTACACGCACCACCGCGGGAGGAAGACCACGCGGCGGCGCATCGTTCTGTCATTCGGTATACCATTTCCGTCCACCGGAGAAGGCCGCACGCGCCGCCTAAACAGGGCGTGAGGCGGGAAACCGGCTGCGCGTGCGTCCCACGCCCTGACAGACGCCGATTATAAAATTCGAAAAATAGGGCCACTACTGCTCCACCCCCCGCACCCAATTAAGTGTTTTTGTCTTATTAGGGGCTAAAACCGTATTTAGCCATTTCCGAAAATAATAAAAAATCCAAAAGTTGCGGCGGGCCGGACCGGACTGGGCCGGTCCGGCCGCGCGCAATTACGCCGGTGCCCCTCACCCGGACGCCTGTTTTTGTCCTATTACCGGGGACTAAATCGTCAATACACTGTTCACAAATGAATATTTAAAAAAAAAAAAGAAAATTAAATGGAAAAACCGGAATTAGCCCCGTACGCCAGCCCCTCGCCCGCGCGCGCCCGAGGGCCATTTTCGGGCGTGCACTGGCGTAAGAATAGTGTAATGTGAGAGGGTGAACAGGGCAAAATCCCACGCCTTTTATTTGTATTGTAATATATAAAAGAATGATTCCTAACGGTTTAACATGGACCATTTCCCAGGCTTTCATGATTGACTGGCAAAGGTTGGTATCAAAATCAGATGGTGGGGGATGTTTAGGGGTAATTGTCACCGTACTCTTGAAAAAAAAAATTTGTTTTTAAATTAAAAAAATTTAGTATTTTTATATAATTTTAATGTGTTAATATCAAAAATAATTTTTAAAAAATAAAAAACTATTATTAATAACTAATTAAGTATGACCTGATTGTAAATAAGTTTTTTAAGGATTGAGGACTTGAATGTAATTTATAAGAGGATTAAAATTCAAGACTTAGAAAAATCAAGAATATATTAACTTGACTCAATAAATTTCTAAAAGTATTATAAAATACTATATATTATATTATTCAATACTTAGAAAAATCAAGAATATTTTTGATATCTATATAAAAAAGAATGTTATAAATATGTTGTGCGAGTTGTATATAAATCCTAAAGACATTAAAGCCTCGTCTAATTTTAATAATTTTTAATAATTTAATACGAATAAAAAATAAAATAAAAAATTAGAAGATTATCGGTGAGTTTCTCAACCATAGAACACTGATTCTACCTCCGGAAGCTTCTAGGACAGTGTTCATTCTTAATGCAACGACCCGGTCAATCCGCTTAGCACATTAATACAACAATAATTAATCATTATTGAGCTGACTTCTGTAATGCTATAGCTAGCTGCTGTAACAAGTTCTTCTACTTCTGATCTCATCATACCGATTCTCCCAACCTGATTTGAGCTGTAAAAGGGGAGCAGAGCCGATCCTTGCTGCTCCAGCTGTAGCGAAGCAGAAAGAGTCGATCGCCAAACAAAAAGTTGTGTTTCAGTTTTCACAAGATGGGTGAGCACTTGGTGTTATTATTTTTGTGTACAACCCTATGACTAGATCGAGTTGTAATCAGAGATTAGACTCTGTAATTATTAATGTTACTTTTGTTCTTGATTATTTTTTCAGGGAATGCAAGTTCGATGGGATCAGGTGACGGCTTTACAACGATCCTTAGCATTGATGGGGGAGGAGTGAGAGGCATCATTCCTAGCATAGTCCTTGCAGCTCTTGAAGCTAAGCTTCAGGTTATAGAATCGAAAACTTAAGCGTTACCTTCATGTTACTTTTTAACAACATCCTGTTGAGCACTAAGCTGCTCAAGATCAAACAGTATATAAGAGCATTTCATCAAACATCATGTAAGCAATACAGAAATATAAAATCTTACCTCTCTCTCGGCAATCTTGCATTCCCAGCTTTCTAAGTTTATTTTCCATCTTCCTCTCAAGCAAAACAACCTGCAAACAAATCAACACAAATCAAGTCAATCAACACATCCATCACAGAATCCCTTGTTGTTAAATCCTAATTTCCATTTTTTGTTGTATATATATATATACATATAGGTGTTGGATGAGGAAAACAAGGACGCGAGGATTGCAGATTATTTTGACTTCATTGCTGGGACAAGCACAGGTGGTCTGATGACTGCCATGCTTACTACTCCGAATGCAGAAAAACGACCTCTGTTTGAAGCAAAAGATATTGTCAAATTTTATCTGGAGAAGAGCCCACTCATATTTCCTCAAACCACCGAGCAGTTGCTTGAAGACGACCAACTTTTCCATGATGAAGCTGCGATGAACTCTTTGCTTGATGAAGCAACAAAGCATATCCAACAATGTTACAACATGTAGGTCAAATGCTTAAAAGGGTCGGGTTTAATTAGTACTGGCATGATTTACACAATATATGTCCTCCTAAAAAAGCTAGCATAATTATATTCAGTTTTTAGAAGAAAAAATATTGATTTGTGCATGATTAAATTAATTTCATGCTCTCAAACAGAAATCATCAAATTCTAGATTCTCTGATAGCTACATTGCGGTATCTTTTAACGTGCAAATGGCTTCCTAACTTCATCCGTAAGAGACTTGGAAGGACTCTGCTGTTTCCAAAGTATGATGGTGTCAAACTACATGAGTTAATTAACGAAGAAATGGGACAGAAACATCTCAGTGATGCGCTAACTAACGTGATAATCCCCGCTTTCGACATCAAGCGTTTCGAGCCAGCCATCTTCTCCAGCTTAGAGGTCTTCGATTCTTCTTCATTATCTATTTAAGACATGGTACTTATCATATATATATATATAGTGATTCAATACACCTTTTCTTGTAAATAAAATTGCAGGCAAAACGTGATAAGTTAAAGGATGCTCGAACAGCAGACGTTTGTGTTGGCACGACTGCAGCTCCATCTTACTTCCCTCCATATTTTTTTAAAACAACCGTTGATTTCAACTTAGCTGATGGCGGCCTGGCAGCAAACAACCCTGTGAGTTAAGAATCTCTATATAGTTTCTACTCTTTAAGATGAAATTCATCAGCCGGCAGCTAGTGAAGAGCCGGGGAAGGTGGGATGCAAGTATGAAGATTACAGAAATGCAGTATATGATTACTAGATTACATTACAAGGCTACCACTTCTTAGTATATCATCTGCTAAAGATAGAATATTGCTATTACGTTTATTTTTTGCTGCAGTTAGATATTATATATGATTGATTACTGTCATTAATCCCTTTCTCAACCTAGACCTAGATGATGGCTCGAATCTAAAGATCTCCGGAACACTTGCACTAGATTTTCTGTTCCCAGTCAGAATGCTCTCTTTCAATTAATATCTTGTCTCCCTTGTTTTCAATTGTACCAGTCATTGGTAGCCGTGTGTGAGGTGATGAAAGAACAAAAGATTAATGATCGTAAGCTTCTTATTCTTTCACTCGGAACTGGAGAAGCAGAGCAGAGTGACAGGTACGTGGTTGGAGATGATCCCAGCAAATGGGGAATCTTAAGATGGCTTTGGTATAGCGAGAACAGCGGGAGCCCATTGATAGAAATCTTGACAACTGCATCAGATGAGATGATTTCCACGTATATATCCACAATCTTTCAATATTGTGGCTGGGAAGAAAACTATTATCGGCTTCAGGTATCAGCAGCTCCCATCGAGAACGGAATATGTAGGAATTTGCCAAAATCACGAGAGTTATAGAATTTAGTTAATTTACCACACACACACACACACACATGTATTTCCCCGTTTAAATCGTATATCTATGTGTAGCTAGCCGTGGAAATTAAGGGGGGGAAACTACAACGATTTACCTCTACTTTTTTAAACGGGAGAGTTTCAATCATAGTCTTGATCATGCAATTGTATTTCATGCTCGAATGATGTGCTGCAATTTGATAATTAATACAATATTCAGGCTGCATTGAAACTCTCTGATGCCAAGATGGACGATGCAAGGCCTGAAAACTTGAAAAATCTTGAGCAGATCGGTAAAGATCTTGCAACAAAGCACAATGACGAACTTGAAGCGTAAGAACTTGATTGAATGACAATTTTTTGTGTTTTTTTTTCCTTCGCGCATCCAAATTAATAGGATTGATCGCTTTGTGGGTCTAATTCTGCAATCTTTGCGTTGATTTTGTGCAGCCTTGCTCTAAAATTGATTGAGAACCGGAACGCTCGCGAGCTTGGCAAAAAGGCATGACTGTTTGATGATTTGTCGTTTGAAGAAACTATGATATCTACTCGTTTTTATAGTATATGTTTTTGAATTGTAAAATAAATGGAGGCCTGCAATAGTGTTAATTAGTGCTGGGGTCAACATGATGTCGAGGGCATCGTTGCAAGACATAAGACATTGTGTGTTCTAAATCCAGGATTCTTTTGTGAGTTTGTGTGGGTTGATGAGTTTCATGTTCGAGTTGTGTCAAAGTTCATGTGCTTTGAATAAAAGTTAATGAATTCTGTTTGAGTTTCAGAGACATGTCAAGTTTAAGTTCTTTACTTCACATGCTTATTTCAACCGAAAATTGGAGAATTCTGTCTGCCTCCCTCAGTAATTGAACCAGTAACTCGAACACGTAGTAGCTATAGAATTTGTATAAACACTGACTTGAATAATTGTTTCTCACACTTTGTATTACTGACATAGAGAGTAATTTATACAAGTTATGACTAACGGCTAGTATTCTAAATACAGAAAGTTGCTAGCTATTGTGCTGCAATTGCACTACATTTATGATGAAGATTTCAGCCATCATTTACATTGATTTTTGTCTTGATCTTCTGCTGATTTATTGTTGTCTTCATCTTTGATATTGTTGTTCTTGTGACTTGCCTTAATAGTAGCTTCACGAGGTTTCTTTGTCCATGTTAGCGACTTTTTGGGAGTATAATTGAGATTGTTTTTAAAAATATTTTTCATTCAAAAATACATTAAAATGATATTTTTTATTTTTTAAAATTATTTTTGACATCGGCACGTGACAAATGACAAGTCATGTCCTTTATCTTTTTTTGGAGACAATTTGTTTTACATAAACTAGTAAAAAATTAGAATAATGAATTCCTCTTTTGATTGCCTCTAACAAACACTTCCATGTACTACACAAACCAATGAAGTCCAAGCAATGCCTCTAACAACCAATGAGATTAAAGTAACATCTCATATCAATATGTGTCACACCATGATAATCTATAAAAATTAGAAGAGAAAAAAGATATTTGACTTCTTGTTTTTAAAGAAAAATGACTTGTTTAAGGAGTCGTTATCTAATATTATAATCTCTAAAATCTTAACCGATTAATAAAAAATTTATGTGACGAGACTAATTATATGTAAAAAAAGATACTATCACCCCTAAAGTGTTATATCTAAGGTAGTTTGTATTGTTAGTTTTGTCTGAAATTGTTGAAGATCTATTTTACTATGCTATTGATGATGTGCCTAAAATATTTCTGACTATGATGTCAATTAAATATTCATCTACAAATACTTTCTAACTCTCGCATTGATAAGTATTATAAAGAAGAAAGTGTTTGACATCGATTAATATTTGGGGTTCAAAATAATTTTCAATTCTAGTGTCAATATTCTTAACTCCGGCATTAATAAATATTGAGTATTTATAATTTTGGCATTAGTGAATACAGATATTCCTAACATAATTTTCATGCATATTTTTGTAAGATAAAAAGTATTTTCTTCATTTTTTTTGAAGAAAATCAATAAGTGGATTTTACAACTAGTTTTTAATATCCATTAGAATTTGGCCTACATTTTAAATACACCAAATAAAACCAATTTTTATTTTTAACATTAGATCTTACAAACTTACACATAAGATGTATTTATAATATTAAAAATTGTAAATTAAGCCTACAATAAATAAAATAATCCACACCCCTCTAGATTTTTGTTCACTCTTAATATTTGAGAATTACAAGTTTTTACATAAAACATATTCCTAGTATTAAAAAAATAAGATAAAAATTATAATAAAATATATTTTGGTTTTAAAATAGTTAGTTTGCCAATAAAACCATGGTTTGCTATATTAAGGTGGAACTACTTTGACCAATAGAAAAACTAATGGTTAAAAAACACAATAGAATCTTAGTAATGACGAGAAAAATAAATAATGCAACATATCTTAGATAAGCTGTATTAGATGTGATATCTTCCATATACATAACTAGTTCCTATATCTTAATTTTAAAAAATAATTATGGTTCATAGTAAACAAAACAACACTAGGTAGTGATTCTAAAGCTTTAAACCATAAAAAAAAAAAAAAAACAATAATTCCTTATTTTTTTCCACACCAAAATATAATCTAGAAGGATCATGAAATCACATATGTACGATGATAATCATCTTCAACATCATCAAATATGTATTCTTCCCTCATCCCACATCCAATAATTTATTTATTCAAAATCGAATCACCATTCTTGTTTGGACCATCCCTGTGTCCATTTAAAGCTTTGTTGCTAACAACACCCTGGTTTCATCAATCTATTTTATCTTCTAGTTTGATCTTGCCAAAAAATATTGAAATAACATTTTCTTATATATTTACATTTACTATGAGCATATCAAAACAATTTAAAAACACAAAAAAATAATTTAAAGTCTATTTTTTTCTATAACTAGTTGCCTGATTTTATTTTTATTTATAGATTATTTTTCTTGATTTTGATTATAGATTTCGTTTTGTTTGTAAATTTCCCAACTCTTTCTCTCTATTAAACCATGTTTTCAATAGTTATAATAATTGATTAATAAATATATATTTTTTTGAAAAAAAATAGAAGAGAAATATAGCGTGAGGTCTCATGTTTAAGTTTGATTATTATACTTTTAAATATATGTTACAGTGCATTTAACTGGCCTGCCCTAGGTGGTATTCGACTTAATATTGATAAAAGTATTATTTTATCAAATATGTATTTATTTGGTATATTTATGCATACAAAATTGCGTCACATATCTTAATTTTTTTTAATAATTATCATAAATAATTATCGGAATAAATTTTCAAAGATAACTTTTATTTTTAGTAAAAAACTTTGAATTTAAAAAAAATTGATTATTATTTTTTTTCTATATCACAAAATGGGCTCTTAAATTCAACTACAAGGCTTCTTTCCTTCTTTTAGCCCATGTTTTTGGTTCCATATCACATAATGGGCTCTTAAATTAAACTTCAAGGCTTCCTTCCATCTTATAGCCCATTGTTGTGAAAGGGTAATAATGAAATAGTAAACAACTACAGGGATGAAATTGAACAAATAAGAAAGTTCGTTATAAAACCCTAAACCCCCAACACCTCCGCCTATATAAACCACAGCTAAAATCCTTCTCCTCCATCTCTTCACCAAGCCCCTGCAACTCCATTCTCACTCAAAGGTGCGCGCTTTCTCCACACTACTTCAACTTCTGTCTTTCTTGTTTTACTTTTTGCACTCTATTTTCACTCTCTTTTGTATTATGTTTGAACTAATTGATGTAAGTCTCTGCCTGTTTTGAGTCTTGAAGAGCACATATCGAAGGCTTGCAGGTTATTTATTCAAAAAATCTGTGAGCTCAAAGCTTGTGCAATATTATAAATCACCCATTAAAAACAAACCCTTTTCACATTTCTCTTATATGTTTGAGGACTTTTGTGGGTTGATGAACATTTTTTTTTATTCATTTGCTATTATTGCTGAAAGTTAATGTTCTGTATGGATTTGGGTTTTTATTTTTTATAAAAAAATGAATTTTTGTAGATCTGGGTTGGTGCTTGTCATTATGTGTGATGATTTTATCTCTTTCGATTACTTTTTATTATTATTTTGGGTTTGGTAAAGCCAATTTGCAGAGCAAGGGTGTCGAAAATGGCACAACTTGCATTGAAGGTTGGCGATAATAATAGCGATTCTCCGTGCCTATCAAATTTAATTTCATTTTGATTATGGCCTCGAACAAGTTGCTACATTGATTATTCTTCTCTCCTTTTTTTCTTCTTTTATAATGAACACTAGCCTTTCGGAATTGTTGCTAGTTTAGGTACTGAAATATCTTTGTTCTTTTGATGTTTAGCTGGGTTTGAACTGGGTTACTGCAGATGTCGAATCCAAAGGTATTTTTTGACATTCTAATCGGCAAGATGAAAGCCGGTAGGATCGTGATGGAACTATTTGCAGATGCTACTCCGAAAACTGCTGAAAATTTCCGTGCTCTATGCACCGGGGAGAAAGGGATTGGAAATGCTGGGAAACCCTTACACTATAAGGGTTCGACATTCCATCGCATAATCCCAAATTTCATGTGTCAAGGTGGGGATTTCACGAGAGGTAACGGAACTGGAGGAGAGTCGATTTACGGCGCAAAGTTTGCAGATGAGAACTTCAAGCTGAAGCACACAGGGCCTGGTATTTTATCAATGGCAAATTCTGGACCACACACTAATGGTTCCCAATTTTTCATTTGCACTGATAAGACCTCATGGCTTGATGGGAAACATGTTGTTTTTGGGAAAGTTGTAGATGGCTATAGCGTTGTTCAGGAGATGGAGAAGGTAGGGTCCAACAGCGGGACGACAAAGGAACCTGTTGTTGTTGAAGATTGTGGTCAAATAATAGAGAACTGAAGATCAGATGTATTTCACATAATTCATGTGTAGAACACAAGTGTTGCAAGCTTTATTTTTTGCAACTGTGTTTTTAATTTGAACTTGTAAATCAATTCTCGTATTTTCATCTGCAACCTTGATCGCTGTTGTTGTGTATCTATGAGCTCTGTTGCTGGGAAATATTAAATTCATGCTTGAACAATTTTGAAACAAACAAAAGGGATGAAAAACAAGGAAGTCTGGCTTGATGTGTCAGTGTATTCTGTGAAGTTTTCTTTGCTTGCAAATCCTCTAGTTATCGTCAATGATCTATCGTTCATGTTTAAGTAAACAAAATTATATATATATTTTTTTAAATATTTTTGAAACACATCAACACTAACATCTTTATTCTAAAAAACTTTCTTCTAAAAAGCTTACCCTCTAACCATTACTACACAAGTCACAAGAAACTCTTATAAACTTTCAAGGTAAGGTGAGATATGTTTTGGTTACTAATAGTTTATCAATCAGGATTTTTCAAAAATTAATTCTCATGAATCCACTTTAAATTAATTTAAAAGGGATGAAAAATTCATTGAAAGGCAATACGTAATCAGATTTTATTTTAAAAATAAAATTATGACTTAAAATATTGCTTCGAGCTTTTTGATATAAATAGGCAAGTAAAGAGAGTGAATCGCATATACTTATTTCCAACAAGCACCAAAAACTGCTGAAGCCTTCTCTTTTAGGCTCAAACCACAACTAAGGGAAGAGAAAAACGTAGGAAAATGAGGAGAAAATTCCTCGAAGCACAACTGTTTCA
Source organism: Salix koriyanagi (assembly GCA_029228605.1). Taxonomy (NCBI): domain Eukaryota; kingdom Viridiplantae; phylum Streptophyta; class Magnoliopsida; order Malpighiales; family Salicaceae; genus Salix; species Salix koriyanagi. The sequence goes on from CM055345.1 coordinate 2,518,286, forward strand.
TTCTCTGAGATCCAATCATCATCGTTAATGTTCATGGTTCATTAACCTAACCCCATTACTTTTCTCTTTTTAGTTATGACAAAACCTCACCCTCCAGAAAACACACTTTATAAACCTAAAGAAATAATTAAAACCTTAGTTATCCCAGATTTTAACAAGGAATGCATTCCTTAACTCAAATTCGAGATCTGCTTTGCTTTGCAGATTACAAACTCTCTGTCATCACGTCACATCCTTTGAAACCTAACACCATTACCCTAGTATCTAAACCTGAAATCAGGTTAAGTATTTTTATAAACCTGAACCTGACAACGTATGATTTAGGCCTAGATATTCGACAACATTTACAAAAATATACTTTGGTTTATAGCACTTGGAGCAGAAAATGCTACATCTAACCTTCGAAACCATGGTTTCGAATTAAGTAAACAAGAAACATACATTTTTGCTAGGTCTTGGTCAAATCTACATATAAATCAAGCATTTACTGGAAGATATTCCAAGAAAGATATCGGAGGAGTACAGTCTTGTCACCAAATCTTGTTCTCTGATTGATCTTTAATTTCTTCAAGGTATTGACAACGTGTGGCTCCTCAACCTAGCAATAACATTCAACAAAAGATCACACAATGCTTCATGATTTGAGTAAATGTTAGCACAACAACAAACAAGGAAACCTTCATCCAAAATCATCAATCAATCAGATAAAAAACAAGGAAAACTGCTCAATCAAATGATAGTGAGATGTTATATCATCTAGTTAGCCATCTCTCATTGAATGCAAGCTATGTTCGCATGCAGTTTTCTCGACTGGAAACAATAAATACTTCAAGGAAACAATCGACAATATATAGAATTACTAACATAGTCCTTAGTTTAAACTACAAAGTTGTAATTTATCATAGACACTAGAAATTTTACTAGGTTTCCTCTCACTTGGAAATTAAAAAATGGTAGATGTGAGCCTATGGGGCAAGATCTTCTCCCTCTGTTTTCCCTCATGGTTGTTCCAAAAAGGAGAAAATGCATTAATTTTATATTTTCCTCTCCTTCATTCATTCCTCTCAGCTTCTCCTTCTCTCACACATAGTTCCCCTCAATCAAAAAGTAGTATGCTCTGAAAATCACTTAAGCTCCTTGAAGTTCCACGTGCTGCATCCCACTTTTTTGTCTTGCTAGAACAAATAGATTGAAATCACTTTAAACCCCTTCTGTGAATTCAAATATGATTTTCCATGTTATACCACGCACTCAAATTATAACTTTTGTTAAGTAAGCATCAAAAGCATTTCAACATCTACTTAGAGTGTGTTTGTTTTTGAGGTGTGCCGCACATAAACAAACATCTAATTTGACCATTTCCAAACTCTATACAATAATTTACATTTCAATTAAATGTATGTCAAGCAGTAATATAGCCACGGAAAAAGATACAAAACAAAATAGCAGTCACCTTAGGATAAATGCTTGATTATGATAAGCAGGTGAGAATGATATTATAATGCTGGTGAAGATGCTTTTGCTTTCTGTATTGTCATCTAGACAATCCTTCTATGATGTTAACACCAGAAAACTCATCAAACGATCTCAACTTTTCAAGTATTAGTCCCTCTTGCTTGGCATCTAGGTATTAGGTAGTTAAGATTCAATACCATGTATTTAGGAGTTAAGATAACTATGGATGGATCAACATGAACATGCATCGTGATCTGTAAAATGAGCATACAGTAATCTTTATGTCATTTAAACAACAGAAAGAAAGAAAACCTTTACTACTTTAAGCAAGAGAAAGGACTATAGAAGCTTGATGTTGGACAAAAATCGGCTCAAGTAACCATGCTCATGTACCAAGAAACTATACAGAGAAGCTTTCTATAGGAATCGACGTACTCTTTTGAGAGGCCTCTACAAAGAAGTGTGAAATTCTAGCAAAATAGTGATTGCTGTCAGAGGGAACTAATTTGTCATAAAACAGAAAGTGTAGTGTGAATAACAACTAGAGAAGAAACTTATGTGTCATCATGCTGGGGAAAACAAACATCTTTCACTCAGTAATAATACTTAGCATGCACAAATATATGCCGTGATTGATGCCAGCCTATCACAGTTTTGCAAGCATGTTTATGTACGGTTATGCATGTCCAGATTGCTAACAAGGATACATTCTTGATCAGGAGTTTCTGTGAAATTTGAGTGAAGGGAATTCCCAACACTGTCAACAATGGCTGATGTAGTCATAGATGATTCGATACATAAAATTGCCATAATGGCATCCATCCGAGTGACCTCATTTCTGAACATCAGTCTTGCATGTGCTGCAACATTGAGAAGTCAAGTTCTGATAATTTAATGGACAAATAATCAACATAAACATTGAAATACCTTGAGCTAGGCGTATCAAACTTTCCAGCATGCGCACAGTGGTCCTTGCTACAAATTAGAAATGGTACAATACAATAAAAAGGAAAAATAAAAAATAACAATAGGATAGAAAGAGTAATTTACTGAGGAACCTGCATTATAAGTTGCAGATCTTCGTTGGAGTTGATAATAACTTGAAATAACCTTTTCAGCTTCCTTGGTAAGCACAGGCCTGAAGTACCCCTTTACAAAATGAATATACCTGCAATATATTTTGAAGAAGCTGAGCACTTGCCTTTCTGAAACAGAAACAGGTTATGCAGCATGTGCTTAATTGATACACAAATGTGTGCAAGTGCATGCCCGTGTGTCAAAGACAGTTACATTAGAATTCTCTCTTTAAGTTGGCAGGGCCGAAATGTTAGTAAAATCCTGTTTAATTAATTCAAAATGCAAAAGAAACAGGAAAATCATGAATGATAACATTTCACTTCAAAACAGGGAGGGGAGGTGCAATGTTACCCTCCAAGCATGGGAGTTAAATGATTCCATGGAAAAGTTGTCTTGTTGACCCGTGAGTCCCCTGTCACATGTTCTTTACTCTGGAGATATTATGAATAGTTATGTACCTCAACAAACACCATTAACATCTATTTGTTTAAGAGCTTGTACGTTATTAGAGCTTGTTAACATTCGTTTGTGTAACATTTAACTCCTATTTTTTCCCATCCCCACCCGCCAAATCATTTTGATATCGCATGCATAGGGAAGCTCACGCTTATAAGAGAAGGTGTAAGTGTCAGTTGCAACCCAATTGCATGATTTAATTCCCATACTAGATAAATGATTGCATCTCCTTTTTAAGTAGAGACAACTCAATTTTAAAAATTGACATACTGTGGGTAAAGGAAATAATGCATGGCATGTTACTAGGCTCGCAAGTTTGAAGCCTCAACAAAAGCACATCGAATTGCAAGGATTTGTGCTGAAAGTGTTTGTAAAAGATCATCCAAACAAAGCCACTTTTTTGTTTTTATACCAAACTTTTCCAGGATCAATGGGAAAATGATTACATTAAACAGGCCAGCTCAGTGATCAGTTCACCAGCTGTACCAGCCTGACAAAGTTATTTATGACCATTATGCTCTTCTCTGTCTCCATTTACTATTGAACCAAAAAGGTATTTTACCTGCGAAGCATAGCAAATGTCCAGATGTTACCCAAATCTTCATCATGATCTTCTTTGTTTGATTCACCCTACAAATCAGTTTCAGAAAACAGTGAGGCTTTAAATGAGTTAATTGCTTTATGGCATAACATTGAACCCATATTTGATTTGTACATCACCTCATTGAGAATGTGAGATGATACAACAGCATCCCATTCAGGATTCTTCGTATCCAAGAGGACCAAAACAATGTCAAATCTGCTCAATAATGGTCCCGAGAGTGCGGTGTTGACAGAGAGAGCTAGAATAAGTTAAGGACAAAGCAATACTATCATTTGTGTGGGTGGGGAGGCAGGTTGAAGAAAGAAAAGTAACATACGCATTAAGAAAAATACAGATTTAAGAATGAGAAGTTCAACTTTACATTTCAAACAATATCCAACAATACAGGTGATAGGGTAAACAAACTTAAACAGCCAGTGACTAAAAATTGGTTAATATATTCTTCCTTTTTTCTTTTTCTTATTGACACAAATTGGTTTTGATTAATTGAGGCGATGGAGGTGATACATTGATCAGGGTCATACTGTCCTTTGGGATTTGTTGCACCGAAGACAATTGTCCTAGTACTTAAAGTAGTAACCAGACCAGCCTGGAAAAAAAAAAGAGAAAATACAAAATTGTAATCAAGCTTAAGATCAAGAACTCAATAGACATAACTTGTAAGAAAATGATCAAAAGAAATCTCAAAGAATCTCAAACAGAATACTGAAAGAATATAAAGCATACAGTAGAATAGCTATAGGGGCCATGGATACAAACATGAAAATTTATGTGTGATGCAGCATCCATTACACATGATGTGATGATACAACATGTATTTTCTGTCATCAATAGGACATTTATTTCTTCCATCCTCAATGATGCAGAACCAATTTATGACATCAAGGAAACAATCTCCAAAACTCATGAGAATCAAATCTCTGAAAACTCATTTATCAATCTTCTAGATTATCACTTGATAATGGAGTAAGGGGAGCCTGGGAAACTTCCTACGGTTCCTTGTTTAGGTGAAACCAAAAATTGATCTGATTGAACAAGAGTTTCTTTCAAATGTTTAACTAGCATGCTATTCATGGACATAATGCATATAGAAATAAGTAAGCTAAATCCTGTAGGGAAACTAAACAGCAGTAAGACCCACTAGATAGGAGATATAACCATGTTATTTGCAAAACATACTTTATTTAAATATCCAATGAGCATGTGGCTCAATTGGCACCCATATCCCTCTCGTTCATGGAGTCTTTGGTTAAAGCTTCTAAGAAAAAAACCTGCTGAATGGTAGATATTGATACTTCTAAGAATCTCAAACAAGCCTCCATCTTAAACAATCAAATGTTAATTCCCAAATCATTTTTCTTCATTTTCCAATACTCAATTAAGGCAGTATCGTACAGATCATTAGAAGTTAACATAGCAATTTCTACGTTATAATCAGAATTTTTAGTCAAAGCATTATCCTATTTGCTGTGTGAAAGAGGATTATTGTGTGGCGAACAGATTTTAGGCTACACAATGGGGCTTCAACAGGAGGATATCTTAATTGATGGGGCATATTGAACATGAATATCAAATAACAATCTCTTGTTTGAAGACCCATGGGATGGTTTCTATAAAAGATGAAGTGAGAAAACATTCTATTACATTCTGCAATCATATTTACACATCAAAGTAAATATAAGAAAAAACAGAGGAGCAACCTTAGCAACACTTATAGTCTGTTGCTCCATTGCTTCATGTATCGTTGCCCTGTCATGCTCCCTCATGCTGCCAACAGAAGGTGGTTTAGCTCAATATCAAGCACTCATAAGCAAAATCGGTGGAAACTATTGTGTTATTGGTGATCAGTTCTGCAAATCAAATCTTTGGTGATTTGTATTGAAAACAAAATTACAAGTTCAAATAAAGAGGTTTCATGCTGAGATTACCTGTCAAATTCATCAATGCAACAAATCCCTCCATCTGCCAGAACAAGGGCTCCAGCTTCCAACATCCACTCCCCTATTTACTTCAAAGACATTGATTAGTCATTCAAGATTTCAAAATAACATGATTTATTTTATATGGCATGCTAGAATACTCCATGGATGACAATCAGTGTTCCTAAACTGAAAGATAGAAGATTCCAGGCAATGGCTAAAATATCAATACAAACAGGAAAAAAACTGTTATCATTTTTTTCTTAAAATGCCAAATTTTGATCCAAAGATATTGCACAACATGTATAACAAAGCGCATCCTAGCTCACCATGGATTTCTATTTCCATCATTACATTTCTTTCTTATGAGTTTTATTTTTTGTGTGTGGTACAATCTGCTTTTTAAAGTACTTTCCAAACTGTTTTTCACCCAAAAAACTATCAAATTGATTTTTTTTTGTGGTTTTGAATGGTTTAGATATGCTGATGTCAAGAATAAAACACAAAAAAAAAACCTGAAAAAAATATTATTTTGATGCAATTGCAATTGCTTAGCACTTGCACCACAATACCCAACACACACTTATCATACACAGAAATATTTTCAGCAACATTGATTCTTAGAAGGCTTTGGAAGCTAATAGCAAAACACCAAACTGAGTTCAAGAATTTAACCTGTTTATGTAATTTAAAATTAACAAGAGAACAGGAAATTGATGGAAGAAACTGTTACAACTATGGACAAAGTTCCAACATTTTTAGCTTCAGGGAATAGAAATACCTCCATCCTTGACTGCAGTGACAGTTAATCCCGCACTGGTACTTCCCAACCCAGTAGTGATAACAGACCGGTTGCTCAACTTTGCAGCAAATTTTAAGAACTGAGACTTGCCTGTACCTGTGAGATTAATTTCATATAGTCTAAGCATTATTATTTATTTTCACATGGCATCATAATAATCAAGGAATTTAATTTATGCATAATGAAATTTGAAATCTATTATAGCCAAACAATCATTATGGACAAAAGTCAAATTTTAAGTTCAAAGTACAGATTTACAAAAGAGTCATCAATCATAATAACTACATCACATAGCTCACATTTATATCAGGAACTTGAAGGTAGATCTCACTTTACTCTGAATTATGTATGGTGTATCTAAACAGAACCGTGCAGACTATCTTAATTACAGCTCAGACAATAAACATTTATATCAGGAACTCAGGTAGATCTCACTTTACTCTATAATATGTATTGTGTGCCTCAACAGAACCATGTGGAATATCTCAATCACACAACTGGAGAATTTGGTTTAATTTTATTCCAGCATTTTCTGCTTTCCTGGTTTTCATTGAAAGGACAAATGGATGGGCAGACGTTGCACATGATTGTTGGATCTCTTTGAACACGTTCCCAACACGGGATTTTGTCTTAACAAAAGTCTAAGATGTGTTGGCAGGGTAAATGAAAAATTCACAATGCAAGGCATATATATCATGGATTAGTCTTGCAGCTTAAAACCAATAAAAATGCATGTCAATTCAATGCAACTTCCAGAAATATATTTGAACAATGAGAGTGTTTGAACTATCATCCAGATTTAATACACTTTAGGAAACCGATCAGCACCTGTAATGCCTAATCCAAAATTGCTTACCACCAAGTTTATGCATGACTCTTCTTATATGCTATAATAAACTTGGATCAACAATCTTCCAGAAAAAAAAAAAAAAAAATTATTCCAACATAAGCAATCATGCAACTAACTCAAAAAAATGAAGCATAAGGAAAATTCTCCGCTTTAAGTAAAATTCAAGGAATCAATTCTTGTTATAAATATACATGTACCGTTAAGAGAGGAAAATTCACCTGGATCACCAACCAAAAGCAAATGAGACTCTCCTCGAATCTTTGAACCAGAAGCATCAACATGTTGCACCCCTCCAATAAGTGTTAATGCAACTAATTTTAAGGAATTTCAATGTGTCAACCAAGTAAACACTAATGAAGAGTTCTAACACATGAGAAAACAAGCATCATTACATAATTATATTCAATCAGCATAACCATTAGTTTCACAAAAGTTAAAGTGGTGCAATACAATCAGACATCCATCTTTTAAAACAACAGAATGGAATGATAAAAAATGACAGCATACCAGCAAGCTTCACAGTGAAGAGTCCAAAAATCTGGGGGCAGATACCTCGCAGAATGGCATTTCTCCCTGATTCCAAGTTCATTTAAAAACTTGCGATAGAAAAAATAAGCTAAAGGACCAAATCTAACAGTAAAATCATATGTAATAAGTCAAAAGAAAGGATAACTTCCAAGGAGTGTTATCTCAGTATTTCTCATAAACGGTTATAAAGATGAACTACTACTCTACATAAACATCTTAAAGATACTAACATTGCCAATAGTTTTACCTTTCAAAGGAGTATCACTGAAGTCTGACCAAAAGTGCTTGAATTTTATTATAACATCATTGGGGATGTCAATATTTGCTTTCAGCTCATTAGTTCTCCTGAGAACATAAGAGACAAAATTTGAAGGAAAAAGATACAGATTTAATATTATGGCAGGGGTATATTCTAGAAACACTTCCACATGTGCTAGAAATGGACTATACTTCTGTAGATTCCACTTTCAAAGTTACAAATTTAGGAGAAAAAGTTTGGTCTAGAAATAAATTAAAAAGCAGCAGGGACTGATAATATTGTGGAGAAAATTAAGAGAATGAAAGGATGAAAGAACAATAACTGCACTCTTGGGAAAGAAATTGGCAATGTACACTAAGAAAGCACGCACTCAGAGGAAAGTCTTTAGGGGTGTCACTTTGGAAAGTGGTGTAAAATGATAGGTTATCTACAAGGTGAAGCAGCAGATGCATCAATAGATAGACTTTGGCTGCCAAATAGTTAACAAAGGTACAGGTCCACAATAACTTAAGTGGACAGAATAAGATAGAGCCCATAAGAAAGATCTCATTACCTCACATAATTAGCAATTAATACAGGATCAAGATTGGATCGAACATCTTTTAAATCAGGAGACCATTTTGCAGTCAAAATCCCAGTAACAATGATATCATCTGCAACAAAAACATAACCATAATGCCCCATCCACACAGAAATGAAGTGCTCCTTTTGGTATAAAACAGGGTTAATATGAAAGGATAAGAAGCAGATACTGAAACAAGAATGCCAAGGTAAATTTCCAAATGTTATTCTTAAATAATATAATGAACCTATTAAGTAGTTTTGCTGTAGTTATTTCTTAAGAAAAAAGAATTTAAAAGATCATATTATTTTAGACAAATGGGAAAAAAATCATACAGCTAGCATACACATATACATCATAAAATTGTGTTTGGTAAAGGTACTTATTTTGGATCAATATCATAGAATTGTTTTTAAAAAATCAGATTAATATATATATATATATATATATAGAGAGAGAGAGAGAGAGAGAGAGAGATATCATCAATGCTTAGGATTTACAATATTCAGGTTAAATACAGAATGATAATTTTACGTCTCCTGATTAATAAGGAATAGACAATATATGCTGTGAATCACGGCAAAAATTGGATTTATAAACTCAATGTTCCAAGCAACCAAGACATACTTATTGAACATAGTCATTTTGTAATACAAAATACACTTCTCCAAAGAAACATTAGTTATCTGAATGGATAAATGAAAGCAGAATTGAGAAAAGAATCTTCCATATTTTTTAACGGTTAATAAAAATAGAACAAGTCTCAGCTTGATTTCACGTCATTTTAATTAAGGTACAAGTTCATGGTAGCAATTTCAGAAAGCAAATCCTTGAAAGTGTTACCTCCAGTTTTTACAATGTCAACAAGATCATCCATGAGAATGACAGGAATTGACCGAGGAATGACCCCAACACCCAACACCTGTGTGCTCTCTTGGATTTTGATTTCCTGGTAATCATGGCGTATTACAGATTCATCAACACAGTCGAACCTTGAGCCTTCACAGGATTTAGACCTCTGTCATTGGATACACTGGATTAGTGATGGAACTCATAGATCATAACACCAAAAGAGACTACATATACCACAAAAGACCAGTTAATGCCTTGTTGTAAATCATGTACCAAAAGATATCAATAAATTTTAAAATTCACCCTGAACAGGTACAACAGAAAGAGTAAGCTTATCGTTCAATCTATAATTTCATGGCATTAATGCAATGCAATAAGAGATTAAAGATGTCAGTCCAAAAAATTACAATGCCGATGCCAATGGTATCAGCATGAATTTGCAAAAGACTGAGTATGCAGCTTCATAATTTTGCTCAATAATATGCTGTCAAAAGGGTGTTGCAAACTACTTTCTATGTGTTGACTGTAAACCTTACAAAATTGCACTCGGATAAGAATTAATAATAGACAATCAAGGATAGAGACAATAAACCTGAGAAGGGCAAAACGAAGGTAGTGTTATGGAGTTTCTACTTTCCAACTCAGGGTAAACTGGGAAGCTGCACAAGAAGAACATTGGCTCAAACACTGGCACACAAGTTCTGTTTCCCCCCAAAACGAAATAAAATTTGATGAAAAAATGAAAATTGATAGAGCACCTAAAAGATATGCTCATTGGATTCACCAGTGAAATGTTTGTGTTAAACAAAAAAATCAAGGAAAAATTTATGATTGAGAAATCAATTACAGTATGAGATTCTTGGTCGTGTATCTCAAGAAAAAATCATATAAATGTTATTTGCAATAAAACATGTTAAAACCATCTAAAAGTAATCCCACTCCAGGATCTTAACCCATGTTAAGCCTGGATTTCTCTGAGTCCTGACAAGAGCCCCTTTAAAAGAGCTTCTCTCATCTAAATAAACCCAGTGAATTATTCCTAATAACAATAAGCTGACTCCAGCAATTCACACCAATCTAAACGATTTCAGCATTTATCAACGTAAGTCATTCAGATGAGAAACAACCTTAAATATGATTTTGGATTCTGATCCATTTACATAAGCAAGTTACTTATAGTCTTGTAGGAAAATTCCCTTTCTTCACAAAACCCAAGAATAAACTAAATCAACATGAAAACTTTACCCTTTTCCCTTCACAACCTATACATAACCATGGACTAGGCCAATAAAGTTAAGCTAATGGAGACTTAGACAAAAGCATAGGCATTCAAACAGAAAAATAAACCTACACATGCTTGCATTTCCGACACTGATACATCCTCTCCCCTTCATACATCTTAATCGCTCCAGACCTGATTACAGTCCCTTTAAGAGTGAGTAGAATTCCGCGATGCTTCACTCTCACACGCCCAATGCTCGGAAACGTCTCTACAAACCCCATAAACACAACAAACTAATCAATGATCCCATCCATAAACATTAACAAAAGAAATAACAAACACCAAACAGACAAACAACAAATAAAATTGACAAGAAAAAAAAAAAAACATCACCGTACCAGGGCATTCAAGTGGAGATCCACATACATTAATCCGCACATGAATGAACTTCTTCTCAACCCCTTTCTCCCCAAATTTCAAACCTTTGATCACAATTTTCTACAGCCCAGATCAAAAACTACTAAGAACATGAATTCAATGAATTGGTAAGAATAAAAAAAGAAAAGAAAATCACACATGAGCCCAGAAGGCAGCCCGGTCGAAAAGCAGCAAGTACACAGTTGGCTGAGCCAAAACAAGATGAGCAAGTCGAGAATTCTCGTTCAGCAAATCTGTAAAACTATAACAGAGAAAAAAATCAAGGGGCAAACTTTTAATGAAAAATAAAGATGGGTTTGAACTTTGAAAGTAAATGGATGGCATACTCTATGCAGAGAGGGTAATGAAGCTTGGGGTCTGGAGAGACGACAATGGAATGAAGCTGCTCAGAGTGATGGGTCATCAGAAACTCAGCTAAGGACTTTACTTCACTGTCTTCTTCCTTCTCCATGCTTTCGGGTTCATTGATCGGTTTCATGGTTGGCTGAATTTTCCCGCTCAGTTTGTTCGCTCACCTTCTCAATGAATGTTGGTCTTATTTTTTAAATGTTATTTTGGGTCTTTCAAGTAGGAAATGATAATATAAGCATTTTTTAAGATGCTGGAAAAAAACAATAAATAAATATTATTTATAAAGTTATTATTTTATTTGGTTTCATAACTAGAAATATCATATATTAGATTACAGGGCAATATAAATCATATTCTAGAGTCTCATTTAAAAGTTTAAAAGCAAGATAATTTCTTAACATAATATCATAGCCTTCTTGACCTAGCGGTCACGAGTTTAAATATCACAACCCTTATTCTATCTGATAAAAAAACAAGCACAAAATAATATGAGTTTGTGCAAATTTCAAGCTCAAAAGGCTTTCACTCGAGAGGACGTGTTAGAGAATAATATATATCATATTTTAGGATTTCACCTATCAGTTTAAGCTTTTAGATAAAATAATTTTTTAATAAATTAAATATTATAATGTTACAATTGAAAAAAAAAAAAAAAGGGTTGGGGGGATCTATAACCTCAACAGTGCTCTTTTTACAGTCATTTGATAAATCCAAGCAGCCATAAGATTCAATGAACCAGCCATTTCCCACACAGCTTCCATGCATGCCCTCAATTTCTTCTAAATGGTAAAAATCATTTAGAAATAGATCTAGCCATCTTTTTTAATAATTGGCGTCGTTAGTTTTTCCAATGATTTGCAGTTTTTTGCATGCAACTCCGTCGAACAAGGGGGAAGCTCTAAGATTGACAGAAGCTTTGAGCAGTCATCAATCCAGAAATTTTCCAGATTAGAAAGGCAACCAGCCAATGCAAGAAGGCAGTTTCGAGAATTTGTTTCCTGGTAAATTCAATTCTTGTAGAGAGGACAAGCTCCCAAAATGATCAGCTGAAATTGCATCATCGGACAAACCATAGGAAGCAAGATTTAATTCTGTCAATATTCCCCAACCGGCGAAAGAAGTTGGCATCAGAGCTTTGAAGATTGGTGAAAGCCGCTTTGAAGATTGGTGAAAGCCATGAAGAAATCAGTGATCGATCTCCAAGATGTGGATGATGATTCCTTATTGTAACTGCATCCACTCAATTATAACTTCTTGATGTTCTTCAAATAAGCAAATGAAGACTGAAGTTTCTTATTTGCAATCCCATCTGCTAGCAGCTCAGTTAATGACTCATTGATGTAAAACAAGTTGCGGATGCTTACATGTAGAAGAGAAAACATCATAAATTCAAGGGCAATTGAATTTTAGTAATCCAGGTGTCCAAGTCAGAATGACGTGAAACTCGCACAATTAATGCGTTTTGGCGTGACCATTAATAATCAATAGCTTTGTTATTGGTGCATACCATTTTTTAGCCGAATTCCTTCGTTTAGGCTCCAAAATCATTATTTTTGTTATTTTAGAAAAGTTTCGTTTTAGCCATAACTTTTGATTTTCAAGTCCGAATCAACTTCCTTCAATTTCGACTTGTTCAGGATTTTTAGTAATTTTAATTTCAGCAATTATCTTAGTTTTGCTATTTTTGATATTTTTTAGTAATTAGTCTCATTTCTTGTCCAACAAAAATTAGGATGGTTTTGTAAGCCCTTTGGCCAAAACTAATCAATTATTCAATAAAAATTTGATTTTTTTTTAGAATTTCTCTCATTTCTAGTAGACTTCAAAGCAATTTACATAATATTAACATGGTAATATTCTTCTTGTGTTTCCGCTGCGTCTCTCACCAAGCCCTTCTGGCAAATTCTCAAGGCGAACGCACATGTTTGCAACATCCCATCAAATCAAAGAAAGCAAGTCTCTTTAATGTCCAATAGACGAATAAATCTCATCAACTAAATTCGTACAATCTTCGAGTATAAGTTTCTCCAAACTGGGGAGTCCTCTGAATTTTGGTGTTTTAGCAAACTTAGAGCCTGTTTGGCATAGTTGTTGCTGATGTAGTTAAGTTTGAAAAAAAACAATTTTATGAAAAGATTTTTTAGTTGCGGTTCAAAACTGAAATTGAAGTGTTTGGTTAAAACTGTGAGTGAATTTGAGGTTTAATGAAAAGCAGTTTCAAGTGTTTGGTTGTCATGCTTTTCATATTGCTGTCAACTTGTGAAATTACTTTAAAGGACATACACATATATTTTTTTAAATATTATAGATTTAATTATAATAATAATAATAATAAAATTTAATAAATAATTCAAGTAAATTACAAAATTTCTAACATTTTTAAAATATGATATTTATATTTTTTTTAAATCGGACTAGGCCTGACCCAAATAAATGGGTCGTCCCAGCCAAGTTGGGCCAAAAGGCCCAACCCTGCTGGACTTGGGCTAGGCCAAGAGCAGCCCATCCCAAGCGTTAAGACTATTTTAAAACGCAAAACGGTGCGTTTGGTTTTAAAAAAAAACACACAAAATGGTGTGTTATGCCTTTCGTTTTTGTTTTGCATTATTTGGCCATGTTACTGTTCACTGACTATGACGAGAGGGTCAACGATCGATACTGAATGGTAGAGGAGGTCGTGGTGGTGTCGAAAATAGCGGCCTATGGTGGCCAGATAGGGCATTAGAAGTTGTCGGGCTGTGCTGTCGTTCGCCTCTGTTGCTTCGTTGCTACCTTCCCGGAGTTGGAGAAGAAGGCTTGGGTGGTGGCTGGTTGCTTCTGGAGCTCACGGTGGATCTAGTGCTGCTGCTAGACGGGAGTTGTTGTAGGAGTTGGCGAGGAGAGAGAGCTCGAGGAGAGAGAGAGCTCGCTGCTATAGAGAAGGAAGAGAGAGAGAGAGAGGGGTTGTTGTTGGGGGAGAGACAATCCGAGCATAAGATTCGTCGTGTTTTTATTTTGCTTCATTGAAAAATATTGAACGCAGTTCGTCAGCTCATGTTGAATCTCTCCTCTGAAGCACCAGTGTAAGTGTGTGCTTCCTCTCCTCGCAGCTCATAGCAATTGGGGTAACAATCAAAAATAATATTCAAGAAAAAAGAAATGGGAAACAATTACTCATCCTTCGCTGTGAAATTTACTTGTGAAATTACTTGAATATGTTCTTCGTGTTCTTTGAGAAGCATCTCACATATGCTTCTCACACCGCGGTGCAACCACAGATTTTTCAGTGGGACCCACAGTTAAAAACTGGGATCCCATTTGTTACTTTGTGTTTGGGGCCGCGATTCAACGCAACCACATGTTTAATCGCAGTGCCAAACGACCCCACTTAGAATGGCTAAGATTGAGATTTTTCAGATTGTTGAGAATCTGTCAAAGTGGTGGCGAAATGAGATTGGTGACAACAAAAAGAAATATTTCTTGATTATAAGAATTTTAAGGTTTTTTTTTTTTTTTTTTTGGTTTCGAGGAAATTCTATTTCCAGATAGCGTACTTTTTGGGCTCAGGTGAACGAGTAAAATTCTGGTTGGCTGTCCAAAGCTCTTATAAAAAATGCACATTCTGACTCGAACTCGAGACTTGCTATGTAGATCTCAAGTCTTTTGTTATCACATCACGTTCCTGGGGACAAGAATTTTAAGTTGCATCAAGGATAAGGTTGCGGGGCTTACAGAGCGTTTCGTACCTTCAGTTCTTTGATGTTACTGTGTTGCATATCAAGAACAATTAGTTTGTCCAGTTGAAAATCGAATGAAAAGATTTCGAAGCAAATCCATGCCAACAACGCCATATTTAATCCTTTGGGAAGAAAGTTGAGGCTTCCAGTAAGACGACTCACACCATTTAATTGGAGTAACTCTAAATTTCTCATCTCTTTAAAGGTTTCAGTGCTTAGAGATAAAACTGCTGGTGCTCGCACATGTAGAACAAGACAGTGTACAAATATTTTTCAAAATTTCTATTATTTTTTTAATACATTTATTTTAATGAAACTTGATTTTATTTTACTATATTTTCAAATAAAAAAACATTTTAAAAAAAATATTATACAAAGATTCTCTTAATAGATGGATACACCAAAACGACAACAAAAGACAACATACAATGACCTAAAATGCAATGACACTGTCAATGCTGAAGCTGGTAAAGATCAGACCAGTGGCGATGGAGACGGTGGTTTCTCTTTATATCATGTCAGGGTTCAAAGGAATCCAAACAAATCTTTAGAGGTGTTTGTTTCATCGAAAGATGTTTGATCAAAATCACTTTATAAATGTTTTTTGTATTTGTTTACAAAAAGTTGTTTGAGTAAAAATATTTCTCAATTAAAGAAAAAAATAGTTTGGGTTTTGGAAAAATAATTTATTTTTATATTTTGAATAGAAATTGCTTTCCAAAAGTTATGAAGAATTCAAAAAAAATCTAGTTCTTTAATAATTATATCAAATTTGATTATTGGTATTTTGATTGTTATATATTTTGTTTTATATTTTTTCAATTAAATTCCTTATAATTTACTTTTTATATCAGTTTTAGTTTTAGTTTTTATTTTATTTTTGCTTATTCTTTTTTTAATTAAACTTTTTTATCTATCAAATTTGATCTCATCTCATTCTTTGATTTCTATTTATTTTACTTGAAATAATTTATGAATATATATATATATATATAAATATATCTATTTATTTGATTTCTATTTTTTTATTTGTAAGATTTATCCTTATTTTTTTTAATAAATTAAATAAATTAAAATATTAATAAAAAAATTTCCACCGTATTTTTTATAATATAAATTAAATTAAAATAAAATATTTTTTTTCTTAACATCACCTAACATTAAAAAATAATTTATTCTCTATAAAATCAATTTTAAAACAAAACCTCCTTTCCAAAGGGGGCTTAGTAAGAAGACAACCATGTAGTTAGTGGAGGGTACGGACATGTGCCTATAGAGGAGGAGGGCCCATAGTGTGGGTAATTTTATTTTTTTAAAATAATAAATACTTTATAATATTAATTAAATCTTTTAATTCGATCATTACATTAAAATGAAATCTCTTGATATATTTATATATATTATGTTAAAATTTCAGAGCAATCAGATAATGTAACAACCTTATGAGATTGATGATGACATTCTCATAATATTATATATGTTCATAATTTTATTCAGAAAATTCAGTTTATTGTGTTTTTTTAGATTACGAATTAAACTATAATGGTGTTTTAATATTTTTTTCTCAATTTTATTATTCAACATTGAGTTATTACGAATTAAACTTTATAATATGATATGATTTGTTTTATTTAAGGTTATCATGGTCTTATAAGTTGTAATGGAGGTTACATATTTAAAAGGTTAACCAAGGTTGACCCGAGTTGATTCAATATATTGTTGTTTTAATATTTTTTTAGTTAAGATGTCAACTTGATTTTTATCAATTTTTCATGTTATCTTTGAACTCAAAAACTTAGTCGAGTTATATCAGTTTAACTTTACTTTTTAACTTATTTTTAAAATTTAAATTGTACAATTTTAAACAATTTTATTTTTGGATTTTAACTATTTTTTGAATTAATATATATATATATATAAGCAGTACAAACCCAAAATAAAATGACAATATTTTAAAACTAAAATATTTCATTCCAATTAAAAAATAAAACATATTAAGTTTTCGTGTTACACGTTGCTGGTAGGTTTCCATGGCATAATTATTTTCATTGCTGTCTGTTGGTGCTGGTGCGGTGCATCATACTTCGCACTTGTGAGAAGTCAATTTGGCTTTAGTGCATTGCATTGTCTTGTCTTGTCTAATTACAGCAAAAATAAGGATAAAATTATAATAATTAATTTCCCTTTTCCTTTCTTTTTTTTCTGTTATTATTAATGTTTTGATTTCTCTTGAAAAGGGTTTATTTTTTATGTTTATTTATTGGATTCTTTTTAAGATTTTTGCAAGAATAAAAAATAAGGGCATGTCTTTAGATATAACAATTTTTGTTGTCATTCAATTGGAAACATAACTTGTTAATTTTATAATATTTAGAAATATCTAGTAATAAACTATTAATTATTTTTTAAATTTATATTGAAAAAATAAATACTAATAGAAGAACAATCTTAATGAAGATACTCTAATTATTTTTTATATGTCAGAAATTTCAAATTTTCTCTGTTTTATGTGTCCATTTTTTTTTATTTCATATTTCATATTTCGGTTTGGTTTTGAATTATTTTCTTAGCTCTGAAATTTAAAATTAAAACCAAACCAATTTTAAAAAATAAAATAATTATCTAATAAAATAATTTATATAGTTATTCCAAATAATCCAAATTAATTTGCTCATTAATTCGTCCAATCAAGAATGTAACTTAGCCAATCACATGATGTTTACTCTTATCCACACACACACAACCCACCTTATCTCTTTTCAATGTGTTGGAGTTGGCCCCCATGGCAATCAAGAGCACTTCAACTTTAAGAATAACTTTTTTTTTTCTTGGTCACATCGATGAACCATAATCCAAAATCATATTATCACATTTAAAAATACAAATTTATAAATCAAATTTTAAAATATAATTTATATTATTTTATAATATATATTTCTAAATGAAAACTCTTTGAGATTGAAACTTGCACAGAAATCTACAGTATCTTTTCATTTATTTTATTAAATAAAAAAAATATAGTGAAATTCAAATCTATAACTATTGTGTCAACAAAATTTTAATATCATATAAAAAATCATATTATCTAAAAATTTAAATTGATAAATCAAATTTTAAAATATAATTTATATTATTTTATAATATATATTTTTAAACGAAAATTCTTTGATATTGAAACTTGCACAGAAATCTACAGTATCTTTTGATTTATTTTATTAAATAAAATAAATGTAGTGAAATTCAAACCTATAACTATTGTATTAACAAAATATTAATATTATAATATCTAAAAATTTAAATTATTAAATAAAGTTTTAAAATATAATTTACACTATTTATTAGAGTATAAAAAGGGAGCGAGCGGAGTCGACCCTTGCGCGAAAGAGAAACATATAGTGATCACTAACCGAAGGATTCTAATATTTTGGCTTTCACAATATGGGTGGGGCCTTGATCATCACCACCATGCCCAAGCTAGCACTTGCATTGATTCCTAAAGCATGAAATTTTGTTGCAGAGTCTTATAATTTGAGTTGCATACAATTAAAGAATAATTCGGCACCAATTCTATTTGCTAATACATTTTGTTCTTCTTATGATCCTTGTTAAATTTTCAGGGAATGGAAGTTCTAGTGAGCCAG
The DNA here is from genome assembly GCA_029228605.1 of Salix koriyanagi. NCBI lineage: Eukaryota > Viridiplantae > Streptophyta > Magnoliopsida > Malpighiales > Salicaceae > Salix > Salix koriyanagi. Next base: position 2,537,018 of record CM055345.1, read on the forward strand.
AGAATCAGGGAGACGTCGACGTCATCACAATCCTTAGCATCGATGGTGGAGGAGTGAGAGGCATCATTCCTAGTGAAGTCCTAAGTGTTCTTGAATCAAAACTCCAGGTAAATCTTTTCTGTCAACACGTTTTCCTTCATCAATCTTATACACACTAGCTAGAGCTATATATAGTCAGCCTCGTTCATTTTTCTTGCGTGCATAGAAACTGGATGTGGCAAACAAGGACGCGAGGATTGCAGATTATTTTGACTTCATTGCTGGGACAAGCACCGGAGGACTTATGACAGCCATGCTTACGGCCCCGAATGATAAAAAACGACCTCTGTTTGCTGCAAAAGATATTGCTAAGTTTTATCAGGAAAAGAGTCCGAATATCTTTCTCAGAACACCTGAAACAAAAAACCAACCTCCGTCTACTGATCAAGAGGGCTCCAAAATCTCTGATCCTGATGAAGCAACGGAAGAATCTTCGACAACGTAGGTGAAACAAATCCAATGGATTGAGCTTATTCTGTAATTCAAATCGTATTCTCCGAACAAATCTCTTCCTTTTCTGCAGAATGGTTTACACCATTTGCGGCAATTAATATCACTGACAGGATCAATCTTTTGAACAGGCAAGCCGAAGTCATCAATACTCCAGCTACTGTTTTGCGCGGTTTTATTGATGTGATAGCCGACATTAGTCCTGAGACGAAGGGTTATGCAGAACCTATTAATAAATATTTACTACAACCAAAATATGACGGTAAGAATCTGCAAGATACCATCAAGGAACTTTTGGGAGAGAAACTAGCTCTCAGTGAGACTCTAACAAGTGTGATAATCCCCGCCTTCGACATCAAGGAATTTAGGCCTACCATCTTCTCCACCTTAAAGGTCATTATTCTTCTTGATTTTCTAATATTTTCCATTGAAAATATTAGTGAATTCAATTTGCACGCAGTGAGTCGCATAGCATATTTTCCTTTAATGATATTCACCTGTGTATGAACAAATTTATAATTGTAGGCCAAGCGTGATAGGTCGATGGATGCTCCACTTGCAGACGTTTGTAGGGCCACCTCTGCAGCACCGTATTACTTTCCCCCCTACCATTTTAAAACCAGCAAGCCCTTCAACCTAGTTGATGGCGGTGTTGCAGCCAATAATCCTGTAAGTTACTGTTTATTGTGATATATAACATTAATACTAGGAAAATGATAAGTTAGCAACGCAAGGAAGAAGATCATATGCCTCATCTCTTGTGTCATAATCTTATCAGTCTTTCCTAGCTGTGTGTGAGGCGATGAAAGAAAAAAAGACAGATTTTCAAAAAATTGTTATCCTCTCCCTTGGAACTGGAGCACCAGATGCAAGTGGCAGGCTAGAGGTTGGAAACGGCAAATGGGGAATTGTTGATTGGCTTTGGCAGGATGACGATTCCACCCCGTTGCTGGATATCTTGACGACTGCACCGGATGAAATGACTGAGATCTACATGTCTAACGTCTTTCAATACAGTGGATTAGAACACAACTATACTCGGATCCAGGTAAACCACTTGAAAGTATAAAAAGTAGGAATTTTGGCAACGAGAGAGCTATTTATTTGGTCGTGGTGAAATTAAGGAAGATGGAGTTTCATTGTTAATGATGCGTTGCTATTTCATCGTACTACAATTAGGTTGAGCTAAAACCCAGTGAAGCCAAGTTGGACAATACAAGCAAGGAAAATCTGGAGAGTCTCAAGAAGATCGGTCGGGATTTAGCAGAACAAAATGATGCCAAACTTGAAGAGTAAGAACTACATTTTTGAACTATCTTGGATTTCCAACTAGCACCGAAGAAAGCTAGCTAACTTCTTGTTGCTCTTAATTATTGTAACCTCGATTTGATGTTGTGCAGTATTGCAAGCCGATTGGTCGATATACGGAAAGCTCGCTTAACCCACATGTCTGCTTGATAATTCATGAAGTAAACCGTTGCTGTTGTCCAGGATATGGTTGCCTGCCCATATGATTAGTACTGTTTCAAATTTGCCTGTGATTTTAGCTCTAGTTCAAGTCAGGCTTCATTGTGAGCTGTGTTGAGTTGATAATTATGTACGTCTGTCATAAATAATGAGGAAAGAATGTACTCTTCTTAAGTTTCTTCTTAAATTACGTGTAATGTATTGTATAATATGGATCATGTGGAGTGGCTTGATGAATCTCTCTATTAGTCTTAATGATTGGTCCTTACTTCCACTGTACCCAATGGATCTTTCAAAAACTGTTAATGTTTGCTATGTGTTTCATGCATGGTGAAGAAAATAAGTTTTAAAAGGAGAGTTCTTGAGTAATTGGATCTGGTTGGGAATAGAGTGAACCTCTAATTAAGGACCTAAATGACCTTAATTAATTCACATATATAACATTGGAATTTTAAATAGTGTTTTAAGATGCGAGAGAAGGGGATAGTTGAGATAAAATTTGTATATAAAAAACATTGGATTTGTTCCTACGAATATATCTTAAACCAAAGCTCCTGCTAGAAAACTATCAAATCATATTAGAATCTCACAAATCAGGTGCAACGTTTTAGGGTTCTAATATCTTTTCTAACCATAGCTAGCCCCTTACCATTTGAATCTCTAAAAAAACCACAACTTCCGGGTTTCCTAGGAACTCTAAAACCCCCGACACCATTGCAGGAACCTTGCAACAAAACTACAACCTCTATGAAGATACCAGACTTCTTCTCCTTTGTGTTCTACATTCATACAAGAATACAACAACTGATCTTCGTCCTTTGGAAAAAAAAATGCTGCATTAATCTCTCCACTGTCACCTGCCTTTTCCTTGTGCCAGCAGTTTCTGACAGAATTTGAGGGATTTTTGCCTCTGTTATTATATTTGAAGAAAAAATCTCTAGTTTCATGACCAGTTCTTTTGAAAATAATAGAATAAAAATTGTTGCTACTGCCTCTTTGCTGAATATATGTTCTTCCTTTAGCTCTACTTTTACCTCTGTCTCTGCTTTGATTCTAACTTTCACTTGCTCTTCCATATGTTTCTTTTCCGAAAAATGATCTTTATGAGAAAACCAATATCGTTTTTAGTAAAAAACCTAACAGTCCTAGGTCAATCTCTCGACTCATGATTGATCATCCCAACTAACAAAAAGTAAAAAACATAACAAAAGGGAATATTTCAAAAAGTTATATTTTTTATGATGGAAAGTCAGATTTTTTTTTTATTTAGAAAGTATTTTTTTTTCTAATTTAAGTACAATGGGTTTTGCTTTTATAAGTTTACTATCTTCTTAATTTTGAGAAGTTATAGTTTTATGTTTTTAGAAAATTCTTGTATTTCTACCCAATGATTTATGAATTAGTCTCTTCATCCTCCTAGATCAAATCAACCATTATATGTTCTTCATAATTTCTATCCCAGTTCCAAGATTTATCTTCCTCAAACACTACATCCCTGCTGATTACCACCTTCTTTGCAACTGGATCACAGAGTCTATATGCCTTAGACTCTTCACTTACTCCCAATAGTACACAGGTGAAGCTATTTGCATCTAGCTTTGTACTTCTCACATCAGGAATGTGCACGCATTCAAAAACTCTAAAATGATTAATTAAGGGTTTGCTTCCACTCCAGGCTTCCTCAGGTGTTTTAATCATCACAACCAATGTAGGACTCCGATTTAGAATATAGCTTGTCCAGGTTACTGTCTCTAGCCAGAAAGGTTTAGGAAGGTATTTTTCAGACAACATGTTCGAACCATGTTCATCATTGTTCATTTTTTTCTTCCAGCTACTTCATTTTGCTGTGGAATATACGTTGCAGTCAATTGCCTCTTGATGCCATGTTCCGTGCAAAACTCATTGAATTCGATTGATGTGAACTCTCCTGCTTGGTCTGATCTCAAACATTTTATATGCCTTACTACTTCTTTCTCAACATAGTTCTTAAATTGTTTGAACATGTTTAGTACCTCAAATTTCTCTACTAAAAAATAAGTCCATGCTTTTCTAGTAAAATCATCAATAAAGCATATAATGTACCTCTTCTTGCTACTTGAAATGGGAGAAATTGGTCCGTAGAGGTCTATGTAAACAAGCTGCAGTTTCTCTATGGCCCTCCAATTGCTCTTCTTTGACATTGACTCCCCGTGTTGCTTCCCAATCATGCAATTAGTACACACGGTTGATGGACTTTTGAACTGAGGTATCCGATACACCATTTTCTTGAATTGGATTGCCCTCAATCCTTTGTAATCCAAATATCCATAGCGACAGTGCCATAAATATCCCAAATCCTGTGTTGAAGTGTAGAGACAGGCTGGCTTTGGAGACATTGAATTTGCCTGTAGCATAAACATTCGATTTTTTGCCATCTCGGTTTATATGATTAGTCCTTTCTCTGGATGTTAAATTTTGAGCTTTTCATGTTGAATGATAACTGCCAACCCTCTTTCTTGTAATTGACCAATGATGAGAAGATTGTTCTTTAGCTGAGGCACAAAGAATACTTCACAAACAACATGTATGAAGCCATTTATTTTCAATCTCATGTTGCCTTTTCCTAACACATCCATCTTTGTGTTTTTTCCCGTCTTTACCGTTTGATTGAAGTTCTCATTTATATCATGGAACAGGCTCTTGTCACCACACATGTGGTTGCTACATCCAGAATCTAGGAACCAAACATCTTTTCTTCGAGCATCATTCTTCTCCATATATGACATGAGCAACATCTCTTCTTCTTCTCTTAATTCAGTATAGTTGGCCTCTTTATCCCAGTTTGGACATTCTGATTGAAAGTGTCCAAGCTTGTGACACTTATAACATTCTACTACTCCTTTGTTATAGGACTGACAGCCTCTTCCTCTACCTCTGTATGCACTTTGACCTTGTCCTCTTGCACCAAACCTATCTTCAAAGGTTATCTTTGAGTGCCTGCTCTTCTCTTGTATGTCGTTGGAATTTTTGTTCATGCACAATCAGTGAACTCTGCAATTCATCAATGGAAAATTGGTCAATGTCTTTGGACTCCTCTATCAAGCAAACAACATAATTGAATTTCTCACTCAATGATCGAAGAATCTTCTCCACCACTATGACATCTTGCATCTTCTCTCCATGTGTTCTCATCTTGTTAGCCACTGACAATACTCTTGAAAAATACTAAGTGTTTCCTTCTCCAGCCTTCATTTCTAGGGTTTGAAAATCTCTACAAAGAGCTTGTAGTGACCTCATAACCCTAGCACTCCCCTCAAATTTCTTCTCATAGATTCCCAAATTTGTTTGGAAGTGTCCTTCACAAGAATGGTCTCCAATATTGTCCGATCTATGGCCTGAAAGAGGTATTTTTTAACTTTCAGGTCCTTTAACTTAAATTCATCTAGTCCCCTTTGTTGGGCTTCCTATCTGCATCACCTCACTTCTGGCTCAACATACCTAGTCTCTACCAGCCCCTAATATTCCTTGGATCGCAGGAAATTCTCCATCAACATGCTACCATGGTCGCAGTGACCATCGAAGCGAGGGATGACTGGTTGCACAAAGTTTCCTTCGGTTGTCATTCTTTGATGCTGCAAGAATATCAAAGATTGCTACTTTGATTTCGTCAAACCCTAGCGGAGGCTCTAATACCAAAAATGTTAAGAGTAGAAATACAAAATGAAGAATACTATCCCTTTCTTATTGAGCAAACTGGGATTATAAATACCCTTTTACAATCTTAATGGAAATGAGAAAAAATAGCTCACATTCAAAGCTAAAGATGCAATTAGCAGAATTCAAGAAACATTGAATAATTCTCCTAAAACTCGGGCTTATTGAAACTAATTGCCAAAGACTAGAACTTAACTAAACTTATTCAAACTGAGATCCAAACTTTCTCTTCAATATCTATACATTAATTAGCTGAAATATAAACAGAATCGATGACGACTGAACATATCCTCTCTGATTCAACTATTATTCCAAATCCCAAGCATGCTAATTCAAAATCAGAAGACCAACGTCTCCTTATTCTCCTTATTTCCAATATGGACTGCAATCGAATCTGCTTTCAGTCATCGATCAAAATTCCATGAAATTCGTATTAAAGATGAGTTGCAATAATTAAAATGAGGTTCTTGTAGGGTTACTGAGTGCTCTCGTTCCTTTAAAGTGCTTTACGATCAACCTGCTACCATGGGTTCTCCTGCTAATGAAACAGACAAGGTTCAAATAATATTTTCCCTCTGGATTCACAAGATAGATGGAAATTTCACATATTCTGTTGCTACCCAAATTTTGACCTATTTATTTTTATGTTTCGGAAGAAAAAGAAAAAAATAGAAAAAAGACAAAAATCCAAAAATATCTTGTTACAGGGGAAAAATTGAACGAATTGAGAATTTAACATTCAATGCAGGGTGAAATCACAAAAAATTGGAAATGAAGGATCAAATTGAAACAAGCACGCAAGCTAAGGGCTGATTTTGAATTTTACCCATGACAAAACTCTATAAATAGAGTGCATGGCCACAAGAAATGAGGACCAAAAAAAAAATACACTCTCCCAAAAAACCCTAAAAGACCAAAAAGAAAAAACCCTAAATCCCTCTCAAGGGGCTGCAGCCGCCAGCCCTTTTCCCTGGGCACAGCTGCACCCCCCCCGTTTTTCCCCCACCACGACACACAGCTTTCCTCTGCCATTGTTGGCTTTGGGTTTCAGCCCCACTCTTTCCCTTTCCTCACATACTCTCCTCCGGCGTGCATTCCCCTCACTCTCTTTTTGTTCTCCCGATCTCCAGCCCCTGCTTTTTTTCTTCTCCTCTAGCAAATAGAGTTACCTTCAGCCCCACACAGCTCACCCTCACGGCCTGCCACCGTCTCCCATCTTTTTTTGCCGATCAGCCCTCTCAGGTCCCCATCTCCTCACCGTCAGCCCCCATACTCCCATTTCATTTCTCCAGCAGCCACTGCCCACGACGAACCCATCATCGGCCAATAGACCGGCCACCACAGCAGCCCTGCCTCCATGACAACCCAGCCATCTGAAGGAGAAGCCAAGGAGAAGAACAACCCGAGAAGGACAGATCTGTGATTTGCAGAAGAGAATGAACCGTTTTTGTGTTTGTACTGTGTTTGTGTTTGTTGTGTGTTTGTTGGTCTTGTAGGTCACCTTTGAAGTCCTCGCCGGTGACAGCAGCGGCAGCGGCAGAAGAAGAAGAAGCAGAAGAAGAAACAGACCTGAGATTTGAACAGATCTGAAAACAATTTAATTTTGTGCCTTTTGTGTTTGTGTTGGCTGCTGTTTGTGTGTGTTTTCTATGTTTGCAGGTCCCATGAGTGACACCGCCGGTGAGAGATTGCAGAGAAGGGGCAGATCTATCGGTCCCCCACTTTCCTTACTGTTCACCACGGTGGTGCGTGGAACCACGCGCCGCCAGTCCTCTTCCCCCTGCCACTGTGCGGAACTGCCCCCCTGAAGCCTTTTTATGTAATTTTCCTTTTATGTTTATATGTGTATTTGAGTTTTTATTGTATTTCCAATTATTATTTGTAAAGTGAAAAATATAAAAAAATACAATGTGTGTGTGAGTTGTATTTTTAGTTATAAAAAGGTGATGAAAAAGAAATGAAAAAAAGTGTGTGTGTGTGTTGTTTGTGTTTTATTTGTTCATTTACTTATGTTGTTGTGTTAAGAAAAAAGGAATATAAATTAAAAATAAAAAAATGTGTTTTCTTTGCATACGGCCAAATTAGTTTTTCCAAAAATTTATCTTAGATTTAATAACAAGTTTATTAAATCTTGAAAATTTGGCTAATATTAAAACAAATCGTGGAATTTATTCTTGTGAATTAACGGTTGTTTACAGGTAGTAATTGTCGGATTTACGTGTAGGCTAACATTTACATATTCGGGAATAACCACCAAAATTGTCAGAATTATTCTGAGCGGTGGTCGATTTCTTTTATGGATCGGTCAACTGTGAAATTAATTTATGAGGATTAATGGTTAATTTCAGGTGGTGAATGAAGAAACTACAAGTAGGCTAGCATTTGCATATCTAGAAATAATCAATAAAATTCACAGGATTATATTGAGCGGAACATTTTTACGAGGCATAAAGTTGCGGAAAACTCATCCACGATAGGTGATCTTTTTAAGGCATCTACGTGGATCTGTTCCTTGATATTTTATTTTGGGTTTACGAGCTCATAATGAAATTTCAAAAGCTAGATTTATTCACACGAATAAATACGACCCGTTGAAGCATTTACAATCACATCAAGGTAGACAATGCAGCTTACCACAGGTAAGGCGTACTAGGGGTGCTAATACCTTCCCTTTACGCAACCAGTCCCCTACCCTTGAATCTACAGCGAGAGGCACCGAGTACCAAATCGGGTGTTCCTAGCGACCCTCAACAGCAAGGTGGCGACTCCTTCTCAACTCCACTGCGAGAGCCAGGATCCCTCCCGGGACGCCGCGCGGCGACGTGCGACATATTCAAGGCTTGATTTGACTACAGAATCAAAAGGTATCAGATAACGGACCAACCCTGCCAAGAAATGATCAAAGTTTTAGCCTCGTACTTCATCTTGTTTGTCACCATCTGTGTGGCTATATTTCTTCAATTAATAATAATCCCTCTCGTTTATAAGAATATAATAAAATAAAATAAAAAACTTGTCAGAAGTGTTCTTGTTTCATATTAATTAGTATAAAATTACTACATTAAATACTATTTGTGTTGTAATTTTTTTTCCTGTTTGTATAGGGAAATGCCATAAAATCACATCCACAATTCACCATTTCATGATACGCTGAATGGATTCTTCTATTAGCATTATATATATATTCACCATTTAATAATATCATAGTTGGCACTGTCGCACCCCTCGCGAGACCTCGGCGTCACGGCGACCCTCCCCGTGAGCGGGGGAATTCATGTGTCAGGGGTCTTATCTTTATTTATGTGGAAAAGGGAGTCGCCACCTAGTATTATGGTTACTATGAAACCTAAAACTGGTCTTTCAGAGATTCTAGGGTAAGGGACTGGTTGCGTAAAGGGAAGGTTTTAGCACCCCTAGTACGCCCTACCTAAGGTAAGCTGCTTGGTGTTTTTGTTTGCTTATGAGTTGTTATGATTTTGATCTTTCAAAGAATATGTTCGTGAAATGATGATGGTGTATTATCCCCGCCGAATATTTTGGATATTAACCCCTTTAGGATTTATTTATCCAAACACCGAACAGTGAATAATAGCATACTATCCCCGTCGAATATTTTGGATATTGACCCCTTAGGATTTATTTATCCAAACACCGAACAGTGAATAATAAATTCCCAAAAATAAGATTTTAATATTTTTGAAATATTGGCTAATACCCTTTGGATTTTTACAAACATGCTGTAAAATCTCAAGATGCAAGAAATGATTTTTCTTTGCGAAATCCATGCTAAAACACATTTTCTCTTCAAACTCATAGAAAATATATATTTTTTGAAAGAAAAAGAATTTTTAAAACATGCTAGTGTATTGGCCGTATGCAAGAAAACAACACATTTTTTCTTAAATAAAAATATTTTTTTTGCAAATTTTATATTTTTTTTGTATCTTTTCTTTATTTTTTATTTTTTCTTTTTCGGTGGGCTGGCTGTCAGCCCACCTAAATTTGGGCTGGGCTGCCACCTTGTCTCCAGGCTTGGCTGCAAGCCCAGGTGGCTGCAGCCCACACCCATCTGGGCTGGGCTTCCAGCCAAGACGGGCTGGAAGCCCGTCTTAATCAGGGTCAGGCCTGGCACAAAGCCCGGCCCGACCGGCCCAGCGGGGAGTGAATTAATTCACTCCCCGCGCATGCAAAACGATGATCTACAGTAGAAATGGAAGATTTTCGAGTGTGATGAATGACGTACTTGTTAACACCTTTGGGTAGAGGAGGTCGAGGTGGTTCTTCTGGTCATGGTGGCGTCGGAAATGGTGGCCTGTGGTGGCCGAAGTGGACGTCAGAAGGTGCACGGTGGTGCTTGCTGCGACGGTGGATTTGCTTCTTCCTTCGCCTGAGATGGTGACTGGGATGCCGGGGTAAAGGGGTGGCTTCTGGTGATGACAGGACAGTGCGTGGTGGCCGAAGTTGATGGTTGTTGGAGGAGAGAGAGAGACACCAGTCGACTGGTTTTGGAGAGAGGAAGAGGCTGCTGACCGAGAGAAATGAAAGTGGACGAGGGAGATGAAGCCTGAGGCGAGAGGGAGGAAGATTAACTCAAGTTTTTACGTAAATCTGGCTCTGCAAGTCTCTATTTTTTTGTGTTTTCATTCACGTAAATTTCTTCTCCTCTCTTCTCTTCTCTGTCTCCGTCTCCGTTCATCTTCTTCTCTCCTCCCCTCTGTATCTCTTTGCACTCTACTCCTTTTTTCGCTCTTAGCCTTTCCTAAATTTTCCCTTCTCCATGCTCACTTTCTCCCTTTTTTCCCTTCCCTTGTATATTTCTTTCTCTTCTTCTTCTCCCCCCCTCTTCGTCTTTGTCCCTGCATATTTATAGCCATGAAAGGCACCCCTTCGGCTGCCCATGGCGTGTAGCCGAGGGGTTGTCGCCTTTGCCTTGCCCAGTGGCAGGTGCTGCTGCGATGGACGTGCCTGACACTGTTCAGGTGACTGAAGAGTGCAGGCACGCTGCAGGTGTAAATGATTTGGAAAAAAATGCAATTTGGTCCCTTGATTTAAAATTGTTCTAATCAAAACCTCAATTGGTTTTAAACTTTCAATTTTGTGCAATTGCATCCCCGTTAAAATTTCAAGAGTAACCTTAGCTTTGCGCGCCTTTTTTATTCTGGTCCTTGGTTTCTGATTTTCACGATTTAACCCCCAATTAACCATTAGACTCTCAATTCATTCAATTTGGCACCCGATTTTGCATAATTGGCTTGGAAAAATTCAAATCGGTCTCCGAAAATTCCAATCTCATCAATTGAATCCGAATTAAATTCAAGAACTTGATTTCTCATCGATTAAGCCTTTAATAAAATTAATTTGGCCAATTTAAAATATAATCAAGTCCTTGCACTTAATTAAATCTTTCGATTGGACCCTAAATTAATTCTCAAACATAATTACACTTTTAAATCGGCCAACGATTAAATCAAACTGACCCATAAAAATATAATCATATCTTTCAACTTAATTTTTACGCAGATTTATCCGATAATAAATTACTTTAGCCTTGAATCTGCAATTTCCTTCATTTTGGGCACAAAAAAGGTACGATCGATCACTCGAAAACATCCAAAATTTCAACTTGATTTTCCTATCGACACCGGCCCCTCTTATTCTATTTTTTTGTTATTTTCGAGTAGTTTTGGGGAATAACCCAAAATTGGGTTATGAGAGGCACCAGTGTTCTTTAAGGACTTGTTTGTAAGTGTGGTCGAAATTGCTTTTCAAATTGATTTTAGTTTAGAAATATATTAAAATGATGTTTTTTTTTTTAAATCATTTTTAACATCAACATATTAAAACAATCTAATAACACACAAAAAAGTTGATTTAAAGCAAAAAATAAAAATATTTTTTTTTCAATTTTTTTTAAAAATATATTTAAAAGCAATGTCAAACTTGCAATAAATTTTGTTGTGGTCCATTCTCGTCCCGTTTCTTAAACGTGAATTGCATGGAACTACCTAATTTGGCTGCCTAAGTTATATTTCCGTATGTTCACATTTACAACTTTTGTTATATAGAACGGACAAGAAGTCAACAATCTCATTGGGATTGCATTTATTAATTTGTCATATGTTAATAAATCTTCTACGGTCCACTCACTTTTACTCGAGTCTCGCCTAACTGGTAATGGAATCTTGTAACGTAATTTCATTTTACGAGGGTTTAGCTAATCTTTTAGAGTTTTTGATTTAAGACTCTAAATAAATAATTTTTATGTGAAATTTTTATTTATATATTAGAACTCTCGTATATTAAATACTGGATTTAGCACAAAGAAAAAAAAACAAAGAAAAAACAAAATTACCGTATTTCTTCCCCCGCGACACTGGCTACAACAACTCCTCTTAAGAAAACATCTAACCATCTAGTAGGTGACCCGGGAGCTTGGAATTAAGAAGTTTGCTTTTCTAGTGGTCTAAGATTTGAGCTATGTGGTTACTAATATGATAGTCATTAAAGGTTTGCATATTCAGTAACTTTAGGACCCGTGGAATTAAAGGAGACACGCACAAACTGGTCTACACCCACATTGATAAAATAAACCAATTGCCAGCTAGTTACCATAGAACATCAACTCGAACACCATGTGACCACTCACCCAATAGGTAAGCAATTATAAAAACGTAATTTGTATATTATCACAAGTCTAGAACATTGAAATAACTTAGTTTAGGTAGGTTACTCTAGGATAATGAATTTTTTTTCTTAGTATAACCGGCTACTAACCTATAATTTTGGGAAATCATTTAGGGTTTCAAGTTACTTTTAACTTAAATGTCAATTTCTTATTCATAATTCAGTTTTTTTTTTTAATTTTACCACGATGCTCGGGTACGACATGCCATGTGAAATTTTCATTTTATATCCATATGTTTGATTGTACAACAATAAAGGTTATACTAAGTGGAAGGAGTTGAGGTAGCTTAAGCAAGAAGTGTCTGTTTGGAAGTGTGGTTATCATTATTTTTAAAGTGATTTTCATTCAGAAATCCATCAAAATGATGTATTTTTTTTATATAATTTTTTATATCAGCATATGAAAATTATCCAAACCTCTAAATAAATTTTTAATTTAAAGTAAAATCAAAATAAAAAATTTACAATTTTTTTCAAAAACAATTTTAAAATATAGTTTCAAACTGGGTAGAGGTCTTGTGCTTGATCTGTTATAGATGCAGCAAACTTTCTTTGAGAGGTCCATGTCTTGATGTCCAACCGTATCTCAAAAGGATTAAGTCTTGGACAATAACTTGGGATATCTAGAAAAACAAACCAAAATTTTTTTTGGTTGTATGATGAATATATGATTATTAAAATTTATCCAATCGTTAAACACAAATATATGAAATTTTAGGAGTAATTAGTTTTAACAGAAGAAATTTAGCCGCTGTCTTTCTCCGATCCTCCTTCCAATCCTGAGTTTCCTAATCAATGTGCTACCGTCTAGGCTTCTTCACCTGCGGCACGTAGCTCCCCTCACTCTCTTTTATTTTTATTGTCAATAGTCCCAAATAGGATGATTTATCAGTAAATATGGTGATTTTCTTAGTTTAAACAATTACAAATTTGAATCCTTTTGATCTTATATTTTTGTATATTTCGTAGGGTTTTGATTTCTCTTTGAAAGGGTTAATTGTTTACGTTTATTTGTTGCTTTCTTTTGAAGATTTGTGCAAGAGTCTATATATGCTGAAAATGAGCACCGATCTTTGCATCTAACAGAATACATGGAGATGGACTCTCCAGATTACAACTTGTTCGAAAAATATGTTGTCATAAGTAGAAAACTTGTTGCATTTTCTGAAAAGTTAAATTATTTCTGGGCTCGTGAGACATTTCGAAAAGTCTGAAAAGTTAAAGCTCGAAGAGGTCAAGTGGAAGTTCGACGTGATGCTGCCCGAAAATCAACATGCATTGTTCAGTAGGCCAAGTCTAACCTAATTTTAAACAAATTAACATAAATTATTCATGAACTCATGAAACTCTTTGATTCGACTACTTTTTAGTCAATTTTATAAATATTCCAAATAATCCGAATAACTTTCTTACTTTGTCCATTCATGAATGCCAACTTTGCTAATGACAAGCTGTTTGCTCTCATCCACAGAAACAACCCGTCTTTCTCTTGTCATTAAGTTGGAGTTGGGCCCAGAGGCAATCAAGAGTGCTGCGACTTTTAAGTATAAACTCTTTTTCCTCGTTCACATTGATGAATCATCACCCAAAATTTTGCTATAAAAGGGTTAGAAGAGTAGATCCTAGTTCATCAAGTGGGAGTTGTGAAAACAGTCACTAAGCAAAATTAAGGTTCTAATATTTCGGCTTTCACAATATGGGTGAGCCCTTAATTAGACCCATGCCCAAGCTAGCATTTTCATGGGTTCATTAACACGATATTTTGTTGCAGTTTTATGAGTTGCATACAATCAAAGATTAATTTGGCGCCATTACTATTAGTTCATATATATCTATTGTTCTTGTTGTGATTCTTGTTACATTTTCAGGGAATGGAGGTTCTAGGGAACCAGAGAACCAGGGAGACTTCATCACAATCCTTAGCATTGATGGTGGAGGAGTGAGAGGAATCATTCCTAGTGAAGTCCTAAGTGCTCTTGAATCAAAGCTCCAGGTTAATTTGTTCTCTCAACATACTTGCTCATGTTTTCCTTAATTAATCTTATTCGCACTAGAACTAAATGTAGTCAGCCTCGTCTCATTTTTCTTGTATGAATAGAAACTGGATGAGGAAAACAAGGACGCGAGGATTGCAGATTATTTTGACTTCATTGCTGGGACAAGCACTGGAGGCCTTATGACAGCCATGCTTACGGCCCCAAATGATAAAAATCGACCTCTGTTTGCTGCAAAAGATATTACTAAGTTTTATCATGATAAGAGTCCAATCATATTTCCCAATGAAGCAGGAAAATCCCTTCTTAAAGCACAGGAAACAATCCCATTTTTGGTTACTGAAGGGGATAGAATCTCTAAACCTGATCCTGAAGCAACGAAGCAGTTGTTGACAATGTAGGTCTAACAAATCCAATGGATTGAACTTAGTCGACAATTTAAACCATATTATCTGAATCATTAACGAAATTTGCATAAATTAATATCACTGATAGGATCTGTCTTTCAAATACAGGCACCCCGAAGGTAAGATTAATACTACAGCTGCTTGGTTGCGGTTAATTATTAATCATATCCTCAGCCGAATTCCTTGGTTGAAGGGTTCTGTAGAACTTCTTAAAAAGATTTTGCTAGAGCCAAAATATGACGGTAAGAATCTGCAAGATACCATCAAGGGACTTTTGGGAGAGAAACTAGCTCTCAGTGAGACTCTAACGAGTGTGATAATCCCCGCCTTCGACATCAAGGAATTTAGGACTACCATCTTTTCCACCTTAAAGGTCATTATTCTTCATTTTCTAATATTTTCCTATATATATATATATATATTCCAACAATTATTATGTTGTAATATATCAATCTCATCTTGGTATATATTCACTTGTTTATGAACAAATTAATTGTAGGCCAAGCGTCACAGGTCAATGGATGCTCCACTGGCAGACGTTTGTAGGGCCACCTCTGCAGCACCGTATTACTTTCCCCCTCACAATTTCGAAACCACCAAGCCCTTCAACCTAGTTGATGGCGGTGTTGCAGCCAATAATCCTGTAGGTTACTGTTTATTGTGATATAACAACATTTATACGAGTAAAACGATAAGCTAGCAACGCTAGACAAAAAAAATTCACTATCATTTGTAGAAATTATTCTGATATTTTGCAACTTTTTCTGGTTCTATATTCCATTTATAGTCTTAATTTGTTTTAATTAATGCATTATCTCTCCTGTAATCATCTTAATTATCAGACTTTCCTAGCTGTGTGTGAGGCGATGAAAGAACAAAAGAAGGATTTTCACAAATTTGTTATTCTCTCCCTTGGAACTGGAGCAACAAATGAAAGTGGCAAGCTAGAGGTTGGAGACGGGGAATGGGGAATTTTTGATTGGCTTTGGCAGGATGACAATTCCACCCCATTGCTGGATATCTTGACGACTGCATCGGATGAAATGACCGAGATGTATATGTCTAAAGTGTTTCAGTACAGTGGATTAGAACACAACTATACTCGGATCCAGGTAAATATAAAGAGTTGGGATTTTTGGCAACGAGTTTGGTTATCTATTTAGTCGTGGTGAAATGAAGGTAGCTCGCATTACATTGTTAATGATGCTTTGCCATTTGATTCAATTAGGTTGAGCTGAAACACAGTGAAGCACAAATGGACAATTCAAGCAAAGAAAATCTAGAGAACCTCGAGAAGATCGGTCAGAATTTAGCGAAAAATAATGATGCCAAACTTGAAGAGTAAGAACTAGCTAGCTTTATGAATTGTTTAACTGTGTTTTCCTTGGTTGTTCAAGTAGCACCGAAGCAATCTAACCTCTTCTTGGTCTTAATTATTGCAACCTCCGTTTGATGTTGTGCAGTTTTGCACGCCGATTGGTGGAGATACGGAAAGCTCGCATAGCCCACTAGCCTGCATGATAATACTTCAAGTGGAACGACGTCGTTGCTGATGTCCAAGGCAACCATAATATCAGTACTGTTTTCAAATTTAAAATAAACGAGGCCTGTAATTTTAGAGCTGGTGTCAGTACTATTAGCACTAGTTCAAGTAAGGCTTCATTGCGTGTTGTTGTGTTTGAGTTGATAATTATGTATCTTAATTTGTCATAAATAATGAGGAAACGATGTACTCTTCTTAAGTTTCTTCCATCCCGAATCTGTTTAGAGCTGGTCGTCTTTATTTATCGCCATGATTAATAAGAAAACGATGTAAGCAATGTGTTGTATTAATAGAATCTGTTGAGAGTTGAGGTTGGATGGTGGTTTTATGAATGTCTCTTTTGTTTCCACCTTACTCGATCGGTCTTTTTATTCCTAAATCACAAAAATTTAATTTTCAAAAACTGTAAATGCTCCTCAATTATAAATTCCATCATAATATATATATATATATATATATATATATATATATTTTAGTAAGTTTCAAAAATATCTAAGAAAAATAACAAAATTATCCCAAAAGCATCATTTTAGCCTCAAATCTGATCTTGGAAGATCAAACGATCATAACTTAATATTATAGTCACTATAAAACTCTAATCGACCATCAAACATCAAAGACGATGGTTTGATCATGTTAAGGTAAGATACTAACACCTCTAAAGTATTCTTCATTGGTTCATATCTTAAATTAATAAGTTTTACCATGCTTAATTTACTGGTGGTCTATGTATTAGAGAATAATATAAATTCTATTATAGAGTCTCACTTAATAGCTTAAACTTTTAGATAAGATGGTTCCATAATACTATGTACGTTTGTTTAATATAATAAGTTAAACCTAGATAAAAAAAAAGTTAAAAATCTTTTTGTTCTCAAAGTTTGGTTATTTTTTGTGATCATAATTGTTTGGTGAATTGACAATTCTAAATTGGTCAACCCAATTCATAACTCAAGTTGTATCCATGAATACATCAGTGATGAGCCTATGTTGAGATAATTGACCCAACTTAGATCCTAGAAAGTTTCATGAAAATAACCTTGATGAGATTAACTTAACCTATGGTAATACCAGTGTCTCCTGTGTCATTAAATATTGAACCACAAATATTTATTATTTTCAGAGATGTTAACACCCCTAACTAAGATACTTTAATATATTGTATAGATATAAAGATCATTATGTGATTCATTGCAGCGGTCCTCTTCATCAGGATTATTAAATTTCCTTCCCATATGCGAACCTTGTCTTTCTCTTCAGAATCTAAAGCTTCTTAATTGCAGGAATTCCATTGCCCCTTGTACTAGCATTACAGTCCCTTGCCTTTCCGTTTCCAATCAACAAAATACCGATCATCAACACTGCCAGCCTAATCAACATTAGTTAAACCTTGGAGAGATGGGGACTCACTATGATGGATATGCATGTTAGAAAATAATATAAATTATATCATGGGGTCTCATCTAAAAGCTTAAGATTTTAGGTGAGATAGTTCTATGACATGGTATCAAAATCTTGTTGTCTAGCAGTCATGAGTTCGAATCTCACCACCCTTATTCTATTTGATAAAAATCAAGCACAAGGTAGCGTAGACCTGTGTGCAAATTTCAAGACCAAATGACTTTCACTTGAAGAAGTGTGTTAGAGAATAATATGAATCTTATCTCGAACCTCACTTAAAAATTTAATTTCTTAGACTGCAAACCATAGGAAATTGTGTCCTGAAATAGCGCAAAATATTTTTGAAAGTAGCCCAGTGAGCTTTCCGAGGGGGTATGCTTAAACTGATACACTTTTGGTGAAGGTACGATATTTAAGATCACCAACAATTTTGTCTTTAAATTCTCTTCGCAGACCCCTGAACATATGAATATTGTTTCTCTACCGAGACAGTGTTTAAAGAAGACAGGGGCGTGAATGATCTGGTCAAGGTGAGGAGGCTGTCTGTGGTTGTTGTGTTTGGGCTGAGATCGAGGATATTGTGTGTAGCTTTAGTTTTGGAGTTGAAGTAGATGATCGAGGGAGGGATTGGTGATTTACTTGTGTGTTGGAAAGGGAGAGAAGGAGCTGCAATTGGTATTGGGCGAGGATGAGTGTATAATGAATTTGGTAAGCTCACATGGATGCATTAATTTGATCAGAGTTTGGAGAGTTAGATTTGGTGCCTGTGATAACGATTGTTGGTTCTCCTTTTTCTTTTTGTTTTTATCTAATGGCCCCCCCTTTTTATGTAAAATAGCTATCTATTTTATCGTGAGAAATCTTGTCTTCTTTCCTAATTGTTTGGTCTTACAAGCAACCGAAATCCACTTTAATCTTTTGTTTCTTCCTTTTCATTTTGTTCCCTTATTCAAATATAGATATTTTGGTCCCTTTGTTCAAATATATATATATATATATATGTACGTATGTATGTATGTATGTATGTGTATATATATATATGTATGTATGTATGTATGTATTTTAAAATTCAGTATGGAAAAGAGAAACATCAATGTTAAATCAAAAAATTGATCAATGATTTTGAAATGAGCATATTAAAACATGAACGCTTTGAAAAATAAATTAAGATTTGAAACTTTATGAAACAACACAAATAATATTGAAAATAATGCAATACATCAAGAATGATTTTTTTTTGTATTTTGAAAATATTTAGAAAAACAAGGGTTCAAATTATTTTGTAGTTTAGTTTTCACTATAAATAGCCAATAAACTCTTTAATGATGCTTTCTAAAAGAAGAAGTGGATGTGTAATAAACTTGTTGGCATTACTTTGTGAAAATAAAGACATCGTGTACGTTCTGGAGTCTAGCATTTGAATTAATTTGGATCAAACCATGATGGGGATCTAAGTTGATTCCTCTATGAGTGGTGTCATACCAATAGCATTTTGAATAAAAATACTCAATTCTGCTTGATATGATATTACAATTCAATTACTTCTTCTAACTTCTCATAATAGGCAACTTCAAACTCATTAGAAGTTGATCATTTAACACAAAACCCATTATTTTATATCTTTCTACCCTACCCATATTTTTCATTATGAAACACATGTCCATTTATGAAATATCCATTATAGCACTTCAATATTTTATAAGGACCCAAACATAGTAAAGACAAAGTAACACTAGCATTCCCTATTAGTTTATAAACTTAGTACATAAAGTATTACCATGAAACATTAACGAGAAATATGTAATGAGATTAAGTATCCCGAGAAATAAGAATAATGAAACATAACTTATATACATTTTGAATAACATGGAAAATTGTTCATGTTATACTTGAAAGATTTAGGATTTGGTCAACTATGAGTCTTAAGGCAGTAAAACCTGACAATATTGTCTACAAGGAATTCAACATGTATCAGCTTATAATATTTATAAGTGATATTTTTTTAAAATAATGACATGTTAAGTAGTATATTCTGTGAATAAAATGTCTAAGTTTATCATAGTTAAATAATAAGTGATTATGTGTTTGTCTAAATTCTACTTCTAACAAAGTCTTCTCCTCACATCAATTTTTGTTATGGATCATCTAAGATGAGAGGATATTAACAAGCTCCCACTCGAAGGTATTTCCCTACCATCATCATGCCTTAGAACACGACTGATTTTTGTTCTCAATGGAGGCTCAAAATAGTACAAGATAAAAGTTGAGATCTCAACATATACCTATATGAGCTATATTCAACAATATAATAACTCTTGCAAATAGAAAACTATACCTTGTTTTAACTTTTCTCATAAGGTTGAATAAGTATCTATATGAAATTAAATGAATATTTTGAATTATATAAAAAAAGACAATATCATTTTAATTACGATGCATATGTAATCCCTAACCTCTCAAATGGACACATCTATCTATATTGAATTAGGCCTTCAACTTTTGTCTCAAATGGTAAATGTATGGGTAAAAGCTTTATCGAGTTGAAAGACGATAAAGGGAATATCATCTCAAGTATTCATATTTTCTAGACAATATTTGTTTCAAGCCTTTCCATGTGTTATGTCTGCAACTTGTTGGAGCATATATGTGAAAGATTTGGAAAGCTTCTGGTATTTGATAACCAGAGCAGAATGCACTTGTGTGCTTTATATAGATACAATGTTTTACATGAGTATTAGACAGGATAACTATAAAGTGTTACAATTGATAATCGTTACATAATATTCTAACGTAACCAATAATGCTAGGGGAGAGTTTGAGTCACAGTAGGAGACTACTATAGCAGAGTCTTCACCATTGAATATTCTTACCCTGCAGAACCTTCAATCATCAAGGACTTCTTCAACAACAAGGACTCTGTTGCAACACTAACTATGTCTTTATCCTTATCATTCCCCCACAAACCAGCAGGGAGATCTACCACTGACAGCTTGTCTCTAAGGAAGCATAAACAATCAGCTGTGTGGCCTTTTGTAAAGATATCTACTGGTTGTAAAGAAGAGGGAACGTGTTGCAAGATTATGTCTCAGTTTGTTACCTTTTCTCGAACAAAATGGTAATCCACTTCAATGTGCTTGGATCTTGCATGAAAAATTGGATTTGAGGCCACAGCTAGAGCACTGACATTATCACACCAAACAACAGGAGCAGAGTCAAGTGCAATGTGCAGTTCACATAAGAGCATGCGTAGCCAATATACTTCAGCTGTGACCAAGGCCAAACACCGATATTCAGCCTCTATACTGGACTTTGACACTATAGATTGTTTCTTGGCTGACCAAGAGATGAGATTGTGACCCACATACACGCCATAACCACACGTTGATCTTCTATCATCAGGATCACCGGCCCAATCAGAATCACAATAGGCATTGACAGAAAAAGTCCCCAGTTTGTAGAATAGACCAAAATCCAGAGTATTCTTTAAATATCTAAGCACTCGTTTGGCAGCCGTCCAATGAGTAGAAGTGGGAGCCTGCATATGTTGACATAGCTGGTTTATAGAGTAAGCTATGTCTGGCCTGGTGAGAGTGACATACTGCAGGGCACCAACAGTTTTCTGATATTCAGAAGGGTCTGGAAGGGGTTCGCCATCGAATTTTGACAACTTGGATCCTGAAACACATGGTGCTCGATATGGACGAATACCAAGAAGTTGGACACGATTTAATAAGTCAATGATATATCGTGTTTGGCGAAGATGTAGACCAGAAGAGTTGCGCATAGCTTCAATTCCCAGAAAGTAAGATAGTTGCCCAAGATCCTTCATAGCAAACTCAAGCTGCAGATCAGAAATGACAGATGTAATGAAGCTAGAGCAGAGTAAGATAATGAAAAATTGATAACCATGAAAGATTTCTAACTATGTCTTTATCCTTATCAATATGTTTAAACAAATGATTAAACTTCATGAATATAGCTCATATCCCCTTGGCAAAATATCTAAGTTAATGCAATGAGTGTTTTAAAAAACACCATGGCAATTATGGCTCCTTATTCCATGAAATCCGCAATCCTCCAACCTTTATATGTTAAAAGGCATATCCATAAAAAAAAAACATATTTTTAATCATTGGTAGACAAGTAAATATGCATTTTTATCTAAAGCACAATTGGCTTTAGGCTTTATGACCTGTGATTGAACATAAATCAATTCCATATTTTTACAATGACAAAACAAAGTTAAATTCATTTTGGCCTTGATGTTGTCCTTTGTCTTTACCTTCACATCTATATCCGTATTGAAAATTTTCTAAAACATTTTTTTTCTATATACATGACATCAACATTATGGAAAAGAAGATTGGTCTTTGAATAAGGAAGCTCCCAAAATACTTTGTTTTACCCAATTATGAGTCAAACCAAAAAACTTCTGCTAACCGAATTGAAAATTAAATACAATGTCACCATACTCCAACACCACTTCATACAATTCTTTTCCTAAAAAAAATAGCAATACCACATCTTTTTCAACTCTGTCAACAAAGCAGCCCTTTCTGTTTTTTTGTACTTGTGATTCGTTGGTAATTTGGTGTGACATGAAATGGGATAAAATGAGAGATAATTGGAAAGACAACTGGAAAGGAAAGGGGGAGCCCCTATGAAAGGCCATGGTTGACCATTGAGGACAATAATTAGGAGGAAAAGATTATATGTTTTGCAAAATAATTGTTGTATATGTTGTATTAGATGTGAATGTTTGTGTAATGAATGGGTTGAACATGAAACAAATTAGGGAAGTCTTGTTTTCACAATGCCAAGTTTCATCCAAATGTATATAAGAAGGGGGAAGATGATATTAAACATCAGTTAATAGATTAGGCAAATTAGTCTACTAACTTTTAGAGAGAATTTGAGTGGGAAAATGAGGGAATTAGGATCGATTTCCTTCTTAGGAATTGTAGTTTTGGTTGTTTACCATCTAATAAAGTGGTTTCATTTAATTTTGAATTTTAAAAATCTAATTTTGGTTAATCAAATGTGGTTAAGTAGAGGCAGACTCTGCATGATAGAAGGTCTACCACATGTATGATGAATTTCGTGAATGTTGGGGACGAAATTGAGTTTTCCTCCTTTAAAGAGAGTTGTATCTTTGTATTTTATCTTTCCAATGACATTAACTTCGTAAAAAATAGATTTTTATAACTCAATTTATAGTGAAAAATATGGACATAGGTAGGAATGTCACCTCTGCTGGCAGATTTAAGACAAAAAAGAGAAGTGGGATGTCGCGAAGCGATGAAGTTAGACGCATTAAAAGAAAAGAAACAAGTTATGTTGAAACATGAGTGTTTATAATGATATTTTGATTGACATATGTTGTTATAAAAATAAAAATGAAAGGATAATGAATTTAAAGGTCCATTGGATTGTTTTGGTGTGGTTATTATGACGTGTATCATTCGCTGAAAATGATTTATGAGAATTTCCTATAATTGTAGGAGGGACCACAGTGTGGTGCGACAACAACAACAAAGGACTACGAGCAGAGCATCCACAACAGGTAGGTGATTTATGCCTACATTTTATGATTTAATTTTCATAATGAAAATGTGTGAATTATGCTTAAAACTTTGGTGTAGGTTTGAAAAGAAATGATTTATTAGTAAGAATGTTTAAGACATATGTGTTAGGGAAGTCAAATATCTATGTAAAATTATCAGGTTTTGGTAGTATCGTCAATATAAACCGTATTGAATGAAAAAACATGGCGATGACTAGCATATATTTAGTGTATGCTACGATCCTGAATAAAGAGATCACCAAAAATGTCTAGCATATATTTTAGTGTATGTTAGGATCTCGAATAAAGGGATTGTCATAAATAACTATCATACATTTAGTATGTGTCAGGATCCTAGGGATGGGGATCACTATGCATATGTTAATATATATCGAGTGTATGTTAGAATCCTTTAAAGGAATTATGGTGCAATGTTTAGTACACATTTATATATGTTGAAATTCCAAAAAAAATGAAATCAACGCATATCCTCAAATAACTTTAATACTATTTTTTCAAATTTTCTTTATGAAATTATCTTGTATTTCCTTTTCAGGTCCATTATCTATACGTTAGGAGAAAATTTGTTGTTTCTTAGCTTTTTGTATCTAGTATTATTTTGTATAAATTAAAAGTCGGTAAAGTGATATGTCTGATCACTATTTTTGAAAAGACAGGAATGTAAGAAAATTATTTTTTTTGTTGTATTCTATTAAATGTAAGATTTATCATGATTTAGGTTTAAATTGTCGATTGTTGTTAAATGTATGGTTTATTTATTATGGTTGTGATGAGGATGATGTTTGTGGTTTTGTAGACTCAGGATGATTGAGCCAAGATTGAATTAAAGGTTATGTTATATGTAGATAAATTAGGATATGCTAGTATAAGGGAAGTTATTCGGTAGATTCGAGTTAGATTTATTTTCTCAAAAAAGCACCGATGGCCAAATGGGACCCTAGTTTTTCTCATGTAAAACAACAATTCAAAGATACTAGAGCCTCTATATTAAGACCATGGTTTACGTTGGTAGAAATCGCAAGTGCACGAATCGTAACAAGTAATAAAGTGAGGAGTAGAGTATTGTCCCATGAGGATTTGCAAAAATTATCAATAAGTACCAAAATTATTAAATCCCTATCTATTTGATGATTCAATTATAAAGGTTTATGAAACTAAAAATAATTAAAACAATCAAACAAAAATTAAATGGTGTTGAAATCAAGTTTACTAACGGATCCTAAGAAATTTTTGCTTTCACCGTAACAAATCTTATGTTAATTTTCTCAATTGAATTAATCCTTTCAAAATTTCTTTCTTATTGTTGATAATCAGGTTTTACTAATTTAATCAACAATCTCTCTCGAGCATTAATGAATTATTTTAACAAGCAAACTTACTAATTTCTTTCTTATTGAATTATTAGTGAAAATTCTAAAACTCATCAAAATACATTAAGAATGATAAAACCTTGCACGATTACACTTATGGTAATCGTGCAAGGTATTTCAAACAATTGCTGAAACAATTATCACTTCTCAGTCTCAAATCGAATCCCAAATCATGCAAACTGTGATCAGGCGTATACAAACATTAAGCATAAAATGAAACACTCAACAAGTATTAGATTAATTCAATTAAAAAATTGTTCACATATTCATAACTAGGCTACATAAAAATCCTAGAATAAAAAAACTACTTCATAGCAAACTTAAAAAGAAACAAACTTTATACGATGAACATCACTCAAGAGTATTGGAAAATTGGAGAGCTGGACGTCTTGAAGGGGCTGCTGCTCTTGAATTCTTTACTGCTCTTGACTTCTTTCTTTCCGATTTGCTTGCCTCCTCTCCTAGATGCTGCCTCCTCTCTTTTGTAATGTGTTTAGGGTTTTCTCCTCCCCAAAAGACTCCCTTTAGCTGCTGCCTTATGATATATATATATATATATATATGCGCTGAGGTTTTCCTCCCAAGAAAAACACGGATTCTACTCCTTCCTGATATTACGAGCCAATTTCGAGGTAGTAAACATGTGAATTAAGACTCCTCTATTTCTGGGAACGTTGTAGAAAATCAATTTTTTTTCCATAGGACCTGATATAGAAATTTTGGGGCATTTAGAACTCTGGATATGGTCCAAAACCCGAGACAGTGTCTGGGTTGCATGGCCTCCTGGTCTGATTCGGACTCTTTATTTCAACTTGACTTTTGGACTTCAAAACAAAAAACCTGGGTTCTTCTCATTGCATTAGAGTTGTAGGCCTATGTATCCTCTTTTCATAAAGGTAAATAACACATGAAACGGAGTTGTATAACTCCCGTTATACCTCAAAAACCAATCAGTGCTCAAGCTTCTCTAGGCAGACCAACTAGTGTTTGAATTCTAAGCTCATCCCATTGTTTGCTTCTTCATATGATCTCAATTTCAGCATGTTCTAGTAGTCAAATACCTGAAAATACATTGAATTTTACACCCTGATAGATAAAACAAAATAATTATTAATTACTTTTTTTATCCACGGGTGTACTTTACAATGTAATTTTACACCGTGATAGATAAAATAAAATAATTATTAATTATTTTTGATATTTTGGCTGAATTCTAATAGATAACCGTAAACTGGTTACGATATCCAATTTTATTTCAAAATATGGAAAACTGCAACATTTTTTTTACGAGAAAATACGATGAAAAAAACCTTGAAAACCAGCCGTATGCAAGGAAACGACACATTTTATATTTTTTGAAAATTTTGTTTTTTTTATATATTTTTTTTACTATTTTTTTTTAAAAAATAATAATAAAAAATAATAAAAAGGTTGTGGGCTGGACTGCCCAGCCCTGATGGGCCGAGAGGCCCATCCTTTGGTGGCTGGCAGCCAGGCCGATAGCCCTACAGGCCTGCCCAAACTTAATGGCTGGGCCTGGAGCAGGGCCCGGCCCAGCCAGCCTATTGTTCTTTACGAGAACAGTGGGCGACGAGGAGTGCGCAGAAATGAAGAAGATGCACAGTAGGGTGTTTGGTCGAGTTCGACCTCTGGCGTACCTGTCACTGCCACCGTGAAGAGGAGGCCGAGGTGGCCCTTCCTGTCGTGGTGGCGTTCGAAACGGAGGTCTGTGGTGGCCGGTAAGAGCTCCGAGAGGTGCTGGTCTGTTGCTGGTTGGTTGCTGCTGTCACGGCTAGAGCTCTCGCCGGAGCTGGAGAAGAAGGCTGGGTGGTGGATGGTTGCTTCTGGAGGGAGAACAGGTGGAGAGGGAGTTGGCTGCTGTCGGAGGAGAGGATGGTGGCTGCTTCACGTCTTTTTTTTTAGAGAGAGAGAGAGACACCGTCGGGGAGAGAGAAAGAGGTAAATGCAGGGGAGAGAGAGAGAGAATAGGGAGGAGCTGTGGTGAGGGAGAGAGATGAGCTAATGGGGGAGCCTCGCCGACGACCAGGATGGGTGAAGGTGGAGGTTCGAGTTGTTGCACCGGTTGCAATTTTGTTGCACTGTAATTTCTCGTTTGATCAGCGTTTTTCCCCCCGTTTTTTTTCTCCTCCCCTTTTTCTTCTACAATCTTCCTCTATTTATAGGCTAATCTTTGCAACTTGCAGTATGGGATTGATGTCCACAGCATGGCATTTTCAGGGGTGGTTTGCAGGGCATGGCTGCCATGGCTGCCACAGGTATGGCTTCCGGCAATGCCATTGTCCAGTCAGCTCAAAACTGATTTGAACTTTTTTTTTTCTTTTTATAAAATACACTGAAGAAAAAAATGGGTTATCACAAAAAGAGTTTTTCGACGGGAAGAATGATGTTTTTTCTTTCAATTTTAGCTTCTGATTTCATCGAAAGGTTTTGTCACCGAAAATTTTGATTTTCTCAATTTAAACCAAATTAGGCTTCCGAATTTAATTTCTCAGCAATCAAACCCCCAATTAGATTAATTAGACCCATTTTAAGTGTAATTAAGCCCTTACGCTTAATTAAATCCTTCAATTGGACTCTCAATTAATCCTGAAGAGTTTCGTCACCGAAAATCTTGATTTTCTCAATTTAACCCAGATTAAGCTTCCAAATTTAATTTCTCAGCAATCAAACCCTCAATTAGATTAATTCGACCCATTTTAAGTGCAATTAAGCCCTTGCGCTTAATTAAATCCTTCAATTGCGATCTCAATTAATCCTGAAGAGTTTCGTCACCGAAAATCTCGATTTTCTCAATTTAACCCAGATTAAGCTTTTAATTTCTCAGCAATCAAACCCTTAATTAGATTAATTCGACCCATTTTAAGTGTAATTAAGCCCTTGTACTTAATTAAATCCTTCAATTGGGATCTCAATTAATCCTGAAGAGTTTCATCACCGAAAATCTTAATTTCCTCAATTTAAACCAGATTAAGCTTCCAAATTTATTTTCTCAGAAATCAAACCCTCAATTAGATTAATTCGACCCATTTTAAGTGTAATTAAGCCCTTGCACTTAATTAAATCCTTCAATTGGGATCTCAATTAGTCCTGAAGAGTTTCGTCACCGAAAATCTTAATTTCCTCAATTTAAACCAGATCAAGCTTCCAAATTTATTTCTCACAAATTAAGCCCTCAATTAGATTAATTTGACCCGTTTTAAGTATAATTAAGCCTTTGCGCTTAATTAAATCTTTCAATTGGGCTCTCAATTAAATTCGAAGCATAATTATACTTTAAATTGACCGATGATAAAATCAAATTGGTCCATAAAATATAATTATGTCTTTTGACTTAATTTTATACAGATTTATCCGATAATAAATTATTTTGGCCTTGGATCTGCATTTTCCTTCATTTCTAGGCAAAAAGAGGTATGGTCGAGCCTTCGAAAACATCCAAAATTTCTACCTTGATTTTTCTGTAAACACCATCCCGTTTTATTTTATTTTTGTTATTTTTTGTTTTATTTTTGGGTAAGTTTTGGGGAATAACCCAAAATTGGGTTATGACACCATTAAATGCCAAAAGCTAGATTGGGAGTCAAAAATCGGTTATATAGTAATTTGCTTTTATTTCGGGTCAAACATCTTTTTTTTAGAATATTATATATATATATATATATATATATATATTAACATATTTTTTCTTACAAAAAAAATTGTAATAATAAAACTAAAAACATATGCATTTTTTTAATAAAATAAATCTAGAACCATATATGCTAACAAATGCAAAAAAATATTAATGAATAAACGTTCAGTTGCTATTTAACATTGAAAAACAATATAACTATAATTCAAAAGTTTAATGCTTATATATAATAAAATATAATAATAATTATTATTCATGTTCTGCTACGATATAATTCATGAGATCATAATAATCTTATAAGAAATAAATTAGAATAAATTAGTCTTATAGAAACAAACACGAAACATATCAAGAAGATAAATCCAAAATAAAACAAATTCTTTAAAAAACATTAAAAATGATAACAAAGTAGATCAACATGAGCTTTGTGGCTCAATTTGTCAAACTTGTGACTTAAGTCATGGATTCCATTGAATTCAATAAGAATGCTATATTTGTTTTTTTGATAAATATATAATAAAAAAAATTGAAAAAAGAGAAAATTAAGTGAAAAAATTAAAAAAATCAAGACTAGGGATGTCGATCTGACCAAACATGTGGCCCACTAATCTTGGGCCCTCACCAAAAATATTTAATATATTTTTTAAATAATATATAGTCTTACAAAATCAATCATATTTTTAATTCGATCATTAGATGAGTATGAAATTGTAGAGGAGTCTCTTGATATATTAATATATATTAGGTTAAAATTTCAGAGCAATTAGAGAATATAAAAACCTTGCAAGATTGGTAATAACATTATCATAATATTATCTAGATTTATAGTTTTGTCCACAAAAAAATATTTTTTTGTGTCCTTTTTCATATTAATTTTTTCTCAATTTCATTATTCAAAAATAAGTTTTTTAGGGATTGAACTTTATAATTTGCTTTGATTTGATTTATTTAAGATTATAATGGTCTTATAACCCATGTCAAGTATTTAAAAGGTTAACTTGGGCAGAACCAAGTTCAACCAATATATCATCGTTTCAATATTTTTTTATGTGAAGTTGATATTTTTAGTCAAACTATATTTTTATCAATTTTCCATATTATCTTTGGACTCATTAAGTTTATCAAGTTATATAGGTTGAATCTCCATTTTTTGACTTATGTTTGAAATTTGAATTGCACAATTTCACATAATTTTATCTTTGGATTTGAACTAAAATTTTGTTTGTTGAATTAAAATCTTTAATTATATATATATAAACTGTATAACCCTGAAATAGAATGTCAAAACGCTTCAAAACCAAAATATTTCATTCCAATTGAAAAACCAAAACACCAACCGAAACGAAATTAACAACCTTAATATAGATATCATTTTAATTATAAGTTGGATAGAGTAAAATTTCTAACACAAAAAATATTTTAAAACTATTTTCAATTAATTTTTTTTTATGAAAAACATACAATTAGAGAACTAATTTAGGGATTAAGAGAGTAATCAATTAGTTCAAAGGGAATTAGAAAGCAATCAATTAGAAAACTATTTTTTTATGAAAAATCTAATCCAACTGAATTGGTAACACCGATAGATCTAATAAAATTGTTATTCTCAATCAAACTATAATAATCCAAACCCATTTACCCGACTTTAATAAATATGGGGAGACACAACTACAATCAGCAATAATGCTGTCTCCGTCTATTTTAGTTATTGGTGAAAAAAAAAACTATAAATGTGTTTGGCAAGGAATGGTGGAAAGAAGAGGCCATGATGTATGTTCTTTTCTACAAAGTTTAAAGAGAAGATGCCTGATATTTTTGTATCAGAAGCTTGATACATGGCACATGCTATCTGAATTTAAAAGCCTTTGCTTTCAAAAATGGTTAGCAACTGGAAATTAATTTTGTTTTTTCTCGACATTTTTCCATAATTGTTTCTAATTCTTCTCCTGCATTTCCCCATGAACTATCTGAATTCAATTAATTATCTAGTGGAATATGTTGGCGTGAGCTGTAATACATAAGTGATAGGAGAGATTATAGGAACAGAGATGGAAAGAAATACTCCTTTCCATCTCTGTTAGCTTCATTACAGGAACGTAATATGTATAGTCATAATTAGAAGATTCACTCTGTGATTATAAGTATGTAATGTAGGGCTGTGTAATATTCATTCAATTAAGAAAATACAGAGTTATTATTCTGACATGGTATTAGAGCATCCCATTTTTTTCTTCCAAAACCCCTAACCCTAATATCCTTTTTACCTAGCCAACCATGGCTTCAGAGACTGATACAGAGCAGTTTGATATACCTCAACCAGAGTCTATGCTTTCAGAATTCACCCAAAAATCAATGAAGCCCTTAGCAAGATTCAAACACCTACCCTATCTACTGAGTCCCCTGCGGCTCCGATTGGCATCAAGTTGAACAACACCAACTATGCCCTATGGTCCCAAGTTGTCGAGATGTACATCTTAGGCAAAGACAAATTGGGATATATCAATGGTGACCTTCCACAACCACCATTAACAGATCCATTTTTTCGCAAATGGCGTACAGACAATGCCATTGTCAAAGGATGGCTGATCAATTCAATGGACCCCTCATTACTAGGGAATTTTATTCGGTTCCCTACTGCAAAATTGGTGTGGGACTCCATTGCTACCACTTACTTTGATGGAAGTGATACATCCCAGGTTTATGATCTGAGATGAAGGGTGACGCAGCTGAAATAAGCAGGAGGATCCTTGGAACAATACTACAATGACCTCCAAGGGTTATGGCGTGAAATTGATTTTAGACGCCCTAATCCAATGGAGTGTGCAGTTGATATCCACAAGTATAATGCTATTCTTCAAGAAGAACGGGTGTATGTCTTCTTGGATGGACTGGACAACCAATTGGACAAGGTAAGAGGAGATGTATTGCAGATTCGTCCATTCCCCACTGTGGAGCAAGCTTATGCTCATGTCCGTCGTGAAGCAACTCGTCAAACTGTGATGACCTCAAAAAACGAGAATATGTTTGAGGCTGTCCTTGCCACCAAAGCACTTCGACTTAAGCCAATCACATTTACTTCTAATGTACACAATGGGAGGCAGAAATCTCGAACAACAACTGAAGGCCTGAAGTGCACCCACTGTGGGAACCAAAGGCACACACGAGAAAACTGTTTCAAGTTGCATGGATATCCTGAGTGGTGGAATGACCTTCAAACCAAAACATGCAGGGACACAACTAGCAAAGAAGAAGGCCCTGGTACTGCAGCAATGACCACTACAGAACCTCACCTATCCTTTACACCACAGATTGCCAACAGTTCTTCATCCTCAGATGCAGATGCAGGTAACCCCGGTTGTGTTTGTGTTAATTCACCATGCGAAGATAAATGTGATGAATGGCTACTGGACTCTGGCGCCACTGACCATATGACGTTTGATGCCAAGGATTTCATCCAAACATCCTTACCAAAACGTACCAATATCGCAAATGCCAATGGCATCATCTCTCCAGTGACTGGTGCAGGCACAGTGATACTAACACATACATTGCAGCTGCCTAATACATTGCTTATTCCATCCCTCACTCATAAGCTCCTCTCCGTAAGCCAAATAACCTCTGATCTTAATTGTTTAGTACTCATGTACCCTACTTTATGTCTTATCCAGGATATTCTCACCAAGGAGATCATTGGGCGTGGTACTAAGAGGGGGGACTTTATTATGTGGAAGATTTCAGTACGGGAAGAGCATACCATATGCAGCATTCGGTTGGAAATAAAGAGAAGGAGATATGGCTATGGCACTATCGTTTAGGACACCCGTCCTTCACTTATATGAAACACTTGTTCCCGAATTTGTTTTCTCAAGTGCAACATTCTGATTTCCAATGTGAAATCTGCACTTTAGCAAAAAGCCATAGGGTCCCTTATCCTATGCATTTGAATAAAAAGGATACCCCATTCTCCTTGATTCATTCCGATGTGTGGGGTCCTTCCCCAAGTCATACCATATCCGGGTTCAAATGGTTTGTGTTCTTCATTGATGATTGCACCCGCATGACGTGGCTCTATCTACTAAAACATAAAGATGAAGTGTTCAGTATGTTTAAATCATTTCATGCCTTGATAAACACACAATTTTCTGCCAAGATTCAAGTATTTCGATCGGACAATGGGGGGGAATATGTGAATCATCAATTTCATGATTATTTCAATCTTCATGGCATTATCCATGAAACATCATGTCCTCAAACTCCTCAACAAAACGGTATTGCTGAGCGGAAAAATCGACATGTCCTTGAAATTACCAGAGCTCTTCTGCTAAATGTCCATGCTCCCTCTAGGTATTGGCCTGATGCAGTCACTACTGCTGTGCACCTTTTGAACAGACTGCCTTCCAAGGTGCTGGGGTTCCAAACTCCATTACAAGTCCTTGCGAAGCATACTCCACTGCCCTCGGTCTTGATGCCTCCACCCCGTGTGTTTAGGTGTGTTGCGTATGTTCACCTTCACAAAAATCAGAGAACCAAGCTAGATCCCTGTGCTCGTCGATGCATGTTTGTGGGATATGCATTTCATCAAAAGGGTTATAGATGTTATGACCCCACTTTTAACCGCACCTATGTTTCTATGGACGTCACATTCATGGAAACAGAAACATTCTTTCCATCCAATTCTCCTCTTCAGGGGGAGACTGGACAAGAAGAGTTGAAGTGGATGGAATTACACTGGCCGGGTCTGTCTGAAGCAAATATTGAATCATCACAGTCAGGGTATGCTTCAGACAGAGATGGGGTTTTAGAGGCTGCAGAAGACAATACTTGTCTACAAGCTATTGAGACTCCAGAAGCTACTGTAGAAACAGAGGGAGAAGCTACCATAGAAACAGAGGGAGCAGAAAATACAGCCTTAGAAGTTCTAGAAGATGTAGTCCCAGAAGCTGTTTCAGAAGCTAGTGTTTCGTCCCCCTCCGAAGTACCCGAATACCCAACTCCTGAGAATCCTGAGGTAAGCTCTTTAAACACTAATGTCATGGAACCCTCTGCTAGTTATGAATTACCTTACAGGCACAATCGTGGGAAACCACCCAGGAGATATTCACCAGATGTTGAAGAAAGAAGATCACGGTACCCCATTGCAAATTATGTATCTACACACGGACTACCGAAACCACTCAAGACTTTTATGCATGACATTTCTTGTGATCAAGTCCCTACAGGAGTGGAGGAAGCCATAACACATCCAAAGTGGACACAAGCCATCAAAGAAGAAATGGAAGCTTTGATGAAAAATGAAACATGGAGTCTAGTACCACTACCAAGAGGAAAGAAGACGGTAGGGTGCAAGTGGGTGTTTTCTATTAAACATAAAGCAGATGGATCCGTGGAAAGGTACAAGGCAAGACTCGTGGCTAAAGGGTATACACAAGTATATGGTGTAGACTACCGCGAAACTTTCTCTCCGGTAGCCAAACTGAACACTATCAGAGTGTTATTATCCATTGCAGCGAATCTAGATTGGTCATTACATCAGTTTGATGTAAAGAACGCCTTTTTACATGGTGATCTTGAAGAGGAGGTGTATATGGATATTCCTCCAGGCTACTCAGTAACTACTGGAGAAAATAAAGTATGTAAATTGCAGCGGGCCCTGTACAGGCTAAAGCAATTGCCACGAGCATGGTTCGGAAGATTTAGCTTAGCAATGAAGAAGTATGGCTTCACGCAAAGCGGCTCAGATCACACTTTATTTCTCAAAAGGCAACAGGGCAAAGTAACAGCCTTAATTATTTATGTTGACGATATGATTATCACAGGAGATGATAAAGAAAGATATCACAACTTCAGGGGCAACTAGCCAGCGAATTTGAGATGAAAAATCTAGGTGGGTTAAAATATTTTCTGGGAATAGAAGTTGCAAGATCGAATCAAGGCATTTTTTTGTCCCAAAGAAAATATATTATAGACCTACTATCAGAAGTAGGACTATTGGAGTGCAAACCAACAGACACCCCGATCGTCCAGAATCACAAACTTGGGATTTATCCGGACCAGAAACAAACTGATAAGGGGAAATATCAACGATTAGTTGGCAAACTAATCTACTTAACGCATACTCGTCCAGATACTGTGTATGCGGTAAGCGTGGTGAGTCAATTTATGCATTGCCCAAGTGAGGAACACATGGAAGCCGTAACTCGAATACTGAAATACCTGAAGTCATCTCCAGGAAAAGGGCTTATATTTTCCAAGAATGGTAACTTGGAAGTCGAAGGCTATACCGATGCAGATTGGGCGGGGAATTGCATAGACAGGAAGTCGACCTCCGGGTATTTTACTTTTGTTGGTGGAAATCTAGTGACATGGAGAAGTAAGAAACAGAAGGTGGTGGCACTCTCAAGTGCTGAATCAGAATTTCGAGGGATGGCAAAGGGTGTGTGTGAACTTCTTTGGCTGAAAAAATTGCTAACCGAGATTGGCTTTGCTCCTAAATCAGAAATGAATCTCTTCTATGATAATAAAGCTGCGATAAGTATTTCTCAAAATCCAGTCCAACATGATAGAACGAAGCATGTGGAGGTCGATCGGCACTTCATCAAACATAACCTCGAGACGAAGACAATTAAATTCCCATTCGTCAAATCTGAAGATCAACTAGCAGATATACTTATAAAGGCCGTATCCAGCAAAGACTTCCACAGCTCACTAGTCAAGTTGTGCATAAGGGATCCATATGCATCAACTTGAGGGGGAGTGTTGGCGTGAGCTGTAATACATAAGTGATAGGAGAGATTATAGGAACAGAGATGGAAAGAAATACTCCTTTCCATCTCTGTTAGCTTCATTACAGGAACGTAATATGTATAGTCATAATTAGAATATTCACTCTGTGATTATAAGTATGTAACGTAGAGCTGTGTAATATTCATTCAATTAAGAAAATACAGAGTTATTATTCTGACAGAATATTGCTGCTGGTATCTGACATGATTGAAGTTATGGAAAACGATCCATCATCACCAGTCTCTCCTCGTTCATGTGCTAGCTTGGAATCCTTGAATTTTTAAATAATTCTTAAAAAAACAATCAAACCAATTATTTACCCTAGAATTTGTATATATATATATATATAACTCCAAGTGGGCATGCTGCGTTTCTGGTTGAATGCTCGACTTTTCCAAGTGGGATGGTCAACACGTTAACTTCCTTTTCAAAGTTTCAACACGTTAACTCAGTCAGCAATTAGCTTCTGATTCTTTTGTTGATGTTTTAAATTAGAGGTGTGCAGAAAGTTGTTATATCTTATAATATAATAGTAGGTAAAGTTTCTGGCTTGCTTCCTGTGGAACAATACAATAATCTTTGCTACTGTAAATCTCATCCCAACTTCCTTGACATTGATTTCCCGATTTCTCAAATGGGTCCTGCTTCAGTTTATAGCATTCATAGTCCTTTGTGGACTGACACATTTGCTGAATGCATGGACTTATTATGGACCACACTCATTCCAGCTGATACTGTCCCTCACCATTGCCAAATTCCTCACGGCGTTGGTCTCTTGTGCAACTGCCATAACCCTTTTAACTCTGATTCCTCTTCTTCTCAAATGGAAAGTGAGGGAGCTTTTCTTAAAGCAAAATGTTTTGGAATTAGACCAAGAGGTCGGGATGATGAAGAAGCAAAAGGAAGCTAGTTGGCATGTCAGGATGCTAACTCAAGAAATCAGGAAATCACTTGATAGGCATACAATATTGTATACCACTCTGGTTGAGCTTTCTAAGACTTTAGATTTGCATAATTGTGCTGTATGGATGCCTAATGAGAATAGAACGGAGCTCCATCTCACCCATGAGTTGAAAGGCAATTCAAAAAATTATCGCCGTTCTATCCCAGTGAACGATCCAGATGTGTTAGAAATACAAGGTAGCAAGGGGGTGAAGGTTTTGAGGCCTGATTCAGCACTTGGTGCTTCAAGTGGTAGAGAGTTGGAGGAGTCAGGTGCTGTGGCAGCTATCCGGATGCCAATGCTACAAGTTTCAAATTTCAAAGGGGGGACACCTGAATTAGTGGATACTTGTTATGCAATACTGGTTTTGGTTCTTCCAAGCATGAGTTATAGAGGCTGGAGCCATGAGGAAATGGAAATAGTGGAAGTAGTTGCTGATCAGGTAGCCGTGGCTTGTCTCATGCCGCAGTTCTTGAAGAATCACAAGTTATGAGAGAGAAACTGAGCGAGCAAAATCATGCACTGCAACAGGCGAGGAATGATGCAATGATGGCAAGCCAGGCAAGGAACTCCTTTCAAAAAGTGATGAGCCATGGGATGAGGAGACCAATGCACTCAATCCTGGGACTGCTTTCTATGTTCCAAAATGATAATATGGGCTTTGAGCAAAGGATTGTTACTGACACATTGGTGAAAACCGGCAATGTGCTTGCAACTTTGATTAATGATGTGATGGATATTTCAGCAGAAGATACTGTAAGGTTCCCTTTAGAGATGAGGCCCTTTCGTCTACACTCCATGATCAAAGAAGCTTCTTGCCTTGCTAAGTGCTTGTGTGTGTATAAAGGTTTTGATTTTGAACTTGATGTTCAAAGTTCTTTGCCTGATCTAGTGATAGGAGATGAAAGAAGGGCCTTTCAAGTAATTTTACACATGGTTGGATATCTTTTAAATATCTTTGACGGAGGGGGAAATGTCATCTTTCGGGTTTTTTCAGAGAGTGATAGTGAGGGCAAGTCAGATAGAATGTTGGGGATGTGGAAAACAAATGCTCCAGATGAGTTTGTAAGTGTAAAATTTGACATGGAGATGAGAGAGGGAAGTTCTCTATCAGATGGAGCTAGCTCAACCCCAAATTCTTCTGGAAGGAGGCGAAACAGTGCTGAAGCTAAGGAGGGTCTGGGCTTCATCATGTGCAAAAGGCTTGTACAGGTAAGGCATAAATTTTTTTATTTTTTTTTCTACGTAGACTCTACATATGCCATTATTGCTGCATTATTGTGCAATAGAGGTAATAGCAGCAGACATCCTGTGAGGTGAAATGCTGCCATTTATTCACCTAAATCTAGAGATGAAAATGCTTTGCACAGGGAGAGTTGCTAGTAAAATTTATGAAAGAAAACTCTCTTTTCTATGCTTACAACTTTTGTTGTGGTTGTCTCCAGTGTTTATATCTAAGAGATAGTTATCATCCCTTACTTCTTGTAAATGCATCTGATGAGATTTGCAAATTATTTAAGTTGTGTTTTTTTACTCAAAGAAAAATCATATGTTTGGTTTGAAATAACTTGAATCAAAATATTTCTACATTCAAGTCAAAAGTTGAAATTTGTAACTTGTATCATCTCCGTTCTTAAAAGAAATTGTTCTCAGCCAATGCCTCCCAAAGATATTTCTAACTCAAATTATTTTTGTCAGAAGTGATTCATGACAATTAACATTAGTATTGTGACTTGAGTCCTAAAGATTCTCTATAAGTTATACAAATGACTCTTCATCCATATCTCATTTGTTTTTCAGTTGGGGCCACCACCATATAGGACTCAAAAGCTTATATTTTATTTTATATTTTAGGGGGGGTTAGGTTATAAATGATTCGGCACCATATATCATGCTTTTGTTTGCGCTGTGGCTTTTATGAAAGCATACTTGAAATAAAGAGCTTTCTTTTCTTTTTCCAATTTATCTCTGTAGCAGATTTAAGATGCATGAACTATACTATATGAAACATTATTAAAGAAGTGTATGTGCAGATGATGCAAGGTAATATCTGGATATCTTTGAACCCTCTGGGTTCTGCTCAAAGCATGACTCTGGTTCTTCGGTTTCAAATCCGACCGTCTTATGGAAGAGCCACATTTGCCCCAGGAAGTTCCTCAGAACAACCAAGTTCCAATCCTCAGTTCAGAGGCCTTCGTGTTATACTTGCTGATGACGATGCTTTAAACAGAGCCGTTACCAAGAAGCTGCTTGAGAAGTTAGGATGTGAGGTGACTGCTGTTTCATCTGGGTGTGAATGCCTTAGTGCTCTTAGCTCTGCTGAAAATTCTGTCAGACTAGTTGTTCTAGATATTCAAATGCCAGAAATGGACGGGTTTGAAGTGGCAACACGAATCCGGAAGGTCCGAAGTCGTAGTTGGCCATTGATTATAGCTGTGACTGCCAGTGCTGAGGATAATGTTTGGGAGAGATGCCTACAGATGGGAATGAATGGGATGATTCGAAAACCTGTTCTCTTACAAGGGATGGCAGATGAGCTTCAAAGAGTTCTTCAGCGGGCCGGCGAAGGATTGTGAAAATAAGTTGTAAAGATGACCAGACATTGTTTTATAGAACAATCTTTCAAGGGTCGTCACTCTTGCCTCGTAAATCAAACAATCCTGCATGGAGATGTTTAACTTTTAGCCTTGTACTTCATGGTATGCAAAGTGTAAACTTTTACCACTCTCAAACGCTAGAATTTCATAGAATGGATAATGACTAGTGAGAAATAGCAATTTTTTTTTATCTAACAGCAAAAGGAACCTGAAAATTATTCAGAGAAGTGAAATAATACAGAGACTAAATCTTCCAGATGTGCTCTAGCTAGTTGGATATTTCTTTGCTCTGTTGTTTTTACTAACAGTTATTTTATCAGGTTAACATGGTTTGTGATTACTGTCTGCTACACCTTTCTTCTCTGTGAAAAAGTTTTAGCTTTCAGCATTCAATCAATAAAAATAATTGCTGGTAATTGCTATAATATTTTATTTTTATTTTTTATTTTAAATTAATTGTTTTTTGTGTTTTTAGATTATTTTAATGTGTTGATATCAAAAATAATTTTTAACAAATAAAAAAATATTATTTTGATATATTTCTTAACGAAAAACATTTTAAAAAACAATCTCAACTACACTAAATTTGTCTACATCTGGTTGGTTTGTGATCTTTTGAAGCAGAAACCTTCAGGCACTGTAGGCACATGGGTTAGCTTAGGTGTTTGAAAGTGAGGTTCAATTTGTTTTTTTGTTAATTTCTTTTTGTTTTTATTTATCTTTTTAGTAATTTTTAGATTACTTTATAATAATAATATTAAAAATATTTTTTTTAAAAAATATTTACTAACACATTCTCAAACACCATCTCATCAAACCCCAGTAGCTTGATATTTTTGTATAGAAGCTTGAGACATGGCACACGCTACTATAATGTTTAGAATATTCAAAGCCTTTGCTTTCAAAAATGGTTAGCAACTGGAAATTAATTTTGATTTTTCTCGACATTTTTCCTTAATTGTTACTAATTCTTCAGCTGCATTTCCCCATGAACTATCAGAATTTAATTAATTATCCGGTGGAATATTGTTGCTGGTATCTGACATGATTGAAGTTATGGAAAATGATCCATCATCACCAGTCTCTCCTCGTTCATGTGCTAGCTTGGAATCCTTGAATTTTGAAATGATTCTTCAAAAAACAATTAAAACCCTGGCTGAATTTTGAAAATGATCCATTATTTACCCTGGAATTTGTATGATATATATATATAATTCCAAGTGGGCATGCTGCGTTTCTGGTTGAATGCTCAACTTTTCCAAGTGGGATGGTCAGCAAGTTGAAGTTTTCAATTGGACAAAAGAAAAGCAAATTAGAGGTGTAAAAGCAACTTCGTGGCTTCCTTCCTGTCAAACAATACAATAATCTTTGCTACTATAATTTTTATGTCTTAAACCTTTATGATGATCATTGCTTACTTCTCTGGTTGAATCGAATCACCTGGAGCTCAACATCTTGCAACCTCCTCCGTATTGTTAAACCATATATTCTTCTCTGTTCTGTGCTTTCTGTTCTTGATTCCCCCCCGCCGGAACACTGCTTC
This sequence comes from Salix koriyanagi, assembly GCA_029228605.1. NCBI lineage: Eukaryota > Viridiplantae > Streptophyta > Magnoliopsida > Malpighiales > Salicaceae > Salix > Salix koriyanagi. Next base: position 2,577,168 of record CM055345.1, read on the forward strand.
AGCAAACTAGCAGTTGAAGCACAACTTGAATCAAGGTAAATTATTTATACTCCATCTTCTTGATTTTGTTTTTCACATGTAGCTCTGGTTTGAATCTTTCAAGTAAAACACAAGTTGTAAAATTCTAATGATAAACTTTGGAAAAATTCCATGCCTTATGGAGTTCATGCTAAATTGACCGGTGGATTCATTGTTTTTTCTTTTTAGTTTCTTTGCTGCTTGTAACCTATTATTCTAGTTTCAACCTTTCCTTTTTCATTAATTTTTATTCAATATTTGGACACCTTTTTTTATGTAGGACAAAATGGTTAGACCAAATGATCCGTTTTGGAATGATGTTGAAGATATGAATGATGGGAGCATGAAGTGTAGGTTCTGTGGGCATTTATTTGCCAAGGGTACTTCCATTTCAAGGATCAAATGGCATTTGTCAGGAGAGACAGGGCATGGAGTTGGCATTTGTGGTCAAGTGCCTAAAGAGGTTCAAGAAGAAGCATTTCTAGCTATGCATCGTGGCAACAAAAGACATAAAAGCATACCAAGTTCAAGCAATGTTAATGATTTGGCAGGGGATACTGGAAGGATACAAGTGGGAGTTCAAGGCATGGAACAAGGTTGGCGTGAGAGAATTCATTCGCATGTTGACATGGAAAACACAGTTACACTCGGAGTTGATGCTCATGAGAGTAGAGGCGAGGCAGCACAAGGAACAAATATAGTGCATCAATTTGCTGATGGTACTTGGGATCAGATACACTCTGTCCTTTCGATGGCGCCAAAGCTGAATGAAATCACTACCTATTTAATGCAGGAAGAAGAGGATGTGGAGCGTGTGCATGGTGCATTTGAAACAATACCGAGAATAGAACAAGTGCAGCATCTGGAGAGAGGTAGCTCTTGTGAGAGGCCGTCAATTAATCAAGCTGATGAGCCTCGAGGAGATTCATCCCAGCCATTAGATCCATTGTGTCTTGATCATGGAAGACACTATGATCAACCATTTGCTCCCTTAGTAAGCAATGATGTGATTATGAATGATGTGCAGAACATGGTTAGAGTGAGGACAGAGCCAGTGGAGGAGCACGATGTGGAGAATAGTGGAAGATTAGTGCAGCCTGGCGCAGGAGCTAGATCTTCAGAAAGTCTGAAATACAACAAGAGTAGAGGAGTTCCATTTCCTACTAGCTCTAATAAGCCAGTGGGTCAAGCATTTAAAGAGAATAGGAAGGTGATATGGTCTTTTTTAATGGATGATGAAGTCCAAACCATTGGCATTTACGGGATGGGGGGAGTTGGTAAAACAACATTACTGCAACATATCCACAATAAGCTTCTACAAAGACCAGATATTTGTGATCATGTTTGGTGGGTGACTGTGTCTCAAGATTTCAGCATTAATAGATTGCAGAATCTTATTGCCAAATGTCTTGATCTAGATCTTTCAAGCATGGATGATGATCTGCATAGAAGTGCCAAATTGTCAGAAGAACTAAAGACGAAACAAAAGTGGATTCTCATTTTAGATGATTTGTGGAACAGTTTTGAGCCACACGAAGTGGGAATTCATTCCTTGTTGAAAGGATGCAAGTTGATTTTGACAACTCGATCACAAATGGTTTGTCATCAGATTGCTTGCCAGCATAAAATCGAAGTGAAGTCGCTTTTTGAGGGAGAAGCTTGGACCTTGTTCAAGGAACAACTTGTACATGACATTGCAATTTCACTAGAAATTGAAGGAATTGCAAAAGATATTGCAAGGGAATGTGCTGGTTTACCACTGGGAATTATTACAATTGCAAGAAGCTTGAGGGGAGTGGATGACCTACATGAGTAGAGGACTACATTGAATGAATTAAGAGAATTGAATTTTAGGGAAATGGATGAGAAGGTATTCAAGGTATTGAAGGCTATTTATGATCGGTTAGATGATGGGTTAGCACTAAAACAATGTCTCTTATACTGTGCATTATTTCCTGAAGATCATATGATTAGAAGGGAGGAGCTGATAGGTTATTTGATCGATGAGGGAATAATTAAAGGAAGGAGGAGGAGGCAAGATGCATTTGACGAGGGCCACACGATGTTAAATAGACTTCAATATGTCTGCTTATTGGAAAATGTTCATATGGTGTATGATGATAAAAGATATGTGAAGATGCATGACTTGATTAGGGACATGGTCATCTGCATATTGCAAGAGAACTCTCATGTCATTGTTAAATCTGGTGTACAATTAAAGGAACTGCCAGATGCAGAGGAGTGGACAGAGAATCTGAAGATAGTTTCACTAATGCAAAACAAATTTGAAAAAATTCCTTCCAGCCATTCACCAATATGTCCAAATCTGTCAACTCTATTGCTTTGTCAAAATCATCAGTTGGTATTCATTGCAGAGTCATTTTTCAAGCAATTGCATGGGCTCAAGGTCCTCGATCTGTCTCACACAGGTATTGAGAAATTGCCAGAATCTGTCTCTGATTTGGTGTCTCTCACTGCATTATTGCTCATTGATTGTGGGCGGCTAAGATATGTTCCATCATTAGAAAAGCTGAGGGCACTGAAGAGTTTAGATCTCTATAGAACCTCACTTGAAAAGATGCCTCAAGGCATGGAATGTTTATCCAACCTTAGGTATTTTAGAATTAATGGATGTGGTGAAAAGGAGTTTCCTAGTGGGATATTACCAAAACTCTCTCACCTGCAGGTCCTTGCACTTGGAGTGCCTTATACGAAATGCTATACAGTTGAAGGAATGGAAGTAGGATGCTTGGGGAACTTGGAAACTTTGGAATGCCATTTCAAAGGCCTCTCTGACTTCATGGAGTATCTCACATCTCGGGATGGGATCCAATCATTAAGCACATACAAAATTTTAGTAGGAACGTTGAAGAGAGATCTTTGGTATGACATTAAGCATTTCCCAAGTAAAACAGTTTTTTTGGTTAATTTGAGTATCAACAGATATAGAGATTTCCAGGTCAAGTTCTTAAATGACATTCAAGGACTGTGCTGTGAAATCATCGATGCAAGAAGTTTATGTGATGTTTTGTCATTAGAGAATGCAACTGAACTGGAGATCATCAAAATTGAGAATTGCGGTACCATGGAGAGCTTGGTTTCATCTTCTTGGTTCTGCTCTGCTACACTACCATTGCCATCACATAATGGTATGTTTTCTCGTCTTAAACAGTTTTGGTGTATTGGATGTAACAGTATGGAGAAGTTGTTCCCTCTTGAGTTGCTGTCATACCTCGTAAACCTGAAAGTGATTGTTGTTAGGGATTGTGAGAGAATGGAGGAGATAATAGGAACAACAGATGAGGAAAGCAGCACCTCCAATCCCATCGCGGAATTAACACTCCCAAAGTTAACTTTTCTGGAATTGTCTGATTTACCTGAACTGAAAGGGATTTGTAGAGCGAAACTGATTTGCAATTCTCTTGAAGAAATTAACGTAACAAACTGTGAGAATCTGAAGAGGATACCGATTAGTCTTCCGTTGCTTGAAAATGGCCAGCCATCCCCTCACCCTTCTCTTAAAAGGATTGAGGTGTTTCCAAAAGAATGGTGGGAGACAGTGGTGGAGTGGGAGCCTCCTAACGCCAAGGAAGTCCTTCGTCCTGAATATAATATAGAATAAAGGGTAAGCATCATTTTTTATTTTTCTCTCTTTCTACAATTGATTCTCTGCACACCATTGTTATTTTTACAAGTGATGGTATTGATTTAATTATTTCTTTTGCTCCTTTAGTATACTGTTATCATTATATTTTTTTAAGAGGGATGATCATTTACATATTTCAAATAAAAATATCAAATATGTGCAAGGGGTTCTAAACGCTTTGCTGCTCGTAGAATTTGAGTATTTTTTCTATTAGTCACTTTGCTTTATTTTAATATGCTTTGAAAATTAATAAATCATTTAATATTCTTTTAATTTAACTTTTAATTAATAAAGTTATTTTCGTAAGGCTTTCTGCCCCCTCTCTAGTAAACTGCAAAACGGCAACATACCATATCTAGCCCAGTAGTAAACTGCAAAACCGCTGTAGTAACATTGGAATCTTGAAAACCAACCTGTGAAGCAAATCCACTTCTACATGAACTAAGGCTCCAAAGGTATATAGCACCTTTAGTAAAGATTTCTCAAAGTTAAAATTTTTGAAAGAAGTTCGAATTAATGGTTTGATTCATTTTCTTGATTTTAAAGAAATGGGTTATAATTTTTATGTGCAGGAGAAAAGAAATTTGCTGAAGGAATTCCCTGACTTTAGTTTTTGATGCACCTGCGTCCTTCACAGTGATAAGCATGTTGGTACCATTGTTTAGAGTGCTAGAATTTGCAATGATTCTGCTAGGATGTGTTTAACAGATTCTACTTTCACTCAGCAGGCTCATCCTTTTGTTCATTTATCCATTAAAAACTACATTTATTTCGCTCTGATGCAGCCACTTGCTGTGTTGAACTGAGTTCTGTGTTTCCCAATTAGCAGCATTTAGCTTTTTCATTCATGAGAAGCACACCAAGATGTATACCCAACTGGAACTCAGAGATTGTCATATAATAACCATATACGCCTTTTGTTTCAAAGAAAATCTTATGCTCACAAGAATTTTGGTGGGTGACATCTCGAATCCGTATCCATAACAAAATAGGACGCTTACTGCTCAGGAATCATTATGGAAATGCTCACTAGGACCGATTAAACTTGTGTTTCTGCCTTATCTCTCAAGTTCATGGTTTCAACAATGGGGTGGGTCCGCAAGTTAACTCAATCAGCAATTAACTTCTGATTCTTTTGAATTAGACTAAGAAAAGAAAATTAGAGGTGGAAAGCAACTTGTTATACCTTATAATATAATCTTTGGTAGGTAAAGTTTGTGGCTTCCTTCCAAGGGACATGGCCATCCAAATACAACAAGAGAACTCTCAAGGCATTATATTAAGGATTTCTCGATGCCTTCACACTTCATATTTTTATTGTTATCTTCCAAACCTTATAGCTTCTTCTTCTTTTGGTTTATTGATTGCTCTGTTTATTTATTATTTGTATTAAAAGTTTTAATTTGTCTACTATATATAATTCATCTGGGATTGGATATTATTTGTATTAAAAGTTTTAATTTGTCTACTATATATATTTCATCTGGGATTGGATGGCTATCTCTGGAGTCAAATCGTGAAGACAAAGCTCTTATATGTTTGCGTGCAAAAACTATCAAAACCCTTTCTCCACGTCATTTAATTAAATGAATTCATGACCTTTAAAAACAACATTTTATATATATTATCTTGGAAAACTCAAAATACAATGGAGATACAATTTGTTCATGTGGTACACCATGAGGATTGTTTCATGTTTGTTCATATTGTACCTCATGCTTCATAAATTCAGCTGATGAGAATTGGTTCCTTTACCAATAAAATATAATATTTTCCTGTTTCTCTATGACGAGTGGATTGGACAGGAGGAGTTCTGTAGTAAGCTGGGATGGTTGCCGGGAAGAATGTTGCTCTAATTCCTTCTTCCTTCAGTATAGGGAAGATGATGCCTGATCCAACCTGAAAGACGACAAAAATAAAAATAAAAATAAAAATAAAAATAAAAATTTAAGTGTTTGTCTGGGAAACTTACGGTGAGAATAAAAGTTCAGACAAATAAGTTTCTGATAGTAAAAGTAATGAAAGCTGGAGATACAGACCAAAACTAGTCTAGCCGCAATACACATGCGTTTTGGTGTAGGAAATGGAAGCAGTAAGCTGCCAACAGCATAGGCAAGCATGGCAAAGCAGTGGAAAATCAAGCTTAACGGGTTAGTGTTTAGACCAGACAGAAGAGCCATCAGTCCATCTGAGAACACGCCTCCAAGGCTCAAATAATTGAAGAATGCTTCTTTCATTTCCTTCCTTGCTGGGTCCTGATCCGATGAAGAGAATACTGTGTGTAGGGTGCTTGCCAATGTATTTATTGCAAATGCCGTTGGCTGGAACCAATATTAAGTAATTATCATCTACCGATCACATAGAAATGCTTGAAACATGAAGTTTCTTTAAGCAATTCCTGTTCAAAATTTGTTCTGAGGAAGATTGGCCAGAGAAATTTTAGATAAGCAAGTGCTGATACCTTACGCAGAACGCAAAAGGACTCGAGATATTTGCAAATGGAAGCTGCATTGCTAAGATCGTTCAGAGGCCTAAGAAGATCTCGCAGTAGGACAACATCAGAAAGTCCCACAGTCATTCCTCCTCCTGTTACAGAATGACGCATATTCAACGAATCCCCTATCAGAAATGCACCAGGGGATGGATAGGAAGACGCAGGCATGATTTTGTTTGGCATTGTTCTTATGTTCCCCTTATCAATCGCACATATGAAAGCATTGTATAGCTCAGGTGGCATCTGAAATGTGCAAATTTCTGCGTTAGTTCAAACATCATGAATTGAATAAAAAGAACTATCAAAGATGCTGAAATGTCGTCTTCGACTTTCTGATATTATTAACAACAAATTCACGATCAAGGAGTCTCTATAAATTTCTGATATTATACATACTTGAGGTGCCACCACTGTTTTCAAGTAGCTTGCCATTTCACCAGTGGAAATAGAAGGTGCTTTCGGGCCAGGTACATCAACTAAACAACGAATTTCTTTGCTGCTAATAGGATAAGCTATGGAAATTGTATCCTTCAAAATAAAGTAGGCACGATTTGCATATGGAAGATTATAATCTTCCAGGACCAAACCGATAGAGTAGGATGGGACTTCAATCTGCAAGAAATGTAATGACCATGTGTTAGAGAGTAATATTAAACTGCTGTTGGATTGATTTAGTTTTTTCACATTAATCAAAGTCTCAATGACCAAACAGGCACAGGTTTGAATCTTAGAGCTCTCATTCTAACTAATTATATTCATACTAATTAAGCCGAAAAGTAATCATCGTCAGTGCAAGTTTCAAGTTCAAAAAAATTTGTATTTTAAAGAGTAATATAAAATCGTTGTTGGAGATTCACGTAGAAGGTATATCTACCGATCTATATCTTCATTTGCAAAATCTAAATTTAATGCAAGATTTTCACCTTTGGACTGCAGAGATTGCTTCGTAAATTTGAAAAACAACCATCACATACTATTGTGAGTGAAGCTGAAGCTGCTAACTCCTGGCCTGCCTTTGTTTTGTATAGCACACCTTTGATGCTGCCATTTTCTTCGACAAGAGATGTTACAGTTCCTTGCTCGAGTTTAACACTGGATAAAAATCAAAGAAATCTGAGAGAGGGAAATCTTCACACCATGAAATGATACTGAAAAAAGTATTTTCAGTCTTTGGTTGGTTATATTGAACTCAATACTCGCAGGCTACTCTGTTCCTATAGGTTGCAGGGGAAAGGACGAATACGTGGGAAGAAATCAGAACTTTAGCTCTTGATATTTTGCTTTTGTCCTCCTTTAATAAATTTTACTTAAATTAACCTTCAACGACAATTTTTTTTTTTAAGTTTTGGAACGAAAAAAATTATTAGATCATGATGTTGGATTATAAAAGAAAATCTCGATTATGAGATATTTTGAAAGAGAGGAATATTATGTTAATTGAACTTCATACTCATTGACTGGTCAATTTAGCATTGGATTGTATTTTACAATAAAAAAGCCATTACAAATATACTTATTTTAATTCTAAAATAGATAATCCGTTATAAATATGTTTATTTTAAATCTATAACGAATAATCTATTGCAGATATATTTGTTTTAAATCTGAAACGGATAATCCATTTATTTTAAATCTATAACGAATAATCTATTGTATATCTATTTATTTTAAAACTTGTGTTCCTTATAAACAAAAATCCTCTCCGTTAATAATTCATTATTGTCTCTCTTTCCTCTCTTCCTTTCCTATTGTTTTTCGAGTTAAGAAAAAATACACCATGGCTGAATACACATGGTGTATTCGTATTCGCTGCAGGTACTCTTTTGTTTTTTGTTTTTTTCTTCATTTAATTCTCTTTCGCTCCATCTTTTCTTTTTAATTTTTTTTCATAAATTGAGAGCTGCACTTATATTGTTCTTGTGTGAACTGTAATTGCTTGGAATGAGTGGCCAGGGTCCGAGTCGATGAAAACAGCGTCGTCGGAGATGAAGATTTCAGCGAAGATTGTGAATTGGCAAGGAATGGTGGAAAGAAGAGGCCATGATGTATGTTCTTTTCTGCAAAGTTTTAAGAGAGGATGTAAAAGAGAAAGAAACAGGGCAGTTTATGTATAAACCAGCGTTTGGGGTTTAATGTTTCAGAGGAGAATTTGATTGACAGTAATGGCTGATATCAGGGCTGGTTGATGAGACTTGAGAGGAAGAGGGAGTGGAGGAGAGAGATGGGGTTTATTAGCGACCGAAAACTGCAAGAAAATAAAGTGCACCTGTAAATGTGGAAGCAGAGGGGATTTAACTTGACTTCTATTTATAGTTATTTTCATCCCTCAATCTGTAATTGTTCTCATTGCACCTCCAATTGATTTTAAATTTTTAAATTTATGCAATTGTATCCCCATAGAAATTTCAACAACAGCCTTAGCTTTGCGCACCTTTTTTATTTTGATCCTGAGTTTAGGATTTATATGATTTGACCCTCAATTAACCATTAAATTCTTAATTTTCTTCAATTTCCCCCCTAACTCCAAGCAATTGACTTGAAAAAAATCAATTTGGTCTCCAAATTGATGGATATCCTAGAAAAATACACGGTGTTGACCTAGCTTGCAATTTATTTCTAGAAGTGGAGGGAAGAAGAGGATAACATAAACACCCAAAAACACGAAGGTGAGAGTATGACGGATCTTTTTGATATAGAATTTTTGTGGGTGTTTGGAAAGCAAGCTTTTTGTTTGGGAGAATGTTAAGGAGATAAGTAGCCATCTGGAGAGCATGATGCCAAAAAGAGGGTGGGAGGGAGGCATGAGCGAGAAGAGTTCGAATCATGTTATTGATGGTACGAATTTTTCTTTCGGCTTTTCCATTTTGAGATGATGTATGAGGGCAAGAGAATCGAAAACTCATTCCATTATTTTGACAAAATTTGTGAAATTGGCCATTGTCATATTCTATTCCATTGTCACATTGGAAACATTTTATTTGTCTTTCGAATTGAGTTTGAATATGATTGCGAAAATTGAGAAAAATGGAATGCACTTGAGATTTGGTGGCAATGGGAGAAGTCCATAAAAAAATCGTGAAATCATCAAGAAATAAAACATAATACCGATGACCACCCGAACTAAGTGTAGGTGATGTCCAAAGATCACTATGCACAATATCGAAAGGAAATAAAGTGCAAGATAGAGATTCATAAAAAGGTAATTTAACTTGCTTTCCAAGAGTACATGACTGACAAAGAAAATTATCCGGAAATTTGTTGAAAACAATTAAATTGTTCTTACGAAGGGAGCTTAAAACAGGAGCTCCTGGATGTCCTAAACGACTATGCCATAATTCAGGAGAAAAAGCAGTAAAAGCAGAATGTGTTGAAAATCCAATGGGAGGACTGGTGATAACTGGATATAGGTCACTGGAGCTGTTACATCTCATTAAAGGCATCCCCGTTGGAAAATCCTTCACAGAAAAACCGAAAGGATCAAATTCAACAGAGGCATTATTGTCAATGGTGAATTTACGCACAGACACAAGATTTTTAATTAAGTTCGGAGCATGCAAGACATTGTTCAAAGTGAGGGAAGAATTAGGGTTAGGTAATAATGCATTTCCACAACCTATAATAGGAATTTTATGGCCACTACCAACAGTAATATTACGATTTTTGCTCATATTGAAATAAGACGTAAGATTACCTCCGTGCGCGGTCATGTGAGATGTAGCTCCGGTGTCCATGTACCATTGATCATCCGGGGGAACCATGGAGAGCGTGTGCATAGCTGCTTGAATATCTGTCGGAGCATAAGAGTTTTGGGCCGGCGGTGTTGTGGCTGCCATGTGGGCCTGTGGAGGCCGAGGCCCAAGTAAGCCTGGTTGGTGCTGATTAGTGGGCTGGGCTGCTGTTGGGTATGGGCAAGGGGGCGTGGCCCAAGATTGCCATGGCCCGGCCCAAGGGTAAGCAGCCCATTGCTGCTACGGCCCATTGTTGCCGTGAGCCCGAGACATAAAAGGTGGCTTCCACGGGTTAGAGTGCCCAGAAGAGAAAAATTGTGGCTGGTGTCCTCCACGGCCTTCGTTTCTTCTCCCCCTGTTTCTGCCACCACGGGCACCTCCACCACCCCCTCTGCCACTACGGTTTTGGGAGCTCCGATTTGGGTTGTGGGTATGGCGATGGTTTGTGTGATTGGCACTGGAAGTGTCCACTGGAGCCACGAAGAAGGCTGAGTTTGATGGATTTTGGGCTGCCTTTTTCATCCTTGCTGTCTCCTCCTGAACAAGCATGGACCGAGCTTTGTAGAAGAGGGGAAGAGTGTCACCATGGCGAATTTGAGAACCCACTCCTGCATAGGCGTCAGTTAACCCCGAGAGGAGTTGAAGAACCAGTCGCTCGTTTGAGACAGGGGCGCCGACATTGGAAAGCTGATCGGAGAGGGATTTGAGGTGTTGGCAGTATGATGATGCATCGGCAAAGTCTTCCATCTGAACTTTTGAGAATTCTTGTTCCAGGTAGAGAGCCCTGGAATTTTTGTTATCGGAGAAGATGTCCTTCAATCGTTCCCAAGCAAGGGCAGCAGTGGAGTCTCGTTCAAGAATGGTGTTGAGGAGGTCTTCGGAGATGGTTCCATAAATCCATTGCAGCACAATGGTGTCAACTCGGGACCAGAGTGCTGGGTCTATATTTGATTGAGAAGAGTCATGCTTCAATTGGTCAGCCGAGGGAGGAAGAATGTGGTCAAGCACTTGGTAAGCTCTAGCATGAATTTTAAATAATTCCGACCATGTGATATATTGACCCTTTTCAATATCTAAAGTGATTTTGATGAATGTGTTTATGTTTGATACTGCAAGAGCTGGGTGAGATTGATGAGGTTTGGGAGGAGGAGGAGAAGAAGGGGAGGCTGCTGTATCAACGATTTGGTCTGCCATGGTGGTTGCGGGGATATTGAAGAAGAAGAATACAGAGAAGAGGAAGATTGAGAAAAAGGTACGGCTGCTAGGGTTAGAGCTCTGATACCATGAAAGAATTTGAACTCCTTGATTATTATTGATTTGTCTGTTTGATTAAATACACTGTCTGGAATATGAAAGGTTTTTGGCTATAAATGCCGTTGGCTATAACAGATAAGCCTAGGCTATAAATAAATACATGTTAAAATAAAATACAAATTTACATGTTCTAATAGAAGATACTGTAAGGTTCCCTTTAGAGATGAGGCCCTTTCGTCTACACTCCATGATCAAAGAAGCGTCTTGCCTTGCTAAGTGCTTGTGTGTGTATAAAGGTTTTGATTTTGAACTTGATGTTCAAAGTTCTTTGCCTGATCTAGTGATAGGAGATGAAAGAAGGGCCTTTCAAGTAATTTTACACATGGTTGGATATCTTTTAAATATCTTTGACGGAGGGGGAAATGTCATATTTCGGGTTTTTTCAGAGAGTGATAGTGAGGGCAAGTCAGATAGAATGTTGGGGATGTGGAAAACAAATGCTCCAGATGAGTTTGTAAGTGTAAAATTTGACATGGAGATGAGAGAGGGAAGTTCTCTATCAGAGGGAGCTAGCTCAACCCCAAATTCTTCTGGAAGGAGGCGAAACAGTGCTGAAGCTAAGGAGGGCCTGGGCTTCATCATGTGCAAAAGGCTTGTACAGGTAAGGTGAAAATGCTGCCATTTTATTCACCTAAATCTAGAGATGAAAATGCTTTGCACAGGGAGAGTTTCTAGTAAAATTTATGAAAGAAAACTCTCTTTTCTATGCTTACAACTTTCGTTGTGGTTGTATCCAGTGTTTATATCTAAGAGATAGTTATCATCCTTTACTTCTTGTAAATGCATCTGATGAGATTTGCAAATTATTTAAGCTGTGTTTTTTTACTCAAAGAAAAATCATATGTTTGGTTTGAAATAACTTGAATCAAAATATCTCTACATTCAAGTCAAAAGTTGAAATTTATAACTTGTAACCTATTTATTCTAACTTGTATCATCTCCGTTCTTAAAAGAAATTGATCTCAGCCAATGCCTCCCAAAGATATTTCTAACTCAAATTATTTTTGTCAGAAGTGATTCATGACAATTAACATTAGTATTGTGACTTGAGTCCTAAAGATTCTCTATAAGTTATACAAATGACTCTTCATCCATATCTCATTTGTTTTTCAGTTGGGGCCACCACCATATAGGACTCAAAAGCTTTTTATTTTATTTTATATTTTTAGGGGGGCTTAGGTTATAAATGATTCGGCACCATATATTATGCTTTTGTTTGCGCTGTGGCTTTTATGAAAGCATACTTGAAATAAAGAGCTTTCTTTTCTTTTTCCAATTTATCTCTGTAGCAGATTTAAGATGCATGAACTATACTATATGAAACATTATTAAAGAAGTGTATGTGCAGATGATGCAAGGTAATATCTGGATATCTTTGAACCCTCTGGGTTGTGCTCAAAGCATGACTCTGGTTCTTCGGTTTCAAATCCGACCATCTTATGGAAGAGCCACATTTGCCCCAGGAAGTTCCTCAGAACAACCAAGTTCCAATCCTCAGTTCAGAGGCCTTCGTGTTATACTTGCTGATGATGATGCTTTAAACAGAACCGTTACCAAGAAGCTGCTTGAGAAGTTAGGATGTGAGGTGACTGCTGTTTCATCCGGGTTTGAATGCCTTAGTGCTCTTAGCTCTGCTGAAAATTCTGTCAGACTAGTTGTTCTAGATATTCAAATGCCAGAAATGGACGGGTTTGAAGTGGCAACACGAATCCGGAAGGTCCGAAGTCGTAGTTGGCCATTGATTATAGCTGTGACTGCCAGTGCTGAATATAATGTTTGGGAGAGATGTCTACAGATGGGAATGAATGGGATGATTCGAAAACCTGTTCTCTTACAAGGGATGGCAGATGAGCTTCAAAGAGTTCTTCAGCGGGCCGGCGAAGGATTGTGAAAATAAGTTGTAAAGATGACCAGACATTGTTTTATAGAACAATCTTTCAAGGGTCGTCACTCTGCCTCGTAAATCAAACAATCCTGCATGGAGATGTTTAGCTTTTAGCCTTGTACTTCATGGTATGCAAAGTGTAAACTTTTACCACTCTCAAACGCTAGAATTTTCATAGAATGGATAATGACTAGTGAGAAATAGCAATTTTTTTTATCTAACAGCAAAAGGAACCTGAAAATTATTCAGAGAAGTGAAATAATACAGAGACTAAATCTTCCAGATGTGCTCAAGCTAGTTGGATATTTCTATTCTCTGTTGCTTTTACTAACAGTTATTTTATACAGGTTAACATGGTTTGTGATTACTGTCTGCTACACCTTTCATCTCTGTGAAAAAGTTTTAGCTTTCAGCATTCAATCAATAAAAATAATTGCTAGTAATTGCTATAATATTTTATTTTAAATTAATTGTTTATTGTGTTTTTAGATTATTTTAATGTGCCGATGTCAAAAATGATTTTTAACAAATAAAAAAATATTATTTTAATATATTTCTTAACGAAAAGCATTTTAAAAGACAACCTCAACTACACTCTATAGACTAAATTTGTCTACATCTGGTTGGTTTGTGATCTTTTGAAGCAGAAACCTTCAGGCACTGTGGGCACATGGGTTAGCTTAGGTGTTTGAAAGTGAGGTTCAATTTGTTTTTTTGTTAATTTCTTTTTGTTTTTAATTATCTTTTTAGTAATTTTTAGATTACTTTATAATAATAATATTAAAAATATTTTTTTTTGAAAATATTTACTAACACATTCTCAAACACCATCTCATCAAACCCCAGTAGCTACAATAATGTTTAGAATATTCAAAGCCCTTGCTTTCAAAAATGGTTAGCAACTGGAAATTAATTTTGATTTTTGTCGACATTTTTCCTTAATTGTTACTAATTCCTCAGCTGCATTTCCCCATGAACTATCAGAATTTAATTAATTATCCGGTGGAATATTGTTGCTGTATCTGACATGATTGAAGTTATGGAAAATGATTCATCATCACCAGTCTCTACTCTCTCCTCGTTCATGTGCTAGCTTGGAATTTGTATGATATATATATATATATATATATATATATATAATTCCAAGTGGGCATGCTGCGTTTCTGGTTGAATGCTCAACTTTGCCAAGTGGGATGGTCAACACGTTAACTTCATTTTCAAAGTTTCAACAATGGGGTGGGTCCACACGTTAACTCAGTCAGCAATTAGCTTCTGATTCTAAATTAGTGGTGTGAAGCAAGTTGTGATATCTTATCCCAACTTCGCCTAAAAAAATCAATCCTTCGTAGGTAAAGTTTCTGGCTTGCTTCCTTCTCTGGTTGAATCGAATCACCTGGAGCTCAACATCTTGCAACCTCCTCAACACGTTAATATTCTTCTCTGTTCTGTGCTTTCTGTTCTTGATCCCCCCGCCGGAACACTGCTTCAGCAAACTAGCAGTTGAAGCACAACTTGAATCAAGGTAAATTATTTATACTCCATCTTCTTGATTTTGTTTTTCACATGTAGCTCTGGTTTGAATCTTTCAAGTAAAACACAAGATGTAGAAATTCTAATGATAAACTTTGGAAACATTCCATGCTTTATGGAGTTCATGCTAAATTGACCCCAAGTTAACACTGGATTCATTGTTCTTTCTTTTTAGTTTCTTTGCTGCTGTTTGTAACCTATTATTCTAGTTTCAACCTTTCCTTTTTCATAATTTTTTTATTCAATATTTTGACACCTTTTTTTTTATGTAGGACAAAATGGTTAGATCAAATGATCCGTTTTGGAATGATGTTGAAGATATGAATGATGGAAGATTGAAGTGTAAGTTCTGTAGGCATGTATTTGCCAGGGATACTTCCATTTCGAGGGTCAAATGGCATTTGTCAGGAGAGAGAGGGCATGGAGTTGGCATTTGTGGTCAGGTGCCTAAAGAGGTTCAAGAAGCAGCATTTCTAGCTATGTATGGTGGCAACAAAAGACATAAAAGCATACCAAGTTCAAGCAATGGTAATTTGGCAGGGGATGCTGGAAGGATGCAGGAGGGAGTTCAAGGCATGGAAAACACAGTTACACTCTGAGTTGATGCTCATGAGAGTAGAGGAGAACCAAAGCACAAGGAACAGATGTGGTGGATCAACTTGTTGATGGTACTTGGGATCGATAAACTCGCCCTTTTGATGGCGCGAAGCTGAATGAAATCAGCACTCAATTTAATGCGAGAAGAAGAGGATGTGGAGCGTCCCGCAAGTGCAGCATCTCGGGAGACAGGTAGATCTTGTGAGAGGCCGTCAATTAATCAAGCCGATAAGCCTCAAGGAGATTCATACCAGCCATCGGATCCATTGTGTCTTGATCATGGAAGATACTATGATCAACCATTTGTTCCATCAAGTAAGCAATGATGTGATTATGAATGATGTGCGTAACATGGTTAGAGTGAGGACAGAGCCAGTGGAGGAGCACGATGTGGAGAATAGTGGAAGATTAGTGCAACCCGGCAGCAGAGCTAGATCTTCTAGAATTCTTAAAGACAACATAAGTGAGACTAGAGGAGTTCCGTTTCCTACTCGCTCTAATAAGCCGATGGGTCAAGCATTTGAAGAGAATATGAAGGTGATATGGTCTCTGTTAATGGATGATGAAGTCCCAACCATTGGCATTTATGGGATGGGGGGAGTTGGTAAAACAACAATATTGCAACAAATCCACAATGAGCTTCTAGAGAGACCAGATATTTGTGATCATGTTTGGTGGGTGACTGTGTCTCAAGATTTCAGCATTAATAGATTGCAGAATCTTATTGCCAAACATCTTCATATAGACCTTTCAAGCGAGGATGATGATCAACATAGAGCTGCCAAATTGTCAGAAGAACTAAGGAAGAAACAAAAATGGATTCTCATTTTAGATGATTTGTGGGACAGTTTTGAGCTACACGATGTGGGAATTCATTCCTCGTTGCAAGGATGCAAGTTGATTTTGACAACTCGATCACAAACGGTTTGTGCTCAGATTGATTGCCAACACAAAATCGAAGTGAAGCCTCTATTTGAGGGAGAATCTTGGAATTTGTTCAAGGAGAATCTTGGACGTCACATAGCACTTTCAGATGAAGTGGAAGGAATTGCAAAAGCTGTTGCAAGGGAATGTGCTGGTTTGCCATTAGGTATTATTACAAAGGGCGTAAGCTTGAGGGGAGTGAAAAATCTAAATGAGTGGAGGAATACATTGAAGGAATTGGGAGAATCAGGATATAGGGACATGAATGCGAAGGTATTCAAGGTATTCAAGGTATTGAGGGTTAGTTATGATCGGTTAGATGATGCACTAAAAGAATGTCTTTTATACTGTGCATTATTTCCTGAAGATGATATGATTGAAAGGGGGGAGCTGATAGGTTACTTGATCGATGAGGGAATAATTAAAGGAATGAGGAGGAGGCAAGATGCATTTGACAAGGGCCACACGATGCTTAATAGACTTCAATATGTCTGCCTATTGGAAAATGTTCAAAGTGTGTATGATGATAGAAGATATGTGAAGATGCATGACTTGATTAGAGACATGGCCATTCAGATACTGCAGGAGAACTCTCAAGTCATTGTTAAAGCAGGTGCACAATTAGAAGAACTGCCAGATGCAGAGGAGTACTGGACGGAGAATCTCACAAGAGTTTCACTAATGAGAAACAGTTTTGAAGAAATTCCTCCCAACCATTCACCAATGTGTCCAAATCTGTCAACACTATTTCTACGTGATAATGATAACTTGAGACTTATTGCGGATTCATTTTTCAAGGAATTCCGTGGGCTCAAGGTCCTCGATTTGTCAAACACAGGTATTCAAAAGTTGCCAGAATCTATCTCTGATTTGGTGAGTCTCACTGCATTATTGCTCACTGGTTGTTGGATGTTAAGAAATGTCCCATCATTAAAGAAGCTTAGGGCACTAAAGAGGTTGGATCTCTGTTACACTGAATTTGAAAAGATGCCGCAAGGAATGGAATGCCTAACCAACCTGAGGTGTCTTAGAATGGGTGGATGCGGTGAAAAGGAGTTTCGGAGTGGAATATTACCAAAACTCTCTCGCCTGCAAGTCCTTGCACTAGACGTCTTCGTGGAGCTCTTGATAACAGTTAAAGGAAAGGAAGTAGGATCCTTGAGAAATTTGGAAACTTTGGAATGCCATTTCGAAGGTCTCTCTGACTTCGTGGAGTATCTTAGATCTCGAAATGGGATCCGATCACTAAGCACATGCAAAATCTTAGTAGGAACAATTGATAGATTTGATTGGGAAGATCTTGATTATTTCCCAAGTAAAACAGTTTTCTTGGGTAATTTGAATAAGAACGCAGATAGAGATTTTCCGGTCAAGTTCTTAAATGGCATTGAAGGACTATATTGTGAATGCATCGATGCAAGAACTTTATGTGATGTTTTGTCATTAGAGAGTGCAACTGAACTGGAGATCATCCGCATTGTGGAATGCAATAGCATGGAGAGCTTGTTTTCATCTTCTTGGTTTTGCCATGCTCCACTACCGTCTCCATCTTATAACGGTATATTTTCTAGTCTTCAAGAATTTCATTGCCATGGATGTAGAAATATGAAGAATTTGTTCCCTCTGGTCTTGTTGCCAAACCTCGCGAACCTGGAAGAGATTAGAGTTGAAGAATGTGCGAAATTGGAGGAGATAATAGGAGCAACCGGATCAGATGAAGAAATCAGCACTGAATTCAAATTCCCGGAGTTAAGATCGCTGCGCTTGGTTAAATTACCAGAACTGAAAAGAATTTGCAGTGCAAAACTGATTTGTGATTCTGTGGAAGAAATTGAAGTTTCTGAGTGTGAGAAAATGGAGGAGATAATAGGAGGAACAAGAACAGATGAAGAAGGGGTTATTGGTGAAGAAAGCAGGGAATTCAAATTCCCGAATTTAAGATTACTGGAGTTGTCTGCATTACCAGAACTGAAAAGAATTTGCAGTGCAAAACTGATTTGCGATTCTCTGGAAAGGATTGAAGTTCGTTCTTGTGCGAAAATGGAGGAGCTAATAGGAGGAACAAGATCAGATGAAGAAGGGGTTCTGGGTGAAGAAAGCAGCACTGAATTCAAACTCCCGAATTTAAGAGATCTGGAATTGATAGAATTACCAGAACTGAAAAGAATTTGCAGTGCAAAACTGATTTGCGATTCTCTTAAAGTAATTCTAGTAAGAAACTGTGAGAAGCTGAAGAGGATTCCAATTGGTCTCCCGTTGCTTGAAAATGGGCAGCCATCTCTCCCCCCTTCTCTTGAAATGGTCTTTGCATGGCCAAAAGAATGGTGGGAGACAGTAGTGGAGTGGGAGCATCCTAACGCAAAGGAAGTCCTTCATCACATTGTAGACTTTTGGGGCTGATGCGTGTGCAATTGCTTTTTGAAAGGAGAGAGATGACCGGTGTTGACTGTGTTTGACTCGCTCGACTCGGACCTTTTTCCGATCCGGTGACTGGCTGGGGGGGCAGCTAGAAAATGCCTGCAATTTACCCGTGTGAACTCAGTTCGTGCTCGTTCGTTAATATTAGAATGTGATGGCGACTTATAATCTAAAATAACAGAGTTCTCTGCCCAGTAACTGGTGGATAGGGCATGCTGATCTTGTGTTCATCCGCACTATATATTTATTATTATGAAGATAGCCATGAAATGGATGACAAGTGGGTCTGTGTCGAATGGTTTTTGCAATTTATTTATAGGGTTTTATATAAGTCACGACCATTTCCTTCTTTTTTCCTTCTTTTTTATATAAAAATATCAAGGATAATTATTTAAAGTAAAAATAAACATTTTAAATTTTTAAAAATGTTTTTAAAATACAATGTTAAACATAATGTAAAATGTTTTTTACAGTAATAAATTTGACACTTAAAACTATTAGTAAAAGTAATTTGATTTATTTTCAAGCCAAACAGTCTCTAAATAATTTAATACGCAGATATTATACATTAAAATTCATCTGACTGTATTATTTAATTTATTTGTATGTGTATATATAAAAAAAATCATAGCAGAAGCATTTCTTATCAGAATTAAATTAAAGGGGAGATTATAGTTCAATTCCATCTTCCTTCCATAATTATATGTAATAATATTGGTTAAAATTATATACTTTTTAATGTTATTAAATCATTTTGAATAAAAATATTATTTTTAAATAAAAAATACTTTAAAATTAATTAGTGTAAGTCTAAAGCATTGTATACTTTCCTTCGTTAGATTAGATAATAAAATTACAAGACCGGGAATTTTGAATTTTTTAAGGATATATTTGGAATAAAATCTCATTTCCTCGTGTCTTTTTATTTTGAGTGCATAAATTCATCCAATTTTTCTATATTCCTCAATATTTTTTAATTTTTATTTTCTATCAAGACATAGGTTTAGGAACGTGGTTAATTAGATATTTCAAAGTATTTTTTATTTGAAAATATATTAAAACATATATTTTAAAAAATATTTTTAATAACAATACATCATAATAATTTAAAAATATAAAAATTAAAATATTACAAAAATACATTGTATCACACTCCCAAAAAATATTCAAAATTTCATTTTTTTTATTAACATGCGTGTTCGGGCTAACTTGTGCGGACCTTGACTAATTTCACGGGTCCTGAAATTAATGACTATGTAACACTTTAATTGCTATCACATTAGCAACCGCAGAGTTCAAACCGGGAACAAACCTCTTACTTCCAAATTCTTACCACTACCTGCATCCCTCACAGTGATAAGCATGCTGCTACCATTGTTTAGAGTGCTAGAATTTGCAATGATTCTGCAAGGATGTGCTTCACAGATTCTACTTTCACTCAGCAGGCTCATCCTTTTGTTCATTTATCCATTAAAAACTACATTTATTTCGCTCTGATGCAGCCACTTGCTGTGTTGAACTGAGTTCTGTATTTCACAATTAGCAGAATTAGCTTTTTCATTGATGAGAAGCACACCAAGATGTATACCCAACTGGAACTCAGAGATTCTCTGTAATTTCTAAGCCATATCCATGTCATACAGGCAAGAAAGCACCCACACCTTGCAGGATTATGCCTTATAATAACCACTCATTCTCTGTAATTTGATTGATGAGGGAGGGATAAAAGGGCAGAGTAGGGCTGCAGAATTTCACCATAGACTTGAAAGTGCTGCAAGATATGGTGATCGTAGGTGTGTCACGCTGCCTGACTTGATAAGGGACATGGCCATCCCAATACAACATGAGAACTCTCAAGGCATGGTTAAAGCAGGGATAGAAGGATTTCTCGATGCCTTCACGCTCCATATTTTTATTGTTATCTTCTAAACCTAATAACTTCTTCGTCTTTTAGTCTATTGATTGATCTGTTTATTTATTATTTGTATTAAAAGTTTTAATTTGTCTACTATATATATTTCATCTGGAATTGGATGACTATTTCTGGAGTCAAATCGTGAAGACAAAGCTCTTATATGTTTGCGTGCAAAAACTATCAAAACCCTTTCTCCACGTTATTTAATTAAATGAATTCATGACCTTTAAAAACAACATTTTTATATATATTGTTTCATGTTTGTTCATGTTGTACTTCATGCTTCATAAATTCAGCATGAAATATGATTACACTGTATTTCAACCCATTTTCTGATTACACTGTATTTCATAGCTGCTTGAATATCTGTCGGAGCATAAGAGTTTTGGGCCGGCGATGTTGTGGCTGCCATGTGGGCCTGTGGAGGCCGAGGCCCAAGTAAGCCTGGTTGGTGCTGATTAGTGGGCTGGGCTGCTGTTGGGTATGGGCAAGGGGGCGTGGCCCAAGATTGCCATGGCCCGGCCCAAGGGTAAGCAGCCCATTGCTGCTACGGCCCATTGTTGCCGTGAGCCCGAGACATAAAAGGTGGCTTCCACGGGTTAGAGTGCCCAGAAGAGAAAAATTGTGGCTGGTGTCCTCCACGGCCTTCGTTTCTTCTCCCCCTGTTTCTGCCACCACGGGCACCTCCACCACCCCCTCTGCCACTACGGTTTTGGGAGCTCCGATTTGGGTTGTGGGTATGGCGATGGTTTGTGTGATTGGCACTGGAAGTGTCCACTGGAGCCACGAAGAAGGCTGAGTTTGATGGATTTTGGGCTGCCTTTTTCATCCTTGCTGTCTCCTCCTGAACAAGCATGGACCGAGCTTTGTAGAAGAGGGGAAGAGTGTCACCATGGCGAATTTGAGAACCCACTCCCGCATAGGCGTCGCTTAACCCCGAGAGGAGTTGAAGAACCAGTCGCTCGTTTGAGACAGGGGCGCCGACATTGGAAAGCTGATCGGAGAGGGATTTGAGGTGTTGGCAGTATGATGATGCATCGGCAAAGTCTTCCATCTGAACTTTTGAGAATTCTTGTTCCAGGTAGAGAGCCCTGGAATTTTTGTTATCGGAGAAGATGTCCTTCAATCGTTCCCAAGCAAGGGCAGCAGTGGAGTCTCGTTCAAGAATGGTGTTGAGGAGGTCTTCGGAGATGGTTCCATAAATCCATTGCAGCACAATGGTGTCAACTCGGGACCAGAGTGCTGGGTCTATATTTGATTGAGAAGAGTCATGCTTCAATTGGTCAGCCGAGGGAGGAAGAATGTGGTCAAGCACTTGGTAAGCTCTAGCATGAATTTTAAATAATTCCGACCATGTGATATATTGACCCTTTTCAATATCTAAAGTGATTTTGATGAATGTGTTTATGTTTGATACTGCAAGAGCTGGGTGAGATTGATGAGGTTTGGGAGGAGGAGGAGAAGAAGGGGAGGCTGCTGTATCAACGATTTGGTCTGCCATGGTGGTTGCGGGGATATTGAAGAAGAAGAATACAGAGAAGAGGAAGATTGAGAAAAAGGTACGGCTGCTAGGGTTAGAGCTCTGATACCATGAAAGAATTTGAACTCCTTGATTATTATTGATTTGTCTGTTTGATTAAATACACCGTCTGGAATATGAAAGGTTTTTTACTATAAATGCCGTTAGTTATAACAGTATAAGCCTAGGCTATAAATAAATACATGTTAAAATAAAATACAAATTTACATGTTCTAATAGAAGATACTGTAAGGTTCCCTTTAGAGATGAGGCCCTTTCGTCTACACTCCATGATCAAAGAAGCGTCTTGCCTTGCTAAGTGCTTGTGTGTGTATAAAGGTTTTGATTTTGAACTTGATGTTCAAAGTTCTTTGCCTGATCTAGTGATAGGAGATGAAAGAAGGGCCTTTCAAGTAATTTTACACATGGTTGGATATCTTTTAAATATCTTTGACGGAGGGGGAAATGTCATATTTCGGGTTTTTTCAGAGAGTGATAGTGAGGGCAAGTCAGATAGAATGTTGGGGATGTGGAAAACAAATGCTCCAGATGAGTTTGTAAGTGTAAAATTTGACATGGAGATGAGAGAGGGAAGTTCTCTATCAGAGGGAGCTAGCTTAACCCCAAATTCTTCTGGAAGGAGGCGAAACAGTGCTGAAGCTAAGGAGGGCCTGGGCTTCATCATGTGCAAAAGGCTTGTACAGGTAAGGTGAAAATGCTGCCATTTTATTCACCTAAATCTAGAGATGAAAATGCTTTGCACAGGGAGAGTTTCTAGTAAAATTTATGAAAGAAAACTCTCTTTTCTATGCTTACAACTTTCGTTGTGGTTGTATCCAGTGTTTATATCTAAGAGATAGTTATCATCCTTTACTTCTTGTAAATGCATCTGATGAGATTTGCAAATTATTTAAGCTGTGTTTTTTTTACTCAAAGAAAAATCATATGTTTGGTTTGAAATAACTTGAATCAAAATATCTCTACATTCAAGTCAAAAGTTGAAATTTATAACTTGTAACCTATTTATTCTAACTTGTATCATCTCCGTTCTTAAAAGAAATTGATCTCAGCCAATGCCTCCCAAAGATATTTCTAACTCAAATTATTTTTGTCAGAAGTGATTCATGACAATTAACATTAGTATTGTGACTTGAGTCCTAAAGATTCTCTATAAGTTATACAAATGACTCTTCATCCATATCTCATTTGTTTTTCAGTTGGGGCCACCACCATATAGGACTCAAAAGCTTTTTATTTTATTTTATATTTTTAGGGGGGCTTAGGTTATAAATGATTCGGCACCATATATGCTTTTGTTTGCGCTGTGGCTTTTATGAAAGCATACTTGAAATAAAGAGCTTTCTTTTCTTTTTCCAATTTATCTCTGTAGCAGATTTAAGATGCATGAACTATACTATATGAAACATTATTAAAGAAGTGTATGTGCAGATGATGCAAGGTAATATCTGGATATCTTTGAACCCTCTGGGTTGTGCTCAAAGCATGACTCTGGTTCTTCGGTTTCAAATCCGACCATCTTATGGAAGAGCCACATTTGCCCCAGGAAGTTCCTCACAACAACCAAGTTCCAATCCTCAGTTCAGAGGCCTTCGTGTTATACTTGCTGATGATGATGCTTTAAACAGAACCGTTACCAAGAAGCTGCTTGAGAAGTTAGGATGTGAGGTGACTGCTGTTTCATCCGGGTTTGAATGCCTTAGTGCTCTTAGCTCTGCTGAAAATTCTGTCAGACTAGTTGTTCTAGATATTCAAATGCCAGAAATGGACGGGTTTGAAGTGGCAACACGAATCCGGAAGGTCCGAAGTCGTAGTTGGCCATTGATTATAGCTGTGACTGCCAGTGCTGAATATAATGTTTGGGAGAGATGTCTACAGATGGGAATGAATGGGATGATTCGAAAACCTGTTCTCTAACAAGGGATGGCAGATGAGCTTCAAAGAGTTCTTCAGCGGGCCGGCGAAGGATTGTGAAAATAAGTTCTAAAGATGACCAGACATTGTTTTATAGAACAATCTGTCAAGGGTCGTCACTCTGCTCTTAAATCAAACAATCCTGCATGGAGATGTTTAGCTTTTAGCCTTGTACTTCATGGTATACAAAGTGTAAACTTTTACCACTCTCAAACGCTAGAATTTTCATAGAATGGATAATGACTAGTGAGAAATAGCAATTTTTTTATCTAACAGCAAAAGGAACCTGAAAATTATTCAGAGAAGTGAAATAATACAGAGACTAAATCTTCCAGATGTGCTCAAGCTAGTTGGATACTTCTATTCTCTGTTGCTTTTACTAACAGTTATTTTATACAGGTTACATGGTTTGTGATTACTGTCTGCTACACCTTTCATCTCTGTGAAAAAGTATTAGCTTTCAGCATTCAGGAACAAAGGCTAGCCCGCTTTGATCAAACGTGAAACGTCAAAAACATGATTTTGATTTGGGTCACAATCACTTGAGATTATAGTAGACAGCACTGGCCAGATATTTTATTTTTAAATAAAATTAATTTTTATTTTTGACATGACTGAGTTTTAAGAAGGCTAAACTGAGTTAATTGGATTGTGGATCACCTACTAGATTGGGTTTAATGGAATTAATATCAAAATTAATATAAGTTAAAACCTAACCTGAATTTAACTTTGGATTACATATTAATATAAGTTGGTTTCATGAACGGCCGAATTTGACAGCTACAGTAGGCTACTTGAGTTGTTACTTTTGAAGTTGAATCAACGTGCATGTGGTGTTAATCAACCAAAACTAACCATACGCTAATATAGTTAAGAATTAGGGGATCATTTTCATGCAAAATTTGTTAAATTTGATAAAAGATAAAGGTACTATATATGCCTGCAAAGTTGGTACCAAAGCAAGGTTTTTCGACAAAACTTTGGGGGAAAACAATGAATAGTTACTAGACGACTCGTCATTTGACCCTTTTTTTTCTACCAAAGTTTAATTTGGTACTTTGTTTTATATTGACTCTGATTTTATTGCAATTCCCCTCTAATTTCAATCAATTGACTTGGTAAGAAAATTAAATTTCATCTTCGAAAATTCTAATATTCTCAATTTAACTTGAATTAGACTCCCAAACTTCATTTCCCAACAATTAAGCCCTTAATAAAGTTAATTTGACTCATTTAAAGTATAATTAAGTCCTTGCACTCAATTAAATCCTTCAGTTGGACCCTAAATTAATTTTTAAACATAATTAATTTTAATTTGACCCATGATTAAATCAAGGTGGCCTATTAAAATTTTAATTATGCATTTTGACTAATTTTTATACAGATTATCCGATAATCATTTATTTTAGACTTGAATCTGCATTTTCTTTTATTTTTGGGCACGATAGAGGTACAATCAGACTCTTGAACCCGTCAAAAATCTCCTACTTAATTTTTTTTTCACCATGTCAATCTTTTTTATTTTTGTTTTTATTTCAAGTAAAATTTTGGGAATAACCCAGAAATGGGTTATGACAGTTAAATTTCATTTTCAAAAATTTTAATTTTCTCAATTTAACCCGAATTAGGCTTCCAAACTTAAGTTTCCACCAATTAAGCGCTTAATAAAATTAATTCGATCCATTTAAAGTATAATTATGTCATTGGACTTAATTAAATCCTTCAATTGGATCCTAAATGAATTCCTAAATATAATTAAACTTTAATTTGCCCATGATTAAATTAAGTTGGCCTATTAAAAAAATAATTATACATTTCAACTTAATTTTTATGTAGATATATCCGATAATCATTTATTCCCAGACTTGCAAATTTAATTATTTTTATTCATTTTTAAGCGTGATAGAGGTAAGATCAGACTCTATTCCGTCCAAAATCTCCAACTTAATATTTCAACGACGTCAACTTTTTTTTTTTTCCTGTTATTTTTATTTTAATTTCATGTAAATTGTGGAATAACCCAAAAATGATTTATGAATCTTTTGTTCATTTATCCATCAAAAACTACATTTATTTCGCTCTGATGCAGCTACTTGCTGGGTTGAACTGAGTTTTGTATTTCCCAATTAGCAGAATTAGCTTTTTCATTGATGAGAAGCACACCAAGATATATACCTAACTGGAACTCAGAGATTCTCTGTAATTTCTAAGCCATATCCATGTCATAGAGGCAAAAAAGCACTCACACCTTGCAGGATTATGCCTTATAATAACCATAAACGCCTTTTGTTTCAAAGAAAATCTTATGCTCACAAGAACGTTGCTGACATCTCGAATCCGTATCCATAACAAAATAGGACGCTTACTGCTCAGGAATCATTATGGAAATGCTGACTAGGAAAAACAGGTTTTGAACATAGCTAGGAACGATTAAACTTGTGTTTCTGCCTGATCTCTCAAGCTCAAGGTGTGAACTACGGAGGTATTCATAATTAGAATTTCTTGAGTTCTATATAAAACACTAAGTACTTGGGAGAAGCAAAGCACTTAAAGTTGGAAAGTGGTTCTTTTCCAGTCATTTTTGCAGACCTTGTGATTGCCATTTACTCATGCACATGGAAGGAAGAACAAAAATACCATTTAAAAGCAGGCTTCAATTTCTTTAATTTTAATCATAATTTCACTTTAATTTGTTTTCTTAAAGTTGGAAAGTGGTTTCTTCTTAACATAGTACTTGCATCTCTTGAAGCTAAGCTTCAGGCTCTTATATTTTCAGGCCAGCTTTTTCAAGTTTCAACAATGGAGATGGGTCCAAACGTCAACTCAGTCAGCAATTAGATTCTGATTCTTTTGTTGAAGTTTTCAATTAGACAAAATAAAAGCACGTTGTTATATCTTATAATATAATCTTTGGTAGGTAAAGTTTCTGACTTCCTGTCAAACAATACAATAATCTTTGCTACCAATATAGAAAAGCAAGTTGTTATATCTTACAACAACGGCTTATGTTGTAATATTCTCTTCCAAATCTCATCCCAACTTCCTTGACATTGATTTCCCGATTTCCTTAACCTATCAAATGTCTTAAACCTTTGTGATGATCAGTGCTTCCTTCTCTGGTTGAATCGAATCACCTGGAGCTCAACATCTTGCAACCTCCTCCGTATTTTTAAACCATTCATTCTTCTCTGTATTTTTTCCACTGAACACTGCTTAAGCAAACCAGCACTTGAAGCACAACTTGAATCCAGGTAACTTATTTATACTCCATCTTCTTGATTTTGTTTTTCACATGCAGCTCTGGTTTGAATCTTTCATGTAAAGCACAAGTTGTAGAAATTCTAATGATAAACTCTGGAAACATTCCATGCCTTATGGAGTTAATGCTAAATTGACCCCAAGTTAACCCTGGATTCATTGTTCTTTCTTTTTAGTTTCTTTGCTGCTGTTTGTAACCTATTATTCTAGTTTCAACCTTTCCTTTTTCATTAATTTTTATTCAATATTTTGACCCTTTTTTATGTAGGACAAAATGGTTAGATCAAATGATCCGTTTTGGAATTATGTTGAAGATATGAATGATGGAAGCATGAAGTGTAAGTTTTGTGGGCATTTATTTGCCAAGGATACTTCCATTTCGAGGATCAAATGGGATTTGTCAGGAGAGAGAGGGCATGGAGTTGGCATTTGTGGTCAGGTGCCTAAAGAGGTTCAAGAAGCAGCATTTCTAGCTATGCATGGTGGCAAAAAAAGACATAAAAGCATACCAAGTTCAAGCAATGCTAATGATTATGCCATTTCCATCTGTCCACAAGAACAAGACAATGCAGTACATGGTAATTTGGCAGGGGATGCTGGAAGGATGCAATTGGGAGTTCAAGACATGGGACAAGGTGGTTGGCTTGAGAGAATTCATTCGTATGTTGACATGGAAAACTCAAGTGAAGGATCTTTTCAGCATGTTGACAGAAGTGTCTCTCCTTGGAGACTCGTGTTAGATTTTAATGAGATTAGCTTTGAAGATAAAAAGATAAGAAGTTTTAGTTGTAGGATTCTAAAGAGATTAGCTCTCTTTTTAGCTATAGAGTTCTAATTAGTTTTGATTACTATTTCTAATAGGATTTATCATAAATCCTATCCTTATCCAATAACCTCTCCTAGTCTATTGAGAGTTCTAGTTTATTTCAATTTCTAGTTCATTTCAATTTCTAGTTCTTGTAAGCCTATAAATAGGCAAGTTTCAATTGAATAAATTGAATGAATGAATGTGATTCATTCCAATATTTATGATTTTCGGGTTCTTCAGGATTTCTTGTCTTTCCATATTTTTTAATCTCAACAGTAATTGTTCTAAACAGTTATTGTACAAATTCAAGATTTCCAACAACTCGGAGTTGATGCTCATGAGAATAGAGGAGAAGCAGCACAAGGAACAAATGTAGTGGATCAATTTGCTGATGATACTTGGGATCAGATATACTCTACCCTTTCGATGGCCCCGAAGCCAAATGAAATCGATACCTCTTTAATGTTGGATGAAGAGGTTATGGAGCGTCTGCATGGTGCATTTGAAACAATACCGAGAACAGAATAAGTACAACATCTGGAGAGAGGATGCTCTTGTGAGAGGCTGTCAATTAATCAAGCCGATGAGCCTCGAGGAGATTCATCCCAGCCATTAGATCCATTATGTCTTGATCATGGAAGAGACTATGATCAACCATTTGGTCCATCAGTACACAATGATATGATTATGAATGATGTGCAGAACATAGTTAGAGTGAGGACAGAGCCAGTGGAGGAGCATGATGTGGAGAATAGTAGAAGATTAGTGCAACCTGGCGCAGGAGCTAGAATCCTTAAAGACAACACAAGTGAGACTAGAGGAGTTCTGTTTCCTACTAGCTCTAATAAGCCAGTGGGTCAAGCATTTGAAGAGAATAGGAAGATGATATGGTCTTTGTTGAAGAATGATGAAGTCTCAACCATTGGCATTTACGGGATGGGGGGCGTTGGTAAAACAACATTATTGCAACATATCCACAATGAGCTTCTACAAAGACCAGATATTTGTGATCATGTTTGGTGGGTGACTGTGTCTGAAGATTTCAACATTAATAGACTGCAGAATCTTATTGCCAAACGTCTTCATCTAGACCTTTCAAGCGAGGATGATGATCTGCATAGAGCTGCCAAATTGTCAGAAGAGCTAAGGCAGAAACAAAAATGGATTCTCATTTTAGATGATTTTTGGAACAATTTTGAGCTACACGATGTGGGAATTCCTGTCCCTTTGAAAGGATGCAAGCTAATTATGTCAACTCGATCAATAATTGTTTGTCATCAGATGGCTTGCCAACACAAAATCAAAGTGAAGCCACTTTCTGAGGGAGAAGCTTGGACCTTGTTCATGGAGAAACTTGGACATGAAATAACACTTTCACCAGTTGTGGAACAACTTGCAAAAGCTGTTTCAAGGGAATGTGCTGGTTTACCACTGGGAATTATTACAATTGCAAGCAGCTTGAGGGGAGTGGATGACCTACATGAGTGGAGGAATACATTGAAGGAATTGGGAGAATCAGGATATAGGGACATGGATGAGAAGGTATTCAAGGTATTAAGGGTTAGTTATGATCGGTTAGATGATGGGTTACCACTACAAAAATGTCTCTTATATTGTGCATTATTTCCCGAAGATCATTGGATTGAAAGGGAGGAGCTGATATATTTTTTGATCGACGAGGTAATAATTAAAGGAATGAGGAGGAGGCAAGATGCACTTGACAAGGGCCACACGATGCTTAATAGACTTCAATGTGTCTGCCTATTGGAAAGTTATTGTGATGGTAAATTTGTCAAGATGCATGACTTGATTAGGGACATGGCCATCCAAATAATGCGAGAGAACTCTCAAGTCATTGTTAAAGAAGGTGCACAATTAGTAGAAGTGCCAGATGCAGAGGAATGGACAGAGAATCTCACAAGAGTTTCACTAATAAAAAACCAGATCAAAATTATTCCTTCCAGCCATTCACCAATGTGTCCAAATCTGTCAACTCTATTTCTATGTGATAATAAACAGTTGGGATTCATTGCGGATTCATTTTTCAAGCAAATGCATGGGCTTAAGGTCCTTGATTTGTCTTGCATAGGTATCAAAAATTTGCCAGACTCTGTCTCTGATTTGGTGTGTCTCACAACATTATTGCTTACTGGTTGTTGGATGTTAAGAGATATTCCACCATTAAAGAAACTTAGGGCACTGAAGAGGTTGGATCTCTCTGAGACTAGGCTTGAAAAGATGCCGCAAGGAATGGAATGCCTAAGCAACCTGACGTATCTTAGAATGAAAGAATGCGGTGAAAAGGAGTTTCCAAGCAGAATATTACCAAAACTCTCTCAACTGAAAGTCTTTGTACTAGAGGAGAGTTTTGATGGAAGATATGCTCCGATAACAGTTAAAGGAAAGGAAGTAGGATCCTTGAAAAATTTGGAAACTTTGGAATGCCATTTCATAGGTGTCTCTGACTTCGTGGAGTACCTCAGATATCGGAATGAGGTTCGATCATTAAGCACATACAAAATTTCAGTAGGGACGGTGAATATTTTTGTATATAAATGGTTAGTTTTTTATTTTCTTACAAGTAAAACAGTTTGGTTGGGTGAATGCATCGATGCAAGAAGTTTATGTGATGTTTTGCCATTAGAAAGTGCACCTGAACTGGAGATCATCTGCATTGA
Organism: Salix koriyanagi; assembly: GCA_029228605.1. NCBI lineage: Eukaryota > Viridiplantae > Streptophyta > Magnoliopsida > Malpighiales > Salicaceae > Salix > Salix koriyanagi. The sequence goes on from CM055345.1 coordinate 2,607,832, forward strand.
GGGTTGTGATAGCATGGAGAGCTTGTTTTCATCTTCTTGGTTTTGTCCTACTCCACTACCGTCTCCATCTTATAACGGTATATTTTCTAGTCTTCAAATTTTTTATTGCCATGGATGTAGAAATATGAAGAATTTGTTCCCTCTTGTCTTGTTGCCAAACCTCGTAAACCTGAAAGAGATTACAGTTGAAGAATGTGTGAAAATGGAGGAGATAATAGAAGGAACAAGATCATATGAAGAAAGCAAGGAATTCAAATTCCCGAAGTTAAGATCACTGTACTTGTCTGCATTACCAGAACTGAAAAGAATTTGCAGTGCAAAACTGATTTGCGATTCTCTGGAAAGTATTGAAGTTGTTGATTGTGCGAAAATGGAGGAGCTAATAGGAGGAACAAGATCAGATGAAGAAAGGGTTATGGGTGAAGAAAGCAGCACTGAATTCAAACTCCCGAAGTTAACATATGTGAAATTATTGAAATTACCAGAACTGAAAAGCATTTGCAGTGCAAAACTAATTTCTGATTCTTTGGAAAGAATGAGCGTATCAGAATGCGAGAAGCTGAAGAGGATGGCGATTTGTCTTCCGTTGCTTATAAATTGGCAGCCATCTGTACCTCCTTCTCTTAAAAGTATCCATGCATGTCCAAGAGAATGGTGGGAGAGAGTAGTGGAGTGGGAGCATCCTAACGCAAATAAAGTCCTTCGTCACATCGTAGACTTTTGTTGTGCAGATGTGACGGGGCCGTAGCGGAGACGACCCTCAAAATATATGAGAGGAGACTACTCTGACTTTAATATAATATATGAGGAGACTACTCTGCATTTAATATATTATAATATAGAATAAAGGGTAAGCATCATCTTTTATTTCTCTGCAGTGGACTCGTTGAACGCTGAACGCTGATTAATATGAAATATTTCTTATTTATTCTATATCGTGTGTTTACAATTAACATAAATAACAATTTCCATTTTACATACATATATATATATATATATATATTTCATTATCTTCTTAAAACTGTTGAATTCTCATATATTACTAGCTATATTGCCCGCGAGTTGCCGCGGACATTTTTGTGTATATAATTTAACATAATTAAATCTACAATGATTAATTTATATGATATAATTAAATAAAAGTTATAGATTAGGAGATAAAATGTATAAATTTTTCAGTAGAGTTTGTTGCGCAAGCATAGATTATATCTTTTAGAATGTAGGTACTGTGTCATAAAAAATCACAAAAGAGCGCGAACTATATAACTTGAGGATCATTGCAAAAAAGAGGCATGTTGACATGAAGAACGAAGTCAAAACCTTTCTTCAAAATGAGACATCTAATATCCCCACTAATTTTCCAATTCAAAAAAAATATTATAAGCAATTAAATGAAATGAACATTAAATTGATGTGAATCATTTGAAAATGTAGCAAATATCTAAAAAAAGATTGGTGAGGAGGATTAATGGTGCGAACTGTAAATTTAGCCAAAATAATAAATCTGTGCAGAAATCCAGTGAAGTGCAAGTTTTCCATAAAATATATGAATTTAAAAAAACTATAAATTAATCTGTTTAGCAATTTTTAACAAAATAACCAGCATTAATTCATTATCATAATCAAAAAAGCAAGAAGATTCGGATATTTGAATTATTAAATTTACAGCATTAAGATTTGTTTATTTTATAATTTAATTTAAACAAAAAAATATAAATAGTGAAAATACCTGTAATAATCAAATAACAATAATAAATAGTTAATTTTCTACTTATAAAAAGTTAGGGATTAAAATCTAAAATTAAAAGTATAAGGGCCAAAATGAAAATCAAATATATTATCAATTTTAATCGAAGGACAAAATTGCAAAAAGCACAACTTCAGTATCGAATATATTAAGGTTTTTTAACCCAATCCGGAAATTAAAAGAAGGAGGACCGAAGTGAAAGTCCAAACTGGGGGCCTCTTTTGTAACATACAGAAAATTAAACGTCCAGGGACCGAAGTGAAAAGTCAACAAACCTAGGGGCCTCAACTGCACATTTGTATGCAGGAGAGAGAGAAACGGAACAAACAGCATTTACTGGTCACCGACGCGTACACGGACATCGGATGATGCAACGCGCCGCACCGGGAGGAAGATCACTCGGAGGCGCACCGACTGAGACGCCGATAGCCCATTTCCGGAGACGATATTAGCCCACACGCGCCACTTTAACAGGGTGTGAGGCGGAATACTGTCTATCGCGTGGACCACACGCGCCGACAGTATTTCGAAAAATAAAATAAAAAATATTGGTCAATTACCGTTCCACCCTTGTGCCTAAGTTAGTGATTTTGTTTTATTAGGGGCTATATCCGTATTTAGCCATTTTAAAAAATATTAAAAAAAAAGAGTTGCGGCGGACTGGGCAAACTGGACCGGTCCGTACGCGTGCAATTACATCCGTGACCCTGAGCGCATAACCTTTTTTTGTCCGACTGTAGGGTTAAAACCGTGAAAACACTGTTCATGACCGGGGAAAAGAAAAAAAAAGGCCAGAACAGCAAAAAAACGAAAAAGCCCCCATCCACCCCCACAAATAGCCGAGAATACAAAGGGCAGAATCGAGCGCACACTGCCGCAATCCACAGGGAATTTAGACACAATCCACAGTGTTTTACACAGTGAAATGGCCACGGCTTTTAGTTGTTAGGTAACTAGCTATATTTCCCGCGCGTTGCCGCGGGCATTCTTGTGTATATAATTTAACATAATTAAATACACAACGATAAATTTTTTAGAACTGTTAAAATTAAAATATAATATTTCAACATGTAAAGTTTGGTATAATGAAACAGATCAAAATACCCGATCATAAAACAGTAACATCGAAGTGTTAACTTCTAAAATTATCATCACTATTACTGTTAAAACAATAAAAAATATTAAACTATTTCGAGAAAAAAACAAAAAAAAATAATTAAAAAAAAAGTCAGAACAAAAACTAAAATTATTATTATTATTCTTAATATTAATATCATTATTGCGTTAATAACCAAAAAAAAACAAAATTAAATCAAAGACTAAAAGAAGTTTTAAAACATTAACAAAAGAGAAAAAAAAATGATAAAACAAAAAAAAAATTCTTACCTGGAAAATTTATTATTTGATTTGAAAATTAAAAAAATTGGCCGCACTACGTTGCGGGCTGAACAAACAATTTTTATAATTGTTGGGATTAAAGAAATTAATAGGATTTGTTAGTCAAAAAATAAAATATAATATCTATATATGCGAAATTTAATATAATATAACAGATTAGCACACCATGTTATAAAAATAGCAACATCGAAGTTTTAACATCTAAAATTATCATTGCTATTACTGCTAAAACAATTAAAATTATGAAATTATCCTGAGAGAAAAAACACTTAAAAACATTAACAAAAGAGTTAGTAAGAAAAATAATTAAATTTATTATTATTATTATTATTATTATTATTAATAATAATGAAAAAAACAGAAATAAATAAAAGAAAAAAAAATCCTAATAACTTTAACAAAAGAGCAAAGGAAAAAATAATATAAAAAATATCAGGTAAAAAAAATTAATCTAATTTGAAAATAATAAAGGAAAACCAATAAAAAACTAAAAGAAAGAGCAAATAAAAAAATATAATAGATGATAAAACAAAAATAAAAATTATTAGCTGAAAAAAATCATTTAATTTGAAAATTAAAAAAAATATATGTCTTACGTTGCGGGCTGAGCAAACAATTTTATAGGATTTGCTGGATCAAAATTAAAATATAATATTTATATATGCATAATTGAATATAATAAAATAGATAAACACATTCTATTATAACAATAGCAACATCATAGTCTTAAAATCTAAAATTATCATTGCTATTACTATTAAAACAATAGAAATTATCAAATTATCCTAAAAAACAAACACTCAAAAACATTAACAAAAGAGTAAGCAAGAAAAACAATTAAATTATTATTATTATTATTATTATTATTAACTAAAAAACATTAACATAAGAGTAAGCAAGAGAAACAATTAAATTATTATTATTTTTATTATTATTATTATTATTATTATCATTGTGTTAATAATGAAAGAAAAGAAACTACATGACAGACTAAAACAATCTTAAGAACTTCAACAAAAGAAAAAAAAACAAAAATTTAAATAAAAAAAATTTTATGATTGCTATTACTGCCAACAAAATATAAATTCTTAAATTATCCCGAGAAGAAAAAACTTAAAAACATTAACAAAAGAGTAAGAAAGAAAAACAATTAAATTATTATCATTGTTATTATTAACTAAAAAAGCATTAACATAAGAGTAAGCAAGAAAAATAATTAAATTATTATTATTATTATTATTGTCATCATTATTATTATTATGTTAATAATGAAAGAAAAATAAAAATGAAAGACTAAAAAAATCCTAAAAACTTTAACAAAAGATAAAATAAAAAATTATCAAGTGAAAAATATTCAAGAGCAAAGGTAAAAACAACAACAGAAATATCAATCCTCAAATAATTATAAATACAAAATAAAATTCAAAACCAAAGCTAAGGGCATATTTATATATATATTGAAAAAAACTAAAGACCATTCTAGAAATACAAAAAAATATAGAGGTTAAAATCAAAAATTAAAAGTATAAGGGTCGAAATGAAAATCAAATATATTATCAATTTTAATCAAAGGACAAAATTGAAAAATATCAAAACTTCCGAACCGAATATATTAAGGTTTTTAAACCCAATCCGGAAATTAAAAGGAGGACCGAAATGAAACATTAACATTTAATTAATTTAAATGGAAGGACTTAATTAAAAGTGAAGGGACCGAAGTGCAAATTTCACACTGGGGGCCTCTTCTCGACCATAAAAACAATTAAAAGTATCGGGACTAAAGTGAACGGTCAACAAATCTGGGGGCCTGTCCTGTACTTTCGTATGCAGGAGAGAGAGAAACGGAACAAACGGCTTTAACCTTCCACCGCCGCGTACACAGACTTCAGACGATGAAACGCGCCGCACCGGGAGGAAGAGCACGCGGAGGCGCATCGACAGAGACGCCGATAGCCCATTTTCGGCGAAGAGATCAACCCTCACGCGCCACTTTAACAGGGCGTGAGGCGGAATACTGTCGGTACTAAGCCATCAATTTTGTCTTATTAGGAGCTAAATCCGTATTTAGCCATTGCAAAAAGTATAAAAAAAAAAGAGAGTTGCGGCGGACCGGACCGGGCCGTACACGTGCAATTACATCCGTGGCCCTGAGCTCGGAACTGTTTTTTGTCCTCTTATAGGGACAAAACCGTTAAAACACTGTTCATGACCGGGTTTGAGAGAAAAAAAAAAAAGAACACAGCATGAAAAAACAAAAAAGCCCCTATGCCACCCCCACAAAGAGCCGAGAATACAAAGGCTAAAAACGGGCGCACACTGCCGCAATCCACAGTGTTTTATAAAGTAAAACACCCACTCCTTTTAGTTGTTAGGTAATTTTTAACTCGATTGATAAATAATTATAATTTGAAGTTTAATTAATATTATAGTTTTTAGAATCCATGACATTGTCGCGGGGAACCGAGGTCGATCCAATTTGTCATCGTCTCATTATTTTAAAAAAAAAAATTGTTATAGAGATTTAAAAAAAGAAGTTAAGCTATATTTTACTAATAATCTAATTTATCTTTGAATTTATAAAACAATCGATTTAAATCACGTTAGCTCCCACTCAATTTAATTGAAACTCGAGAAAGATAAAGAAATGGATAAGAGGTTTTAATATTGATTCATTTGATTTAATTAAAATACATGTGTTTACATTTCCTCACAATCAATCATATTATGGTATAGTCCTTTCAGGCTGTTTGATACCACATTGATGTGGAACAAGTGACAAAAGCGTACATGCTCAAGAGAGAGCATTCGAATTTCAAAGACAACTGAATTTCCGCAGTCCGGTCGCTAAAGTTGGAATGACGCGAAACTCACCCAGTTGATGCGTCTTTGCTGCTGATGCATACCAGTTTTTGGCCGAATTCCATCGTTTAGGCCCCGAAATTATCGTTTTTGCCATTTTAGAAAAGTTTAATTTTAGCCACCACTTTTGATTTCCAAGTCCAAATCGACTTCCGTCAACTCCGGCTTGCTCAGGATTTATCTCATTTATCAATTTCTGCATTTATCTCAAATTGCCATTTTTGGTAATTTTATTAATTAGCACCGTATCCTTATTCGACATGGGTTAGGCTAGGGTTTCTGCTTTAAATATGGTTGTAAGTCTCTGACCGAATTATCTTTTGAATTATTGAATAAAATTTTGAACTTTTCGGAGAGTTCCTCTCATCCTAGATTTATTTTACGGAATATCAACATTGATCGTATTCCTTGTGTTTTTCTGCTGCGTCACACACAAAAGATAATACAACCCTAAAATAGACAACATTGAATTGTCAAGATTTGGCGGTTCATGATGGTTATTTTGAATCAATGGTCGAGATCCTACAGGGTTGAATCAATGGCCATTTTTTTTTAACAATAAATACAAGATTGTTATAAATAATGAACGATCATTTCACAAGATACCAGCGCTAATAGATTACAGACCACTATCGCAAGGTATTGGTTTTGATATTTGAGGAGGAGCCGTTTTGATTTTAGATGATTGGTGGAAGGCTTTTTTTCTCCACAAGCTGGGAGTTCCTGTCCAAGCTAAGTTGTCATCTAATAATTTAATTTAAATTAATTTATCAGCAAGATATCATGTAATTAATTGATGTGTTGTCATGTGATTAATTGATATAAAAGTAATGGGAAGTACACATTTCCTTGGTTACTGCAAAGATTTTATAAAATTAAAGGCATGGAAAGTGTCGTTTCTGTGAGCACATGCTGGGAAAGAATCTTGCCTCGGCACTTTACTTTCGAAAATTGGTAGGGCTCTCTTCTCTCTGTTTGGAAGGGTGATTGATTGGCAAGGAAATAAATTACATGTTTAATTATAATCACAATAAACAACAGCATATTGGTAATTAGATAACAAATTATAATCACAATAATTAAGGTTTTTTAATTATTATTTTTGTACCTCAAATTATTTCTCTCTTAATATCTTCTTATTATTTTAATATTAATAATAAAAAATTTAAAAAATTATTGAAAAAATAAACGCTATCAACATAGCAAATAAACTTTACATTTTCCATGCAGCTTGAAGTTTTAGCATGGGATGGTACACACGTTAAGTTCCTGCATTTTATAATATAAACAGGGCGCATTTTATAATGAACTTACTTGTTTTTTTGCCGCAGGACTAATTTTTTTTAAATATAACAACAAATATTAAGAGTGTGAGATTTTTTAATAGTAATACTAAAAAAGATATTTATAAAATATTTTTTTGTGTTTAATACTAATGTGAAGTAATACAATTTTACAGAATTAAGATAAAAAATTAAAGACAATTGTACTCGTAGATTTATGAGCTGGTAATTAATAAAAACCATTAAAGATAAGTTATTTGTTTCTTGCAGCAAACTGATTAATTGTTGACTCTGCTTTAATTATTTGACTACATATTCAATCGGCAAATAATAAAAATGCAAGTGATAAAATCCACTAAAAGTGAGTTATTTTCTTTCGGCAGCAAACTGATTGATTGTTGGTCTTGTTTTAACTACTTGGCTAATTATTCAATCGGTATCATGTTTATTTTTACAGGGCAACACGGATAATGTTCATAAGATTTATTGCGAAAGTTAAATTGTAATTGATAAAATCCATTAAAGAAAGATGAATCATATAGTAAAATTACAATTGATAAAATCTATAAAAAAATAAGATTAAAAAAACCTTTTCTTTCTTAATATTTCTAATTATTTTAATATTAAAAACAAAAATTTAAAAATTTTATTAAAAAATAATCGCTATCAACGTAGTAAATAAACTTTACATTTTCCATGCAGCTTCTTCAAAGTTTTAGCTCGGGATGGTCCACACGTTAACTTCCCCAAATAAAAAAAAAGTAAGAGTGTTTTTTTTTTTCGTCGAACACTCATGCCATCAAATAAATAACTTTAAGAAAAACTAAAACCGAATAGTTAAGAGGTGTATTCCAAGGTTTTTGGTTACTGGTCGACGAATTAACCTAGTAAAAAGCAAAATTACATTATATTATTTTCTTACTTATTTTAAAGAATTAAAATAAAAATGATATTTTAATATTATTCTTTTAAATATTTTTAGTTTAAAAAAGTTTCACATCGTTGTAGATAAAAACAAATATAATATCTTGTAGGTAAACACGGTGGGTTCCTTCCTACCAAACAATACAATAATTAATTAATTTATTATTATTATTAGCTACTATAACATTCTCTTCCACATCTCTTGGCCGTTTGGTATTGCGTTTCAAATGGAGTTTTGAGGGAAAATGATAAAATCATTGTTTGGTAATCTTAAAACTAGAGTTTCAATTGTTGTGGAACCCACCAAAAAAACTTTTGAACCACCGTTTAGAAAAAGCAGAATTTCAAAGCTTTTGAGGCTGCGTTTCATTTCTCCATAGTCACTGAACCACGACCGAAGGTATAAACAAAGTAAAGTATAAACAAATAGCAAAGTATAAACAAGCACCACCGGTGGTTCCCAGAGTAGAACAATAATCGCAAGCACATCATAGACGATCTCTCTCTCTCTCCACAGTGGTAGCTCTTTATCTCTCCACAACGACAACTCTCTCTCTCTCCACAGTAGAGGGCAGCTCCCAGAGAGCACCGCCATCATCCCCCTCAACACCGGTAGCTTCTCCTCCACGCTAGAAGCTCTGTCATGACCTCCAACGACAGAAGCGAGCCCTGACGTAGAAGTAGCAACAATGACAACAACCTTCTGACACTCCTCACGACCACCACAAACCACCATTTCCAACGCCGCCACTATAGGAAAAACCACCTCGGCCTCCTCTACCCATCGGTATTGGTAGGTGAGCCTCTCGTCACCATCCGCCCTGCTACCATTCACGTGTTACGTGATCAGTGCATGAGTGAATTAATTCACTCTGCACAGTTCACGCAATACGTGAATAGTGCAACACACTGTTTTCTCTTCTGTTTTTAAATCTTGGGCTAGGCTGGACCTGCTCTTGGCCCAGCCCAAGTCCAACAGAGTTTGGCCTAACTTGGCTAGGCTGACCAATTTAGTGGGTGTTTGGGACTGCGGTTCAACCTGTGGTGCGTTGAACCGCAGCCCCAAAAGTGGATACTACCAAACAGGAACGCTATGTTTAGCTGGGGGTCCCACCATTTTTATTGAAAACACGCCGCGACTGCAAAAGCCACTGAGAGCTGCTTTTGCAGCCGCGACATGAATGAGAATGACAATACACTGCCAAAAGAAAAAATCACGTGAAATCCACAACGGGCAAAATAATTGCAGATCATCCTCTCCTCCATCTCTGCCTCTCCCTCTCTGCCTCTCGTCTCCCTCATCTCTCATCAACTCAAACGCCCCTCGTCTCCCTCAGCCCCCTCGTCTCTGTTGCAGATCATCCCTCTCCCTCATCTCTGCCTCTCATCTCCCTCATCTCTCATCTCTGCAAACACCCCTCGTCTCCCACAGCTCCCTCGTCTCCCACACACACAGAGAAATTGCAGATCATCCCTCTCCCTCATCTCTCATCTCTGCAAACGCCCCTCGTCTCCCACAGCTCCCTCGTCTCCCACACACAGAGAAATTACAGATCATCATTCTCCCTCATCTCTGCCTCTCGTCTCCCTCTCTGCCTCTCGGATCCACTAAAACAAATACAAAAAATCAAAGCCTTAAGTGCAGAAAGGTAAAGCTCATAACTAACTGCCTCTCTCTTGAGTTTTTACCACTTGCTAATTTATTTAGCTTTAATTATAATATTATCTTGCTCTCTTGAGTTTCTCTTTCTCTTTCTCTTTTTCGCAAATTGAATTTAGTGAAACTTAGAAGTTTTGTTTTCGGCAGTTGAAGTTAAGGCTGTAGGGTTTTGAGTGGAGAATTAGGTATTATTAATTGAAAGTTATATCTTTTTAATGTAATCATCAATTTGTGGATTTTGATTGTATAACATTTCGGCCATTTTAGATTTTGTTTGTGAATGATGGGAAAAATTGAACAAATAGCTAGAAATTGATAATATTCTTACCTGTTTAGGCCATTCTTGACACTGTTGGTATGAATAAATTGAGTGTGGAGTACAGCTTTAGGAATAAGATTACCAGTACAGATTGTTTTGCATGCACTTTACTGTGATCAGCTTAAACTAAGGAGTGGTGCATATGACCAGCCTGATGCTGCTGCAACAAGGAGTCAATTGCAGCCTGATGTTTCACTTGTCAGAGAGAACGAGGCCTTGCGGTCAGAGCTTATGAAGATGAAGCTTTACGTCTCAGACATGCAGAAGAATCAAGTGAGTTCAACTAAGGGTATTGCAGCCGCTGCTCCTACGGCTACTGGGTCTCGAAAACATACCTTCTTCTCATCCATGTCGAAAACATTAGGGAAGTTGAATCCTTTCAAGCATGGGTCAGAAGATACTTTTCATACTTTTCATATCTTAGGAGTTAAAACTCTCTGGTTTGTTGATTACCTTCTATTGAATGTTTGTTTAATTTACTTCAATTATTTCAAACATTTTGTTATTTTAATTATTAATAAATATATGAAATTATTCCAACAAAATAATTATATATATGTATGTATGTGTGTGTATACATGTGTATTTTTAATTAATTTAGCAAGTTGACAGCAATATGAAAAGCAGGGTAACCAAACACACAAAACTGCTTTTCATTAAACTCAATCTCAACCACAGTTTTAACCAAACACAAATTTCAGTTACGAACCGCAGCTAAAAGCGCTTTTCATAAACCTGTTTTTTTTCAACCTCAACCACAACAGCAACAGCTGTGCCAAACAGGCCCTTAGTTGGTTAGGATCAATCCGATTTTTTTTTTAAAATCATATGTAAAAAAAATAAAAAAATATGTAGATAGAGATTAGTTCTAATGAAAAGAAAAGGTGCGTGACTTCGTTTAACTCCACAACTCTATTGTTTTTCGATTGATTATGGATCAGAAACTTACAACTGGATTGACCTTGAAATTATATCTCTACAACATGTAGATAGAGATCCTGAAACTCAGTATGGATCGCAAATGTTGTTACTAAAGATATTTAACCAGATGTTGTTCCTCGATCAAATAGCAAGGGATCACAGAGACATTCACGTATCGATTTAGTTTGTGATGAAATTGCAAGTAGTTTGATGGGAGAATAAAAACAAATGTCTAATTTACTTGAATTATTAATTACATTTTATTGTTATGATTATTAATCTATAATATTTAAAAAACAATATATATATATATATATATATATATATATATGTGTGTGTGTGTGTGTGTGTGTGTGTGTGTGTGTGTGTGTGTGTGTGTGTGTGTGTGTGTGGTCATTTAAAGTAATTTCACAAGTTGACAGCAATATGAAAAGCATGGTAACCAAACACACGAAACTGCTTTTCATTATATCTCAAACTCAACCACAATTTTAACCAAATACTTCAATTTCAGTTATGAACCGCAGCTAAAAGTGTTTTTCATGAAACTGCTTTTTTTAAACCTCAACCACAACAACAACTGCAATACCAAACACACCAACCACAATACCAACTTTTCATCTCATAACACAATTCTATTGCAACTTTATTATTTTCTTAAATTTCCTTAGATTTCTAAATTTTTGTTCCTCTTTCTTGCGATTTACGAATCACGAACACTTGAAATACTAAATGGAAAAATGAGCACGTTGATTGTCCTTAGATTTCTATCCTAGCTATCTCTTAATTCATAGGTTGTAAATTTATCAAGCATAGATTTCATGAGATTTGTATCGGTTCTTCTTGGCACTGTATAAACATATCTAAAAGTATAATCCATTTGGCCAAAAGTATTTTCTTTTAGACTTTGAACCTAAGTCTATTCATCATAGCAAACCCATCCTACGAAAAATTGATTAGATAACACCAATACCATAGCAATCATAAGGCAAACCAAAACACGAAGCAGCTTACCTTATTGGGTGTACTAAGGGTGCTAAAACCTTCCCTTTATGCAACCATTTGCCTCTGAATCTCTAAGGACTAATTAGGTTTCCTAGTAACCATAATACTTGGTGGCAACTCCCTTTTTCACAAAACAAAAAAACCCCAACATGAATCCTAGCTCACAGGGAGGGTTGCCACACTCTCGCGGAGGGTGCGACATCAACCACCAACCTCAAGAGAAAGAAAGAAAAAACAAGAAGACCAATTTTCATTAAATCAAATATGAAATAATAAATTGGAAAAAAAATCAAAAATTTAAAAAAAGTACTTTAAAAAATTAGCAAAGTCAACATGTATTAATCCTCAAAATCCATGACCCTAGTTATGACCCTAAGACTAACACCATAAAAAACAAACCTAAAAAAATAACATAGCAAAATTATCAATCAATAAAATATTAGAAAATAAAATTGAAAAAATAAAAGCCTGTAGAAAAAAAGAAAGAATGGGTAATTAGGAACACATTGACATCTTGTTTTCAAGACACCCGATATATTTTAAAAGATCTCGACGAGACAATTCTAACTATATCGTGAAAGAATACCATATAAGATCGTAATCAACCTTAAATTAACATAAAAACAAAATACCTAACAACTTAAAATCTTGTTTGGTGATTTTTCAAGGTGTGGTTAGAATTATCTCGTCGAAATCTTACTAACGATACTACATGTGTAAAAATCAAAGCTCTAGTGTATTCTCAATGACCCATTCATTCTTCACCATTAGATCTTGAATCTTTATAAAACTATGTTAGAATTCTAAAATATCGGGTCTCTCTCCATTCCCATGCTAGGTTGGCTTGGAGTTTGGTACAAAATTGGTAATATTTACCCATGCTTAAGAGATAATTTTTTTTAGATAAAAAATATTTTTAAATGTACTTTGAAAATCAAGTTGAACCATCAAATAAATTGCTAAGGAACCATCTCACCTAAAAGCTTAAGCTGTTTGGCGAGGCCCCAGAATATGATTTATATTATTCTCTAACACACCCTCTCAAGTGAAAGTCTTTTGGGCTTGAAACTTGTATTGTCTCATACTACCTTGTGCTTGATTTTTATCAAATAGAATGGGGGTGGTGAGATTCGAACTCGTGATTGTTGGGTCAACAAGGCTCTGATACCATGTTAAGGAATCATCTCACCTAAAAGTTTATTCTCTCAGAATCTATTTAATATTGTGATAACAATTGCTTTTCAAAGTGTTTTTAATTTGAAATTGCATCGACTTTTTTTACAAAATTTTGATATTAGTACATCAAATGATATGAAAACATAAAACAATATAAATTTGAAGAAAAATAATTATCATTTTAAAAAACACTTTTAAAATACAAAAACAAAGAAGTTTTTCTTGGATGAAGTACTTCTCTAGCATTTAAAACAAATTAGCTTTTCTTATTCAAACAAATTTGTTCATGTTGATCAAACCAACTGTTACAAATATAATTTATTGTGGACAGATAACAATACTAGAATCTATTACTTCAAGTAGTTGGACAATTCAATACACATATAATCTATCTTCAATATTAAATAAAATCATCACAATCACCGTATAATTTAAATACGATTTAATTATTGAATTTGCATAAATTAAGATGTATTAGTAACAAAGCTGCGGTTTAGTGTGTGGTTGGAACGAATGGCTGTGCGTTTCCCAAAGGAGTGGGCGGCCAAGAGGAGCCTGGTCTTCAATGAGAGGCGAAGAGTTGTTGGTGTTTCTGCCATTATCAATTCTGGGTTGAATTGCAAATGTTAAAATAGTTTATATACTTACATGAAGAGATTAAAAAAAAAGAAGGAAAGGTAATAATTGCTATCTTAAATCGGTATTTAAATTTAGCTTTTAGTAAAGAACTGCATAGAAAGTTCGAATAACTTATATTTGTATTTTTCTTGTCAAATAATTATTTTATCTAAGAGTTTAAGCTGTTAGGTAAAACTCCAAGATATAATTTATATTATTCTTTAATACATCATCTTATGTGAAAACCCTTTGGACTTGAAACTTATATAGATCTACACTATTTTATACTTGATTTTTATCAAATAGAATAAGATTGTTGAGATTCAAACTGTTGACTAGTGGATTAACAAGGTTAGGTTCTGAAATCATAATTGATTGTTGACATCTACACCTTTAGATTTTGAGGGTATCGAACGAGACCCGCAAACGAAAACAAAACAAGAGATAGAGGCAACCAGTTTCTCGGAAATTGTCTGAATATTTTGCCGTGTGAAAAATCATGCCATTTGAATGCGATGCTGCCCCACTACAAAAGCTACCCCTGGGCTACAACGATTTATCTCACTACTTTTTTAAACGGGAGAGTTTCAATCATTGTCTTGATCATGCAATTGTATTTCATGCTCGAAGAGGCCATGTTGTATGTTCTTTTCTGCGAAGTTTCAAGAGAGGATGTAAAAGAGAAAGAAACAGGGCATTTTAATTTTGATTTTTTCTCGACATTTTTCTTTAATTGTTACTAATTCTTCAGCTGCATTCCCCCATGAACTATCAGAATTTAATTAATTATCTGGTGGAATATTGTTGCTGGAATCTGACATGATTGAAGTTATGGAAAATGATCCATCATCACCAGTCTCTCCTCGTTCATGTGCCAGCTTCTAATCCTTGAATTCAAACCAATTAATTCCAAGTGGGCATGCTGCTTTTCTGGATGAATGCTCAACTTTTCCAAGTGGGATGGTCCACACATTAACTCAGTCAGCAATTACGTTCTGATTCTTTCGTTGAAGTTTTCAATTAGACAAAAGAAAAGCAACTTCGTGGCTTCCTTCCTGTCAAACAATACAATAATCTTTGCTACTATAACATTCTCTTCCAAACCTCATCCCAACTTCCTTGACATCGATTTCCCAATTTCCTATAGGAAAAGATGCAGATGGGAGAAGAAGAAGCTCATCTATTTCATTCTCTTCTATGTGTATTTATGTACAGCATAGGATAATAAGATAAGAATTACAATGTGATAACGATTATACAAAATAAAGATAAGCAGATACAATTGTTTGAAATTTGTATTTTGAATCATCTCTTTAGCTGATATTACGGGATTGAGATTGTCATCTGATATGCCCCCTCAAGATAGGCCACGGCATGAGAGGCCAATCTTGTGCTTCAAAGTGTTGAACGTGGAACGTGGTAGGGGTTTTGTTAGAGCATCAGCGAGTTGATCACGTGAGGAAACATGAGCGACACGTAGAGACCCATTTTGGACTTGATCTCGGATGAAATGGAAATCAATTGCCACATGTTTCATGCGTGAGTGGAACACCGGATTAGAACATAGCTGAGTTGCACCCACATTATCACAGTAGATGACTGGAGCATGTGATAAACTGAGTCCAATTTCGAAGAGTAAAGAACACACCCATTTAATTTCCGCAGCTGTAGCAGCAACTGACCGGTATTCTGCTTCAGTTGAGGACCTTGCAATTGTCTTCTGTTTCTTGGAATTCCAGGAGATGGGGGTGCGTCCCAAGTAGACAATGTATGCACTAGTGGAGGAATAATCATCCTTATTACCTGCCCAGTCAGCATCTGAGAAGGCATGCAGAGAGAGTGAAGAGCTGTTGTGAATGATAATGCCATCATCAATTGTTCCACATAGGTAACGCAGCACACGTTTAACAAGGGCCCAGTGATCTGATGTCGGTTGATGCATATACTATGAGAGCTTGTTCACAGCAAATTGAATGTCTGGACGTGTCATTGACAAGTACTGGAGACTGCCAACAACAGTGCGATATTCTGCTGGATCACTGAGAATGGTGCCGGAGTGCAAGGTGATCGGAGGACTGGTTGGTAAGGGAGTAGTGACAGGCTTTGCCCCTGTCATTTTGGTTTTGGTGAGTAAATCTTGAATGTACCGTCGTTGTGAGAGCAATACACCTTCACTGTGAGGGATAACGTCAATACCCAGGAAGTATGTGAGGGAGCCGAGATCCTTTAATGAAAATTTCTGGGCAAGTTGAGTAATGAACTTACTGACCACCTCTGGTTTATTTCCGGTTAGTATGATGTCGTCGACATATACTAACAGAAACATTATAATACCTTGCGAATTGAAAATAAACAGGGAATTGTCTGAATGTGAATTCTGAAATTTGTTTGAAATGAGAAACTGGCGCAGCTCATGGTACCAAGCACGCGGTGCTTGTTTCAAACCATAGATAGCTTTCCGTAGTTTGCAGATAAATGTGGGTTTATCTGTGTCGATGAACCCTGGAGGTTGTGACATATACACATCTTCAGACAAATGACCCTGCAAAAAAGCATTATTAACATCAAGTTGGCGAAGAGGCCAACCCCGGCTGACTGCAATACTCAGAATAATTTTCACGGTTGCCGGTTTGACGACCGGACTGAAGGTTTCATGGTAGTCTACTCCCGGCCGCTGATGAAATCCTTTGGCAACCAATCGCGCCTTGAACCTGTCAATGGAACCATCAGTGTTTCTTTTAATCCGATATATCCATTTACAGCCTACAATATTTGAAGCTGATGATGGTGGAACCAAATCCCACGTTCCATTTCTGACCAGTGCGTCAAATTCTTCAGACATTGCATTTCTCCACTGTGGGCTTTTTAGTGCTTGTGTGATGCAGGTGGGCTCAATTTCAGAGATGGGTGTACACTGGGTAAGTAGATTGAGTTTTCTGATGGGCTTATGAATGTTATTTTGTGACCGGGTTATTATGCGGGACTGGGCTGCAGGTTGAAGAGTGGAGAGTGGGTCGGGCTGTGGCTCATGGGATGGGGCTGAACTTGATGTCGAGGTGGAGGACGCATCACTCGGAGGCAATTCCTGTTGGCTTGCAGCTGGCGATGTATGAGGTGCCGTCTGTGGTGGTGACGAAATAGAGACACGAAGAATTGGGGGAATCCAAGATGAAATTGTGGTGACATCGGGTCTGGGAAGCTGACTTTGCAAGGACTGATATGGGAAGACAGTCTCTACAAACTTGACATGACGCGACACAAATAATTTGGTGGATGATGAGTCATAGCAAAGATAAGCATGCTGTGAAAGAGAGTACCCAAGGAATATGCAGGGTCTAGATCGACTGTCAAGCTTATGAGATGCATATGGACGAAGCCAAGGGTAACACAGGCACCCGAAAATCTTAAGTTTGGAATAATTCGGTGCAGTGCCAAAGATTGATTTGTATGGGGAGGAAAGACTAAGAGACTGAGTTGGCATCCTGTTAATCAAGTATACAGCAGTAGCAAATGCATGTGTCCAGAATATTGTGGGAAGAGATGCATGAGATAGAAGGGTGAGTCCAGTTTCTACTATGTGTCTATGTCTTCGTTCCGAATAACCATTGTGTTCTGGTGTATGTGGAGGAGTTGTGAGATGTGAAATGCCATTTGTTGCTAGAAAATTTCGAAGTCCCACATATTCCCCCCCATTATCAGAGTATAGTGTGATAATCTTGGTTTTGAAATAGTTCTCCACAATTGCTTTGAACCGTATGAAAATTTCTTGAACTTCAGATTTTTTTCTTAATGGGTAAAACCAGATGTATTTTGTGAAATGGTCTACGAAGATAATATAATATTTGAATCCATCATGTGATATAATCGGAGAAGTCCAGACATCGGAGAAAATGGTTTCAAGAGGTTTGGAAGTTTGCAGTGATGAATTTGAAAATGGAAGTTTGTGACTCTTATTGCAATTGCATGCATTACAATTTATTTCCTTGGACACCGGTGAAGAAACATTTAATTGAAACTCAGAAATAACATGCTGTAAAATTGGAGAAGCTGGATGTCCTAGTCTATGATGCCAATTGAAGGAAGAGGTTTGAATACTTGAGAAAGCAATAATGGGAGAGGAAGGTTTTGTAGTCGGCCACTCATACACTCCATTCTTAGAGGCGCCTTGCACAAGAATTGCTCCCGTGTGAAGATCCCTCACCTGAAAACAAGTAGGTAAGAAGGTAACAGACACATTATTAGTGACACAAAATTGATATATGGAGATTAGGTTCTTTTTGATATCTGGCACGCAAAGAACATCTTTTAATGCAAATAAAGTGTCATTAGAGAGAAGGGAAGTGGAACCCGTGTGTGTAATGGAGAGCCCAGTGCCATCGCCTATCATCACGTCATCTGATCCTGTGTAAGGAGTATGTAGTGACAGGTTGTCCAAGTCAGCTGTGACATGGTGAGAAGCACCACTGTCAAGTAGCCAAGTGGAATCATTGGAAGCATTAGCAGCAGCAAAGTTTGCCCGTGGTTGCCAAGGAGTTGACGAGTTACTTGATGCAGAGGACCTGTTTCCTGTTTGGACTGGAATGAATTGAAATGATGGACATCTTTTGGCTGTGTGTCCTTGAGTATTGCAGATTTGACAGTAGCCCAAGTATGGTCTTGATGGTGGACGATTGTCACGGAATCGTGGATTGGGAGAGCTGGTTGGTCGCCAGCTTGGCTGTCCATTGGAATTTGGACGCCAGGTGGTGTTATTGTTTGAATGTTTCCAACTGTTTATTTGACGATTTGTTGGGTTCACTGTCACAGGGTAGTGATTGGTTCTCTTGGATTTTCCTTGAAGAGCAGCTTCAAATGTTAACAGCTTCTCATGAAGCTCATCAAATGAGATAGAGTTATCTCTTGCTTGAATTGCAAGCACCAGTTCTCTATAATCATCATCAAGTTCGTCCAGGATCTTCTCAGTGAGATCTTCATCGTCAACTGGTGCACCAAGGATGGCAAGTTCATCTGCACGGGCCTTCACTGATTGAAGAAAATCAGTGACAGTGGACGTTCCTTTGGTGGAACTTTTGAAGAGAGCCTTAACCTGTTTGATTCGTCCTCTCGATGGTTTGGCATAGGTGTTCGATAAGATAGTCCAGGCTTCTTGAGCTGTTTTGGACCTTGCAATAAATGGAATGATTGCTGGGGAGAGTGAGCCTATGATAGCATTGAGAATGAGTTGATCTTGACGAATCCATAAGCTGTGGGCAGGATTTGGTGACTGATCTGTAGCTAAAGTGGCAGGTGGACATGGTTTTGATCCATCGATATAACCAAGTAGGTCATACCCAATGAAGAGTGTTTGAAATTGAAGTTTCCAGGATATATAATTGCTGGAGGTGAGTTTGAGAGGTGCTTGGGCAGAGGTGTTTATGGTGATGAGTTGAATCTCATTGCTGTGATGAGATGTTGTGTTTGCTGGTGATGAGTTGTTGGTTGGATTTGTTTGTGTTGACATGTTTTTAGGCAGGGAAGAGATCGAATTATTTATTCGGTGGATGGAAGGTGCTCTGATACCATATAGGAAAAGATGCAGATGGGAGAAGAAGAAGCTCATCTATTTCATTCTCTTCTATGTGTATTTATGTACAGCATAGGATAATAAGATAAGAATTACAATGTGATAACGATTATACAAAATAAAGATAAGCAGATACAATTGTTTGAAATTTGTATTTTGAATCATCTCTTTAGCTGATATTACGGGATTGAGATTGTCATCTGATATTTCCCTCATCAAATGTCTTAAACTTTTGTGATGATCAGTGCTTCCTTCTCTGCTTGAATCGAATCACCTGGATGTACAATGATCAGTGCTCAACATCTTGCAACCATAAATTTGGTTTTAATATTTTGATATGAAAACATAAAATTTTGATTTTTAGATTCAATTAATAGACGGCGAGTCAAAGTCTGTTCACACCCATAATTGCTTGTTGAAATCTATACCTTTAGATTTTTGCCAATTTAATGCAACCCCCAGCATGCAGGAACTCACTAACAATTCTGTCGGGCTCAGTCAAGTCTCTTTCAACGACATGCACGCGCCACCCATCCTGCAGTTGCAAATATGACAATAAATAGCCTTGCAAATAAGCAATTCTAACAGTGTGGTATACAACTAATTCAGAATCAAAACAAATAACTTATTGCTACATAATATGACTTCTTAACAACAATTGAACAAACCTACAACTAGAAAATCTTAGCAGCTTCAACATTGTTTCTGTGCGAATTTTTTGCACAAGAACATTGTAAGTAACTAGTTTTTATATTAGTAGACATGACCCCTAATAAAATATAACCAGAGTAATTCGAATCTTGAACTTTAAAAGTTTGATTTGTTAATTTGATATTTAACTTATGAATTTTTTTTTAAAAAATTATTTTGAGATTAATTTGTTATTGAATTTAATGCATATTTGATATTATATTTTTTTTAATTTGGATGGATTTTAAAAATATATTTACTTAAAAAAATAAAAAAATAATATTTTTTTATTTTAATAATTTGATATGAAAACATAAAATTTTGATTTTTAGCTTCAATTAATAGATGGCGAGTCAAAGTCGTCTTGTTCACACCCATAATTGCTTGTTGAAATCTACACCTTTAGATTTTGAGGGTATCGAACGAGACCCGCAAACGAAAACCAAACAAGAGATAAAGGCAGCCAGTTGCTCGGAAATTGTCTGAATATTTTGCCGTGTGGAAAATCATGCCATTTGAATGCGATGCTGCCCCACAACAAGCAAGAGCTGTTGTTATATGATCAAGACTGTCTTGGTTCATCGACCGAGCTGATTTATAGGCTGGATGGATCAACCCAAGTTGCACAAAACAATTCAATACAATTTCAAGAGTTCTTTTTTTATAAAAAAAATTAAAAAGATGTTTAGAAAAATTTGATGAATAATAAAATAAATAAAATCGATTGGGACATGGGATTATTTTACTAAATTATGTCAAAATTAATAAAATAATATTTAATTAATTAGGTAGGATTTGAGTTTTTGTAAGTAATGATATTTGTATTAGCTTAAATAAAAATATTTATTAAAAGGATAGATTAGAGGATGTTTCAAGGACAACTTGTAAACACATGTTGAAGACCCTATCTAAAATATAAGGACTAATTGAGCACATTCTTCGAAGAAGAAGGACTGCTTTTTATGGGATGGTTGGGAGAGTTCTCGGAATTGAAATGGTCAAGGATGTAGAGCAGTGTCATCATTCGAAATTAGTTAAGGAAAGTTGTCGGAGGGCAAAGCATACAACTTGCATGAATAACCTAGCAAAAAAGTTTTCTCTTTTATTTATTTGTTTGTTTTTAATTTTGAGCAAATTTTATGAATAACCTAGAAGTGAGCTGCGACAAAGTGATAAAAAAGCCTAAATCCATCTAAACATCTAGGGAACTTTCATGAAGGGATACCAAAGTACTCCATTTTTAGTCTATTTTATCACCACAAAATTAAGAGGAGAAAGAACATATGTCAAGTGTTGTATATGTTAATGCAATTGAAAGTATTACAACATGTGCTATACTCTACATCCTTCACTTGTTATTGTGGTTAGTAATAAAATCAACGGTGTGCGTATAATATCATCCACAGCCACAAGCTCACGATAGGCATATAAATTTTCACAAAATCTCCTCTCCCAGCCCAGAGCGCGCACAACGCAGGATGCACATGGTCACTGATCTTGACCGTCCAATTTGGTTAGGCAGCTAGCTAGCTACTGTGGTCCAGCAATTAAAAAAAGAAAAAAAAATGATTCCTAACGGTTTGACATGGACCATTTCCCAGGCTTTCATGATTGACTGGCAAAGGTCGGTATTAAAATCAGATGGTGGGGGATGTTTAGGGGTAATTGTCACTGTAATTTTGAAAGAAAAAAAAAATTTATTAAATTAAAAAAAATTAATATTTTTATATAATTTTAATGTGTTAATATCAAAATTAATTTTAAAAAATAAAAAAATATTATTAATAACTAATTAAGTATGACCTGATTGTAAATAATTTTTTTAAGGATTGAGGACTTGAATGTAATTTATAAGAGGATTAAAATTCAAGACTTAGAAAAATCAAGAATATATGAACTTGACTCAATAAATTTCTAAAAGTATTATAAAATACTATATATTATATTATTCAATACTTAGAAAAATCAAGAATATATATATATATATTGGAAGTTAGAAAGTCACCAACCCTAATATTGCTCTAGCCTTACCTCTGATTGACTTGGAAAATATTTGAATTATTGGGTTGCAGAAATATTTTTTTTTTGTAAAGAAAAATATTGATTGATTTTATTTTGAATGAGTTAATCAAATAATCAAGAGTTCAGTGGGTTATAGCTTGTTGGCATTTGGGGTCAAGCCATATAATGCCGAAAGCTAGATTGGAAGTCAAAAATCAGTTTCTAGTTATTTGCTTTTATTTCGGGTTAGATATATTTTTTAGAATTATATATATATATATATTTTTTAGAATTATATATATATATTAACATATTTTTATTTCATAAAATGTTTTCCGATTTACATATACTTTATTTTATTTCTCAGTTGGTTGTAAGATTCTTTTCGATACACATTATGTAATGCATTATTTTAATTTGTATGATATATATCTAATTCCAAGTGGGCATGGTTTCTGGTTGAATGCTCAACTTTTCCAAGTGGGATGGTCAACACGTTAACTTAGCTTCTGATTCTTTTGTTGAAGTTTTAAATTAGAAATGTGAAGCAAGTTGTTATATCTTATAATATAATCCTTCGTACGGTTAATTGTTTACGTTTATTTGTTGCATTCTCTTGAAGATTTGTGCAAGAGTCTATGCCGAAAAGGAGCACCGATCTTTGCATCTAGCAGAATACATGGAGATGGACACTACAGATTACAGCTTGTTCGAAAAATATGTTGTCATAATAAGACAAGTTAATTAGAGTCTATGAATGAATTGTGGTGGAAAGTTAATTATTTCTGGGCTCGTGAGACATTTCGAAAAGTGAAAGCTCGAAGAAGTCTAACGTAATTTTAAACAAATTAACATAAATTATCCAATGAACTCATGAAACTTTTTGATTCGACTACTTTTTAGTCAATTTGTAGAAATATTCCAAATAATCCGAATAACTTTCTTACTTTGTCCATTCATGATCAATGCCGACTTTGCTAATGACAAGCTGTTTGCTCTCATCCACAGAAGCATGAACTCTAATTATTCCTCGTTCACATTGATGAATCAATCGGTT
This sequence comes from Salix koriyanagi, assembly GCA_029228605.1. Classification (NCBI taxonomy): domain Eukaryota; kingdom Viridiplantae; phylum Streptophyta; class Magnoliopsida; order Malpighiales; family Salicaceae; genus Salix; species Salix koriyanagi. The sequence goes on from CM055345.1 coordinate 2,631,053, forward strand.
GGAGTTGGGCCCGAAGGCAATCAAGAGTGCTGCGACTTCTAAGTATGAACTCTAATTCCTTGTTCACATTGATGAATCATCACCCAAAAATTTGCTATAAAAGGGTTAGAAGAGCAGATCCTAGTTCATCAAGTGGGAGTTGTGAAAACAGTCACTAAGCAAAAGGTTCTAATATTTCGGCTTTCACAATATGGGTGAGCCCTTAGTTAGACCCATGCCCAAGCTAGCATTTTCATGGGTTCAATTACATGATATTTTGTTGCAGTCTTATGAGTTGCATACAATCAAATATTAATTTGGCGCCATTACTACTAGTTCATGTGTATTAATTGTTCTTCTTGTTATCCTTGTTAAATTTTCAGTGAATGGAAGCTCTAGTGAGCCAGAGAACCAGGGAGACTTCATCACAATCCTTAGTATTGATGGTGGAGGAGTGAGAGGCATCATTCCTAGTGAAGTCCTAAGTGCTCTTGAATCAAAACTCCAGGTTAATTTGTTCTCTCAACACGTTTTCCTTCTTCAATCTTATACACACTAGAACTATATAGTCATCCTCGTTTCATTTTTCTTGTGTGCATAGAAACTGGATGAGGACAACAAGGACGCGAGGATTGCAGATTATTTTGACTTCATTGCTGGGACAAGCACAGGAGGCCTTATGACAGCCATGCTTACGGCCCCAAATGCTGTGAAACGACCTTTGTTTGCTGCAAAAGATGTTGCGAAGTTTTATCAAGAAAAGTGTCCAATCATCTTTCATAATGAAGCTGGAGCACATGAAACAGTTCCTGAAGAAACGAAGCCATCGTGGACTGATAGGTCTAACAAATCCAATGGATTGAACTTAGTAGACAATTTAGACCATATTATCAGAATTCAACTCTTACTTTTCCGCTGAATCATTAACGACATTTGCATAAATTAATTCCGCTGATAGGATCTGTCTTTCAAACAGGCTCCCCGAAGTCGTTATTAATTCCGCAGCGTATTTTCTCAGCAGCTTATTTTCTCACATTACTAATTCTTATTAATCATTTTCTCACAAATTAGGTTCCGGTCAATTCGTGATGGTATCAGCAGACAACTCGAAAAGAAATTTCTAGAGCCAAAATATGACGGTAAGAATCTGCAAGATACCATTAAGGAGCATTTGGGAGAGAAACTAGCTCTCAGTGACACTCTAACGAGTGTGATAATTCCCGCCTTCGACATCAAGCAATTTAGTCATACCGTCTTTTCCACCTTAAAGGTCATTATTCTCCTTGATTTTCTAATATTTTCCTATATATATATACACATATATATTCCAGTATTTATTAATATTACCTGATGCGTAATATATCGATCTCATCTACCAAATACTAGACATTTTTTTATATCAAATATGGCTTAACAATTAGAATAGTATAAGAAACTCGTGGAGCCAGAAATATTATTAACAAAACTAAATTTACAATCAAAATCCAACAGAATAAACCCCGAATAAAAAAAATCATAATTAAATAACCAAGCCAGCTTTTCTAAACACTTTTTGTTTGGTTAAATAATCCAAAACATAATATAAGAAAATATATTGTATCCATTGAAAATATTATTGAATTCAATTTGCACGCAGTATTTTTTCCTTTAATGATATTCACCTGTGTATGAACAAATTAATTGTAGGCCAAGCGTGACAGTTCGATGAATGCTCTACTGGAAGACGTTTGTAGGGCCACCTCTGCAGCACCGTATTACTTTCCCCCTCACTATTTTGAAACCAGCAAGCCCTTCAACCTAATTGATGGCGGGGTTGCAGCCAATAATCCTGTAAGTTACTGTTTATTGTGATATAATAACGTTAATACTAGGAAAATGATAAGTTAGCAACGCAAGGAAGAAGATCATACACTATCATTTGTAGAAATTACACTGCTATTTGGCAATCAAGGTCACACTTTTTAATATTTCTATAAGGCACTTTAAGTCTTTGTTTTAATTAATGCCTCATCTCTTGTGTCATAATCTTATCAGTCATTCCTAGCTGTGTGTGAGGCGATGAAAGAAAAAAACACAAAATTTCAAAATATTGTTATCCTCTCCCTTGGAACTGGAGAACCAGATGCAAGTGGCAGGATAGAGGTTGGAGACCGAAAATGGGGAATTTATGATTGGCTTTTGGATGATGACTATCCCACCCTGTTGCTGGATATCTTGACGACTGCACCGGATAAAATGACTGAGATCTACATGTCTAACGTCTTTGAAATCAGTGGAGTAAAACACAACTATACTCGGATCCAGGTAAACCACTTGAAAGTATAAAAAGTAGGAATTTTGGCAACGAGAGAGCTATTTATTTGGTCGTGGTGAAATTAAGGAAGATGCAGTTTCATTGTTAATGATGCGTTGCCATTTCATACTACAATTAGGCTCTGCTAAAACCCAATGAAGCCATGATGGACAATAAAAGGAAGGGAAATCTGGAGCGTCTCCAGAAGATCGGTCTGGATTTAGCAAAAGAAAAGGATGCCGAACTTGAAGCGTAAGAACTACATTTTTGAACTATCTTGGATTTCCAACTAGCACCGAAGCAAGCTAGCTAACTTCATGCTGTCTTAATTATTGCAACCTTGATTTGATGTTGTGCAGTATTGCAAGCCGATTGGTCGATATTCGGAAAGCACGCTTAACCCACATGTCTGCTTGATAATTCATGAAGTAGAACGTTGCTGTTGTCCAAAATAAGGTTGCCTGCCCATATGATTAGTACTGTTTTCAAATTTGCCTGTGATTTTAGCTCTAGTTCAAGTCAGGCTTCATTGTGAGCTGTGTGGAGTTGATAATTATGTTCCTCTGTCATAAATAAAGAGGAAACAATGTACTCTTCTTAAGTTTCTTCCAGAAAAAAAGAAGATCTTCTTAATTTATTTATGCTTTGTGTGTAATTTATTGTATAATATGGATCATGTGGAGTGGCTTAATGAATATCTCTATTAGTCTTAATGATTGGTCTTTGCTTCCCCTCTACCCAATGGATCTTTTCATTCATAATCCATCGAAATATTTGTCAAAAACTGTTAATGTTTGTTTGTGTTTCCTGCATGGTGAGGAAAATATGTTTTGGAAGGAAAGTTCTTGAGTGATTGGATCTGGTAGGGAATAGAGTGACACTTTAAAGAGCTAAATGACCTCAATGAATTCACATATATAACAAATTGTATTACGAATCAAGCTTTCATCGTCACAAATTCAATCACCCTAACACTTAGTCTGTTAGTATTCTTGTTTTGCTTTAATTATTTTTTAAAAAGATTCATCATATTAAGTAAGCAAAACCATCTATTTTTTGTATTCTATTTTTTAAATGTTATTTTTTGGCATTTTGATGTGATCTATGGAGTTTGATTGTTTGTTTGTTTGTACGTGTGTTTATTTAATTTATAATATTTTACCTTAGAAGTTTATTTTATTTTATGAATGCATGATTTGTACATGATAGAGTTTGTCTGATATTTTGAAAAATAAATTTTATTTTTCATTTGATGAAATTAAGTTTGAAACTTGTGTGTTTTATAATGAAATAAATAATGACCTATTTAATGTGTACATTTCACAATCTTTCAATTTTATTGCTCAGACAAATTTTTAATATATATGGAGGAGTATGGACTTTTGGAGAAAATTGATAATAATTGAAGGGTACTATTAAAATAAATTGAATAAATTTGAGTAAAACCCATAATAGCTAATTAGTTGGGTACCAATAATTTGGTTATATAGTTGACATTATTAATTAATACTTGGATTTACTAAATAAAATTTGTTTGGGTATATAAGCCTATAACATATAAAAAAGACTGGATTTCTTCTCCTTTGTGCTCTACATTCATACAAGAATACAACGACTGATCTTCATCCTTCGGAAAAAAAATGCCTTTTCCTTGTGCCAACAGGTTCTGTCAGAATGAGAGGGATTTTTGCATCTAGTATATTTGAAGAAAGAGTCTCTAGTTTCATGACTAGTTCTTTAGAAAAATAATTGAATAATTATTGCTGATCATATGTTCTGCCTTTACCTCTACTTCTACCTCTGTCTCTGCTTTGATTCTAACTTTAACTTGCTCTTCCGCATGTTTCTTTTCTGAAAAATGATCTTTCTGAGAAAACCAATATAGTTTCTAGTAAAAAACCTAACAGTCCTAGGTCAATCTGTCGACTCATGATTGATCATCCCGACTCTTAGCTGGAGCCTTGGACAAGGTCATACCAACTAACAAAAAGTAAAAAACCGAACGAAAGGGAATATTTGTTTTCTAATTTAAGTACAATGGGTTTTACTTTTATAAGCTTACTATCTCTTAATTTTGAGAATTTTTACCCAAAGATTTATGAAGTATTTTTACATAGATTTGAAATTTAAATTATATATATGAAAAACCATGTAAAAAATTTAGATTTTATCTCTTAAGAAATTGATTTTAAAAAATCAGTCAAGTCAAGTAGATAAAGTTCTTCAGCGGACTAATCCAACGAGGTTGAAGACAGAGAGTGATGATAGGTGGAAATAAATCTTGGTGGAGTGAGCTGTAAACCATATCAGAATGAATGGAGGGATTACAGCAATGTTGAATTACCTTATTCAGACCCATGATTCCTTAACAGGATTATTGACTTGCCTTGTTAAGACCATCATCGTAGATACCTTGATCCTGGCCCAAGATCATATTATTATGTAGAATGGGGAGACAACGATGCGCGGTGAAAATGGTGTATTTTATAGTCATAAAAATTACAACTCTAATTATCAGGAGTCGCCACCTAGTATTACGGTCACTAGAAAACCTATTGGTCTACAAGAGTTTGGGTAAGGGGACTTGTTGTGTAAGGAGAAGACGCATCACCACCAGTGCACCCTACCTAAGGCAAGCTGCATTGTTGTTTGATTGTTTTTCTAAGTTTGATTTTTTCTGCATTGTTGTTTGATTGTTTTTCTAAGTTTGATTTTTTCGTTGGTCTTTTTAAAGTTTGACGTATATCTCTCTTCGTGAGAGAATCTCTACCTCATTGCGAGTTGAAAGACTAACCAAAAAGTTTTTTACAGTGCATTTTGAAAACCCCATTTTTAACTATTTGCAAGTGTACTTTACAATGTAATTTTATACCGCGATAGATAAAATAAAATAATTTTTAAATTTTTTGATATTTTGACCAAATTCCAGCGGATAATCATAAACTGATTACGATATCCAATTTTCTTTTTTAAAACATGAGAAATATACTATATTTGTTTTTTTACGAAAAATATGCTTGAATTTTTTTTTTTTTGGAATTCGGCCAAATGCACAAAAACAACACATTTTTTTTTAATGCATTTTTTTTTTTAAAAATTCGAGTTGGGCCTGGCCCACCTAAATGGGTCAGCCCAGCCTAGGTGGGCCATGACCCAACTCTGTTGGGCTTGGGCTGAACCCGGCCCAACATAACTGCATTCTTGCCATTTGATCTGGGACCTCGGAGCTTAGCGGGGATGAACTTTGCTATTACAGAGACAAAGTTAGCACTCTCCATGATCCTGCAACATTACAGTTTTACTCTCTCGCCAACCTATGCCCACTGCCCAACTGAAGTTCTAACAATGTGCCCCCAACATGGAGTTCAAGTCATTCTCCAACCATATCAACCCGACTTGTTATGATAATTCTTGTGGGCACTAGAGCTTATCACTCTCAAAGTATAAGAGATTGACGTCGTCTTCATTTTGATTGCTAGATTAATCGTTCAGGTATATATAATAAGACTAAGATCTGAATATCTATATAAATATTTGTCAAAAAATCATTTTATCTAAAAACTTAAAATATTAGGTGAGACCCATAATATAATTTTTATTATTCTTTAATACACCCTCTTAAGTGAAAGTCTTTTTGACTTGAAACTTGCATAGATTCATATTATTTTATGCTTGTTTTTTATTTAATAGAATGAAGGTATTGAGATTCGAGCAACCAACTAAGTGTATATAGAAAGACTGAGATCAGAATATCTATACATATAAACTAATGTCAAAGAACTATATCATTTAAAAACTTAAATTGATAGGTGAGGTCTTAGAATATAATTTATATTATTCTCTAATACATCTCCTTAAGTGAAAGCTTTTTAGGCTTGAAATATGCACAAACCCAAACTATCTTGTACTTGATTTTTATCAAATAGATAGGTGGTGAGATTCGATCTCATGACCGCTAGGTCAATAAAGCTCTAATACCATGTTAAGAAATCATTTTACTTAAAAACTTAAACTGTTAGATGAGACCTTAAAATATAATTTATATTATTCTCTAACAACAACCTGAAATATACGACTGAACATATCATCTCTCATTCAACTACTATTCCACATCCCAAGCATGCTACATGGAAATCAGAAGACCAAAGTCTTCTTATTCTCCTTATTTCATCTCTCACCGAGGAAGCCATGGCTGAAGTATTTGGCTTCTCTACCTCTTAGCCAATATGGACTGCACTCGACTTTGCTTTCAGTCATCGATCAAAACTCCATGAAATTCGTATTAAAAATGACTTACAATATTTAAAATGAGGTTATTGAAGTGCATGCTACTGAGTACTCTCGTTCCATTAAAGTGCTTTACGATCAACTTGCTACCATGGGTTCTCCTGCTAGTGAAACAGACAAGGTCCAAATAATATTTTCCCTCTGGATTCACAAGATAGATGGAAATTTCACATATTCAAGGCTTGATTTGATTACAGAATCAAAAGGTATTAGATTACGGATCAACCCTGCCAAGAAATGGTCAAATTTTTAGCGTCGTCCTTCATCTTGTGTGTCACCATCTGTGTGGCTATATTTCCTCAAGTAATAATAATCCCTCTCGTTTATAAGAATATAATAAAATAAAATAAAAAACTTGGCAGAAGTGTTCTTGTTTCATATTAATTAGTATAAAATTACTATATTAAATACTCTTTGTGTTGTAATTTTTTTTTATTCTGTTTGTATAGGGAAATACCATAAAACACATTCACAATTCACCATTTCATGACACGCTGAATGGATTCTGCTATTAGCTTTCTATATATATATATATTAAAAAACATAATTTTAATACATTTCTGAATTAAAATCAATTTAAAAAACAAACTCAAGCACACTTCTAAACAAGCATAAGATTTGGATCGATCACCAAAAGAGACCTAGCATTCCTTCTCCAGATCAGAGACTTGGAAGTGTTTTTCTTATTTGCATTTACATACCAGGAATCTAAGCCACAACGATCTTACTGGATCTAAGCTACAACAATTTTATATTGTCGTATCCTTCTTCTCGTCAGTTTCCCTTCCTTGCTAGAGATTATGCTTGAGCTATCTTCTTGAAATTTAAGATTTCGCCTTTCATTTTTTATCCTTTTTACCAAGATAATGGGTATGAAAACAAGTATAACGAATACACGAACCTGTTTCACAAAAAGAAGCTAAGCGAAGAACATAAAATCGATTTTCAACTACGAGCCTGTTTGGCTCTGCGTTTCAACCGGCGTTAATTTTTTTGGTGTGTTTAGATTATTTTGATGTGCTGATGTCAAAAATGATTTTTTAAAAATAAAAAAAATATCATTTTGATGTATTTCTAAACAAAAAGCACTTTGAAAAGCAACCGTAACCGCAACCACACTCCCAAACACCTACATTTCCGGCTTCATATAAATGCATAATAATTCACTGAATTTTGGCTCTAGAGCAATATTTCCTTCTCTTCACATTTACAACTCTATATAGGAGGGAGAAGAGCTGGTCCTTACTCATAGGTGGTAAAGAAGTCAACAATCTCATGGGTTGGCATTTATAAATGGTTAGATTTCTTAGAAATACCAAAAAATAAATTAATTTAAAAAAAAAAAATTCAAATCTTTTCAAAAATATTTCTAAAACCGAGCACTAAATCTTGTTGCGGTCCATTCTTGTCCCGTTTCTTACACAAGAATTGCATGGAACTACTTATGGTTAGATTTTTTAAAATATTAAAAAATAAATAATTTAAAATAAAAAAAATCTGTTTCTTATAAAAATATTTTTAAAATATAATATGAAACGAGCATTAAATCTTGCTGGGGTCCATTCTGGTCACGTTTCTTAAACGAGAATTGCATGGAATTACCTAATTTGGCTGCCTGGGTAATTTTTCCGCCTGTTCACATTTACAACTTTTGTTATATAGAACGGACAAGAAGTCAACAATCTCACTGGGATGGTATTTATTAATTTGTCATATGTCCATAAATCTTCTGGTGGTCCACTCACTTTTACTCGAGTCTCGCCTAGCCTGGTAATGGAATCTTGTAACCTAATTTCATTTTATGAGGGTTTAGCTAATCTTTTAGAGTTTTTGATTTAAAACTCTAAATAAATAGATTTTATGTGAATTTTTTTTATTTATATGGACTCTCGTATATTAAATACTGGATATAGCACAAAGAAAAAAAAAAGAAAGAAAAAAACAAAATTTCCATATTTCTTCCGCCACAGCACCAACCATAACAACTCCTCTTAAGAAAACATCTAACCATTTAATAGGTGATCCAATGGTAAAAACTTGGGATAAAGGGGTTTGCTCTTCCATGTAGTTGCAAATATGATATCTACTAGAGGTTTACATGATCGTTAACTTCAGGCCTATAAGATTAGTTGAGGCACGCGTAAGCTAGCCCGAACACTCATGTTAATAAAAAAAAAAAATATCAGCTAGTTATCATAGAACATCAACTCGACCACAATGTGAGCACTCACCCAATAGGTAAGCAATTAGAAAAACCTAATAGGTATATTATCACAAGTCTAGAACATTGAAATAACTTATTTTAGGCAGGTTACTCTAAGATAATGATTTTTTTCCTTTACTATAAACAGCTAACCCATAATTTTTGAAAATCAGTTAGGTTTCTAGTTACTTCTAACTTAAATGTCAATTTCTTATTCATAATTAATTTTCGGTTTTTTTTTTTCACCACGATGTTCTGGTGCGACATGCCATATGAAATTTTCATTTTATATCCATATGTTTGATTGTACAGCAATAAAGGTTGGGCTGAGTGGAAGGAGCTGTGATAGCTTAAGCAAGAGGTCTTGTGTTTGATCCCAACCGTATCTCAAAAGGATTAGTCTTGGACAATAACTTGGGATATCTAGAAAAAAAAAACAAAAAAAATAATATGGTTGTATGATGAATATATGATTATTAAAATTTGTCCAATCGTTAAACACAGAGATATGAAATTTTAGGAGTAATTAATTTTTAACAGAAGAAAATTTAGAGGCTGTCTTTCTCCCATCCTCCTTCCAATCCTAAGTTTCCTAATCTATGTGCTACCGTCGAGGCTTCTTCACCGGCTGCACGTAGCTCCCCTATCTCTTTCCCTCTCTCCCTCTTTTATTTTTATCGTCAATAGTCCCAAATAGGATGATTTATTAGTAAATATGGTGATTTTCTTACTCTAAACAATTTCAAATTTGAATCCTTTTTATTGTCAATAGTCCCAAATAGGATGATTCATCAATGTGAACGAGGAAAAAGAGTTTATACTTAAAAGTCAAAGCACTCTTGATTGCCTCTGGCCCAACTCCAACCTAATGACAAGAGAAAGATGGGTTTTGATTTCTCTTTGAAAGGGTTAATTGCTTACGTTTATTTGTTGCATTCTTTTGAAGATTTATGCAAGAGTCTGTATATGCTGAAAATGAGCACCGATCGTTGCATCTAACAGAATATATATATACATAGAGATGGATTCTCCAGATTACAACTTGTTCGAAAAATATGTTATCATAAGAAGAAAACTTCATGCAATCTCTGAATGAATTGTGGTGGAAAGTTAAATTATTTCGGGGCTCGTGAGAGATTTCGAAAAGTCTGAAAAGTGAAAGCTCGAAGAAGTCAAGTGCAAGTTCGACGTGATGCTGCCCGAAAATCAACATGCATTGTTCAGTAGGCCAAGTCTAACCTAATTTTAAACAGATTAACATAAATTATCGAATGAACTCATGTGCAAGTTATTGATTCGAGTACTTTTTAGTCAATTTGTATAAATATTCCAAATAATCCGAATAACTTTCTTATTTTGTCCATTCATGAATGCCAACTTTGCTATGACAAGCTGTTAATTTGCTCTCATCCACATAAACAACCCATCTATCTCTTGTCATCGGGTTGGAGTTGGGCCCAAAGGCAATCAAGAGTGCTGCGACTTTTAAGTATAAACTCTTTTTCCTCGTTCACATTGATGAATCATCACCCAAAATTTTTCTATAAAAGGGGAGAAGAGCAGATCCTATTTCATCAAGTGGGAGTTGTGAAAACAGTCACTAAGCAAAAGGTTCTAATATTTCGGCTTTCACAATATGGGTGAGCCCTTAATTAGACCCATGCCCAAGCTAGCATTTTCATGTGTTCATTAACATGATATTTTGTTGCAGTTTTATGAGTTGCATACAATCAAAGAATAATTTGGCGCCATTACTATTAGTTCATATATATTAATTGTTCTTGTTGTGATCCTTGTTACATTTTCAGGGAATGGAAGTTCTAGTGAGGGAGACTCCATCACAATCCTTAGCATTGATGGTGGAGGAGTGAGAGGAATCATTCCTAGTGAAGTCCTAAGTGCTCTTGAATCAAAGCTCCAGGTTAATTTTTTCTCTCAACATGCTTGCTCATGTTTTCCTTAATCAATCTTATACACACTAGAACTATATAGTCAGCCTCGTTTCATTTTTGTTGCATGCATAGAAACTGGATGAGGACAACAAGGACGCGAGGATTGCAGATTATTTTGACTTCATTGCTGGGACAAGCACCGGAGGCCTTATGACAGCCATGCTTACGGCCCCGAATGAAAAAAAACGACCTTTGTTTGCTGCAAAAGATATTTCTAAGTTTTATCAGGAAAAGAGTCCAATAATCTTTCCCAATGAAGCAGGAAAATCCCTTCTTACAGCTCATGAAACAATCCCATTTTTGGTTACTGAAGGGGATGTCAGAATCTCTGATCCTGATCCAGAAGTAACGAAGCAATTGTTGACAATGTAGGTCTAACAAATCCAATGGATTGAAATTAGTCAGAATTTAACTCTTACTTTTCCGCTGAATCATTAACGACATTTGCATAAATTAATATCACTGATCGGATCTGTCTTCCAAATACAGGCACCCCGAAGTTATGATTAATACTCCAGCTACTTTGTTGCGGTTAATTATTCAGATCATCAGCTTACTTCCTCAGTTGAAGGGTTATGTAGAACCTCTTAAAAAGATTTTGCTAGAGCCAAAATATGACGGTAAGAATCTGCAAGATACCATTAAGGGACTTTTGGGAGAGAAACTAGCTCTCAGTGAAACTCTAACGAGTGTGATAATCCCCGCCTTCGACATCAAGGAATTTAGGCCTACCATCTTTTCCACCTTAAAGGTCATTATTCTTCTTGATTTTCTAATATTTTCCTATATATATATATATATATATTCAAACATTTATTAATGCTGTAATATATCGATCTCATCTTGATATATATTCACTTGTTGATGAACAAATTAATTGTAGGCCAAGCGTGACAGGTCAATGGATGCTCCACTGGCAGACGTTTGTAGGGCCACCTCTGCAGCACCGTATTACTTTCCCCCTTACAATTTCGAAACCAGCAAGCCCTTCAACCTAGTTGATGGCGGTGTTGCAGCCAATAATCCTGTAGGTTACTGTTTATTGTGATATAACAACATTTATACTAGGAAAATGATAAGCTAGCACCGCAAGGAAAAAAAAATACACTGTCATTTGTAGAAATTATTCTGCTATTTGGCAACCAAGCCACACCTTTTTCTAGTTCTATATTCCATTAATTTGTAGTCTTAATTTGTTTTAATTAATGACTTATTTTCTTATCAGACTTTCCTAGCTGTGTGTGAGGCGATGAAAGAGAAAAAGACGGATTTTCACAAATTTGTTATTCTCTCCCTTGGAACTGGAGCAGCAAATGAAAGTGGCAAGCTAGAGGTTGGAGACGGGGAATGGGGAATTGCTGATTGGCTTTGGCAGGATGACCATTCCACCCCGTTGCTGGATATCTTGATGACTGCATCAGATGAAATGACCGAGATGTATATGTCTAAAGTGTTTCAGTGCAGTGGATTAGAACGCAACTATACTCGGATCCAGGTAAATATAAAGAGCTGGGATTTTTGGCAACGGTGGTGAAATGAAGGTAGCTCGTATTACATTGTTAATGATGCTTTGCCATTTGATTCAATTAGGTTGAGCTGAAACACAGTGAAGCACAAATGGACAATTCAACCAAAGAAAATCTAAAGAACCTCGAGAAGATCGGTCAGAATTTAGCGAAAAATAATGATGCCAAACTTGAAGAGTAAGAACAAGCTAGCTTTATGAATTATTTAACTTCTTCTTGGCCTTAATTATTGCAACCTCGGTTTGATGTTGTGCAGTTTTGCAAGCCGATTGGTGAACATACGGAAAGCTCGCTTAGCCCACATGCATGCATGATAATACTTCAAGTGGAACGACGTCGTTGCTGATGTCCAAGGCAACCATAATATCAGTACTGTTTTCAAATTTAAAATAAACGAGGCCTGTAATTTTAGAGCTGGTGTCAGTACTATTAGCACTAGTTCAAGTAAGGCTTCATTGCATGTTGTTGTGTTTGAGTTGATAATTATGTATCTTAATTTGTCATAAATAATGAGGAAACGATGTACTCTTCTTAAGTTTCTTCCAAGATTAATAAGAAAACGATGTAAGCAATGTGTTGTATTAATAAGGAAATAGAATCTGTTGAGAGTTGTGGTTGGATGGTGGTTTTATGAATGTCGCTTTTGTTTCCACCTTACTCGATCGATCTTTTTATTCCTAAATCACCAAAATTAATTTTCAAAAACTGTAAATGCTCCTCAATTATATAATTTCATCATAATATATATATAACATTTATTTTAGTAAGTTTTAAAAATATCTAAGAAAAATAACAAAATTATCCCAAAAGCATCATTTTAGCCTCAAATCTGATCCTGGAAGATCAAATGATCATAACTTATATAGTCACTATAAAACTCTAATTGACCCTCAAACATCAAAGACGATGATTTGATTATGTTAAGGTAAGATACTAACACCTTTAAATTACTCTTCATTGGTTCGTATGTTAAATTAATAAGTTTTACCATGCTTAATTTACTGGTGGTATATGTATTAGAGAATAATATAAATTATATTATAGGGTCTCACTTAACAGCTTAAACTTTTAGATAAGATGGTTCCATAATACTATGTATGTGTGTTTAATATAATAAGTTAAACCTAGATAAAAAAAAAAAGTTCAGAACCTTTTGTTCTCAAAGTTTGGTTATTTTTTGTGATCATAATTGTTTGGTGAATTGACAATTCTAAATTGGTCAACCCAATTCATAACTCAAGTTGTATCCATGAATACATCAGTGATGAGCCTATGTTGAGATAATTGAACCCAACTTAGATCCTAGAAAGTTTCATGAAAATAACCTTGATGAGATTAACTTAACCTATGGTAATACCAGTGTCTCCTGTGTCATTAAATATTGAACCACAAATATTTATTATTTTCAGAGATGTTAACACCCCTAACTATGATACTTTAATATATTGTATAGATATAAAGATCATTATGTGATTCATTGCAGCGGTCCTCTTCATCAGGATTATTAAATTTCCTTCCCATATGCGAACCTTGTCTTTCTCTTCAGAATCTAAAGTTTCTTAATTGCAGGAATTCCATTGCCCCTTGTACTAGCATTACAGTCCCTTGCCTTTCCGTTTCCAATCAACAAAATACCCGCCCATAGACTACCGATCATCAACACTGCCAGCCTAATCAACATTAGCTAAACCTTGGAGAGATGGGGACTCACTATGATGGATATGCATGTTAGAAAATAATATAAATTATATCATGGGGTCTCATCTAAGAGTTTAAAATTTTAGATGAGATAGTTCTTTGATATGGTATCAAAATCTTGTTGCCTAGCAGTCATAAGTTCGAATCTCACCACCCTTATTCTATTTGATAAAAATCAAGCTAGCGTAGACCTGTGTGCAAATTTCAAGACCAAATGACTTTTACTTGAAGAAGCGTGTTAGAGAATAATATGAATCTTATCTCGATCATCACTTAAAAATTTAATTTATTAGACTGCAAACCATAGGAAATTGTGTCCTGAAATAGCGCAAAATATGTTTGAAAGTAGCCCGGTGAGCTTTCCGAGGGGGTATGCTTAAACTGATACGCTTTTGGTGAAGGTAAGATATTTAAGATCACCAGCAATTTTGTCTATAAATTCTCTTCGCAGACCCCTGAACATATGAATATTGTTTCTCTACTGAGACAGTGTTTAAAGAAGACAGAGGCGTGAATGATCTGGTCAAGGTGAGGACGCTGTCTGTGGTTGTTGTTTTTGGGCTGAGATTGAGGATATTGTGTGTAGCTTTAGTTTTGGAGTTGAAGTAGATGATCGAGGGAGGGATTGGTGATTTACTTTTGTTTTGGAAAGGGAGAGAATTGTTAGAGAATAATATAAATCATATTATGGGGCCTCACCTACAAGCTTGAACTTTTAGATGAGATAGTTTTTTAACATGGTATCAGAGCCTTGTTGACCCAGCGGTCACGAGTTCGAATATCACCACCCCCATTCTATTGGATAAAAACTAAGCACAAGGTGATGTGGGTCTGTGCAAATTTCAAGCCCAAAGAGCTTTCACTTGAAGGGGTGTGTTAGAGAATAATATAAATTATATTATGAGGTCTCACCTACAAGCTTGAATTTTTAGATGAGATGATTTCTTAACAAGAAGGAGCTGCAATTGGGATGGGGCGAGGATGAGTGTATAATGAATCTGGTAAGCTCACATGGATGCATTAATTTGATCAGAGCTTGGAGAGTTAGATTTGGTGCCTGTGATAACGATTGCTGGTTCTCTTTTTTCTTTTTGTTTTTATCTAATGGTCCCCCCTTTTTATGTAAAATAGCTATCTATTTTATCGTGAGAAATCTTGTCTTCTTTCCTAATTGTTTAGTCTTACAAGCAACCGAAATCGACTTTAATCTTTTGTTTCTTCCTTTTCATTTTGTTCCCTTATTCAAATATAGATATTTTGGTCCTTTGTTCAAATATATATGTGTATATGTATATATATGTATATGTATATGTATATGTATATGTATATGTATATTAAATCAGTATGGAAAAAAGAAACATCATGTTAAATCAAAAAATTGATCAATGATTTTGAAATGAGCATATTAAAACATGAACGCTTTGAAAAATAAATTAAGATTTGAAACTTTATGAAACAACACAAATAATATTGAAAATAATGCAATACATCAAGAATGATTTGTTTTGTATTTTGAAAATATTAACAAGGGTTCAAATTTTTTGTAGTTTAGTTTTCACTATAAATAGCCAATAAACTCTTTAATGATGCTTTCTAAAAGAAGAATTGGATGTGTAATAAACTTGTTGGCATTACTTTGTGAAAATAAAAACATCGTCGACGTTATGGAGTCTAGCATTTGAATTAATTTGAATCAAACCATGATGGGGATCTAAGTTGATTCGTCTATGAGTGGTGTCATACCAATAGCATTTTGAATAAAAAATACTCAATTTTTCTTGATATGATATTATAATTCAATTACCTCTTCTAACTTCTCATAATAGGCAACTTCAAACTCATTAGAAGTTGATCATTTAACACAAAACCCATTATTTTATATTTTTCTACCCTACCCATATTTTTCATTATGAAACACATGTCCATTTATGAAATATCCATTATAGCACTTTAATATTTTCTAAGGACCCAAACATAGTAAAGACAAAGTAACACTAGCATTCCCTCTTAGTTTATAAATTTAGTACATAAAGTACTACCATGAAACATTCACGATGAATATGTAATTAGATTAAGTATCCCGAGAAATAAGAATAATTAAGCATAACTTATATACATTTTGAATAACATGGAAAATTGTTCATGTTATACTTGAAAGATTTAGGATTTGGTCAACTATGAGTTTTAAGACAGTAAAAACTGACAATGTTGCCTACAAGGAATTCAACATGTATCAACTTATAATATTTATAAGTGATATTCTCTTTTTTTTAAATAATGACATGTTAAGTAGTATATTTTTTGAGTAAAATGTCTAAGTTTATCATAGTTAAATAATAAGTGATTATGTGTTTATCAAAAATTCTACTTCTAACAAACTCTTCTCCTCACATCAATTTTTGTTATGGATCATCTAAGATGAGAGGATATTAACAAGCTCCCACACAAAGGTATTTCCCCACCATCATCATGCCTTAGAACACAATTGATTTTTGTTCTCGATAGAGGCTCGAAATAGTACAAGATAAAAGTTGAGATCTCAACATATACCTATATGAGCTATATTCAACAATATAACTCTTGCAAATAGAAAACTATACCTTGTTTTTAACTTTTCTCTTAAGGTTGAATAAATATCTGCATGAAATTAAATGAATATTTTGAATTATATAAAAAAAGACAATATGATTTTAATTACGATGCATATGTAATCCCTAACCTCTCAAATGGACACATCTATCTATATTGAATTAGGCCTTCAACTTTTGTTTCAAATGGTAAATGTATGGGTGTATGGGTAAAAGCCTTATTGAGTTGAAAGACGATAAATGGAATATCATCTCAAGTATTCATATTTTCTAGACAATATTTGTTTCAAGCCTCTCCATGTGTTATGTTTGCAACTTGTTGGAGCATATATGTTTAAACAAAGATTGAACTTCATGAATATAGCTCATATCCCTTTGGCAATATATCTAAGTTAATGCAATGAGTGTTTTAAAAAACATCGGCTCCTTATTCTATGAAATCCGCAATCCTCCAACCTTTATATGTTAAAAGGCATATCCATAAAAAAGACATATTTTTAATCATTGGTAGACAAGTAAATATGCATTTTTATCTAAAGCACAATTGGCTTTAGGCTTTATGTCCTGTGATTGAACATAAATCAATTCCATATTTTTACAATGACAAAACAAAGCTATATTCATTTTGGCCTTGATATTGTCCTTTGTCTCTACCTTCACATCTATATCTGTATTGAAAATTTTCTAAAACATTTTTTTTCTATATACATGACATCAACATTATGGAAAAGAAGATTGGTCTTTGAATAAGGAAGCCCCAAAATACTTTGTTTTACCTAATTATGAGTCAAACCAAAAAAACTTTTGCTCACTGAATTGAAAATTAAATACAATGTCACCATACTCCAACACCACTTCATACAATTCTTTTTCTAAAAAAATAGCAATACCACATCTTTTTCAACTTTGTCAACAAAGCAACCCTTTCTATTTTTTTGTACTTATGATTCATTGCTAATTTGGTGTGACATGAAATGGGATGAAATGAGAGATAATTGGAAAGACAACTGGAAAGGAAAAGGGGATCCCCTAGGAAAGGCCATGGCTGACCATTGAGGATAATAATTAGAAGGAAAAGATTATATGTTTTGTAAAATAATTGTTGTATATGTTGTATTGGATGTGAATGTTTGTGTAATGAATGGGTTGAACATGAAAAAAAATTAGGGAAGTCTTGCTTTCCCAATGCCAAGTTTCATCCATATATATATAAGAAGGGGGAAGATGATATTAAACATTAGTCAATAGATTAGGCAAATTAGTCTACTAACTTTTAGAGAGAATTTGAGTGGAAAAATGAGGGAATTATGATCGATTTCCTTCTTAGGAATTGTAGTTTTGGTTGTTTACTATCTAAGAAAGTGGTTTCATTTAATTTTGAATTTTACAAATCTAATTTTGGTTAATCAAATGTGGTTAAGTAGAAGCAGACTTTGCATGATAGAAGGTCTACCACATTTATGATGAATTTCGTGAATGTTGGGGACAAAACTGAGTTTTCCTTCTTTAAAGAGATTTGTATCTTTGTATTTTATCTTTCCAATGACATTATCTTTGTACAAAATGGATTTTTATAACTCCATTTATAGTGAAAAATATGGAAATAGGTAGGAATGTCACCTCTGCTGGCAGATTTAAGAGAAAAAAGAGAAGTGGGAGGTCTCGAAGCGATGAAGTTAGACACGTTAAAAGAAAAGAAACAAGTTATGTTAAAAAATAAGTGTTTATAATGATATTTTGATTGACATATGCTATTATAAATATAAAAATGAAAGGATAATGAATTTAAAGGTCTATTGGATTGTTTTGGTGTGATTATAATGACGTGTATCATTCGCTGAAAATGATTTATGAGAATTTTCTATAATTGTAGGAGGGACCACAGTATGGTGCAACAACAACAACAACAACAGATGAATACGAGCAGAGCATCCACAACAGGTAGGTGATTTATGCCTACATTTTATGATTTAATTTTCATAATGAAAATGTGTGAATTATGCTTAAAACTTTGGTGTAAGTTTGAAAAGAAATGATTTATTAGTAAGAATGTTTAAGACATATGTGTTAGGGAAGTCAAATATCTATGTAAAATTATCAGGTTTTGGTAGTATCGTCAATATAAACCATATTGAATGAAAAAACATGGTGGTGACTAGCATATATTTAGTGTATGCTACAATCCTGAATAAAAAGGTCACCAAAAATGTCTAGTATATATTTTAGTGTATGTTAGGATCTCGAATAAGGGGATCGTCATAAATAACTGTCATACATTTAGTGTGTGTTAGGATCCTAGTGATGGGGATCACTATGCATAGGTTAATATACATCGAGTGTATGTTAGAATCCTTTAAAGGGATTTTGGTGCAATGTTTAATATACATTTATATATGTTGAAATTCCAAAAAAAATGAAATCAACTCATATCCTCAAATAACTTTAATACTATTTTTTCAAAAAAAAAAAATGGAATTATCTTGTATTTCCTTTTCAGGTCCATCATCTGCACATTAGGAGAAAATCTATTGTTTCTTAGTTTTTTGTATCTAGTATTATTTTGTATAAATTAAAAGTTGGTAAAGTGATATGTTTGATCACTATTTTTGAAAAGATAGGAACATAAGAATTTTTTTTTTATATTCTATTAAATGTGACATTTATCTTGATTTAGGTTTAAATTGTTGATTGTTGTTAAATGTATGATTTATTTATTATGGTTGTGATGAGGATGATGTTTGTGATTTTGTAGACTTAGGATGATTGGGTCAAGATTGAATTAAAGGTTATGTTATATGTCGATAAATTAGGATCTGCTTGTATAAGGGAAGTTATGTTGAAATTTTGATAGAAATTTTAGTAAAACCTTATATATATAAAAAAAATTACATCTTATTTTCTCAGTGAATGTGTATAAATAAGATTTTTTTTTTTTATCTACCAAAAAAGGGGATGTTTCATTGCATTTTCAAGGTAGTATAATATGAAGAAGCTTGGACAAATGTCAATTTTCTGATATCCTAGACTAGGGGTTTCCTCATTGACTTAGCAACTTAAAAGTTCTCTTTCAACCTACTCTCTTTAAGTAAAATGCTTCCTTCTCATTCAATAATTCGGTCATAACCAACCTCATTCAACGCTAGATTTGACATGATTGTGAACGCATAAGCAACAACCATTAATTTATTTTGATTTGTGCAACCATCTTATAATTCATGTCAATTTTCTGGTATCATAGATCAAGAGGTTTTATCATGGACTTAGCGGTATAAAAGTTCTCTTTCATCATATTCCCTTAAAGTACCATTAATGCTTCTTATCCGTTTAATAATTTTGTCATAACCAACCTCCCTCAGCACAATATCTGACTTGATGGCGAACACCTGTGCAAAAATCAATAATTTACTATGATTTTTGCAACTATCCTATAAAGGTTCATTAGAATCTTTCAAGAGATCAAAACATTTGATCTTGTCTGTATTAAGTTCTTTATCTATGATTGGACATTGATCAACATAACCCTTATTCATTCCATTGTATTTATAACTATGTTCTTATAAGGATTACCATTGTAATATACAACTTCATGTGCATTGCTAGTACTATAATTTGACTCAACCATCCTTACTATCATGGTATCATGAGCTAGATATATGATTCTTTGTATGAATACGAACACAAGTATTGAACCATCTCTATGAAAGATGTGTAGTTATAACATTTGGATTGATAAACTTTTACTTTTACACCTCTTGCAAGAACACATAATTATACCTCTTCTAATATTTATTAGATTAGATAGTGTGAAACTAATAATAGCATAAAACTTATTATAATAATTCATTTTGCACAACCGTTATGGTGAATCTCTATACATCCAAGAATATTGTTTATGTCAAGCTTATTCAATCTATTTTAATAGTTCTTTTAATTCATTTTCAATTTTCTACATAAATTTAAATTTATACATATTACCGAATATTACAACTCAAAAATAAAATTGACAAAATATAAAGAGAACTCATTAAATAAGTCATTATTTATCTCATCACAAAACACCTAATCCAAGAATTCAACATAAGTTTCATCAATTTAAAAACAAATATATTTTTTTATAAAATATATAACAAACCTTAACATAAATCCACACAACAAATTTGTTCGAGATAAAACTATAAAAACAAGTAAACACCCAAACAAAATATTTATAATACAAAAATATATTAGAGAATAATATAAATCATATTCCGAAGTCTCACCTAACAGCTTGAGTTTTTAGGTGAGATGGTTCCTTAACGTGGTATCAGAGTCTTGTTGACCCAGCGATTACGAGTTCAAATCTCACCACCCCCATTCTATTTGATAAAAATCAAGAACAAGGTAATGTGGGTATGTGCAAGTTTAAAGCCCAAAAGACTTTCACTTGAGGGGGGGTGTTAGAGAATAATATAAATCATATTCTGGGACCTCACCTAATATCTTAAGTTTTTAGTTGAGATAGTTCCTTAACAAAATATACCATAATTTTTTTTTTAAAAAAATTGTGTTCAAATAAAAAACGGGTCTATTTGTTTACTTAAGGTGCATAGTTCTTAATAAAATTTGACATATTTATGAATATACTTTACCATCGAGTTAAGTCTGGCGATAATGTTTTCTGTAAATGTTATACATGATCATCATATTGTTTCAACTTTTTTTTTATTTTTTTTTTTTCTAACTGTAATTCTCTCAATATGTATCGAGACAGTATTCCCTTTAGTGTTTACAACGAATATAGCGATGAGAAATTATATCGATAAATGTCACTGCTATATACTTGCAAAACAATTTCCTTAGTGCATTCATTTGTATTTGCTAATTTCTTAGTAGCGCAAGAACATCTAAAAAGTTCATTTAATATTTTTTTTTAAATAATATACTTTAAAAAACATTTTAAAAAACAATTCAGCAAACACACCCTTAATTTTCGTTGAATGTGCTATTGATACATGAAGCTCTTACTATTTTGTCGGGCTATTGGCATTCACAAGTGTGGACAAAAAATATAGTGGAACACGCATGTAACTGAATATGGACACGACAAATCTATTATTATTAATGGGTGTCACTGCCAAATAGACCTGGGCTAGGTGCCTAGGAGATTAATGCAATTGAAATCATCACGATTATGTTAGTAAGAATTCTTATTTGACCTTAGCCGCCATGCCCCATGGGTCCTTTGACTCATTTATGGGGCCCTATAACGACCAAATTTATTGAAAAAATATCCTCCAATTACCATATTCATGTAATCTATTTCTTTTTTTCACCTTATATTATTCAATAACTTGAGGGTTTTCACCTCTATTTTCCCTATATATACTCCCTTGGCTTCAGAACAAGTATCTCCTATGACCAAACGCCATTTCAACACCAAAAAATGAAGAGAAACACTCACTCAAGCATAGAAACAAACCCGCTCGATCCATTAATGGATTCTTCCTATTTTCACTACCAAAACTCTCTATTCTCTCCGGAATCATCTTCTTCTTTCAATTCCCGTGATTCTTTCTCATGTAACATACAAAACTTCTACAGCCAGCCCCTCCCTCTCAATGAAAATCATGATTCCCAAGAAATGTTTCTCTCAGAAGTCCCAAATGAGGTCCCCGTCAACTCCTTACATACCTCATCATCGACCGACACTACCTGTGACGAAGCAAGCTCCAGAGCTAATTATCAAGATGAGCCACCCCAACAAATTGCTTACAGAGGGGTTAGGAAGCGGCCTTGGGGCAAGTACGCTGCCGAGATAAGGGATTCAACAAGAAAACATGTGAGAGTTTGGTTAGGAACTTTTGATACTGCCGAGGCTGCAGCCTTAGCTTATGATCAAGCTGCATTTACAATTAGAGGTTCGATGGCTGTTCTAAATTTTCCTGTCCAAAAGGTTTACGAGTCACTTCAGCAAATGAGCTATGGATTCCAGGAAGGGAAATCACCGATTGTCGCCATGAAAGAAAGACACTCAATGAATCGGAAAGCCGAGAGTAGGAAAAAGAAAGAGAGAGGAAGGAGAACTGAAATGGAAAATGTGGTGGTCCTCGAGGATTTAGGGGCTGATTACTTGGAAGATCTTCTAACCATTTCAGAGAGTGCTAGTCCTTGGTAAATTAGCGTTTTAAGTCTTTTTTTCTTCTCGATTTTAGTCTTTTAAAAGTATTAATTAATTTGGATGTGGGCCTAAGAAATGATCCCCCAACTCTCTGTCTGAACAATGGGTGTATCATCACTTAACCAATGTTTCATTGGGTGTCGAACGTTTGTATTTTTATTTCACTTGTTGGAGATTGCCACTTGCTCGTCAGATAATGTCTTGATGTTCATCTTTGTAAAATACAAAATTAATGAGAAGGGTTAAGGTTTTAATTATCATGCGCAGCAAAATATATATTATATGATTCTCAGGCTATGTAGAGTGGTGGTATTTAATTAAAATATTAATTATCTGAGTCGGGCTACTGCTTATCGATTGTGATAGTCGGTGGAGGAGATTAATTAATTGCTACATGCAATAACATTGAAGGAGAATATTACTTAACCACACGCACATAAAACCAAATAATCCATAACCACACACACTAAAAACAAAATTTATGTAGTGTCAACTGGTCACTTCCATTAAATTCAATTTTGCCTCAATGTCTTCCTACACTTCATCACTCAAATATGTGTGTGTGTGTGTGTGTGTGTGTGTTTCCTGTTTTTTAATAGAATGTGGAAATTTGATGGTATCTTTTTATTCGATAGTAATTGGAAAATATAGATAGAAAATATTATTTTTTTGCTGTTTTCTCAGGTAATTTTTCTTCATCAAAGAAAACAAATGGTTTAGTGCTTCTTTAGAGTATGGTTGATGTTGTTTTTTTTGTTCAAAAATACATTAAAATGATTTTTTTATTTTTTAAAAATTAATTTTGACATCAGTGCACATAAAAATAATCTAAAAACACCAAAAACATTTAATTTCAAGTAAAAAATATATTTTTTTTTTCAAAAACACTTTTAAAACGCAGTGTCAAACACTAATTTCTTCTGTTTTCATGGTTTTGTATAGTAAATGATAGAAGTGTGGTTGAAATAAAGTGTTTTTTTGTTTAGAAATGCATCAAATATAATATTTTTTATTTTTTAAAAATCATTTTTGACATCAGCACAAGAAAATAATCTAGAAACAATATTTTTTTTTATTTTTTTTTAAATACAATGACAAAGAGTAATGTAGGTTGGTCTCCTTATAGACTGAATTCTTATTTCTGGTCCCCGGGTATGCCATTTTTTTAATTTTCTAATAAATATTATTATTAGGAAAATAAGAGTGACCTTTATTTTTGCAACATGTTTCTTTCGTTTTGTTTTTTCCCCCCTAACATATGACTATAGATAAAGGTAGGGCACCAGCTGCCGAGGCCACTAAGGAGAAAAAAGTTTTGCCAACACCACCTAAATAAATATAACAAAAGCTGATTATTAAAAGGATCATTCATACATGTTCGATTTCAACTGATAATAAATGTACATGATGATATTTTTCATTATAATCTATTATTAATTTTAGAAATTTTTTAGAGAGATTTTAACTGCATGCATGATTCTTAAATTAAGCAGTAAATCAAGAATTCGAAATAATTTTATCTTCAATAAATATAGAGATAATTATATCTTAGTCTTTGTAGTTTATAAAAAAAATGGTGTCTAATTTGATGGTGTTTACATCGTTTTTTTTGGATAATGTCTTTGTAAAATAATGAGAAGGGTTAAGGTTTTAGTTATATCTATATTTATTGCTATTATTGGTATTAGGGTATTTTTTAAAAATTGCTTTTTAATTGAAAATAAATTAAAATAATAAAAGATAATTTTAAAAGTACTATAAAAGACAAAAATTACCATAATAGCAAACCGACAAGCCAGGAGGACGAGGAAACCAAATTTCTTTTTCTTAAATATAACTCTATTTTAGTCTATTAATTATCTTAGTGGTGCTACTGCATATCGATCATGATATATATATATATATATATCGATTGTGATAGTCGGTGGAGGAGATTGTTTGTAAAACATAACCACACATGCATCCAAAAAATTCATAACCACATACACTACAAACAAAATTAACTTAGTGTCAACTGCTCCCTCCCATCTAATTCAGCTTTGACTAAATGCCTTCCTAGCATTTTTGACAGAAAATCAAAGCTTGATGTCAAACATTAGTTTATGTAGTGTGTGCTGGTCTCCATCTACCCTGAATTCTTATTTCTTAGAATAGGTTTCGTTTACAATTAATAATAAAAGGAAAGAATTAGGGATATTTGCTGAATATGCCATTTCTTTTTTCATTGAAATATCTCACCCAATAAAGTCACTAAAATATAATTTATATTATTTTTAACACTCCTCTCAAGTAAAGTCCTTAGAGCTTAAAATTAGACCCACACTATCTTGTGCTCAATTTTTATCAAATAAAATAAGAGTAGTGAGATTCAAACTCGTGACCGCTGGGTCAACAAGATTCTGATATCATATCATTGAATCGTTTAAACTGTTAAGTGAACCTTTAGAATATGATTTATATTATTCTCTAAGATTATTGTGGAGATATCTCCCGAATTAAAGGTTTTTGAGATTAATCGTAAGATTATAATTTTAAATACATCGTTATCTGATATTACGATCACTATAAAACCTAAAAAAACTAGTTAAAGAAAGAAAAAAGACATCACTTTCGGTACATCGAAGTAATGAAATATGGCATTGTTAAGGAATAAGAACGGCTTCCATTTTAGCTATATGTTTCTCTTGTCTTGTTTTTTCCACCCAAATATATGAATATAGCGAAAGGTAGGTCAGCAGCTGCCGTGACCACTCATGGAGAAAAAGCTCTCGTCCCCACCATATATCACAAAAGCTGATTATTCAAACAAGTTCGATGTCAACTGATACAGTTGAATACTTTATAAATCTTTTTATTTGAGAATTGTTTTGGAGAGAATTTAATTATAAACAAGATTTTTATCAGAAGAAGAAGAAAATCAAGAGCACCAAATAAGTTTTGCCTTCAATATTCTTTACAGTTTATAAAATTTAAAAAAATGGTGATTAATTTTTGTATTTTTAATCATTTCACTTTATTTGATTGTGTTTGTTTGCATCTTTTTTAAAGTTTAAAATAATTAAAGTTTTACTTATCATGCACGGCAAGTAATTATCATATGGGCCTCAAGCAATGGGATTTCAGTCAGAAGACCAGGGAACTATAAATATGTTTGTTTATTTTAGTGGATTAACTATCTAAGCCGTGCTACTGCATATCGATTGTGATAGTCGGTGGAGAAGAATATTGCTTCATTATAATATGCAAAAATAGTCTATGGATCATTGTTTACCATGCTTAATTTAGTGTTATTTTTAATTAATTCTTCAATATATAATATTATTTCAATAAATATATTTCTTGATTTCTATGACTCTTAAGAAAAATATTTCATGGTATATGATTATATTTGAGGCAAAATTAAAAATGGAAGTTCTTCATACTATCGAGTTAAGATTTTATTTAAAAACTCATTGAGTCATAATTCAGTTTTTAATCCATTTTAAAAAAAAATAGAAATTGACAAACCCCAAAAAGGTGTATTTTCAATAAATTTAGTCATTTATTTAGTTTTGTCATTTTTATTTAATTTTATGTCAAATTAAGCTACGAATAATCATAAACAATCATAAGAGATACAAAACAATTTCAAAAGATAGAAACAAAAAGATATCTATCTATTTATCTATCTATCTATCTATCTATCTATATATATATATATATAGGTGGGAGTGAAATTGAAGCAATAATTGAGTTACACAAATCAAATTTGGAAAGTTCAAATTTTGAAATTAAGGATGAATCTATAACAAGTTGTTAAACATGTGTCTCTAAAATGAATTAAGTAAGGATACAATTGAAAAGAAAAATATGATTTCTAGGAAATTCAATTGAAATTGAAGGAATTTAGAAATAAAGGATTAAATTAAAAGAAAATCCAAAAGCAAGGGACTGTAATGAAAGGGAGAAAATATTACATGGAACAATTGTTTTTTATTTAATTTTTAGTTTAAGTTGCAGTTTTTGCAGTGGAATTCAGTTAATTTGATTCAATGTTTTCCAACCAATTCAATTTTGTCCCAAACCAATTTATGATTTATTTTAATTAGGCCCAATTTAATCAAATAATTAAAAAAAATCAAACCCAATTTTTCTTTTCCTAAATACTAGATAATTTTGCAAGATCTCGACTCAAATTGATTGATCACAGTCATTTACCCATCAAATCAAACCCAATTTTTCTTTTCCTTCAATTGCTTGTCAACTTTTCTCTGCATAAGAAAACCAACAATTTTGAAACCGACACCAATTTGCGAATACCAACATCGGCCTCTCATTTGTCCAGAATGAGAACGACACTGAGAGGGTGAACAGAATACATGCACGCCACGTGGCTCAGATTAACTGGTCAGCATTTATTTAAATTTCTGCTTTGTAATAATAATATAATACTAAGTGCATGTTTGTGAGTTTAGTTGCAGTTAATTTTCAAATTGTTTTCATTTAAAAATACATTAAAATAATTTTTTATTTTATTTTTAATCCCTAGTCTCCAAAGGCATTTAAAAAGTAAAGATTTGGTCTTTACAGGCAATGATCCCACTCTTAAACGGCCTCTTTTCTCTTCTTAAAACCCTGTTTGATATTATATTTTAAAAGTGTTTTTGAAAAAAAATAAATTTTATTATTTATTATTTATTTTAAATTCATGTTTTTGGTGTTTTTAGATTATTTTAATCCTCTAATGTTAAAAATAATTTTTAAAAAATAAAAAATATCATTTTGATATATTTCTGAATGAATAACACTTTTTACCGCAACCACAAACACACTCGTAAACAGTCACGAAAACCTATTTGCAAGATAATTTGCGTATTTTCCCGATATCAGATGTTCCAACATAAAAAATCTTATCTAAATTGAACTTAATGTTTGAATAACACCCTTTGGCAGGAGAAATATCTAGAGATGAAGTGAATTCAACACTGTCTTTATCAAGCTTACTCTGCCTGCCATGCTTAACAGTTTACCTTTCCAAATTCCTTGCCTTGCACGAATGCCAGAGATTAATCACTAGTTTTCATGTTGATTCTCCTCGTGTTAGACCCAAAGTATTGAGAAATCATCTCATCTTAAATCTTAAATTATTAGGTAAGATTTAAAAATATAATTTATATTATTATCTAACATATTTTTTCAAGTGAAAAACACTTGAGTTTGAAACTTGCATGGACCTACACTATCTCATTATATATTGTTTATTGGTGGTGGTAACGGTATTGGCCGGTGCACCTTGTATACGCAAGGGATGGCACCGAAGACTTCGACTGGGAAAATATCAATTAAAGGTTGGTTCCTTAGGAATTTGATGGCTTAATTAGCTAGTAATGTTGACGTCTTTCACAATATTATAATCAAAGAATTCTCGAAAAGAAAAAGGATTGTGTTCTCAGTGCCTAATATTTTACTCAATGAAGTCTTGTCCTTGCAGCTAAATAACTTGGAAGAATTTTCACTTCTTTGTTTTTTGGTGGTTTTTGTCAACAAAGCATCTGTGTAGTGTTTTTTAATCAAAGGTCTGACTGTCATTCAACTCCGATCAAGACCTCTCAACCCTTTTCCCTTACAATGGAAAACCTTTAGTATCTATGCCCAAAAGCTGTGTCCATAACTAGGATCAGCCAACAAATGCACCAGTGAGATTTTAGAGTGGCGATAACAATGATATACTTCTTGAAAAAAATGTTAAAATATGATTAATTGTCACATTTAAAACCATTAAAAATTGATATGAATTGTTATAGGATCCTAAAGCCCACTTCCTTATCTCATATTCTTGTCAAATGGGGACGATCGGCATTGTCAGTTTTCGAATCAGATTGGGAGATTTTTTTTTACCAAACAGATTGTAGGTAGATTTTATCTATCAAAACAATTTTTTCTCATTCTGAGTCTCTCATGAAAGTTGTAATCCTACATGTGAAGATGTATTTAGGGTTTTGAATTGCCTGGTTTAGATATCATAATCTTAAGATATTCTTGTTTGAATGTCTAGTATAAAAGCAGAGAATCCTTTTCTTCAAAATAGTTTTGACCAAGCAAATTGCAAGTAGAGTTTGTCCATCAAAACAATTTTTTTCTCACTTAGGGTCCTTCATGAAAGTTGTATTCCTACTCATGTAGATGAATTTATGGTTTTGACTACCCGATTTGGATATCAGAATAGCAAGATATCCCGATTTTAATGTTCAATGTAAAAACTGAAAATTTTGCCGCAATAGTTATTGTTCATCGTCACTTTGACATGGCCCTGCCTGTAACTTCCCATTTGGCTTTCATGATTTTCTCACTTGATCTTCAAGTTGCAATCATGTTTTTTTCAGCCTCAAAATCATAGAATATTAACCAGGATATTTCTTTTCTTATTTTGTTTATCTAGTTGCAGAAAAAATGTAATTTTACATCTTAAATTAAATGTCTTAAATCTTCTCTAAATAAGAGCTATGTCTAGGCTATATATAACTAAAGAAAGAAGAAAGAAGAAAAAGAGAGAAAAGAGGGAAGAGTACAAGAGAGAGAGATAAAAGGGCTGCCAACAAGAAAAACAGCAACTAACCCTTCCCCCTTCACATCAGCCTCTCCCTCAGCCAACAACTGCTAGTAACAACCCCGATCAGACCTCCTCCCATTGACCACCACCACCTTTGCAAGCATCTGTCATTGTCCCTAGAAGCAGTGGTCACTGGTTGCGTAGGAGTTCCAGTACCATTGTCTCTGCCCGTTTGTAAGCCCCCATGCATTTCTTCTTCACTTTGTATTTTAATTATAGTCAATGTGCAACCTTTGTGTTTACTACTCAAATGAATTATCATTCAATTGAACAATAACTAAGAAGGTATGCATGAGACATCTCATGCATGCCTCTTATTTATTGTCAGGTCACTGGTTTAGCCAAGTGACCCAACACTTTTTTTTTCTTCTATAAAAATATAAAATAAGAAGAAGAGATTTATGATTTTATGGCATATTTAATTTAAGGTATGTATTTGCTTGATATTTAAAAAATATAAATCTCGTATTTAGAATACCCTATTTCGGCACAATGTGGCAAATATACATATATAACAATAAAAAATGTTTTCATGCATATAGCCAATACGCTATTTTGAATTTAAAAAAAAACAGATATTCGGAGTTTAAAAGAAAATGTGTTTTAGCATAGATTTTGTAAATATAAAAATTATTTTCTTGTATTTTGGATTTTACAACATATTTGTAAATTCCAAAGGGTATTGGCTAATATTACAAAAAAAAATACAAAAATATTATTTTTTTAGGGATTGATATTATTCACTATTAATATTTGGGTAAATAAATCCAAAGGGATTAATATCCAAAATATTAGTGGAGATTATTCTCTATTATTCACTATATTAATCTCTATTATTCAGTATATTAATAGAGAATAAACTCCACTGTTAATATATGGATAAAAAACCTTAAAGTGGCAATAATTAATCAGGAAGAAGCACTGTCTCGAAAATTATACCCAGATAGCTGCCTTCCTGTGTCTGCTGGTGGAAGTGGTTCTTTTCTCATCAGCGATTCCAGTGATTATGATGTTGAAGGCGTGGATGATGAGCCCAATATTGATGTCAATCTTTTCAACATGGCAACAGCAGCTGGGCCAAGAGATAGATTTATGATGCCGCCAGTGGCTCCACAAATTGAGGGAGAACATGTTGAAACAAGCATGGGTTTCATTAAGAAAAGGAAGCAGCCTTGGCCCATGGTTTTCTAGCCATAAAAATATAAAATATTAAGGTAAAAATAGGTTTTTAAAATGCTCTGAATTTCTTTATATTTCTAAAAAAAAATCATATTCCTTACTATTTACAAATCACGAACACTTGAAATATTAAAAGGAAAAAAGAGCTTTTAGGCCCACTGAATATCCTTAGATTTCTATTATAGTTGTCTTTTAATTTATAGGTTATAAATTTAGCATCTAAATTTTTGTTCCTTTTTGGGCGAGCATATCCTTGGAAAATACTAGGGTAGGGCGTACTAGGGTGCTAACATTTCCTTTATACAATCATCAGGCCAACCAAAACACCAAACAACTTATCTTAGGTAGGGCGTAATAGAGTGTTAAAATATTTCCCTTATGCAATTAGTCTCTTGCTTTAAAATCTCTAAAACACCAATTAGGTTTCTAGTGACCAGAATACTAGGTGGCAACTCTCTTTTTTACAAAACAAAAAAAAAACAATATGAATCCCCACACCTAGGAAGGGTCGTCGCGAAATCGTGCTCTCATGAAGGGTTTCACAACTTTAATACTAGATGACGACTCCGAAAAATTATAATCATATCTAGATATGACCGGTAAACGAAACGCGAAAACAATCGTCGCGATAGTAAGAAACACAATGAACTTTAAGATTAAAAACTGAATGTGCATCAAATGGGAAAATTAGGATTACATATCATACGTATCTATCTTTTACTTTTATAGGAATAATTATCTTGTTTATTTTAGAACTTCGTTGTCATTAGTTGCTCTTTATCAGCTTATCGGTTCTTAATTTTTAAGATTTATTTTGTTTTGCTTAAATAACACCTTTCTATTTCTCAATCAAGAAAATTATAATATAGTAAAATACACATACAATATTGCTTTACTTTTTTACTATTTTAAAAAATTAATTTGAAATCTTATATTTTTTTATTAATACATATGATCATAATTGTATTTTATTATATATAAGTGTAAACTTTTTGATTCACATATCTATTTTTTACTTGATATAAGGAAATGTATTGACAACTTCTACACATTTATTGTCCATTATTATTTTCACCTATAAAAAATGCCGTATCTTTTCATGTGGTTGGCGAGAGGAGAGAGAAACAAATAAAAGAAATGAGATTAGATTTTTATTGGATATTTCCGTCTTCCATGTCTCCATTGCCATGACTTAGCCATAGAGAAAGGATGAAATACGTACACACATCACTTGCCATAACAAGAATTCCCAAATAAAAAAATAAAATAAAGAAAAGAGAGAACGTTTTCATATGCTACTCTAAAATTCATGCGCCATGAGATGACGATGGCGGTGATGAGGGCGGCAGCAACAATGGCGTAGGTGGTGGTGGTGGTGTCAGAGGGCCACCAGATTCCGGTGGTGGTGGAGAGACCAACGTCCAATGACCCCGCAATCTATTGGGTTGTGGAGGAGGTGGTGATGGAACTGCCCTCCGTAGACTCCTTCCTAGCTGCCCCACCTTCACTTCAGCAGAGAAATGGCTGGTGGAAGCAATGCTAGCCCTACCCAGTTCAGGACTGCGGTCCGAGACGAAGGTCATTGCTCTGTAGCCTATGCTAAGCTGATGGTCTGGCAACATCGGAGCAAAAAATATCATCAGGAGAAGCATGAAGCAAGAAACCTGCATTTTTTGTGACTGAATGGAGGAGGACTAGAACGTCAAAACTTCTCCATTTATTACGTGAGAAGGCTCACAATACATTGCAAACTAAAAATCTCGAAGAAATTGCTGGAACACTACTGTGAAAACTAAAAATAAATGCTCATTAATTAGTTTTCAATGATTGACAGGCGCCATAGTTGATCAGCTAGTACATTTGCTTGTGTTACGATGCGGGTAAGGTTTTATTTTTTAAAAAAAATGTAAAATGAATAATAAAAATATTTTTTTGAGAAAAGGGTTGGAAAACAAAAAATCGATTACTGACCATCATCTGCCCTACTTACAGCGACGTGATTTTCATGAATGATTAATTGCAATTAAGAGCTACAATTGAAAAAAAAACTAAACTTTTGTAGAAAAAATCAGGAAAAAAAAAATCAAGAAAAAAACAAAATAAAAAAGCTAGAGATTGAAAGCAATAACCCGTCAACAAAGAGCACTGATATGTATCTTGTCACTGCAAGAAAGAGAAAAAGGTAAGAAACAAACCACCGACCACCTTCTGAATTTATATATAAACTAAATGAAAAAAAATAATAACAAAAAAAAAAAAAAAACAACTATGGATTACTAATCCACAGTGATCACGGGTGTATATTTACTAATAATTTAGCTTTGTACTTGATAATTAATTATCTATGCTTTACTGATTTTATCAAAACTTAAATTTATATTATTAAACTCGGAAATTCTTATTAAAATTTATTAAAATTTGATGGTTTGAATTTGTGTATGGTAGATTTTGGCATCCCTAAAACACTTATTTCTTAAACATGATTAATATTTTAAATTGTTTTAATATCTTTGAAATATTAACTTCTCAACAATTCAATAATTATACACAACTATCTTTATTATTATTTTATTTACATCGCTCCAAACTCATTGTGTTATGGAAATCTTTTCCCATAAAATCTATATTAGAAATTTAAATAATAAGATTACGGATTACAAAAACCCTTCGATCGAGATCAAAATCATGGCATGTGGTATTACTTCGGTCCATGCATGAGTTTGCTTGAAACACTAAAGCCTTCTCTTGCAATTCTGTCTCTTCCGAGGCTAAAATAGCATTTTGTTGGATTACAAATTCAACAATTTCAGGAAAAAAGGGCAATGGATGTACACTCATGTTCGTTGCAGCATTGGGATCAAAGATAGCAAATCTGCCAAGGCACTGATGAATAATTATCTCAAAGTCATCAACATCAGCTTTCCTGCGATGAGGTTCGTCAGAGGAAATAGCCTTGTCATCGTTTACAGTTTGTGGATCTTCCTCTTCAGATCCCAACTCATTGTATCCTTGGAATGCTTAGTAGATGATAAACATGGACAAAGGGATGGATTATTGATCTCTGATACTGTAACTTAACTGTATCCCTCTGTGGAGCGAGAGAAGTTTTACCAGGTAAAACTCGAAATCCAAAAATGGAGTTGTGGCCAATAATAGTGAGTTCATAGCCAATAATCTTTCCCTGATTTGTTAAGACAGCTGATGCAGTCCTTGTTCCATGTCATCAGTACATATCCATGCTCTAAGCTTTTCAAAAATGATATCCTAATCCGAAAGCTCTGATTCTAACGCATCCATCATAGCTTCGTGTGTTTTGAAGGTTACGACTGCCTGAGTTGCACCCAAAAATCTAAAACCAGTCAAGTGTTTACCATTTCATAGTAGCTTAGATTTTGTGTCAGTATACATTAAGAGCGATAACACCCACCAGACTTCTTTTCAACCATTCGACGTCTTTAGAATGTAAGATTGCAGAAATTATAGTTATGGATTTCCTAACTCATTAACTCTCGTAATTCAAATCAAATTACAGTCATTGGCCAGCTTGAGGACTTGAGTCTCTTGGAGCAAGCTATTGCTTAAATTCCTTTTCTTCTGGTTTTGTGAGAATAGTAATATCTTAGCACTTAAACTCAACATAAGGAAATTAATAGTTAATTTCCATAAAACAAATCCATTACCATATTATATATTAGTACAATCACTATTAACCTAAACTACTTGGGAGGCAAACTGTGTTTCTTGTTCCTGTGCCACTTGCCAGAATCACTTTTGGTAACTTTCTTGTCGCCGGAAAACCATTACCCACTAGTTTATGTCCTCCAAGACTCCATTATTGGACCATTTATTTGTTGGATCTAGCATTTCATAACATATAGAAATTGTGTTCATGTCGAATTATCAAGAATGAATAAACTGCATAAACCATAAAGCGGAAGCGTACCTGAATCCATATCCGGAAGTCGCTATCTAGAATCGTACGGATGACCTTCCAGATTAACAAGTTCATCTTAGAGAGCCCTTTGATTCTCTCTTTACCTTAGCCTTATTTTCTCTCTGATAATGGGATGTCAGAGTGAGAAATGTTGAACTTGTAATCTGGGGACCATGACCCCATATATATAGGCAACCAAATGCCCTTTTGGTATTTCTATTTTAGCCCATCACTAAAATAGAAATAACCCCGTAATCTCTACACATTAAAGGTCCACACCCTATTAGATACATCAAAAAAACCCAATTGCCTAAAAATACTTAGCAGATCATTTTTAATTAGGCTTCACCTTATTTGACAGTCCACAAACACATAATTATTCTCATATAAGCCCAACGTTGGATTAATGATCCAACAATCTCCCACTTGGGCTATATGTATAACCTTATAATTATGTTTTGCAAAAATAACCAAATGAGCTCAATCTTTGCTGTCATTAGCAGATGTATCTATAACCAATCCGGTCCAGTAATCATACCAACATAGGATCTAAGCGGTTTTCGTTACATTTATCGTAACTCAACCTATCAAAGGTCACGTATGCCAATACAATTAAATGACATGAATCATGATGTGGATGTGTAGCATGGAAATTTCATGCAATATGATCTTAACATGCCTATTTCCAACTGGTCCACCCTTAAACCTTAGTGAGATCAAACCATACTAAAATCAGAGTGTAAATTAAACCAAAGACTTTATTTCTAGCAGAAAAATAACCTCATAAATATCCATAAACTGAAAATTTGTCTATATTATAAAAAGCATCCGAAATTACAAAACTCCCTTTAAAAATCGAATACTATCAATTGCCAAAACACCCATACGAGCGAGTATGCTCATGAAACCTTTTGGGTGGCAATCCCTTAGTAAGCGGATCCGCAACCATGGAGTTTGTACCGATATGCTCTATAGACAAGCTGTCCACTCTGAACCCTTTCTTTAACAACTAGGAACTTGATGTCGATGTGTTTCGACTTCGACGAGCTCCTATTGTTATTGGAATATAAAAGCTGCCGACTTATTGTCACAAAATAATTTTAGTGGTCTTTCAATATCATCC
Source organism: Salix koriyanagi (assembly GCA_029228605.1). Lineage (NCBI taxonomy): Eukaryota > Viridiplantae > Streptophyta > Magnoliopsida > Malpighiales > Salicaceae > Salix > Salix koriyanagi. The sequence continues at coordinate 2,666,561 of CM055345.1, forward strand.
ACTATACGCAGCCACGTGACAAAATTCCGCAGCCATACTCCATGATTGGATGCCTCATAACATGCTATGAACTCAGCTGCCATCGTGGAAGAGGCTATAAGTGATTTGTTTAGCACTCTTCCGAGAAACGAGCACCTCCACCTAGCATGTAAATATACCCTCGATGTAGATTTCATGGTATCTTGGCATCCAGCAAAATCGGAGTCGCTATACCCAATGATCTCCGAGATTAGCCAAACTCCGATATGTGAGCATGTAGTCTTTTTGTTCTCTGTAAGTACCGTAAGACCCGCTTTAGCTGCTTTCCAATGGTCTATTCCCTGGATTGCTTAAATATCTGCCCAGTATCCTAGTAATGTACGCAATATCTGGACACGTACAAACTTGAGCATACATTAGACTCCCCACTACTGAAGCATAGGGAATCTTCTGTATTTTTTTTTCTCAAAATCATTCTTAGGGCACTGATTGAGACTAAATTTATCTCCCTTAGCCATAGAGGTATCTCCTGGTCTACAATCTTGCATGCCATATCTCTTAAGAATCTTTTCGATATAGCTCTTTTGTGATAATCCAAGAATACCTCGAGAGCGATCTCGATGTATCTGAATGCCTAATACAAACGAGGCTTCACTAAGATCTTTCATCTCAAAATTCTTAGCTAGAAATTTCTTGGTTTCATGTAAGCCTATATCGTCTGGCGGCAAGCAAGATGTCATCGACATACAAAACCAGGAAAATATATTTACTCCCACAGAACTTATGGTATATACAATCATCGACCAAATTCATCTCAAAACCAAACGAGATGATCACTTGATGAAACTTGAAATACCATTGTCGAGATGCTTGTTTGAGTCCATAGATGGATTTATTAAGTTTGCAAACCATATTCTTTGGGTCTCCAGACACAAAGTTTTCTGGTTGCAACATATAAATCGTCTCATCAATGTTACCATTGAGAAATGCTGTCTTCACATCCATCTGATGTAACTCAAGATTGAAATGTGTCACCAATGCCATTATAATCCTGAAAGAGTCTTTCGAAGATACCGGAGAGAAAGTCTCTTTATAATTGATACCTTCTTTCTGTGTAAAGCCCTTTGCAACAAGACGTGCCTTGTACTTCTCCACATCACCTTTCGAATCCCTTTTGGTCTTAAATATCCATTTGCAACCAATAGGTTTCACACCTTCAGGTAATGGGACAAGATCCCACACGTTGTTGTCTTTCATTGACTTAATCTCCTCATTCATAGCATAAATCCACTTTTGAGAGTTAGAACATTCAATGGCTTGATGGAAGTTGATAGGATCATCTTCCATCACTCCAATATCTACTTCATGTTCTTGGAGAAATACAATATAATCGTTTGATATTGCACTTCTCTTCTCTCTAGTGGATCTTCTTAATGGCATAGATTCTAGAGATGCTCGAGGTTGTTCATCTGGAACAATTTCTTGAATAGGAGGTGCTTCGACATTGTCTTGATTCGTTGTGTCTTCAACATGGTCAAAATTAGAATCTTGACCAATGTTAATGACACCTGTGGGAATATCAATATATTCCTCTTCAAAGACAAAATCTTTATCTTTATCACCTCCCGCAAACTCGACATCCTCAAAGAATCGGGCATTTCCCGTCTCGAAAATCGACCTAGTTGTGGGATCATAAAATTTATATCCCCTGGATCTTTCCGAGTATCCAATAAAATAGCAACTTACCATCCTAGAGTCCAGTTTCCTTTCATTAGGCCTATAAGGCCTTGCGCCTCAAATTTGGACATCCCCAAACATGTAAGTGTTTTAGACTAGGTTTCTTGCTGTCCAAAGTTCATAAGGGGTTTTTGGTAGTGGCTTTAGTGGGTACTCGATTAAGGATATATGTCTGCAGTCTTAAGTGCTTCTCCCCGAGTGATTACGGTAAGGTAGAATGACTAATCATACTCCTTACCATGTCCTTAAGCGTTCTGTTTCGTCTTTCAGCAACACCATTCATAGTGGGCAAACCCGGCATAGTGTACTTGTGGGACGATACCGCATTCATCTAGGAATTTAGCAAATGGTCACTGGGACGTTGTTCTCTGAACCGTCATATCTACCATAGTACTCACCACCACGGTCGGATCGACGCTTTTAATCTTTTTGCTTGAGTTGATTTTCAACTTCGGCTTTATAACTTTCGAACACATCCGAGTGGTCGTGATTTTTCACTTATGAGATATACATAGCCATATACTGGAAAAAATCATCTATGAGCGTTATAAAATATTGTTGACCATTCCAAGCGACAGTAGGAAATGGCCCACAAATATCCGTATGTATTAGTTCTAAGATGTCCATAGTCTTGTTGGCTACAAATCTCCTTGTATTGGTTTGTTTTCCCTTAATACAATTAACACAAATGTCAAAATTTGTAAAATCTAAGGGATCGAGAATTTCATCGACACAAGTCTCTCTATTCTCTTTTTAGAGATATGACCTAATCGTTTGTGCCATAATATACATGAATTCTCGGTAGTTAATTTTCTCTTGGTACCTCGTGTACTTAATTGCAGGGATTCATTAAATGAAGCAATTGTATCAATCAAATATAGATTATCATAACCAGATAAAGAACCAGAACCAGATAATTTGGAATCATAAAACAAACTAAATTTTCCATTTCCGAATGAACAAGAATAACCAGATTTGTCCAAAGCAGAAATAGAAATCAAATTCCGTCTAAAAGACGGTACAATAAAAGTTTCGTTAAGATCCAAATAAAGTCCGGTCTTTAACAATAATCTAAATTTTCCAATTGCCGCAACTTCAACCGTCTTGCCATCGCCTACATAGATGTATCTTTCAACATCATTTGGCTTTCGGCAACTCAGGCAACCCTGCATAGACACACTGATGTGAGTTGTTGCACCAGAATCTAACCACCACGTGTGTCTAGGTACCAAAGTTAAATTAACTTCAGAACAAACCAAAGCAAGAAGCATACCTTTCTTAGCACGCCAAGCGTGATAGTTGGTGCATTGCTTCTTTTTATGCCCTTCAACACCACAAAAGAAACAACTAGTACTGATCGAATCATTTGATTTCGTTAATTGTTTCTTTCGAGGTACTGTACTCTGCAGCTTCCTTAGCGTTCTTTCTTTTCCTTCCCATTGTCTTTAAAGGCGGTGGCTAAGTGAGCACTCTCTGTCCTATCTTGCTTAAGCCTTTCCTCTTCCCGAACACGGTGTGAGATGAGCTCATTCGGAGACCAAGTCTCTTTCGACAATTGTAGCTCACCTTAAAGCTGGTTAAATTGTGCGAGGAAGGGATATTAAAACCGAGATGCACTAGCAAGTCCTCAGAGAGTTCAAGCTAAAGTGCTTTGAGCTTGGAAGCAAGATGAGACATCTCCATAATGTACTCCCTTACATTGCCTTTGCCTTTATACTTCATTGAAATGAGACTTGTCAAGAGCGTACCGATTTCAGCCTTTTCATTCTTGACGAATCTCTTTTCAATATTGGCAAGGAATTCCTTAGTTTGTATCTTGATTTGATCGGACATTGTGCCCCTAAATGCTTCTGGAATGGCTCTCTTCCTGATCATCATACACATGCGATTTGATTTCTCCCACCTTTCCATATCCCTCTTTTCATCAGAGGTACTCTCATCCTTAAGAGGTGGGGGAGAATCAGTCCTTAACGCAAGGTCGAGATCCATAACTCCAAGAACAATCAAAAGATTGTCTTTCCAAGATTTGAAGTTAGAGCCATTAAGCATAGGAATTGAGTTGATACTGGCAGTTATATTAGCAGGATTAATCGCTGAATCGAGAACAACAACAATTGAAACAAGCTCACAAACAAAACTTATCTTAAGAGCAAAAAATTAATTCAAAATAAAGGTAAAACCCATCTTAAGATATCGGGCACTCCATTAATATTTTATCTTTGGATAAAAGATTAATTTGTAAGTGATATCTTAATGTAGTAATCAAACATTAATAATAAGAACATGTCGAAAAATAAATTGGCCTTTGGGTCAATTAATTAGTCACATGTAAAACCAAATAATCATCACATGTTGATTACTACATGTGCGCATGCATTTACTTTAAATATTGACCTTCCTTTGGGCCGATCAATAAGAACATAAATCGCATACACATAACCCTTTATATTTCAAAATAAAATTAATCTCCACAAAAGAGGTCACTTTGGTGACATATTGTTTTAATTAACTTATTGCAAAATATATATCAATATACCAATATTTGAAAAATAAATTTGCACCGAATTTTTTTTATAAAGTCAACGGTCAAAGTCAACGGTTGACTTTGACCATTAACCTTGCGGCTGGACCGGGTCGGGCCAACTCGGATCCTAAACCAGCCTACTAAATCTATATTTTTTTATTATGGGATAAAATTTTCTATGGGCCAAAACCCATAATACTACATAATTTATGTAGGTCTAAAGCCCACAAGCCTTGTTGGTTTCTGTGGGCCGAAACCCACACCCCAAAAAATTGCCGCCAGCCCGTTAGGGCATATGATAGATAATCCCAGGGTTTATGACCCCTGGGAAAGCTGTCACGGCTGCAGCTGTCACGGCTGCAGCTATTAATTTTGTAATTGAATGCTGCAACCGTTTCCAAAACTTCTTCATCTTCGCTGTCCTTCACCAGCACTAATCACCGGCGTTGGTCCCTGTAATTTCCTTCATCTTCTCTAGCCTTCACCAGCGCCGGCTTTCCCGGCGCTGGTTGCTTCATCTTTACTGGCAGCCCGTCTTTAATCTTCACTGGCAGCCTACGGGCTGCCAGTTTTATTTGTCTTCACCAGTGCACGGGCTGTTCGACATTATCTTCTTCTTCATCACTGGCAGCCTTCGGGCTGCCAGTTTGATTCATTCACCAGCGCTGGCTTTGCCAGCGCTGGTTTAAATCTTTGCTTCACTGGCAGCCAACGGGCTGCCAGTAGAAGTCTTTCTTGCACCAGCGTTGCCATGGCAGCGCTGGTTGAGATAAAAGACTGGCAGCCTACGGGCTGCCAATCTAACACATACATATATTGCATATTTTCTCAATAATTCAACATAAAGTGGCTCTGATACCACTTGTTGGATCTAGCATTTCATAACATATAGAAATTGTGTTCATGTCGAATTATCAAGAATGAATAAACTGCATAAACCATAAAGCGGAAGCGTACCTGAATCCATATCCGGAAGTCGCTATCTAGAATCGTATGGATGGCCTTCCAGATTAACAAGTTCACCTTAGAGAGCCCTTTGATTCTCTCTTTACCTTAGCCTTATTTTCTCTCTGATAATAGGATGTCAGAGTGAGAAATGTTGAACTTGTAATCTGGGGACCATGACCCCATATATATAGGCAACCAAATGCCCTTTTGGTATTTCTATTTTAGCCCATCACTAAAATAGAAATAACCCCGTAATCTCTACACATTAAAGGTCCACACCCTATTAGATACATCAAAAAAACCCAATTGCCTAAAAATACTTAGCAGATCATTTTTAATTAGGCTTCACCTTATTTGACAGTCCACAAACACATAATTATTCTCATATACCCAACGTTGGATTAATGATCCAACATTATTTTCTCAAACATTTCTTAAATTATCTCCACAACCAAACAAGCCCGTTTTTAATAAACGTAAAATACAATTCTAGAACCAGAATCTTGCTATAAATTACACTGAATGTGAGGAAGATCACTTCAATCTACAACCTTGACAAACACGGATGCAATCTTTGGTTACGCGACTGATTAGGTAGGCGCTCAAATTTCAGCGATTATGTCCAGGCTGTGGAGCGTTCTGAGGTGGTGGAGGTGCAGACGGTTGTTGTTGTAATTTCCTTTTTACTGGCAATCTCCTGAACTTGTGATCGATGGTATTAGAAGGAATAGCACTGAAGGAGGCCACCACCGAAACATGTGAGAAAATCAAGGCGGTGATGATCAGAAAATTGAGAAACCAAGAAATGGCACCCATCGGATATCAAGCCACTACCTCTAGTTTCAGAAACTAAGAAATTCTATAATACTTTCTTCATGCGTAGGAACCATTAAATAGTGATACTTGACAGAATGACCCATCCATGTCAACCCAGGGTGTCGGTTCAATACTTGAACCAACCTAAAAATCATGATTTGACCCGAAAAACAAAACGTTCATAATGTAGACAACCTCTTCTCTTATGTTGGAAATTAATGTTGAATTCTATCTTAATCATAGCACATGTACAATAACCTCTCTTTTTTTTCCAATTTGAATTCATAATTTAGATTTAGTGAACGTAAGAAAGCATAAAAGTAGAGAATCTCTCCTGTCATGTTTTCAGAATATATTCAATTAATCCTTTGTTTTGGAACTTCTCTCAATGTTACCTATGAATAATAATTATGTATCATTATTGAATATTTTTAATAATAAAATGACTTCTTATATGTATATCCTATTTAAATCAACACGTAAGTTGTCTTAAAAATATATTAATAATTAAAAAGAATCAAGGAAATAAAAACTCAATGATCAAATCATTTATTTCTTTTTAAGTTTTTGCACCGTTATTTTTAAAATATATTTTCCCATCATCTTATGTTTGTATAGCTTTAAACATACATAGTATTTTATATTTATACACTCTAGACCAAGTCACAATTAGAATGATTAGTCTATGAGATAATTAATTGGGTTTAATAGTTAAACTCACGATATGAATATAAGAAGTTATCTCCTAAATGAAAAATAATTAATAATTCACATCCACAGTTTACTATTGAGAGTTGACATAAACCACCACTTATTCCATGGCTTTTCTTATCTTCTTCTAAAAAATGAAGAGAATCGTGCTTTGAATTTTTCATGTTTCATGTTTTTTTTTCCCAAGTGTGAAGTCTTTACTTCAATCCGCATATATATATATATGCTGCTCAGGCCTCAGAATTCAGTGAGAATCCAGCTAGGGCTTGGAAGGTAGGACTTGTGATCTTACACCAAAAAAAGACAAAGAAAACGTAAGATGCATGTTGCTCTCCAAAGTCATGTTCATATATATGCCTACCAAACGTAAGACACACCATCTCGTTTTTTTTCTTTAAAAAACAAAAAAGTGTGTGACACAATATCTATCCCATTGTTTTAATCAAAACTACCAAACGACGAGACATCAAGGGGAGAATTTAAGCGTTTCTGCTATGAGCTGGGGAGTTTTATTTCATGTGGTCAAAGAGAAGTTGTCTCGATAATTTTAATTTTTATTATTATTATTATTATTATTATTATTATTATTATTATTATTATTATATTATTTACATATAATAATAGAGTGGATTGAAAAAAGGCTAGAGAAAATCGTTAAGCTAAAGGATATTTAACAAAAAGAAACACGAGTATTTGTTTACAGCAGAAAAAAATTAGAAAGGATAGCAAACAACCCAGACGTTTACAAAAAGAAACGTATCAAGTTGGAAGATAACGACTGTTTGAGAGCGTGATTAAAATTGTTTTTCAAAGTATTTTCAATTCAGAAATATATCAAAATAATATATTTTTTATTTTAAAAAAAATCATTTTTTATATCATCATATAAAAATGATTTGAAAAAAATATATAGAAATAAAAATAAAAATAATTTTTTTTCTCAAAAACACTTTTAAAATATAATATCAAAGAGGACCATAACTTATATTTCATATTTGTCATACCTTCTGGCCCTCGAAAGAAGTCTGTTGTTGTATACTTGAAAGAATAAAGTCAAAAACTATATTTCAATCCAATATCTGTCTTTAAAAAGCAATTTATTTCCAGGAAGTTAAATTTCCAATAGAATTCCTTACAGCAAGAGAGGTTGGAACTTAATTTTCTCTGACAAAACACTACACTGTAGAACTCGGAGTGCTAGTTCATCTACAATCCTTTAATTTAAAATACAAATCGTAACCATACCAGTTATGATCTTTACAACCAACATGGTGGTGGTGGTTTTGGATCTTCGACATCGTAGAGTTGATGAAAGTGGGATATTAAGTTGTTTTGGATCAAAGTGGTTTTGCACCGCTTATTCTATGGCTTTTTTTCTCTTCTTCTCAGAAATGAAGAAAATCGTGCCATTTAGAATTTTTCATGTTTCATGTTATTTTTTTTCCTCAGTGTGAAATATTTACTTCAATCCGCCTAGTCTTGTTACCATGTGAAACGAAAATATAGAGACACCATATATATATATATGCTGCTCAGGCCTCAGAATTCAGTGAGAATCTAGCCAGGGCTTGGAAGGTAGGACTTGTGATCTTACACCAAAAAAAGTAAAGACAACGTAACCATTTCGTTGTCTTCAAAGTTGTCATAAACAAATTTCTGGGTTATTCCTCAAATCTACCCAAAAATAACAAAAATAAAATAAAAAGGGCTGGTGTCGGCAGAAAAATCGTGGAAATTTTGGATGTTTTTGAAAGTCCGGTCGTACCTCTTTTTTGCCTAGAAATGAAAGAAAATGTAGATTCAAGGCTAAAATAATTTATTATTAGATAAATCTGCGTAAAAATTAAGTCGAAAAGTATAATAATATTTTTGTAGGCCAATTTGATTTAATCATCGGCTAATTTAAAGTGTAATTATGTTTAGGGATCAATTGAGAGTCCAATTAAAGGATTTAATTAAGCGCAAAGCTTAATTATATATTAAATATGTCGCACGTCGCCGCACGGCGTCCCGGGAGGGATCCTGGCTCTCGCAGTGGAGTTGAGAAGGAGTCGCCACCTGGCTGTTGAGGGTCGCTAGGAACACCCGATTTGTACTGGTCTGCTTAGAGATTCGAAGGTAGGGGACTGGTTGCGTAAAGGGAAGGTATTAGCACCCCTACTACGCCTTACCTGAGGTAAGCTGCATTGTCTATTTCGATGTGATTTAAAATGCTTCAATAAGTCGTATTTATTCACAAAAAATGTTAAGATGAAAAAGAAATCGATCACCGCTTAGAAAAAATCTTATGAATTTTATTGATTATTATCATTCCTGCCGAATATTTTAGATATTAACCTCTTAGAATTTATTTATCCAAACATCGAAAAGTGAATAATAGCATACTATTCCCCCCGAATATTTTGGATAAGATTTATTTATCCAAACACCGAACAGTGAATAATAGCATATTATTCCCCCGAATGTTTTGGATACTAACCCCTGAAGATTTAATTATCCGAATACCGACAGTGAATAATAAATTCCCAAAAAGTAAGATTTTTATATTTTTAAAATATTAGCCAATACTCTTTTTATTTTTACAAAGAAAACACATTTTTTATTTCATTTTATATTCTTTTTTTTTTCTTAACAAAAACAACATAACATTGAATAAATAAAACACAACACACACACACACACAATCTCTTTTCCATTCCTTTTTCATCATATTTTAAAAATAAAATACAACTCACACACACATTGTCTTTTTCATTTTTTTCTCATTTACATTTCACAAATAATAATTAAAATACAATAAATTCAAATAAAACAACATAAACATAAAAGAAAAATACAAAAGAGCTCAGGAACAGTCAGGAACACTGGTGGCAGCGACAGGCACACCGGTGGCGCGTCTGCCCACGCGCCACCACCACTGGCGGCGCGTGGTTCCACGCGCCGCCGGTGAACAGTAAAAACAGGGGGGTGGCCGGATCTGCCTCTTCTCCTGCCGGTGGTGACCTTCAACGCGACCTGCAAAGCACAGAAAACACACAAGCAAACACAATCCAGGCCAGCTGGGTTGTTCTTCTCCTCTCGGTTTGAAATCTGTTCTTCCCCGATCTGTTCTCTTCCTTCTTCAGATTCTTCTTCTTCTTTTTCTTGTCGGCAAGGGCATTCCACCATGACCTGCATACACACAACACACAGCAACACAAACACAAAAGGCACAAAATCAATTTGTTCTCGGGTCTGTCAAATCTCAGGTTTGTTCTCCTTCTTGGTTTCTTCTTCTTCTCCTTCTTCACGGGATGGTGGGGCTGCTGTGGTTCGGCTGGGGTGGGGCCGTGGGTGCTGCTGGTGGGCTGACCCGGAGTTGCTCGGTGGCTGCGAGGGGTTGTGGATCTGCTCTTCTCCTCTCACCCATCGGCGGAAGGCCATCATTCTCTCAAAGGATACCTGCAAAACAAACAAAAACAGAGACAAACAAACAAAGACATCCCGAAATCAAAACCTTTCTCTGGATCTGTTTTTTTTTTATTTGGATTTAAACTCTTCTTCTCCGGGGCAGTGTTGGGCAAGGGAGAACTGGAAGAGAGTGGTTCTGCTGTGATGGCTGTGGGGATGGTCGCGTGAGAGGGAGGTGGAGACGAAAGGAAAATGGTGGGGACTCAAATGAGAGGGTGGGGCCGGCGGCTGCAGCCCCTTTGGGGAGAAAGAGATGCTAGGTTTTTTTAGTCTAGGGTTTTTGGGTATGAGTGTATTTTTTTCGGTCTCTATTTCTTGTGGCTATGCACTCTATTTATAGAGTTTTGTCATGGGTAAAATTCAAGATCAGCCCTTAGCTTGCGTGCTTGTTCCAATTTGGTCCTTCATTTCCAATTTGTGCGATTTGCCCCTGCATTGACTGTTAAATTCTCAATTTATTCAATTTTGCCCCTGTAACAAGATATTTTTGGATTTTTGTCTTTTTTTCTAATTTTTTCTTTTTCTTCCGAAACATAAACATAAGTAGGTCAAAATTTGGGTAGCAACAGATGCCCCCTCTTTACAATGCTTACGACTAAAGTCTTGCAAAAGACTTTAAATAGTAAGCGTTGTAAAGAAAAAATAGAATGGTGGAGATGGTCTCATTTTTCTGGGTGACCTACCCGAGTTAGCATAGTTAGAAGGGTCTCATTTTTCTGGGTGACCTACCCGTGTTAGTTGTTAGAAGGGTCTCATTTTTCTCGGTGACCTACCCGTGTTAGTTGTTAGAAGGGTCTCATTTTTCTGGGTGACCTACCCGAGTTAGCATAGTTAGAAGGGTCTCATTTTTCTGGGTGACCTACCCGTGTTAGTTGTTAGAAGGGTCTCATTTTTCTGGGTGACCTACCCGGGTTAGTGGTTAGAAGGGTCTCATTTTTCTGGGTGACCTACCCGTGTTAGTTGTTAGAAGGGTCTCATTTTTCTGGGTGACCTACCCGAGTTAGAAGATGGAAGGGTCTCATTTTTACGGGTGACCTACCCGGATGGAAGATTGGGTCTCATTTTTACGGGTGACCTACCCGGATGGAAGATGGAGGGGTCTCATTTTTGCGGGTGACCTACCCGGATGGAAGATGGAAGGGTCTCATTTTTCTGGGTGACCTACCCGAGTTAGAAGATGGAAGGGTCTCATTTTTACGGGTGACCTACCCGGATGGAAGATGGAAGGGTCTCATTTTTACGGGTGACCTACCCGGATGGAAGATGGAGGGGTCTCATTTTTGCGGGTGACCTACCCGGATGGAAGATGGAAGGGTCTCATTTTTCTGGGTGACCTACCCGAGTTAGAAGATGGAAGGGTCTCATTTTTTACGGGTGACCTACCCGGATGGAAGATGGAAGGGTCTCATTTTTACGGGTGACCTACCCGGATGGAAGATGGAGGGGTCTCATTTTTGCGGGTGACCTACCCGGATGGAAGATGGAAGGGTCTCATTTTTCTGGGTGACCTACCCGAGTTAGAAGATGGAAGGGTCTCATTTTTACGGGTGACCTACCCGGATGGAAGATGGAAGGGTCTCATTTTTACGGGTGACCTACCCGGATGGAAGATTGGGTCTCATTTTTACGGGTGACCTACCCGGATGGAAGATGGAAGGGTCTCATTTTTCTGGGTGACCTACCCGGCTAGCATGGTCTCATTGTTCTGGGTGACCTACCCGGCTAGCTTGGTCTCATTCTTCTGGGTGACCTACCCGGCTAGCTTGGTCTCATTCTTCTGGGTGACCCACCCGGCTAGCATGGCCTTATTCTTCTGGGTGACCTACCCGGCTAGCATGGTCTCATTCTTCTGGGTGACCTACCCGGCTAGCTTGGTCTCATTTTTCTGGGTGACCGGCCCGGCTGGATGATGGTGAAAGATGGGGTCTCATTATTATGGGTGACCTACCCAGATGAAAGATGATGAAGATGGGGATGCAATGCATGATGATGCATGTATACTTACCTGAGAAATATAGGTCCCCTTCCTCTGATGCCCAATTGTCGTAGGATGTCTTTGCCGAGTCTCCAAAGCTTTGTTGTCATTCATTCATCAAGTCTCAAGCGCATTGCTTCTTCTTGCCTATCTGCGATGATCTCTGCTCTCAGTGTTTATCAAGTTTAACATTGCCCCCAAGTGTGGTATTGTTTGATTCATCGTGAAAGAGTGTAACCAGCCATCCATCTTCTTGGATTCTCTCAATAACAGCTCTCTGGTTTGCGTGTGTTTGCTAACAATCACTGCAAAGCTTGCTAATGCTGATCTCATCTTCGGTTGTCAATCAGTCAATCAATTTTCTTCATCTATTGAATCATGTTTCTTTTGTAGTATGTCATCATCAGCCTTCATGGAATTGTCAAGTCGTCTAGAAATGCATCCAAAACTCATTGTCGCATGCTACATGTTATCATCAATAAATTTCTCTCAGCTTGTGAGAAGAGATGTAATGCTATCATCACTCACATTCATGCGATGAATTGCACCTTGAATTGATGCACCTGCTCGGTCGTGCAATCTGAAACTCTTCATTGTAGACTCAATTTCTTCTAAGCAACTTCTTCTCAATTCATGCAAAGAATCATGATATTGTCATTAACGAGGTTTTTTTCTGTCTCCCATATTCATGCGGTGAACTGAACCTTGAGTCGACTGGCTTCGTAACAATTATCTCATGATCAACCTTTATGGCGTGTATACTCTTCAACATTTATCAAAATGCAACCATGCAACAATCTCTTTGGGGACAAACAAATCTGCAAGTAAGACGATATTTCTGAAATCTACAGGTGCCCTTCAAATGCAATCTTATTCTCAATCACCGTTGGGGCTTATCAAACCATCACTCTCTATTAAGCCATGTTGCCCTGAGCGGAATCCGTTGGTGCTCATTGATGAATTTCACTAAATCAACCGTTTGCTTATGCTTCTTTGCCCCCAAGCTGATGTGAAATTACTTGCATTCCTATCAAGATCCACATTCTGGCCTCTAACTGCTGGGCATTCTGATGATAACCGAGAATTGTCAATGTCAAGGATTCTTCAAATCCGGTCAATATTTCCTCCCAATCTTTCTTGTTCTAGAATTAAGTCACTGATTTCAAAGATCATGTGCTTCCAAAGTCTAATCATTGCAATAAAATCAAAGAGATGTCATTTGTTGAAAATTAAATTCATTTGGTCAAATACCCAACGCACGATATTCAATAAATGCAGATCTGTAAATTATTTTGTATTTTGCAAACAGTAATTGACTCATTGTGAGATTGAAATTGTCTTTTTATGGGTTTTTTTTTTGTTTCAATTCTAATCTCAGATTTTGGGGTATGTACATGATGAACTGATGATTTGTGGCTTTCAAACAATTAGAGCTGAGTAAAAACTTGAGGTTCAGTTGAAAAATTTGTCTCATCTTTCAGTACTTACCTTATCAATATGCATAACAACTTGCAATTTTTTCATGAAATTATAACCCTTATGGAAAAACTCTAACAAATTTTGAGAGCGCCACTTATCAGTTAAAATTGCTCGCTTGATCAAGAAGGACTTTTACAAGCATGTAATGAGGCTATGGTTCAAGGCTATAAAAGAAAGGGATATTCATAGGCTCAAAAAGTGTTTAAGGGTTTCAAAGACCTAGGATCACCATCATCTAGTCATTAACTCCTTTGCTCTTGTTGTCTTAGTAGAAGAGACGAAATCAAAATACGTCAATTATCTTAACGTGATTTTTTTTTTATCAATCAACCAATGCACTAAGAATCTCTACAACCATGTCATTCCTTTCATTGACAATTTCAAACTTAAAAAGGGAAATACTAAAACCCGAATCGTCATTTGTCATCAAATGTTATTTCATCTCTTGTTGCACTCAATGTAGTCTAACAAAACAATTCTGCAAGCTCTTCATTTGATGGATAAAGTATCTTCAAGACTCGATAATCTTAATAACATTTCTTCCCATGTGAGGTTTGACCGCAGATACCAACGAACATGGTACAGTTCAATATTCTATTTTTTCTTTTTCTTTTTCTTTTTTCTTCTTTGTTTCTTTTTTTTTTTTTTTTTTTTTTTTGAACTTGTCCTTGGCATTGACTCTTGGTTTTTGTCATGTCCTATCTCCATTTGATTGTTCCCAATGTTGGGCTTTCATTCTTGAGCATCCCCCCTTCTATTGATTCTAATGTTGTCATTGTATCCTCAAACTACAAATCTCTTATTTGCCCCTACTGCATTTGCCCCAGTGTGAGGGTGTGATCCCAATGTTGGGTTTTCATTCTTGAGCATCCCCCCTTCAGTTGATTCTAATGTTGCCACTGTATCCTCAAACGACAAATCTCTTATTTGCCTCTACTGTATTTGCCCCCAGTGTGAGGGTGTGATCCATGTCGGGTATTTTCAAAGAAATATAATATCAGGCTCAAATTGGGGTTAACAAGGGATACATATTTCAAGAATAGTGAAGGAAATAAACAAAGATGGCCTTTTGTCATTTCAAGCAAAATTGGTTTTAACTGATAAATTTTGACCTCGTCCAATGTAATGATTTGGACATGCAAGAGTCATGATTCACGGGTCCATAAATACCAAATCCATTACATGTCAATATGCATACTAATAAAGCTTAGTACTATGATGAGGTTCAAAAACTCGGTGTATAGGCTCAAAAATTGTTCGGTCATCTGGTATTGGTCATCATGTCTTTTAACAACAGTTGGGTCAATTTTGCAATCAAAATACTTTCAAAAATGAGAACTTCAAATTTTGCATGTTGGAGTTTGATCAAAATATTTTGTCCAAAATAAGAATGTCAAACATCTCTTGATTTCAAAACAACAAAAAGACAATGAAAACACATGCTTCAATGAAATGATGACTTACCCCCAAAACAAAGTGATAGCCGATGAAATTCCATGAGAAAGTTACTGACGATGCGACACCTTTCTGAGGCTTTCCAAACAAACATATATGCATTGCCACTGCTCATTGATCTCGCTCATGCTTGTGATAATTTATTCCTGACACTGTCGACGATAACATCCTCCACAAAACTTAACTTGCCTCTTGTTGATTAAACTCTGCACTTGATTACTGAAATTCTTGTGACTGTTCATATCTCTCATCTGGATTATGTCGCAAAAAGAAAACAGTTTTTTTTTTTTTCGCTCCACCGCACTCCTCATTGGACATAAAAAATAGATCGAGCTAGGAAGCACTCTTGTCAGAACACCAAAGTGCGCAAATCATTAAAAATTCATCATACACTGAAAAGACTCTTTTGGCAGAAATTTTGCTTCTTCGAGCAATGTAATCTGGCAGTGCACATACTTTGACTTCTCCGACACCGGATCAAATTCAACAGTATCATGTTATATCTTCTCTCTCAAGATATTCATCTTCGCTTTAACAGACAAAATTGTGCTCAAAATAACATGGTCTTTTGTGCATGGCGGCATCAAACTTTCTGATTTGACAGTGCCGCAATAACTCCATCTGATCCGGAGAGAAATCAATTTGATACTTTAAACAGGCAGACAACTTCTTTCACTAATGCTTGCTTTCTGAAAATGGACTACTCGCACTCCTTCAAAAGAAAACATGAATTTCCACAATCCTCATTGATGATTGCACTAACACTCTTCGACTGATGCTTGCTTCCGAAAATGGACTACTCGCACTTCCTCAAAAGAAAACCTGAATTTCCACAATCCCCATTGATGATTGCACTAACACTCTCCAAATAATATCTAGGCATATGTCCCACTTGATTTCACTAGAGAGCAGAGAACTTTGTTGTGGGCTTGCAGAAGAAACATGAATGATGACTTTGTATCGGAACCGGTTCTTCTCAGCAATATCAAATGTCCAATGACTCTAGACTCTTCGGAGGATGACAAATTGAGGGACCCCTATTTCAAAACTATGGAGACGCATGTTGAAATGCATATGCATGTTTTTTGGGTTTTTTTTTTTTTTTTTTTTTTACGGGCTCGACCTCGAGGAAGGACGCGCGATCGTAATAATTACATGATAAACAAAAACAATGGGAATGCGTGCAGAAATGTACATGCATGCTGACTTGTTTTTTTTTTTTTTTTTTTTAGAAATGACACGTGATCATAAAAATTACATGTTAAACAAAAACAATGAGAATGCGTGCTGAAATGTATATGCATGCTGACTCTTTTTACTCCTTCGAGGAATGACATGTGATCATAAAAATTACATGATAAACAAAAACTATGGGAATGCATGTTAAAATGCATATGCAAAAATTTTTACAAACTCGTCTATGATATACAAAAACTATGGGAATGCATATAAAAATGCATATGCAATTTTTTTGGACAAAATCGTCTTTCAAGGAGTGACACATGCTTGTGACAACTGTACGATACACAAAAACCTTAGGAATGCATATAAAAATGCATATGCAATTTTTGACAAACTCGTCCGTTGAGAAGTGACACATGCTTTTAACACTGGTATGATACACAAAAACTGTATTTCTGCTTAAACCCAACAATGCAAATTTCCTAAGCGATGATTACTGTGTCACTTATTGAATTTACATTGCCTCGGGAAGAGTTTGCCTTAATGCAAAACAGAATGAAGGTAGCACACACCCTAATGATTGGTTCTAATCTTTACACAACAAATGATGAGTTTGCTACATTGGACTCTAAACAAGGTCTCTTGCTGTCCCAGTGATCACCTTCATAAAGGCAATATGAGGTCTTAGCAGATAATGGGATGGTACGTATACCAATCACTATCGTCTAAGCTCTCAGCGAAGAGTTGGGGTTTACACAACAAATGATGAGTTTGCTACTTGTAGCTCTAAACAGGGTCTCTTGCTGTCCCAGTGATCACCTTCGTAAAGGCAATATGGGGTCTTAGCAGATAATTGATGGTACGTATACCAATCACTACCATCTAAGCTCTCAACGAAGAGTTGGGGTTTACACGACAAATGATGAGTTTGCTACTTTGGGCTCTATACAGGGTCTCTTGCTGTCCCAGTGATCACCTTCGTAAAGGCAATATGGGGGCTTAGCAGATAATGGGATGGCACGTATACCAATCATTATCATCTAAGCTCTCAGCGAAGAGTTGGGGTTTACACAAACTTCAACCTTGACTCAAGTCATAGGTAAGCTGCTAGTCCCCCACATAACTTAAAGTTGCAAACCACAATGATATAACTGAAATAAATTAACAATGCATGGACATATGTACATATGCACGAAATAAAAATGCAAAAGACTTGCTAAAAATAAACACACATAAAATTCAAACAAATTGAAACAAATATATCACATCAAAATATTCAAAGCTTAGTCCAATATTTTTCAGAAAAAATACCTTCCCCAGTGGAGTCGCCATTCTGTCGCACGTCGCCGCACGGCGTCCCGGGAGGGATCCTGGCTCTCGCAGTGGAGTTGAGAAGGAGTCGCCACCTGGCTGTTGAGGGTCGCTAGGAACACCCGATTTGTACTGGTCTGCTTAGAGATTCGAAGGTAGGGGACTGGTTGCGTAAAGGGAAGGTATTAGCACCCCTACTACGCCTTACCTGAGGTAAGCTGCATTGTCTATTTCGATGTGATTTAAAATGCTTCAATAAGTCGTATTTATTCACAAAAAATGTTAAGATGAAAAAGAAATCGATCACCGCTTAGAAAAAATCTTATGAATTTTATTGATTATTATCATTCCTGCCGAATATTTTAGATATTAACCTCTTAGAATTTATTTATCCAAACATCGAAAAGTGAATAATAGCATACTATTCCCCCCGAATATTTTGGATAAGATTTATTTATCCAAACACCGAACAGTGAATAATAGCATATTATTCCCCCGAATGTTTTGGATACTAACCCCTGAAGATTTAATTATCCGAATACCGACAGTGAATAATAAATTCCCAAAAAGTAAGATTTTTATATTTTTAAAATATTAGCCAATACTCTTTTTATTTTTACAAAGAAAACACATTTTTTATTTCATTTTATATTCTTTTTTTTTCTTAACAAAAACAACATAACATTGAATAAATAAAACACAACACACACACCCACACAATCTCTTTTCCATTCCTTTTTCATCATATTTTAAAAATAAAATACAACTCACACACACATTGTCTTTTTCATTTTTTTCTCATTTACATTTCACAAATAATAATTAAAATACAATAAATTCAAATAAAACAACATAAACATAAAAGAAAAATACAAAAGAGCTCAGGAACAGTCAGGAACACTGGTGGCAGCGACAGGCACACCGGTGGCGCGTCTGCCCACGCGCCACCACCACTGGCGGCGCGTGGTTCCACGCGCCGCCGGTGAACAGTAAAAAACAGGGGGTGGCCGGATCTGCCTCTTCTCCTGCCGGTGGTGACCTTCAACGCAACCTGCAAAGCACAGAAAACACACAAGCAAACACAATCCAGGCCAGCTGGGTTGTTCTTCTCCTCTCGGTTTGAAATCTGTTCTTCCCCGATCTGTTCTCTTCCTTCTTCAGATTCTTCTTCTTCTTTTTCTTGTCGGCAAGGGCATTCCACCATGACCTGCATACACACAACACACAACAACACACAGCAACACACAAACACAAAAGGCACAAAATCAATTTGTTCTCGGGTCTGTCAAATCTCAGGTTTGTTCTCCTTCTTGGTTTCTTCTTCTTCTTTTTCTTCTCCTTCTTCACGGGACAGTGGGGCTGCTGTGGTTCGGCTGGAGTGGGGCCGTGGGTGCTGCTGGTGGCTGACCGGAGTTGCTGGTGGCTGCGAGGGGTTGTGGATCTGCTCTTCTCCTCTCACCCACCGGCGGAAGACCATCATTCTCTCAAAGGATACCTGCAAAACAAACAAAAACAGAGACAAACAAACAAAGACATCCCGAAATCAAAACCTTTCTCTGGATCTGTTTTTTTTTTATTTGGATTTAAACTCTTCTTCTCCGGGGCAGTGTTGGGCAAGGGAGAACTGGAAGAGAGTGGTTCTGCTGTGATGGCTGTGGGGATGGTCGCGTGAGAGGGAGGTGGAGACGAAAGGAAAATGGTGGGGACTCAAATGAGAGGGTGGGGCCGGCGGCTGCAGCCCCTTTGGGGAGAAAGAGATGCTAGGTTTTTTTAGTCTAGGGTTTTTGGGTATGAGTGTATTTTTTTCGGTCTCTATTTCTTGTGGCTATGCACTCTATTTATAGAGTTTTGTCATGGGTAAAATTTAAGATCAGCCCTTAGCTTGCGTGCTTGTTCCAATTTGGTCCTTCATTTCCAATTTGTGCGATTTGCCCCTGCATTGACTGTTAAATTCTCAATTTATTCAATTTTGCCCCTGTAACAAGATATTTTTGGATTTTTGTCTTTTTTTCTAATTTTTTCTTTTTCTTCCGAAACATAAACATAAGTAGGTCAAAATTTGGGTAGCAACAAAATAAGTCAAATTAATTTTATTAAAAACTTAAATGATGAGAAATTAAGTTTGGAAGCATAATCTATATTAAATTTTATTTAAAGTTTTTTTAAAAAAAATGGTCATCACCGGAGCCATGCTGCAGCCATATCGTGCCCATGCCTACCACCATAACACACCATTCCTAAGCATCATTCCTGGACACCCTCCCCCATACCTTGCCATGCTGCAGATTATCTAGAAAAGGGGAGAACACCGGAGGAAAATAGGAGGAAAAATTGGACACTGGGGGAAACGAAAACTGGAAAATACAGTGGAGACGGTGAAGACAGGAAAGAACGAAACATACACAGACACGCAGAGGATTTCAGCCAACCTCTTCTTTTTCACCGGCTGGAGCTCCATCGACGGTAGCAGTACCCATCCTCTTCTTTTGCACCGGCGAGGCCACCCCAACAGCATCCACCACAATCGTCGACAGTCAGCCCTCTCTTTCTCTCTTCCCCGCTGCAAGCCAGCTCTCTCTCTCTCTCTCTCCCAGTCGGCAGCAGCTCTCTCTCGTCACCCTCGACAGTGTGCAGGCCACACAGCTGCAGTCACCATCTCTCCATCTTCCCCATCAGCCACAACCAGCAACTATCCCTCCTCACAGCAGCAACACCCTCTCTCTCTCACCACGACGGTGATTCTCTCTCTCGAAAGCAGCAACTTGACAGCTCCCTCTCCTCCGACATCAACCAGCCACCCACCTAACACCACCATCCACTCTACCGACATCTCCTCCACAACGTAAGCCACCCAGACGTGGCCTCCGGCGAGAAGCAGGGACAGCAGCAGCGTGAACCAGCAACTTCCGACGCCTTCTACGGCCACCACAGGCCACCATTTTCGACTCCATCACCACAGGGACAACCACCCCGGCCTCCTCTTCCCGGCGGTAGTAGTAGTTAATCCTCTGGTCGCCATCGACCGGAGACCGTGGTACTGTTCACGTAACAATTGCAGGAGTGAATATTAATTCACTCTTTCCGTTTTCTTTTAGGCTTCAATTCGTGGCCTGGACTGCTCGCGGCACAGCAAAACTGGGCCGGGCCGGGTCCAGCCCAGCAGCCCATGTCTGTTATATTCTATAGTTGGGGCCTTGGCTCAATTTGGATGGGCCGCCCCTACCCGAAATTTTTTAATTTTTTTTTTAAAATTTAGATTAAAAAAAAATATTTTTTTTTGTTCATATTACTGAATTCCAAGGTTTTTCAAGCATATTTTTTGTAAAAAAATTATGTTGTATCTTTCTTATATTTTGAAACGAAAATTGAATATTGTAACCGGTTTATAATTATCCATTGGAATTTGGCCAAAATATTAAAAAAATTAATAATTATTTTGTTTTAACTATTGAGGTGTAAACTACATTGTAAAGTACACCCGCGGATAAAAAAAGGTTTTTTTAGTACGGTGTAAAATTACATTACAAAGTACATCTGTAGATAAAACAAAAAGTCTTCTTTTATTGCACGAAGCTTGAAAAAACCGCATATAGAGACACCATATATATATATATGTGTGTATGCGCGCGCGCGCGCTGCTCAGGCCTCAGTATTCAGTGAGAATCCAGCTAGGGCTTGGAAGGTAGGACTTGTGATCTTACACCAAAAAAAGTAAAGACAACGTAACCATCTCGTTGTCTTCAAAGTCATCTTCATATGCCTACCTAACCATCTCTTGTTTTTTTAGAGAAAAAAAAGTGTACACAATATCTATCCCATTGTTTTAATCAAAACTAGCAAATGATTCATTGTTAACTTTAAGACAAATATGTACAATAATTAACGAAATAAAATGTAAAGTAATTTAGTTCATTGTATATTTTTACGCTATTATAAATTATTACTGTGAATTGGTTTATTGTTGATATCTTGACAACGACCCTTAATTAACTCTTTTAGAAAAAAATCGTACATACACCATTTATGACTTTGTAAGTTGCGATCTCCCACTAGATTTGCCTCCCTCTTTGTTGCCCACAAAACATCTCATGAGGCCTGGACAACACTTACCCGTTTATATGCAGGTAAATCAAGAACGCGTGTGATACAGCTTAAGAAAGATTTGTCCTTGAGCACTCGTTGATCTAACATCGTAATTGAATTCCTTCAAGGAATCAAAGTGATTGCCTGAGTTGCACCCAAAAATCTAAAACCAATCAAGTTTTTCCCATTTCATAGTAGTTTCGATTTGGTGTCAGTATAATCCACATTAGGAGCGATAACACCCACCAGACTTCTTTTCAACCATTCGGGTACTGTTTCAAAAACGTTTTAGAAAAACTTGAAAATTTTATTTTAGATTAATTTTTTTGAGTATTTTTAGATTATTTTGTGATATCAAAAATTATTTTTAAAAGAATTAAAAAAATATTATTTTAATACATTTCTGAATTTTCAGAAACAACATCAACACTCTCAAACTTTAACTTAGATTATAAGATTGCAAAAATTATAGATATGGATTTCCTAAGTCTTTTTGTGAGAGCAGTAATATCTTAGGACTTAAACTCAACATAAGGAAATTTGCAGTTAATTTCCATAAAATAAAGCCATTACCATACTTAAAAGTAAAATCACTATTAACTTTCTTGTCGCCGGAAAATCATTACCCACCAGTTTATGTCCTCCAAGACTCCATTATTGACCATTTATTTTCTGAAACATTTCTTATAAATGATCTCCACAACCACACAAACCCATTATCATAACCTTAAAATACAATTCTAGAACCAGAATCTTGCTATAAATTACACTGAATGTGAGGAAGATCACTTCAATCTACAACCTTGACAAACACGGATGCAATCTCTGGTTACGCGACTGAATTAGGTAGGAGATCAAATTTCATTGACCCGGTTCACGCGGTGGAGCAACCAGAGGTGATGGAGGTCCAGACGGTAGTTGTCGTAATTTCCTTTTTAGTGGCAATCTCTTGAACTTGTGATCGATGGTATTAGAAGGAATAGCACTGAAGGAGGCCACCACCGAAACATGTGAGAAAATCAAGGCGGTGATGATCAGAAAATTGAGAAACCAAGAAATGGCACCCATCGGATTTCAAGCCACTACCTTTAGTTTCAGAAACTAAGAAATTCTATAATACTTTCTTCATGATTAGGAACCATTAAATACTGATATTTGACCTAGCTTTTCTTCTATACAAGGAGCAATGCAAGAAGACTTGATAATTCAACACATTCGTGGAAAAGAATTTTGTTTCTGATCATTTCAAACGAAGTTAAGAGCACTCTGGTCGTTGTTCAAAGTTCAAGGATTAGTCGTCGTCCTAGGGTCTACGTGGAAGATTCAGATACATAAAATGGGCTCGGAAGATTGGACAATAAATAAAAATGATAATAATTTTATTATTATTTAAAATTTAGAATAATGTATTACGTGTAAGTTTGTAATTTTGAGGAAAAAAAATATTTTTTAAATATAAGTCAAATTCTTATAGTTTTAATACACTAGTTATTAAATACAAAATGCATGTAAAAAATAAAGAATAGTTTTGTTATTTTTTAATATGCTAAAATATGAAAATATAATCTATTTTTAGAGACTTGACTATATTCACACAAATAAAAACACATTTTCTTATAAGAAGTTTTGGTTTTTTTTTAAATTTTAATTAAAAAAAGAATTTTTAATATTGAATCCATATCTTATAGTATAACTTCATTCTCCCGATATTAAATACAAAAGACAAGAAGAAATGCAAACAACTAAAAAAATAATTTGAAAAATTCCTTAAGGATTTTTAACTACGAATAATAATTATGTATCATTATTAAATATTTTTAATAATAAAATGACTTTTTATATTTATATAGTATTTAAATAACAAGTAAGTTGTCTGAAAAATCTTTTTCTCTCATGTTATGTTTGTATAGCTTTAAACATATAAGCTTGGAAAAATTAGCATAGCAGTCGGCTTTTGTGGTTATATTATAAATTAAATGACGGGTTGATTGAAGACCGAAACTCTTGAGTTGAAGATATTAGAGAGTTTTTGAAGATTAGAATCCACTTCGAAGGCGTGACCATTTTTATTCAACATTGAAATTTGATACAAAATAAATATTATAATTATATTAATAGGACAAATTTAGAGAGCAATGATTCATCGAACAAATAATATAAGAATTATATAATAGATAATTTTTATAATAAGAAGATAAAAATGAAGAAATAATGGATTTGATTATACAACCAAAAGACAAATTAGAATAGCAATTGGGTTTTTGTTAGTTTCAATCAAATGTGAATGAATCTCCGTCTCGTTGATTATTAGTGCTTGCTGAAACAGTCTTCGACAGTGATGAACTCCGAATTGATTGAGGTTGGAACTTGTCATTCTCTTGGAGAGTCGACCAACGAAGCTAGAATTAACATGTCGTACGTTGTTTGCTGTTGAACGCAAGCATAAGGACTTGACCAAATTGTAAGACTCTACATTTTGGAAAGCTTTCATGGATACTTGGCGATTTTCATTGAATTGAAGTGTGGATTGGAGACATAAACTATTGATTTGAACCCTTTTTTCAATGAAATTCTTGAATTCTCTTGATTGCTTGTAATTTGGATTCACATAGTCAATGGGAATTTTAAGATGTATAGCTTCTTAATTTGATGGGATTATATATGTTCTCGGCAATCTTTGGTATTGGTCAAGCGGTTGGAGATTGAAGATGGAATGTCATCGTTCAACCGTAGATTGTTTAAATTATAAAGACGAGTCTTAATTTTTATTTCAAATGTATTGGGTTCACAAATTAGTAGTGGCAAGAAGATATTAAAATTAGAATCCACTGCAAAAGTCCACTTTTGGACCCATTTTTTATTTGACCCGTGATGTACAATTTTTTTATTTTATTTTTGAATTATTTTATTTATCAAAATAAAAATTATTGTTTCTCTATTTATTTATTCTATTTTAAGGGCAACAAATTCCGTTTTCTTTTGCTGCTTCAAAGGGATCATCATTATCATTAAAAAGTGTAATCTCATTTGCCTTGTAAATGCAATGGTAATTTACAACAACAGCAAGGCTTCGTTGCACTACACATGCCAATCTCTCAAGGCATCTCATGTAGTTAATTTTAATTATTTTATAATTTTTTGGCTA
The DNA here is from genome assembly GCA_029228605.1 of Salix koriyanagi. Lineage (NCBI taxonomy): Eukaryota > Viridiplantae > Streptophyta > Magnoliopsida > Malpighiales > Salicaceae > Salix > Salix koriyanagi. The sequence continues at coordinate 2,691,356 of CM055345.1, forward strand.
AAAAACCATTTATTTCTCATTAAACAATTACTATTTGCACCATACCAAACCAGTAATTTTCGAAAAATAAACTTCCTTTTAGATTATAAGTGATTGATTAATTGCCCTCCTATATGATATATGTCAAAACATAAAATTCATTTAATAATAGCAAATAATATGATTTTTTTGTTCAAATTATAAATCAAGTGAAACTCACCATATACTATACATGATGATCAATCGGAAAGCAGACTCCATGTACAGATTACAATATTTTGATCTGTAATACATATCTAAAAAGAAAGCAAGAACTGTAGAGACAAACAAGTAGTTGAGGTATCTAAAATCATTATGGTGGAGTTCCCGGTCCTCTTTGTTGAGAGGCCTTCGGAGGCGGTGGTGGCGACGGCAACGTGGCTTTTATCGACAATCTCTTCAAGTTGTAATCAGGAAAAATACTTGAAGGAACATCGTTAGATGCCAGCCCCGAAACATGCATGCAAGAGAAAATCATGGCGCAAACTAACATGAACCTCAGGAAGTAGGAAAGAAATGGAGCCATCGCTGCAACCACCTGTTTGATTTCTTTGTATGCATTCAATTCATTGACATATCCATCATTTATACATTTATATAGGCATTCCCCCTTTGATTGTGATCGCGTTACTAGTTTATAGTCAACATTACAGCGTGAATGAATAGTGTATATTCGTCATTTTTCTCGACAGAACTTTTAATTGTTTTGTCAATATTTGTAATAGCTTTGAAATTGTCAAAGTTTTCCAGTCCATACGACGAGACATCAAGGGGAGAATTTAAGCGTTTCTGCTATGAGCAAGGAAGTTTTATTTCTTGCGGTCAAAGAGAGGTTTGTCTCGATGGTGTTTTCCTCGAAGTTATGTTCATCTTTTGGTTGGTGGTACGTGGAAATTAACTGAATAAAATTATTAAGGAGCTTAAATAATGCCTATCCAATTTACCTAATCCGAGCATCCACTCAGATGGTGATCCAGCTGTGAGGATTTTCTGTGTTCGTCTGGATAGCACTCGTGTCGTGTAGGCTGATTGTATTGAATGTTTAGGCTTGACTTGGGAAGCTTTCCAACCTCATCTTCTAGTAAACAATTCACGACAAGAGACTTTAAAATATAATTTATTTTGTTTTTTAATACATATTTCAAGTAAAAAAATTTAAATGTATATGGAACCACGCTATCTTGGCAGTAAGATTTAATGATACCATGTTATAATATAAAATATGAGTTTTATGAATCTCGAGAAGTAGCCATCCTTTATATTTAATAATTAAAATTATGTGCAATAACAAAGTTATAATGCACTGCAGAACATCACAACACTATGGAAAATAAATATGCATACGAGATAACTCTATTTATTTATTGCTCGCATGAATTTTGCAAATCACATCTTAAATGAATATGAAACGTTTACTCCTCCAAGCGGAGGGGATGGATCTGCTGTTCTAGACAATATTAAGAAATCATTTTTTTTCTAAAAGTTTAAGTTGTTAGTTAAAGCTCAAAAATATAATTTTTATTATTCTCTAACATATTTTTTCAAGTGAAAAGTTTTTTGGGCTTGAAACTTGCACAGACTCACATTAGCTTGTGGTTAATTTTTATCAAATAAAATAGAGGTTGCGAGATTCAAACTCGTGACCGTTAGGTTAATTAGACTCTAATAGCATGTCAAGAAATCATCTCACTAAAATTTAAATTGTCAATGAACACGCAAAATATAATTTACTAGTCATTTCCCCCATGCCTCGTCGCGGTTAGAACTATCTTTTTTTCAACGAAAAAAATATTAATTGTGTGGGATTTTTTTATTATAATATAAATTTGAGAAAAAATAATAAACCTGTGAAGAAATCCTGTGAAGTGCAAGTTTTCTATAAAATATATGAATTTTAAATGAATATAAATTTATCTGTTTAGTAGGTTTCAACGAAATAATAAGCATAAAATTATCATCATCATTAAAAAAACAAGAAAAATTGGATATTTGAATTATTGAATTCATTGTATTAAGATTAGTTCATTTTATAATTCAATTTAAATCACATTTAAAAATAAAATATAAATTGTGAAAAGACCTGCAATAATCAAATAACAAAAATAAGTAGTTAATTTTCTAACCACAAAAAGATGAAAACATAAATTGAAAATTCATCCCTACGTTACCATCATTTTTATTACTATAACAGTTAAAATTATTATCAACATTACTGCCCAAACAATTAAAATCATTAAACTGCTTTGAAAAATAAAAAAAATAAAAACATTTTAACAAAAAAACAATAAAAAAACAATCACTAAAATTATCATTATTATTGCGCAAACAATAAAATCATAAAATTATCTTATCCGAAAAACATATAAAATAGCAGAAAACAGAAAAAAAAGAAAAAAATGAGCAATATTAATTTTAAAATTATCACCAACATAAATTAAAATTTCAGAACGAAACCTAATAAAAATAAAACCCCAAAAAAAATTGAACCTAAAAAAAAATCTAAAAACATAAATGAATAAATAAGGACAAAAAACAAACATTGTCCAGACATTGTATTTTTAATATTCTTAGATCATTTTCATGTGTCATGTTAAAAATAATTTAGAAATTTTTTTTACCATTTTAATATATTTTTAACAACAAATGTTTTTTTTTTTAAATAATATGTTTCTAAATAAAAAATATTTTAACATTTGGCTTTACCGATTGCACCGCATGAGCCTGCATGATTTTCACATTCAGAAGAAGGGGCTTGGTTTTGACCTATGAGAGTTTGATAAGTCGATCTGCAATAATAGGATGAATCTGAGATATAAAGTAAAATAGAAATATATTGAGAGTGGGATTCGAACCACCACCCTCCTCGACCAAAATCTTAAACGCGCGCGCCTTAGACCAACTCAGTCATCACATTCACCATTTAATAAATATATTTTAGTTAATATTAGTAATTAATACATACAGTAAAGTTAAGAAATTCATTTGATGAAATCACATCGGAGAACGACCAAGATGATCAAACTGACCAGCATTCGCATTGATAAACAGAATAGCAATAGATTCTAATAATTTTACGTTCTTATTCTGATTCTAATATTTTAACATGGATAACATCAGCACGGAAACAAAGCAAAACAACAATGGAATTGGAAATACTCATGCATCATGATGCTATACTAGGACAAGGATTAAGACGTCAGAATACAAGCAGAGCAGAAGTAGCAATCATAAATCAGTAGCATCGCTATGGTGGAGGTGATTTTGAACATCGTCGTCTTGGACGTGATTTTGAACATCGTCTTCGTGGAGGAGGTGGTGGTGCCGGTGGTAGAGGAGGTGGCGGTGCCCGCGGTAGAGGACGAGGCGGTGCCCGTGGTGGAGGAGGGCTGTGATAAAGAGGAGGATTGACCCTAGGAGATGGTGGCAATGGCATTCGCCTTCTCAAAACCCCCAACTTGTAGCTAGGAAAATCATTTAAAGAAATTGCATCAGAAGAAGATCTGGATGGAGCTTCCCATTCAAAAGCCTTGCAGATGTAGCTACTGTGAGATGATAATAGTAGAACATGGATAAAAAGGAAACGAAGTAAAGATGAAATGGCACTCATCGTTGGTTTTTGTCGTAGCACTAGCTAGTGAGATGTGCCAATTTATATTAGTAGCCGGTTTCCATATAGGATACAAAGTCAACTTGTCCGATTAAATTTGTTTAGTTTTATAAGAAAATTCTACGTCCATGCAACTTGATAGTAGCCCGTGAAGTGGTTTGGGTTAGCATTTTCTGGCCCTTTTTTATTTCAATAAAACGCGTTTGATGCCCTTCCACTACAATATAAAATGATATATGGAGCCTACTAGGTATTGTAAAATGTATTTAGGCCTTCTAAGTTTGTTTATTTTTTCAAAATTACCTTGGAAATGTAAAAGTAAACTAGCTCTACATAGAGGAATTTTTTTATTTACTATTAAGTATTCTCTATGACTTCGATTTCAAGGGGTAAGGTGAAGATTTGTTATTGACTTGTGGTCGGTGAAACGTATGATTTCCTTCAACTGTAAGCCCATAATTAATGGTGTTTACTGTTTCACATATATTTCTCTTTTAATAATATTCCGCACGCCACCTAACTCTTAATTCTTACATACTCACGTCACACACGCACACGCACGCACACTTATTTCTTCTTTTATCTTGCCACTTGGGCACTTCTCTCTTGCACAAGCCCCCAAACCTTACGATCCACCACTGTATTTAGTGGCTTGTTAAGTCAGTGGAAGGAGCCTGGATTTTCTTAGAAGACCATTCATTTTGGATTACTATGGGCAGAATTTTTTAGTTGGATAAAGATAGCTGATTTTTTTCATGGGAGACTTATGAACACGAAAGATGATAGAAATTGGATGGAAACTTATAATTTAATTCACACTCCATGATACTTACTTAACCGGATATAGTAAAAATAAAAGTTTAAATCTGATAAATAATGAAAATGTTATGTAATATTATTAAATTCGATTTCAAATCTGCTTGAATTTAATATTCTATAAATATATTTATACAACATTTTGATTTTTTTAATAAAATATGATGTATACATATCTTAACTATAGTGGTTGTCTGCAAATTCTACACGATGACACAAGTACAATTTGGTCTTTTGATTTATAATTATTCTAATTTTGTTCTTAATTGGTTTTAAACTTTCAATATTATGCAATTCTATCTCTGCCAAAATGTTAATAGAATCCTTAAATTTATATAACTTTTTTACTTCCGTCCTTGGTCTTGGATTTATGCAATTTGACACTCTATTGACCATTAAACTTTTAATTTTCTTCAATTTCACCCATGAATTCATCCAATTGACTTGGTAAAATTAAATTTTATCTCCTAAAAATCCAATCTTCTCAATTAAACCTAAATTAGGCTTCCAAATTTGAATTTTCATCAATTAAGCCTTCAATAAATTAATTTGACCAATTTAAAGTATAATTAAGTTTTTATACTTAATTAAATCCTTCAATTAGACCCTAAATTATTTTCTAAACACTTCACTCCTTTTGCGGTTGGTGTTTTCCTCGAAATTATGTTCATCTTTTGGTTGGTGGTACGTGGAAATTAACTGAATTAAATTAATAAGGAACTCAAATAATGCCTATCCAATTTACCTAATTCAAGCATCCACTCATATGGTGATCTAACTGTGAGGATTTTCTGTGTTCCTCTGGATAGCATTCCTGTCCGTGTAGGCTGATTGTATTGAATATTTAGGCTTGACTTGGGAAGCTTTCCAACCTCATCTTCTAGTAAACAATTCACGACAAGAGACTTTAAAATATTATTTATTTTGTTTTGTAATACATCTTTCAAGTAAAAAATTTAAAATGTATATGGAACCACGCTATCTTGGCAATAAGATTTAATGATACCATGTTATAATATAAAATATAAGTTTTTTGAATCTCGAGAAGTAGCCATCCTTTATATTTAATAATTAAAATTATTTGCAATAACAAAGTTATAATGCACTGCAGAACATCACAACACTAGGCAAAATAAATATGGATACGAGATAATTCCCATAATATAATCCAAAGATACCATTTTTTTTATTGCTTACATGAATCTTGCAAATCATATTTTAAATGAATAGGAAACGTTAACTCACTCATGAAGGAGGGGATGGAATTGTCGGTTATAGACACTATCAAGGAATTATCTCACATAAAATTTTAAGTTGTTAACTGAGATATCAATATATATTTATATTATTGCCAAATTTTTATCAAATAAAATAGAGATAATGAAATTAGAATTCGTGATTGTTAAATGAACAATAAGAATGACCGAGATGGACCTCATCCGGCACAGGCCCGTCAATGTCACTAACAGCTAATTTTTAGTAAATGTTATTGAAACAGGATCTGTACACCCGATTCTTAGTCGGTGAAATCATTGCATGCTGTAGAAGGTGAGTTTCACCATGATCAAACTGACCAGCATTTGCATTGAAAAACAGAATACCAGCATCAGCTGCTAAACAATAGCAATAGATTCGAATAATCTCAAGTTCTTATTCGGATTCCAATATTTTAATATGGATAACATCAGCACGGAAACAAAGCAAAACAACAATGGAATTGGAAATACTCATGCATCATGGTGCTACACTAGGACAAGGATTAAGACATCAGAATATAAGCAGAGCAGAAGTAGCAATCATAAATCAGTAGCATCGCTATGGTGGATGTGATTTTGAACATCGTCGTCTTGGATGTGATTTTGAACATCGTCGTCGTGGAGGAGGTGGCGGTGCCCATGGTGGATGAGAGGCGGTGCCCGTGGTGGAGGAAGAATGTGACTAAGAGGAGGATTTAACCTAGGAGATGGTGGCAATGGTATTGGCCTTCTCAATACCCCCAACTTGTTGCTAGGAAAATCATTTAAAGAAATTGCCTTGCAGATGTAGCTACCATGAGATAATAATAGTAGAACATGGATAAAAAGGAAACGAAGTAAAGATGAAATGGCACTCATCGTTGGTTTTTGTCGTAGCATGACTAGCTAGTGAGATGTGCCAATTTATATTAGTAACCGGTTTCCATATAGGATACAAAGTCAACTTGTCCGAATAAATTTGTTTAGTTTTATTAGAAAATTTTACGTTCATGCAACTTGATAGTAACCCGTGAGAGAGTTTGGTTTAGCATTTTCAGGCCCTTTTTTTATTTCAATAAAACAAGTTTTAGGCTCTTCTACTACAATATAATATGATATATGGAGCCTACTAGGTATTGTAAAATGTATTTAGGCCTTCTAAGTTTGTTTTTTTTTCAAAATTACCTTGGAAATGTAAAAGTAAACTAGCTCTACATAGAGGAATTTATTTATTTATTATTAAGTATTCTCTATGACTTCGATTTCAAGGGGTAAGGTAAAGATTTGTTATTGACTTGTGGTCTGTGAAACGTATGATTTCCTTCAGCTGTAAACACATAATTAATGGTGTTTCACATATATTTCTCTTTTAATAATATTCCTCACGCCACCTAACTCTTAACTCTTACATACTCACGGTACACACACACACACTTATTTCTTCTTTTATCTTGCCACTTGGGCGCTTCTCTGTTGCACAAGCCCCCAAACTTTACGATCCACCACTGTATTTAGTGGCTTGTTAAGTCAGTGGAAGGAGCCTGGATTTTCTTAGAAGACCTTTCATTTTGGGCAGAATTTTTTAATTGGATAAAGATAGTTGATTTTTTCATGGAAGACTTATGAACACGAAAGATGATTGAAATTGGCTGGAAACTTATAATTTAATTCACACTCCATGATACTTACTTAACCCGATATAGTAAAAATGAAAATGTTATGTAATATTATTAAATTCGATTTGAAATCTACTTGAATTTAATATTCTATAAATATATTTATACAATATTTTGATTTTTTTAATAAAATATGATGTATACATATCTTAATATTAATATAAAACTCATTATTTATAATATTGATGTAAAACACATATATAAATAACATACTTCACATATATATGTCGCGATGACAGATTTTTTGTGCTTCGCCTAATATTAAGGTTACTAGAAAACCTAACGGTGTCCGAAAATCTAGGTAAGGGGAAGACACATCACCCCTAGTACACCTTATCTAAAGAAAGCTGCATTGTTTTCTGATTGTTTCTAAGTTAGATCTTTTTATTTGTTGGTCATTTCTAAGACTCGAAATAGATCTCTCTTTGTGAGTGAGTCTCTACCTCATTAAATCAAGAACCTAACCGTTCTAAAGTTTGAATTTTAACATTGCATTTATTGCCCTTTTAATATCTATGGATGTACTTTACAATGTAATTTTATACCCCAATAATTAAAGCTTACAAAAAAATAACAAAATGATTGTTGAAAGATTTTTAATATTTTAGCTGAACTCTAACGGATAATCGTAAATTAGTTATCATATCCCATTTTCATTTTAAAACATGAGAAAATATGTGATCTTTTAACAAAAACTTTGATTAGGAAATTTTTAGAATTCTGTTATATGCACGAAAACAAAAAAAAATTGTTTCTTTAAATGCAATTTTTTATATTTTATTTTTAATAAAAAAATTCAGACTGGAGCGGGCCCTACAAAATGGGCTAGCCCATCCATGGTGGGCAATTTTAGCCCATCAACTTTCTTGGATTGGATTGGACTGGACACAAAGTCCAACCCTTCTCCCTTCCTATTGTCACATGGTGAACCGTAGGGTGTGAATTAAATCACGTTCTATTGTTCACTTGCACAGGAAACAATAACTGATAGAGGAGGAGGAGGTTACTTGTCGCTGCCACCATGTAGAGGAGGTCAACCCGGTGTTGGTGGTGGTAGTGGCGACGAGAATGGTGACCGATGTCACTTGATAAAGGATGGTGAAGCTTGATGCAATGGAGATAACAATGGAAATTGTTGTTGTTGTTGTAGGAGCTGTCACAGCTGGTGCTGGAGAGAGGCAGCTACTACTGTTGTGCCCGGAGGAGAAAAGGAGGAGTAGTTGCCACTATGTAGGGAAGAAGCTATTGCCAAAGAAGAAGAAGAAGAACAGTCGTTGTTGGGGAAGAAGAAGGATGTGTTGTAGGTGCTGTCGACGATGGGGAGGAAGAGGAACTATTGTAAGTGTTGCCGATGATGGAGGAGAAAAGGAACTGAACTTGTTTTGCCTTCGTTCTCCCTTGTTTGTTCTATGTTTTTGTCCTTTTTTCTCTACCTGTTACGTTTGTGTGTTTTTTTTTTATGTTCCCCTCCTCCCTTTTTCGTTGTTCATTAATCACAACTATATATAGAGTAAAAAATGGCTATTCACTTTCTCGTTGCGTGCAACCACATGCTACCTCTTCTTCTTCTGTGATGATGAAGACGATGGCGTGCATTGTTACAGTGCACATAACACTATAGTGGCTGTCTGCAAATTCTACATGATGACACAAGTACAATTTGGTCTCCTGATATATAATTATTCTAATTTTGTTCTTAATTGGTTTTAAACTTTCAATATTATGCAATTCTATCCCCACCAAAATGTTAATAGAATCCTTAAATTTACACAACTTTTTTCTTCGGTCTTTGGTCTTGGATTTATGCAATTTGACACTCTATTGACCATTAAACTTTTAATTTTCTTCAATTTCACCCATGATTTCATCTAATTGACTTGGTAAAATTAAATTTGATCTCCTAAAAATCCAATCTTCTCAATTAAACCTAAATTAGGCTTCCAAATTTGAATTTTCATCAATTAAGCCCTCAATAAATTAATTTGATCAATTTAAAGTATAATTAAGTATTTGTACTAAATTAAATCCTTCAATTGGACCCTAAATTATTTTCTTAACACAATTAAAATCTAATTTGGCCCATGATTAAATCTAATTGACCTATTAAAATGTAATTATGCCTTTCAGCTTAATGTTTATGCAGATTTATTTGATAATCATTTATTTTAACCTGGAATCTGTATTTTCCTTCATCTTTGGACACGATAGAAAAACGATCAGACTCTCGAACCCATCAAAAATTTCCAACATGATTTTTCTACCAAAGTTAGGCCCCTTTTATTTTATTTTTATAATTTTTATTTTATTTCGAGTAGAGTTGGGGAATAACCTAGAAATGGTATAGAATTCACAAAGCTTGTGGCAATTAAATTAAAAAAAAATAAAAGTTTCAAGAGAAAAATATATGGATGCCTTAATTACATGTTTGCACTGCATTTTGAAAGCATTTTTGAAAAAAATTGGTACCATTTTATTTTTTATTTTAAATTAGATTTTTTTAGTGTTTTTAGATCATTTTTATATGGTGATATCAAAAATGAATTTTTTAAAAACAAACATCATCTTGATGAATTTAAAAAAAAAAAACATTTTAAAAAACAACCTCAACAACACACTCATATGATAAACATATAGCAAAATTGGACACCGTAGGTTACAATCCAAAAACTATTGACAAAGATATCCAACGAGCATGTGACATTTCATAAGCTAGTATTCATCAACCAGTTCTTATCGAATCATCTCACCTAAAATCTTAAGATATTACGTGAGGTTTCAGAATATGATTTATATTATTCTCTCACACAGCCTCAAGTAAAAGCTTTTTGGGTTTAAAACTTGCACATAGACCCACACTACATTGTGCTTGATTGTTGCTGTTGTAGGAGCTGTCACAGCTGGTGCTGGAGAGAGGCATCTACTACTGTTGTGGCCGCAGGAGAAAAGGAGGAGGAGTTGCCACTGTGTAGGGAAGAAGCTATTTCCGAAGAAGAAGAAGAAGAACTGTCGTTGTTGGGGAAGAAGAAGGATGTGTTGTAAGTGTTGTTGACGATGGGGAGGAAGAGGAACTATTGTAAGTGTTGCCGATGATGGGGGAGAAAAGGAACTGAACCTGTTTTGCATTTGTTCTCCCTCGTTTGTTGTGTGTTTTTGTCCTTTTTTCTCTACCTGTTACGTTTGTGTGTGTTTTCTTTATGTTCCCCTCCTCTTTTTTTCGTTGTTCATTGATCACAACTATATATAGAGTCGGAAATGGCTATTCACTTTCTCGTTGCGTGCAACCACATGCTACCTCTTCCTTTTCTGTGATGATGAAGACGATGGCGTGCATTGTTACAGTGCACATAACACTATAGTAGCTGTCTGCAAATTCTACATGATGACACAAGTATAATTTGGTCTCTTGATTTATAATTATTCTAATTTTGTTCTTAATTGGTTTTAAACTTTCAATATTATGCAATTTTATCCCCGCCAAAATGTTAATAGAATCCTTAAATTTACACAACTTTTTTACTTCGTTCCTTGGTCTTGGATTTATGCAATTTGACACTATATTGACCATTAAACTTTTAATTTTCTTCAATTGCACCCATGATTTCATCCAATTGACTTGGTAAAATTAAATCTGATCTCCTAAAAATCCAATCTTCTCAATTAAACCTAAATTAGGCTTTCAAATTTGAATTTTCATCAATTAAGCCCTCAATAAATTAATTTGACCAATTTAAAGTATAGTTAAGTTTTTTTACTTCATTAAATCCTTCAATTGGACCCTAAATTATTTTCTAAACACTTTGCTCGTTTTGTGGTTGGTGTTTTCCTGGAAATTATGTTCATCTTTTGGTTGGTGGTACGTGGAAATTAACTGAATTAAATTAATAAGGAACTCAAATAATGCCTATCCAATTTACCTAATCCAAGCATCCACTCAGATGGTGATCTAACTGTGAGGATTTTCTGTGTTCCTCTGGATAGCATTCCTGTCCGTGTAGGCTGATTGTATTGAATGTTTAGGCTTGACTTGGGAAGCTTTCCAACCTCATCTTCTAGTAAACAATTCACGACAAGAGACTTTAAAATATTATTTATTTTGTTTTGTAATACATCTTTCAAGTAAAAAATTTAAAATGTATATGGAACCACGCTCTCTTGGCAGTAAGATTTAATGATACCATGTTATAATATAAAATATAAGTTTTATGAATCTCGAGAAGTAGCCATCCTTTATATTTAACAATTAAAATTATTTGCAATAACAAAGTTATAATGCACTGCAGAACATCACAACACTAGGCAAAATAAATATGGATACGAGATAATTCCCATAATATAATCCAAAGATACCATTTTTTTTATTGCTTACATGAATCTTGCAAATCATATTTTAAATGAATAGGAAACGTTAACTCACTCATGAAGGAGGGGATGGAATTGTCGGTTATAGACACTATCAAGGAATTATCTCACATAAAATTTTAAGTTGTTAACTGAGATATCAATATATATTTATATTATTGCCTAATTTTTATCAAATAAAATAGAGATAATGAAATTAGAATTCATGATTGTTAAATTAACAATAAGAATGACCGAGATGGACCTCATCCGGCACAGGCCCGTCAACGTCACTAACAGCTAATTTTTAGTAAATGTTATTGAAACAGGATCTGTACACCCGATTCTTAGTCGGTGAAATCATTGCATGCTGTAGAAGGTGAGTTTCACCATGATCAAACTGACCAGCATTTGCATTGAAAAACAGAATACCAGCATCAGCTGCTAAACAATAGCAATAGATTCGAATAATCTCAAGTTCTTATTCGGATTCCATATTTTAATATGGATAACATCAGCACGGAAACAAAGCAAAACAACAAAGGAATTGGAAATACTCATGCATCATGGTGCTACACTAGGACAAGGATTAAGACATCAGAATACAAGCAGAGCAGAAGTAGCAATCATAAATCAGTAAATCAGTAGCATCGCTATGGTGAAGGTGATTTTGAACAACGTGGTCGTCGTGGATGTGATTTTGAACATCGTCGTCGTGGAGGAGGTGGCGGTGCCCACGGTGGATGAGGAGGCGGTGCCCGTAGTGGAGGACGGCTGTAACTAAGAGGAGGATTTAACCTAGGAGATGGTGGCAATGGTATTCGCCTTCTCAATACCCCCAACTTGTTGCTAGGAAAATCATTTAAAGAAATTGCCTTGCAGATGTAGCTACCATGAGATGATAATAGTAGAACATGGATAAAAAGGAAACGAAGTAAAGATGAAATGGCACTCATCGTTGGTTTTTGTCGTAACACTAGCTAGTCATGAGATGTGCCAATTTATATTAGTAGCCCGTTTTCCATATAGGATACAAAGTCAGCTTGTCCGAATAAATTTATTTGTTTTTATTACAAAATTCTACGTCCATGCAACTTGATTGTAGCCTGTGAAAGAGTTTAGTTTATCATTTTCTGGCCTTTCTTTATTTCAATAAGCGTTTTAGGCCCTTCTACTACAATATAATATGATATAAGGAGCCTACTAGGTATTGTAAAATGTATTTAGGCCTTCTAAGCTTGTTTATTTTTTCAAAATTACTTTGGAAATGTAAAAGTAAACTAGCTCTACATAGAGGATTTTTTATTTATTTATTATTAAGTATTCTCTATGACTTCGATTTCAAGGGGTAAGGTGAAGATTTGTTATTGACTTGTGGTCGGTGAAACGTATGATTTCCTTCAACTGTAAGCCCATAATTAATGGTGTTTCACATATATTTCTCTTTTAATAATATTCCTCACGCCACCTAACTCTTAATTCTTACATACTCACGGTACACACACACACACTTATTTCTTCTTTTATCTTGCCACTGTGGCGATTCTCTCTTGCACAAGCACCCAAACTTTACGACCCACCACTGTATTTTGTGGCTTGTTAAGTCAGTGGAAGGAGCCTGGATTTTCTTTGAAGACCTTTCATTTTGGATTAGTATGGGCAGAATTTTTTAGTTGGATAAAGATAGTTGTTTTTTTCATGGAAGACTTATGAACACGAAAGATGATTGAAATTGGATGGAAACTTATAACTTAATTCACACTCCATGATACTTACTTAACCCGATATAGTAAAAATAAAATTTTAAATCTGATAAATAATGAAAATGTTATGTAATATTAATAAATTCGATTTGAAATCTACTTGAATTTAATATGCTATAAATATATTTATACAATATTTTGATTTTTTTAATAAAATAGGATGTATACATATCTTAATATTAAAATAAAACTCATTATTTATAATATTGATATAAAACACATATATAAAAAACATACTTCAAATATATATGTCGTTATGACAGATTTTTTTAAGTTAAGGGGAAGACACATCACCCCTAGTGTACTTTATCTAAAGAAAGCTGCATTGTTATCTGATTGTTTCTAAGTTAGATCTTTTTATTTGTTGGTCATTTCTAGGACTCGAAATAGATCTCTCTTCGTGAGGGAGTCTCTACCTCATTAAATCAAGAACCTAATCGTTCTAAAGTTTGAATTTTAACACTGCATTTATTGCCCTTTTACTATTTATGGATGTACTTTATAATGTAATTTTACACCCCAATAATTAAAGTTTACAAAAAAAGAACAAAATGATTGTTGAAAGATTTTTGATATTTTAACTGAACTCTAACGCATAATCGTAAACTAGTTATGATATAGCATTTTCATTTTAAAACATGAGAAAATATGTGATCTTTTTACGAAAACTTTGCTTAGGAAATTTTTAGAATTCTGTTATATGCATGAAAACAAAAAAAAAATTGTTTTTTTAAATGCAATTTTTTATATTTTATTTTTAATAAAAAAATTCAGACTGGACCGGGCCCGAAGAAATGGGCTAGCCCAGCCATGGTGGGCCATTTTGGCCCATCAACTTTCTCGGATTGGACTGGACACAAAGTCCAACCCTTCTCCCTTCCTATTGTCACATGGTGAACCGTAGGATGTGAATTAAATCACGTTCTATTGTTCACTTGCACAGGAAACAGTAACTGATAGAGGAGGAGGAGGAGGAGGAGGTTACTTGTCGCTGCCACTGTGTAGAGGAGGTCAACCCGGTGTTGGTGGTGGTAGTGGCGACGAGAATGGTGAACAATGTCACTTGATAGAGGGAGGTGAAGCTTGATGCAATGGAGATAACAATGGAAATTGTTGTTGTTGTATGAGCTGTCACAGCTGGTGCTAGAGAGAGGAAGCTACTACTGTTGTGGCCACAGGAGAAAAGGAGGAGGAGTTGCCAAAGAAGAAGAAGAAGAAGAACTGTCGTTGTTGGGGAAGAAGAAGGATGTGTAGGAAGAGGAACTATTGTAAGTGTTGTCGATGATGGGGGAGAAAAGGAACTGAACCTGTTTTGCCTTCGTTCTCCCTCGTTTGTTCTGTGTTTTTGTCCTTTTTTCTCTACCTGTTATGTTTGTGTGTGTTTTTTATATGTTCCCTTCCTCCCTTTTTCGTTGTTAATTGATCACAACTATATATAGAATTGGAAACGGCTATTCACTTTCTCGTTGATCATGCTACCTCTGCCTCTTCTGCGATCATGAAGACGATGGCGTGCATTGTTACAGTGCACATAACACTATAGTGGTAGTCTGCAAATTCTACATGATGACACAAGTACAATTTGGTCTCTTGATTTATAATTATTTTAATTTTGTTCTTAATTGGTTTTAAACTTTCAATATTATGCAATTCTATCCCCGCCTAAATGTTAATAGAATCCTTAAATTTAAACAACTTTTTTACTTCGGTCCTTGGTCTTGGATTTATGCAATTTGACACTCTATTGACCATTAAACTTTTAATTTTCTTCAATTTCACCCATAATTTCATCCAATTGACTTGGTAAAATGAATTTTGATCTCCTAAAAATCCAATCTTCTCAATTAAACCTAAATTAGGCTTCCAAATTTGAATTTTCATCAATTAAGCCCTCAATAAATTAATTTGACCAATTTAAAGTATAATTAAGTCTTTGTACTTAATTAAATCCTTCAATTGGGCCCTAAATTAGTTTCTAAACACAATTAAAATCCAATTTGGCCCATGATTAAATCAAATTGACCTATTAAAATGTAATTATGCTTTTCAACTTAATGTTTATGCAGATTTAACTGATAATCATTTATTTTAACCTTGAATTTGTATTTTTCTTCATCTTTGGACACGATAGAAGGTACGACCAGACTCTCGAACCCATCAAAAATTTCCCACATGATTTTTCTACCAACGTTATCCCCCTTTTATTTTATTTTTGTTATTTTTATTTTATTTCGAGTAGAGTTTGAGGAATAACCTAGAAATGGTATTGAGTTGACAAAGCTTGTGGAAATTAAATTAAAAAAAAATAAAAGTTTCAAGAGAAAAATATATGGATGCCTTAATTACATGTTAGCACTGCATTTTGAAAGCATTTTTGAAAAAAAAATGAATTTTATTTTTTATTTTAAATTAGATTTTTTAGTGTTTTTAAATCATTTTTATATGGTGATATCAAAAATGAATTTTTTAAAAACAAACATCATCTTGATGAGTTTTTTATAAATAAAAAAAAAATTAAAAAATAACCTCAACAACACACTCATATGATAAACATATAGCAAAATTCGACACCATAGGTTACAATCCAAAAACTATTGACGAAGATATCCAACGAGCGTGTGACGTTTCATAAGCTAGTATTCATCAACCAGTTCTTATAGAATCATCTCACCTAAAAGCTTAAGATGTTATGTGAGATCCGAGAATATGATTTATATTATTCTCTCACACAGCCTCAAGTGAAAGCTTTTTGGATTTGAAACTTGCACACAGACCCACACTACCTTGTGCTTGATTTTTATCAAATAGAATGAGAGTGATGAGATTTGAACTTGTGATTGCTAGCTCAACAAGACTCTAATACCATGTTAAGAAATCATCTCACCTAAAAGCTTAAGTTTTTAGGTGTGGCCCCAGAATATAATTTATATCATTCTCTTACACCAATTGCTAGACTTCCTATATTAAAAGACATGTGTGAGTGTAAATTGTAAATGATTTTTTAAGCAATAAACACCAAGATTTTAAAAGCAAAATAAGAAACGAGAAACAAAGATGGGATTTTGAGTAAATGGAATTGAAACAGGATCTGTGAACCCGATTCGTAGTCAGTGAAAACGACGATCGTTGCATGCTGTAGAAGGTGAGTTTAACCATGGTCAAACTGACCAGCATTCGCATTGAAAAACAAATACCAGCATCAATTTCTAAACAATTGCAATAGATTCAAATAGTTTATCCTCTTATTCTGATTCCAATATTTTAATATGGATAACATCAGCACGGAAAAAATGCAAAACAACCATGGAGTTGGAAATACTCATGTATCATGGTGCTATACAAGGACAAGGATTAAGACGTCAGAATACAAGCAGAGCAGAAGTAGCAATCACAAATCAGTAGCATCAATATGGCGGAGGTGATTTTGAATATCGTCGTGGTGGAGGAGGAGGCGGTGCCTGTGGTGGAGGCGGGCTGAAATGAAGAGGAGGATTGACCCTAGGAGATGGTGGCAATGGTATTCGCCTTCTCAATACCCCCAACTTGTAGCTAGCAAAATCATTTAAAGAAATTGCATCAGAAGAAGATCTGGACGGAGCTTCCCATTCAAAAGCCTTGCAGATGCAGATACTGTGAGATGATAATAGTAGAACATGGATAAAAAGGAAACGAAGTAAAGATGAAATGGAACTCATCGTTGGCTGTTGTCGGAACACTAGTGAGATGCATGTGCCAATTTATATTAGTGGCCGGTTTATTAAGACTTTCCGTAAGGAATACAAAGTCAACTTTTCCGGAATAATTTGTTTGGTTTTATTAGAAAATTCTACGTCCATGCAACTTGATGGAGTTTGGTCTAGCATTTTCTGGCCCTTTTTTTATTTCAATAAAACGCGTTTGATGCCCTTCCACTATAATATAATATGATATTTGGAGCCTATTCTAAAAAAAAATTCAAAATTACTTTGGAAATGTAAAAGCAAACTAGCTCTACATAGAGGAATTTTGTTATTTATTATTAATTTTTTCCTTATGCTTCGATTTAAGGAGTTAGGTAAAGATTTGCTATTGACTTGTGGTCTGTGGAATTTATGATATTCCTCACGCCACCAACTCTTTCTTCTTTGTACTCACCCCCACTTTTATTTATTTTTTATTTTTTTATTAATATAGGTTAATTTACTTACATTTTAATTGATTTTATAATATTTAAAATTAAAATTAATAATCATTTAAGTTTTCAATGACAATAATGTTAAGTGAACCCAAGGTTGTTAAAATTGCAATTTTGACATGACACAAAATTAGTTTTTGAACTCGGATCGTAAAATCACACGTAAAATATTTTTGTATAAAAATTATAAAATAGCAGAAAAATCATAAAATCATGCCTCATTACCTTCATTTAAAAAAAAATACAATACAAAACAATTATGTCCATAGAATTTCACTAGTTAAAAATTAACAAATTTAAAAATACTCTGTTGGCGTGCTATGTAAACTAAAATCAGCCTCATTATCTTTATTTTCCTCGTTATTTCTAAAACATTCATCAAAAGTATTATCATCGAAATGATTACTACTAGTAGTAGTATGATTCATAATGTTTCGTTTCTACCCTTAATTCTAAAATTCTCAATATCATTTGTGTAGTTATATAATTATTTTCTGGAGATAGTGGAAGAGTCTATTGATGGATATCAACTCAACTTGACTTGAATGGACATGATTTTTTTAGACTCAATTGATAATATATAAAGTATGAATAAGGTCAAACTTAACCAAAAATCATATGATCCTAACCTGAAATATATATTTATATTATATAAGTATTTTTATAGATTATTTAATTTTTTCAATACAATTTGATTTATAAATATCTTAAAATCGATTTAAAACACACACACACACACACACACACACACACACACACACACATATATATATATATATATATATATATATATATATATATATATATATATATATATATAATACTTATTATTTTATCATTTAATAGCATATACATGCATCAAATACACACACGCATATATATATATATACTAGACAATGCCCCCGCGCTTCGCCGCGGGCGGCACAATATTTTTTTCAATGTAAAAAATATTAATTGTGTGTATTTTTTATTATAATATAAATTTAGCGAAAATAATAAATCTGTACAGAATTCATGTCAAGTGCAAGTCTTTTATAAAATATATGAATTTAAAATCGATATAAATTTATCTGTTTAGTAGTTTGAAACGAAATAACCAGCATAAATTTATCATCATCATTAAAAAAGCAAGAAAACTCGAATATCTGAATTATTAAGTTCATTGTATTAAGATTAGTTCATTTTATAATTCAATTTAAATCAAACAAAAATAAAATATAAATTGTGAAAATACCGACAATAATCAAATAAAAAAATAAGTTGTTAATTTTCTATCAACAAAAAGATGAAAACATAGATTGAAAATTCATCTTACGTTATTGTCATTATCATTGCTATTAAAGCTAAAATTATTGCTAAGATTACTTTCAAAACAATTAAAATAATTAAATTTCCAAGGAAAAAAAAAAAGGCAAAGATTTTTTTATAAAAAAACAATAACTAAAAGTATCATTATTATTGCATAAATAATAAAATCATATAATCTAAAGAGCAAATAAAGAAACAAAAAACAAAAAAAAATGAATAAAGGGAAAAATAGAGTAATATTACTTTTAAAATGATCACCGATATAAATTAAAATTTCAGAAAAATCTTTAAAAAAATCAAAAGATTTTTATAAAAAAATATTCACTAAAATTATCATTATTATTGGTTCAGAGATTAGTTAACAAAAAAATGTATAAGGAAAAAAATTTAAAAATAATAATAAATTTGTTTGGAGATTAGTCATGGTGTGTCCACGCTGGCCTGGACACCCCGATTATCAAAAAACAGATTTGGTCCAAGGAGTAGTGGTGGTGCACTTGAGCTGGCCCGGAGATCGTGGTTATAAAAAAAATATATAAGTTAAAAAATATATATAAATGAAAAAAAGAGCTTAAGTTGGCTGAGAGACCATGGTTACAAAAAAAATGTATAAGCGAAAGAAAACGAAAAAAAAGTATAAACATGAAAGCATTGTAGCCAAGAATTAATCGTGATGTGCCTAAGCTGGTCGGAGATCCCGATTATAAAAAAAATGTATAAGTGAATAAAAAAATTATAAAAAAAAAAGTACCAGCAGGAAAGCATTTTAGAAAAAAAAATGTGGGTCCGGGGATTGTCGTGGTATGCATAACTTGGCCTGGACACCCTGGTTATCAAAAAAAATTAGATATGGAGATTAATCGTGGTGCATTTAATCGAGCTCAGACACCCCGATTATTAAAAAACAAAAAACCAAAAAGTATATAAGTAGAAAATATATATATATATAATAAGAAAAAATGAAAAAAAATAATAAGTAAAAAATACAAAAAAAAGCCAAAAAAAAAGTAAAAAAAGCAAAAAAAAAAAAAATACTGTTGAGGTAGCTATATTGTCGGCGCGTTGCCGCGAGCATTCTTGTGTATATAATTTAATATTGAACCATTAAAATCTTAATAGTATTTGGCAATATAGCAAAAAATATAATTCTTGATAAACTTTTTGATCTGAAAACATTTTAATTATATACACAAAAATTATTTGAACCATTAAGATCTCAGATAACATTTTATATTGAGATCTCTATAATTCTTCAAAAAGAAGAAAAAGAATAATTAGGAAAAAAAAAAGCAAAAAAACAAAAAAGAAGAAACGAAAAAAAAGAGGTGTAATCATAAAATAAAAACCAAAAAAAAAAAAACAAAAAAACAAAACGGAAGCAGGCAAAAAAAAAAAAAAAAAAAAACTACTGTTGCAAGAACAGTGCACTTGAAGCTGTGTGCACAGTGCGTGGATGTACAGTGAAACACCCACGTGATTTAGATATATAGTAATAATATGTACACACACATTCTAGCATCAACTCAATTAAACACATTAAAAACTTTATAATAACAAAAAAGAAGCAATCACATCATGTTGAAAATTTTAAAGCCCATCAGTGATGAGTCATCACAGCAGCTGAAAAGGTAGGCGGAAAGAGCAGGCCAGCAGGGGAAAGATAAAAGTATGTTGAAACACGGGATGTAAAATCAGATTGATTTTGTCTGATTTAATGATTTAATTTTATTTTATTGATTTTTGATTAATTTTAGTAAATTTTGAATGTTTTTTAATCTGATTTTATCAGATTTATGTATTTAACTCGTAAAATTATATATATGATTTTACGAGTTAAATTGTAATTTTAACAACCTTTACCGAACCCCACTCATCCCCACTTATCTTGCCACTTGGGCGCTGCTCTCTTGCACAAGCCCCCAAACTCTTGTTTTTATCTTCTCTCCTGCATCCCAAAAAATTTTCTTCGACTACCTTTCATTTTGGATAAGTATGGACTGATTGTTTTAATTGGTTAGAGATAGTTGATATTTTTATGGAAGATTTAGGAATTCGAAAGATGATGAAATTTGGATTGATAATGACAATTTAATTCACACTCCATGATGCTTACTTAACCCGATCTAATAAAAATTAATGTTTAAATTTGTTAAATAAAGAAAATGTTATGTAATATTATTAAATATATTATATAAATATTTAGAATTTTAATATTATCTGATAAATTTAATTTGGATTGAAATTTACTTGAATTTAACATTATATAAATATATATAGAATATTTAGAATATAAAAGTTTTTTGAACTTAAAACTTGTCCAAATTCACACTACCTTGTGTTTAATTTTTATCAAATAAATTAAGATGGTGAGATTCGAACTCATGATTGCCCAAATTCACACTACCTTGTGTTTAATTTTTATCAAATAAATTAAGATGGTGAGATTCGAACTCATGATTAATAATTAAATAAGATTCTATCATCATATCAAAAAATTATCTCATCAAAATAATTTAAATAAAAAAACAAGATATAATTTATATTATTATTTAAGAGATACACCACGATGCAGTAAGGAAATTCATTTGACGAAATCACATGAGGGAGCGACCAAGACGTACGGACCTTCCCGGGCAGAGGCCCGTCAGCGTCACTAACAACTAATTTTGAGTAAATGTAATTGAAACAGGATCTGTGCCACCCGATTCGTAGTCGGTGAAAAAGACGATCGTTGCATGCTGTAGAAGGTGAGTTTAACCATGATCAAACTGACCAGCATCAAATTCTAAACAATTGCAATAGATTCGAATAGTTTATCTTCTTATTCTGATTCCAATATTTTAATATGGATAACATCAGCACCGAAAAAAAGCAAACCAACCACGGAGTTGGAAATACTTCTGCATCATGGTGCTATACAAGCAGAGCAGAAGTAGAAATCACAAATCAGTAGCATCGCTATGGCGGAGGTGATTTTGAACATCGTCGTGGTGGAGGAGGCGGCAGTGCTCGTGGTGGTGGAGGAGGCGACGGTGGAGGAGGGCTGTGACGAGGAGGAGGATTGGCCCTAGGAGATGGTGGCAATGGTATTCGCCTTCTCAATACCCCCAACTTGTAGCTAGGAAAATCATTTAAAGAGATTGCATCAGAAGAAGATCTGGATGGAGCTTCCCATTCAAAAGCCTTGCAGATGCAGCTACTGTGAGATGATAATAGTAGAACATGGATAAAAAGGAAACGAAGTAAAGATGAAATGGCACTCATCGTTGCTTGTTGTCGGAACACTAGTTATGTTATTCAAGCAAATCAAACCTAACACTTCTGTTATCTCATCTCTTTATATAATTATGATTATAGATGAAAAAACAAAGGCCAAGGAAAACATGAACAAGAATCATGCGTCACTGGCATACAATGGTGACGGTGATGGTATGGCTGCCATGCCATAGAAAACATGAATGGATCACATGGATTTAGGGGCCACTGAAAGAAAATCTTAAAGGGATGGTTTATGTAAATGGATATGGAAATGGTAAGCTAGCGTTCTATTATTCGAGCCGATTCCTAAGACAGCTAATCTCAAACCTTTGGTGTTGTAAAAGTTATTTCAATTTTTTTTATTGCATATTAGAAAATAAAATTAAATTTTGTTAGCACAAAGAGTTTATTTACATTTAATCGGCAAAGCCAAATCATTGCAATATAAGTGATCCTCCACCATTGTTTTCCATAAAAAATAATTTGAGGAGGTGAGCTTTATCGTGCCCGAATCTTCCTTTTCCATTTTAATTGCACAAGAAAATCAATCTACACAACCAGTGCTCTGATACCACTTGTTGGGAAAAGAACTCAATAATAGGGCACCAATTTAGCGGATTATCAATCAAGTCCCAAACCTTTTTCCCTCTTTGGCAATCAAATTATGGGATCAAACAATCAACAATATAAT
This sequence comes from Salix koriyanagi, assembly GCA_029228605.1. Taxonomy (NCBI): domain Eukaryota; kingdom Viridiplantae; phylum Streptophyta; class Magnoliopsida; order Malpighiales; family Salicaceae; genus Salix; species Salix koriyanagi. The sequence continues at coordinate 2,714,240 of CM055345.1, forward strand.
ACAAATAATCAAACACATCAATACCAAGATTTTTACGTGGAAAACCCAATGCGGGAAAAAACCACGGGATCATAGTCCACTTAAAACTTCCACTATCACAAATAATGGGTTCACAATATTCTTCCTCAGATTCAACTAAGGGCTACAACATATATCATCAAGAACAACTTATTCTTGGAATACAACAAGATTAAAGAGAACAAAGTTTGAGAAAAGACTCACAATACTGACAGCCCCGTTTTCTGTCAAAACGGCTAACTTCCACAACTCTAATCTTCAATCCAACCGTTCAGAATGAAGATTAATGTGTCTAGAAGCCTCTGTCCAAATCTCAGCTTGATCCAACGGTTAACGAGCTGTAAATCAAAGAAATAAGATAAATTGTTCAGCAGCCACCACCTTTTTCTTTCTCCTTCACTTTTCTCTTTTTGTTTCTTGTTAAGTATAAAACCTTAATACCACTTTTTTAAGTGATGTGCCAGCCCCCCTTTTAATTTAAATGGTGCGGGACCACACAACAGATAATTACTAGCAATATTAACTGGTTTTGTAAGAGATTGTAGGCAATATAGAAAATGTATTAGCATTTTTAGGCTAATACATTTAAGGCTGCATCCCTAAAATAAAAGTAACCACAGAAATCATCTAAGAATTTTATGGTCAAATCCCATAACTTTCGCTCATCACTTTGTAAGAAATATTTACTACATATTTTGCCACTATTTTATATACATGAACTACATGGAATTGATTCAGAGTTTATAGTCTATACTATATAGTTAATGCGAAGGAATTATATTCAATAATTTAATGTGTTGAAATTATAATTACAATAGAAGGGGGGGTATGTCCGTAAAATTTCTTAAATTATAGACATTAAGGAAAAGTTTCATCAACTTACATGGAATTTATAATTAATGAACCTGTAAATTTTCAGTGGCTTTAAACCCTAAGTCTTTATGGATAGCTTTTCCACCCACCCTCACATATCTTGCCACTTGGCGCTGCTCTCTTGGACAAGCCCCCAAACGTTACGTTCCACCACATATCTTCTCATAGTAGCTGTCCTGCATCCCAAAAAATGCCAGTGGAAGGAGCCTTCCTGGATTTTTCTTCGACGACCTTTCATTTTGGATAAGTATGGGCTGATTTTTTTAATTCTGGTAAAAATGAATGTCTAAATCTGATAAATAATGAAAATGTAATGTAATATTATTAAATATATTATATAAATATTTAGATTTTTAATATTATCTGATAAATTTAATTTGGATTGAAATCCACTTGAATTTAACATTATATAAATATTTATAGAATATTTAGATTTTTTTAATATAATATGATATATATATATATATATATATATACATATCTTAATATTAATTTAAAACTCATTATTTATAATATTGATATAAGACACATATATAAATAATATTTTTCATTTTATCATTTAATATATGTATTATTATTTTATTTTTTTATTAATTAATAAATAATAGATATTCGTTATATACCCGAAATCCGTTTATAAATATATAATTTTTTATTTAATAAAAATAAATATAAAAAAAGAACTCAACTCATGCTACTCAATACCATCTCTGGACACACTAGCTTTGATGCCTATATGCGTTTGATTTGGAAATTATCCATGATTAAAACAAATGGGCTAACAAAAAATATAATTATTATTTTTATGCAAATTTTTATATAAATTTATTCAATAATAAATTATTTTGTCAATCTCTATTTTTATTTTATTTTTGGGCACAATAGAGGTACAATTAAGTTCTCTAATCCATCCAAAATTTCCAAATTTATCTTTCTATCAACGCCGATCTTTTTTTATTTTATTTTTATTATTTTTATTTTATTTTGGGTTGATTTTAGAGAATAACCTAGAAATGAGTTATGACATTCCTCATGGATATTTAGCATTTTTTTTAATGAGTAAACTAATTTTAAGGTGGTGTTTGATATTGAGATTCAACTATATTTTTATTTTCTTAAAATAGATTAATGTTTTTTGGTTTTTTTATTGTTTTGATGTTAAACTAAAAAAAATATTTTAATATATTTATAAGTAAAAAAACACTATTATTTATTATAAATGCAATAATTAGTCTTGTGTCCAGGAGTTGGGGTACATCACAACCTTATTAGTTGACTTCTTAGAATGGGAATTAAATTAATGGGATGGGACGTGGAAATGGAAATGGTAAGCTAGCGTTCTCGGCAGCCTAATTTGATTTTTTGCTAGTCTATATATTTGAAATCTCACTACATAGACTATCATTTCCAAGTCAATGTATTATTCAAGCCGATTGGTGGGACAGGAAATCTCAAACCATTGGTGTTGTAAGAGTTATTTCAAAAGTTTTTATTGCATATTAGATAATAAGGAGTTTTATATATAACTTGTTATTCCATATTAAAAAAAATAAGATTTTCATCAAGTGTTTTTATAATAAATTTTGATATAGAATGATAACCAATAAAAAAAAATAGTGGTCTCACACGCATAAAGTTGAGTAGAGCAAGAGAAAAATAAGAAACATGAGGTGGTTAGATGCGTGGGATAAAGAGCTTATAGTACCTGCTAGCGCGACTATGCAATAAAATTGGTGGAATATAATGATTAACCAAGCGGCAAAAAGCAAAATTAGCAACGAATTTTCTATTTCTCATTTAAATCAGCAACAAAATTTAGTAATTGATTTTTCATTGTTAATTTATCTGCAGCGGATAATATATTTCAAATATACTTAGCAACAACACATTTTCATCGGATAGTGTCGAATGCAAATTCCGTTGCTAATATTTTTTAGCAATGGATCCCTTTATTATTTGCAATGGATCATTCCATTGCATTAGTTTAGGGGCCACTGAAAGAAAATGTTAAAAGGGATGGTTTATGGAAATGGAAATGGATTTTTTTTTGATTAATATGGGTGTTCGGTCTGTTACACACACCTCAACTAATTCCACGAATTCTAAAGTTAATAACTATATAAATCAGTTATCATATTAATAACCATAAGGTTCAAATTTAAGATCACGGGGAAGCAAACCCCTGAATCTCAAACTTGTGTTGTTGGGTCACCTAAACGGTTAATGGATATGGATTTGGAGCTTGACAAGTGGTGGTTGAAAAATATCTAGGAGAAAAATATAAGGAAATTGAAACTGTTCTACCTGTTAGAGTATGTCAGTGGGTAATACTGAGTATGTATAAATAGTAGGTATTTAAAAACATACGGTATTAAATAAAATCAGTTGAGAACAGTACAATATTTTTCACTTTACTCTCTCTCTCAAATCCCTAAACATCAGATTCTTGATCTTCATCTCTTCATTCATCTACTGATCTACATAGATTCTCACACTAGCGATCGTCGCACGTTCAGCTCATCTGTATTCTTATTAGATGGAGATGCATCAATCACCAGCCCAGAAACATGTAAGTGCTGGTGAGGAGTGACAAAATCAGACCATGAATCTGAACAGGTATGGAATTTCGTCCATTGCCATTAATACAAAATAAAAAGCTATTTTTTCTCTAAATCCAATTCATGTAAGCTTTCGTACAAGCAAAGGATCCAATTTATAGCCACTTCATTTTTGTATCGTTTTGTTTACAGGGTTTCAGGTCAATGAAAGAAAGTTCTTCTATGGAAAAATTAGCACAGCCACCTCCATGCTTCCATATGGTGATTCAGTGATATTTCTCCACCCATTTAGGAAAACCTAGTCAACCAAAAAAAAAATAAAACTGTTCTGATAAAAAAAACTGCTTAAATCTAATAAGAAAAACTGATCCGGACACTTTAGACTATCAAGAAATGCTATAGTGCTATTTATGGTGCGAAAGGATGATTACAACGGAAGAGTGCGAGAGAGATGGAGAGAATACTCGTTAACAATCTCACAGAAATTATTCCTTAGAATCATATATAAAATCTCTTACAATAACATATTTATTAAAACATGTTCAATGGAAGAGTTCTTTTTGAGGAAGGAGAGCCAAGTATACTGCGATGAAGGTGGAGGCAACTTTTATGTTAGTAATTACGTTGTGGTGGTGGAGGGTAACGAGGGCTACCATAGGTATGTGGTGGTGGTAATGTTTTTGGTGGTGGAGGAAGACTAGGATGATGGCCATCATTGACTTTTGATGGTAGTGGTTGTCGCGGAGGAGGAGGAGTAGGCAGTGGGCGAGGAGTAGGCCGTGGATGAGGAGGTAAAACTGGTGGGTTTGGAAATGGATGGGCAATACCATTGGTTTTGGGATGTGGTGGTGGTGGTTTTGGAAATGGATGGGCAATACCATTGGTTTTGGGATGTGGTGGTGGTGGTTGTGGTCCTGGTCGTGGTCGACGTAATGCAACATTAACCGTGCAACTGGTTTGTGATAGTACCATCAGATGAAAAAGGATGAACGCCAACAAGTAGGAATTGATTTCCATTTCTATTGTGCGGGCTGCCTGCCTATGTCGAAACTTACGATGATTGTTCTTTTTATAGGAAGGTGATCAGAGAGCGTGTGAATGATGTGTCAAATAAAATGGGAACTTACAGTCTTTGATTAGTTAGCTGTAACCCATTAAACAAGCATGCAGTTGGTCCCATGAGGTATGACATGATTGTCAGAAAATAATATAAATTATATTTTAGAACCTCTTCTAATAATTGAAGTTTTTAGGTGAGATGATTATTTGATATGGTATTAGAGTTTTTTTTATTTAATGGTCACGAGTTTGAATCTCATCACCCACATTTTTTTTTATAAATCAAGCACAAGATAATGTAGATCTGTACAAGTTTCAAGCTCAAAAAACTTTCACTTAAGGAGTGTGTTAGAGAATAATATAAATCATATTCTATGGCCTCACCTAACAGCTTAAGCTCTTAGGTGAGATGGTTCCTTAACAATGATGACAAAGGGCTTGTGATCTGTAGAGCAGGTCTCGGTATGAATTAAGACATGTATTCTTTATAAACACCTAAAATAACCAAAATTTTACTTGTTCACCTAACTTACAAAACATATTTTCTAAAAAGTAGAGTTTACTCGAATAAAAAAAAAAAGCACGGTGGTGGTGTTAGTGATTAATATGGACCAAGCTCAAGTCAAGTCTTGATGTTCTCAATGGAGATTCACTGAACCTGGTTGGTAGTTAATAAGGGATTGACAAGGAATAGAGAACACATACACCTGGTTGAATCTCTCCTACTGTAACAGTGAAAGTAGAAAATTTCAATGTTCATATTATTCAATAGAGCAAGAACACATACATTTCGCTATCCGATGACAAACTTGGCATCTGAACTTCAATGTTCCCTGGAACAAAATGCTTAGATATTATGTAATTGGTATATCCAAATCCTTCTTTCTTTTTTTTAATGTATATTTTACTAATATCTTAGGGAACTGATGATCAAGAACTTCGGTTCACCCACACAGGGTGTATCCAAACTTGTTTTCTTTTCTGCATCCATTGAAAGTTTTTATTTTCAAAATTACTTTGGAAATGTAAAAGTAAACTACCTCTACATAGAGGAATTTTTATATTTATTATTAATTATTCTCTATTTTGTTATTGACTTGTGGTCTGTGAAATGGATGATATTCCTCACGCGACCCAACTCTTTCTTCTTACGTGCTCACCAAAAAAGTGACTTGTGGTCTGTGAAATGGATGATCAAGAACTTCCATTTCTTTTTTTCTTTTTTTTATTAGCGTGGATGTTCAGTTAAACTTGCGTGTGTATTCCGATGAATTCTATGAAATTTATAGTTAATAACTTGCAATTAAATGTAAATTTTGGCATATGGTTTTAATCTAAGAATATATGCTGCTTGGGCAATTTCACCCAACGCCACTTATCTTGCCACTTGGGCGCTGCTCTCTTGCACAAGCCCTGATGCATATTAGGGAAAGGACTTCCCATAGTTTCGTGATCAAAGCTGAAACTGCTGCAATTAATTTTTTTTCTAGTTTATTACTTTCCTAGTTGGAGTTGGAAATCTATTCTGTTACTGTTTTTTAGTTTATTATTTTCCTAGTTGGAACTGGAGACTGTATTAGTGTTTAAGGGTGGATGAAAATAACATGAAGGGAATTATTTTGGCCATTCTACGATTCTGAGTTGAATTTTCCTTGGAGTGATACCAATACATAGAGAGATTCTGTGCCAGTCCCTGTTCTTGGTATTCAGCGTGAGGCTGCTCCAAGAAACGTTGACACCAAGCCCCCAAACTTTCCGTTCCACCACTGTTTTTATCTTCTCATAGTAGCTGTCTTCTTCATCCCAAAAAATGCCAGTGGAAGGAGCCTGGAATTTTCTTCGACGACCTTTCATTTTGGATAGGTATCGACTGATTTTTTTAATTGGTTAGACATAGTTGATATTTTTATGGAAGATTTAGGAATTCGAAAGATGATTGAAATTTGGTTTGATAATGACAATTTAATTCACACTCCATGATGCTTACTTAACCCGATCTAATAAAAATGAATGTTTAAATCTGGTAAATAAAGAAAAAGTTATGTAATATTATTAAATATATTATATAAATATTTAGAATTTTAATATTATCTGATAAATTTAATTTGGATTGAAATATACTTGAATTTAACATTATATAAATATATTTATAGAATATTTAGAATATAAAAGCTTTTTGAGCTTAAAACTTGCCCAAATTCACACTATCTTGTGTTTAACTTTTATCAAATAAATTAAGATGGTGAGATTGGAACTCATGATTAATAATTAAATAAGATTCTAACATCATATCAAGAAATTATCTAATCAAAATAATTTAAATAAAAAAACAAGATATAATTTATATTATTATTATTTAAGAGAGATACACCACGATGCAGTAAGGAAATTCATTTGATGAAATCACATCAGGGAGCGACCAAGATGGACCTTCCCGGGCAGAGGCCCGTCAGCGTCACTAACAACTAATTTTGAGTAAATGTAATTGAAACAGGATCTGTGCACCCGATTCGTAGTCGGTGAAAAAGACGATCGTTGCATGCTGTAGAAGGTGAGTTTAACCATGATGAAACTGACCAGCATCAAATTCTAAACAATTGCAATAGATTCGAATAGTTTAATATGGATAACATCAGCACGAAAAAAAAAGCAAAACAACCACGGAGTTGGAAATACTTCTGCATCATGGTGACAAGCAGAGCAGAAGTAGAAATCACAAATCAGTAGCATCGCTATGGCGGAGGTGATTTTGAACATAGTCGTGGTGGAGGAGGCGGCGGTGCTCGTGGTGGAGGAGGAGGCGACGGTGGAGGAGGGCTGTGACGAGGAGGAGGATTGGCGCTAGGAGATGGTGGCAATGGTATTCGCCTTCTCAATATCCCCAACTTGTAGCTAGGAAAATCATTTAAAGAAATTGCATCAGAAGAAGATCTGGATGGAGCTTCCCATTCAAAAGCCTTGCAGATGCAGCTACTGTGAGATGATAATAGTAGAACATGGATAAAAAGGAAACGAAGTAAAGATGAAATGGCACTCATCGTTGCTTGTTGTCGGAACATTAGTTATGTTATTCAAGCAAATCAAACCTAACACTTCTTTTATCTCATCTCTTTATATAATTGTGATTATAGATGAAAAAACAAAGGCCAAGGAAAACTTGAACAAAAATCATGCGTCACTGGCATACAATGGTGACGGTGATGGTATGGCTGCCATGCCATAAAAAACATGAATGGATCACATGGATTTAGGGGCCACTGAAAGAAAATCTTAAAGGGATGGTTTATGTAAATGGAAATGGATTTTATTTTTTTTGTTAATGTGAGTGTTCAACCGGCTTGCTTGCGTATACTTTAATTAATTCTATATATCCTAAAATTAATAATTATATAAATCAATTATTATATTTATAATTATAAAACTCGAACCTGAGATTAGAGGAAAATCAAACTCCTGAATCACAACCTTGTACCACTGAGTGACCTAGATTGTTAATGGAAATGGATTTGGAGCTTGACAAGTGGTGGTGGAAAAATATGTAGGAGAAAATATAAGGAAATTGAAACTGTTCTAGCTGTTAGAGTATGTCAGTGAGTAATATTGAGTGTGTATAAATAGAATCAGTTGAGAACAGTGCAATATTTTTCACTTTACTCTCTCTCTCACACAAATCCCTAAACATCAGATTCTTGATCTTCATCACCTTATACATCTACTGATCTACATAGATTCTCACACTAGCGATCGTCGCACGTTCAGCTCATCTGTATTCTTATTAGATGGAGATGCATCAAACACCAGCCCAGAAACATGTAAGTGCGGGTGAGGAGTGACAGAATCAGACCATGAATCTGAACAGGTATGGAATTTCGTCCATTGCCATTAATACAAAATAAAAGCTATTTTTTCTCTAAATCCAATTCATGTAAGCTTTCGTACAAGCAAAGGATCCATTTTATAGCCACTTGATTTTTGTGTCGATCGTTTTGTTTATAGGCCTTCAAGTCAATGAAAGAAAGTTCTTCTATGGAAAAATTAGCACAGCCACATCTATGCTTCCATATGGTGATTCAGTGATATTTCTCCACCCATTTAGTAACACTTATTCAACCAAAAAAAAAAAAAAACTGTTCTTGTAAAAAAAAAAAAAAAACTGCTTAAATCTAATAAGAAAAACTGAGCCGGACACTTTAGGCTATCAAGAAATGCTTAGTGCTATTTATGGTGCTAAAGGAAGATTACGACGGAAGAGTGCGAGACAGATCGAGTGAATACTCGTTAACAATCTCACAGAAATTATTCCTTACAATCATAAAATCTCTTACAATAACATATTTATTAAAACATGTTCAATGGAAGAGTTCTTTTTCAGGAAGGAGAGCCAAGTATACAGCGATGAAGTTGGAGGCAACTTTGATGTTAGTAATTACGTTGTGGTGGTGGAGGGTAACGAGGGCTACCATAGGTATGTGGTGGTGGTAATGTTTTTGGTGGTGGAGGAAGACTAGGATGATGGCCATCATTGACTTTTGATGGTTGTGGTTGTCGCGGAGGAGGAGGAGTAGCCAGTAGGCGAGGAGTAGGCCGTGGATGAGGAGATAAAACTGGTGGGTTTGGAAATGGATGTGGTGGTGGTGGTTGTGGTCCTGGTCGTGGTCGATGTAATGCAACACTAACCGTGCAACTGGTTTGTGACAGTACCATCAGATGAAAAAGGATGCACGCCAACAAGTAGGAATTGATTTCCATTTCTATTGTGCGGGCTGCCTGCCTATGTCGAAACTTACGATGATTGTGCTTTTTATAGGAAGGTGATCGGAGAGCGTGTGAATGGTGTCAAATAAAATGGGAACTTACAGTCTTTGATTAGTTAGCTGTAACCCATTAAACAAGCATGCAGTGGTCCCCATGAGGTATTACAAGATTGTCAGATAATAATATTATTGGAAGCTAAATATTAGCCGATATTTTAGCAACAGGGAACGGTTGTTTGACTTGTAAAGGATTAATTATACTAATGCTTTGCATTATCTGTTAGTCATAGAATTTTATTCCACCTCTGCTCACGCCCTTGCTGCGATGTATATATACATAATGCATTACGTAATAAAATCACTACTGCAGTATTCAAGGCAGCAACTTCATACTCTGTTCTCTTTATTTCTTCTCTGGTTTCTTTTTTTCTTCATGGTATCAGAGCAGGTTTCGATTTACCTGCGATTTGCCTAAAAGTTTTCTATGGAAGACTCTTCCAAATATGTTGATGCAGATGACAGCAACACACCTTCTAAACGTGTTGGTGCAGATGACAACAACAGAATTTATAATTCATCAGAGGGAGAACAGAATAACCCAAACCAACGCCTAAGTTCTTTTTTGTTGAATGAACTCAACTATCTTCCTTGGTCAAGAGCTGTGACAATTGCTCTTGGTGGAAGATCCAAACTTGGCTATGTTAATGGCCATATCAAGGCCCCTGATCCTTCTTCTAAGGACTATGAAGCATGGCAATGCAAAGATCAACTTGTCATGTCCTGGTTACTCAATTCCCTGGAAAACAACATTGCTGAAATTTTCAGTTATTCAGAATCTTCAATGGATCTCTGGGAGGCTGTGAAGGAGATGTATGGAAATCAAAATAATGCAGCCCGTGTGTTCCAAATCAAAAGGGATCTTGCTAATCTGCAGCAAGATGGCAAGACTTACGTACAATTGCTTGGAATTTTGAAAGGTATGTGGAGTGAACTTGCATTATATAGACCTCACACTGTTGATATTGCAGTGTTAAAGAAACGAGATGAGGAAGACAAGATATTCCAATTACTATCCAGTCTCGGTCCAGATTATGAAGATCTTCGAAGTCGAGTGTTGATGAACTCTGACCTTCCATCCCTTGCGAGTGTATGTGCGACAATACAACGAGAAGAAGCTCGTAGAAAAGTCATGAACCCGTAACCTGAATTGCCTTACTGAGAAACCCGTGCGTATGCTTTGTTACTGCACAAATGAAAGGTAATAAAGCATACAAGGGAAAACGACCAGATTTGAAGTGTACTCATTGCCATAATCTTGGTCACACAATCGGGCGGTGTTGGATTCTTCATCCGGAGTTAAAACCCAATTTTGAAAAGGAGAGGGGACTTCAAAAAAATCATGGGTATACAGCTCACATTGCTGCTCGCCCTGCTGATAATTATTCTTCAAAAGGTTTTTCTACCAACCCGTCTGCTCTTCTTAATGATTTTGCCAATTACCTTAAAGAAAAAGGTGATGCCAGCTTGACAGCCTCAAGCAACGCTGATTCTACGGCAATTCTGGGTAAGTTTGCTGGTTTCCTAGCAAACTCTGATCATCTATCACAAGAGAATTTAGAAGGTATTTTGACTGCTTTTAAAACTGCTTTAGTTGTTAGTACTGTGCATAATTTTTGGGTCATTGATTCGGGTGCCTCAGATCACACAACAAATAAAATGACTAGCTTACATGATTTTGAAAAAACCACCACCCCGACTCATATTTCTGTTGCAAATGGAAAATATGTCCCCGTCGAAGGTAAAGGGAAAATGAAATTGCTCTCCGAAAATATTGAGTCTTTGGTGTTATATGTTCCATCTTTTCCATTTCAATTACTTTCCATTGGAAAAGTCACCAAAACACTAAATTGTCGTGTTATATTTGACTCTCACCGAGTTTTTTTTCAGGACCGCGCTGTTGCTACCCAATTTTTGACTCTTTATTTTTTTTTATGTTTCGAAAAAAAGTATTTCAAAAATAGATTTTGGGTTCAAGGGAAAATCGAGCAATTTGGAGTTTAATGGCCGATTGAGGGTTAAATCGCAAAAATCAGGAGCCAAGGACCAGATAAGGAGGTCGCGCAAAGCTGAGGTTGAGATTGAATTTTTGATGGGATTTAATTGCATAAAAAGTTTAAATCCATTTGGGAGCATTTTTAGAATTTTTAAAGGACCAAATCATATTTTTACCTTTTTTTGATTTTTTGAAATCTGCATTAAAAATTAGCATCACTGTTCCGGCATGCATTGACGTTGATTTTTCCAAGCGACATAAATGCACGTTGATCACAGCAGGTCAATCGATTTTCCTTCCTTTTTTTCAATATGATTTTCTTCCCAATTCACGGTGATCACAGCAGATCATTCAGAATTTTGCTTCCTTTTTCAAATTGATTTTTTTTCCGTCGCGGCAAGGCAGATCAAATTGGTCCCTAAATCAATCATTGATTTTCTTCCCAAATTATCTCCAGCGTGATCTCTTTCTTGATTACTATCGATGTGCATAGCTGTCCAGACTTACCTTCCTTGCATTCGAGTCTTCATCAACCGTGATTTTCTTCCCAAATTTATCTCCGCGCGATCTCCTGCCTGATTCTCCTCTCTTTCTCCTTAAATCTCCTCTGTTACCTTCCTCAGCGTTGATCTACAAGGCTATAAATAGCAGCGCACACGGTGAAGAAAGGAGGAGGAAAAAAAAAAAAAAAGAGACGGAGAGAAGAGAAGGAAAATTTCACGTGAATTCTTCTCCCTCGCAGCTGATCTCCTTCACTCTCCCTCTCTGCTTTCATTTTCATTTTGCTCTGCTCTCTCTAAAAAGCACAGACCCCTGTTTTCTTTCTCACTCTCGGTCCAACCTTTCGGGCCACCAGCCGCGGCCATCCCTTTCCATAACTTAGCCTCCACCATCTTCCTCTCAACCACCGCGGCCCAGTCATCTTCTCCGTGGAGCAGCAGCAGCTCAGGCGAAGGCGACGAAGAAACGACCCTCGTCGCAGCCCACACGGGACCGTTATCTTCCGACGCCGTTTCCGGCCTCCTCAGGCCACCATTTCCTACACCACCACGACCAGAACAACCACCTCGACGTCCTCTACACAAAGGTATTGTCAGTTGCTCCATTCTTCATACTCGAAAATCTTCCTTTTACTGTTCATCATCACTGCAATTGCATGCGGGGAGTGAATTAATTCACTCCCCCGCATGGGCTTGTCGGGCCGGGCCTGGTGTCCGGCCTGGCCCCTGAAGACGGGCTTCTGGCCCGAGAGCCCAGCCCAGATGGGTGCAGGGCTGCAGACCCTATCTGGGCTAGCGACCCGACTAGAAGCAAGGTAGGGGCGACAGACATGCCCCACCCGAAAAAAGAAGAAGTAAATAAAAAAAAATATAAAAATACAAATTTTTTTAAAAATATTTTTGTTAAAGAAAAATATTTTGTTTTATTGCATACGGCCAATACACTAGCATATTTTAAAAATCGTTCTTTTGTTTCAAAAATATATATTATCTTGGGTTTTTGAAGAAAAATGAGTTTTAGCATGGATTTCACAAAAATCATTTCTTGCATTTTGAGATTTTACAACAAGTTTGTAAAATCCAAAGGGTATTGGCCAATATTCAAAAAAATATTAAAATCTTATTTTTTTTTTGGGGAATTTATTATTTACTGTCGGTATTTGGGTAAATAAATCCTAAGGGGGTTAATATCCAAAATATTCGACGGGAATGATATGCTATTATTCACCTGTTGGTATTTGGGTAAATAAATCCTAAAGGGTTAATATCCAAAATATTCGACGGGGAATGATATGCTATTATTCACTGTTGGTATTTGGGTAAATAAATCCTAAGGGATTAATATCCAAAATATTCGTCGGAATAATACCCCCATTTGCCTTTAATTTTACATATTGTTTTGACAGATCAAATCATAGACAAGCCAAAACGTCAAGCAGCTTACCTTAGGTAGGGCGTACTAGGGGTGCTAAAACCTTCCCTTTACGCAACCAGTCCCTTACCCTAGAATCTCTGAAAGACCAGTTTTAGGTTTCCTAGTAACCATTAATACTAGGTGGCGACTCCCCTTTTTCACGAAATAGAGAAACCCCTCGACATTTAATCCCCCGCTCACGGGGAAGAGTTGCCACGACGCCGCATTACTAAATAAATTTTTTGGGGTGCGACAGAATGGCGACTCCACTGGGGACTTGGACTAGGCTTGATGGTTTTGTTTGTTTATGATATGTATTTGTTAATGGATGATTTATATTTTTTAAGCTTTAGCATGCATCTTTACATCCTGTCATCATAATATGCTTTGTCATGCATCACTTTTATTATTTTGAGAGCACACACTAAACTTTAAGTTAAGTGGGGGGACTAGCAACTTACCTATGACTTGAGTCAAGGTTGAAGTTTGTGTAAACCCCAACTCTTTGCTTGAGTGTTTAGACGGTAGTGATTGGTATACGTGCCATCCCACTATCTCGCTGAACCCCCCATATCACCTTTACGAGGGTGATCACTTTGGGGACAGACAAGAGACCCCTCTTTAGAGACCAAGTAGTAAACTTACCCTATGTCTCACGTAAAGGAACTAGAACCAATCATTAGGGTGTATGCTCTCTCTCATTATCTTTTTGCATTAAAACAAACTCTTCTCGAGGCATTTTGAATTCAAAAATTTTTGGGTGACACAATAGTCATCGCTTAGGAAATTTGCATTGCGGTGTTTAAGCAAATCCAATTTTTTGTTTATCATACAATTGCTACAATCATGTGTCACTTCCTCGAAAGACGAGTCTGTAAAAAAAAAAAAAAAACATGCATATGCATTTCAACATGCATTCCCATAGTTTTGAAATAAGGGTCCCTCAATTTGTCATCCTCCAAAGGGTCAAGAGTCATGGACATTTGACATTGCTGAGAAGAACTGACATCGACAAAGAGCCATCATTCGTGTTTCTTTTGCAACTCAACAACAAAGTTCTCTGCTCTCTAGTGAAATCAAGTGAGACATATGCCCAGATATTATCTGCAAGTTGATAATGCAATCATCAATGGAGATTGTGGAAATTCGGGTTTTCTTTTGAGGGAGTGCGAGTAGTCTATTTTCAGAAAGTAAGCATCAGTCAAAGAAGTCGTCACTCCGTTTAAGCATCAATTGATTTCTCTCCTATTCATGTGAAGTTTTTGCGGCATTGTCAAACAAGGAGTTTTATGTCGCCATGCACATTAGATCATGTTATTTTGCGAGCAAAGATAAAGCATACCAAGTGGGGAAACTTAATATGGGATTGTTGAATCTATTCCGATATCTGAGAGGTCAAAGCATGTGCACTGCAAGATTACATTGCTCGAAGAAGCGAATTTGCCGCAAAGAGAGTCTTTTCGTCGTATGATGAAATTTTTTATGATTTGCGCACTTTGGTGTTTTTGACAAGAGTGCTTTCGAGCTGGATTCACTTTTTATGTCCAATGAGGAGCGCGGTAGAGCAAAAAAAAATGCCTTCTTTTTTGCGACATAATCTAGATGAGAGAGATGAATAGTTGCAAGAATTTCAGTAATCAAGTGTGGAAGTTAATCAACAAAAGGCAAATCAAGTTTTGCGGAGGAGGTTATCGTCAGTAGTGTCAGCAATAAATCATCGCGAGCATAAGCGAGATCAATGAGCAGTGACAATACAGATAAGATTGTTTGGAAACTCTGAGAAAAGTGTCGCATCATCAATAATTTTCTCATGGAATCTCATCGGCTATCACTTTGTTTTGTGGCTAAATCATTAGTTCATTGAAGCATGTGTTTTTCTTGTCTTTTTGTTGTTTTGAAATCAAGAGATGTTTGCATTCTTATTTTGACAAAATATTTTGATCAAACTCCAACATGCAAAATTTAAAGTTTATCATTTTTGAAAATTAAATGTATTTTGATTGCATAATTGACCCAACTTTTGTGAAAAGACATGATGACCAATACCTGGTGACCAAACAATTTTTTGAGCCCATACACCGAGTTTTTGAACCACATCATAGAACTAAGCTTTATTAGTATGCATATTGTCATGTAATGGATTCGGTAGTTATGGACCCGTGAATCATGACTCTTGCACGTCCAAATCATTACATTGGGACGAGGTCAAAATTTATCAGTTAAAACCAACTTTGCTTGAAATGATAAAAGGCCATCTTTGTTGATTTCCTTCACTATTCTTGAAATATGTATCCCTTGTTAACCCCAATTTGAGCCTGGTATTATATTTCTTTGAAAACACCCGACATGGATCACACCCTCACACTGGGGGCAAATACAATGGGGGCAAATAAGAGATTTGTAGTTTGAGGATACAGTGACAACATTAGAATCAACAAAAGAGGGGATGCTCAAGAATGAAAACCCAACATTGGGAACAATCAAATGGAGATAGGACTTGACAGAAACCAAGAGCCAATGCTAAAGACAAGTTCAAAAAGAGAGAGAATATTGAACTATACCATGTCTGTTGGTATCTGTGGTCAAACCTCATGTGGGAAGAAATGTTATTAATATTATCGAGTCTTCAAGATAATTTTTCCATCAAATGAAGATCTTGCAGATTTGTTTTGTTAGACTATATTGACTACAACAAACGATGGGGTGACATTAGATGACAAATGATGATTCGGGTTTTAGTATTTCCCTCTTAAGTTTGAAATTGTCAATGAAAGGAATGACATGGTTGTAGAGATTCTTAGAGCATTGGTTGATTGATAAAAAAATCACGTTAAGATAATTAACGTATTTTTGATGTGTTCTCTTCTACAAAGACAACAAGAGAAAAAGAGTTAACGACTAGATGATGGTGATCCTAGGTCTTTTAAACCCTTAAACACCTTTTTGAGCCTATGAATATCCATTTCTTTTATAGCCATGAACCATAGCCTCATTACATGCTTTTAAAAGTCCTTCTTGATCAAGCAAGCAATTTTAGCTGATAAGTGGCGCTCTTAAATTTGCTAGAGTTTTTCCATAAGGGTTATAATTTCATGAAAAAGTTGCAAGTTGTTATGCATATTGATAAGGTAAGTATTGAAAAATGAGACAAATTTTTCAACTGAACCTCAAGTTTTTACTCAGCTCTAATTGTTTGAAAGCCACAAATTATCACTTCATCATGTACCCTCAGAGGACATACCCCAAAATCTGAGATTAGAATTGAAACACAAAAAACCCATAAAAAGACGATTTCAATCTCATAATGGGTCAATTACTGTTTGCGAAATACAAGACATTACAGATTTGCATGCATTGAATATCATGTATTGGATATTTGACCAAATAAATTTGATTTTCAACAAATGACATCTCTTTGATTTTATTACAAGGATTAGACTTTGGATGCACATGATTTTTTAAAAATTGGTGACGTAATCTTAGAACAAAAAGATTTACAAACAAAGAAGACAGTGACTGGGTTTTGCAGAATCCTTGATATTGACAGTTCTTGATTTGAAAGCCAACCAGTCAGAGGCCAGCATGTGAATCTTGATAGGAATGCAAATAATTTCACATCAGCTTGGAGGCAAAGAAGCACAAGCAAATGTGATTTAGTGAAATCCACCAATGAGCACCAACAGGTCAACTCAAGGCAGAATTGCTTAGTAGAGAATGATGGTGTAACAAGCTCCAACAACGGTTGAGATTAGCATTGTATTTGAAGGGCAGCTTCAAATTTTTGGAATATCAGCTTACTCGCAGATTTGTTTGTCTCCAAAGATGTGGTCGCATGAGGGCATTTTGATAAATGTCGAAGAGTATGCACGCCAAGATTGATTGAGGAATAATTTGCTTTGAAGCCAGTCGACTCAAGGTTCAGTTCACCACATGAATATGGGAGACAAAAGAAAAAAACCCTCGTTAATGACAACATCATAATTCTTTGCATAGACTAAGAAGAATTTGCTTAGAAGAAATTGAGTCTACGATGAAGAGTTTCAGATTGCACGACCGCACAGTTGCCGTAATTTAAGGCGCAATTCATTGCATGAATACGGGTGATGATAGCATTACATCTCTTCTCATGAGCTGAGAGGAATTTATTATGGATAACATTGAGCATGCAATGATGAGGTTTAGATGCATTTCTAGATGACTTCACAATCTATCGCATGAATGTTGATGATGACATATACTAGAAGAAATATGATTCAATTGATGAAAAAAACTCCATGATTGATCGACAACCGAAGATGAGGTCAGCACTAGCAAGCCTTGCAATGATTGTTAGCAGAACACTCAAAGAACTATTGTTGAGAAAACCCAAGAAAGATGATGACTTGTTACACATGTTCATGATGAATCGAGCAACACCACACTTGGGGGCAAGGTCAGACTTGATAAACAATGAGAGCAGAGATCATCGCAGATAGCCCAGAATAAGCAATGTGCTTAAGTTCGGTGGATGAATGACAACAAAGCTTTGGAGATTAGACAAAGACATCTTATGACAATGAAGCATCAAAGAAAGGGGACCTATATTTCTCAGGTAAGTATACATGCATCATCATTCATTGCATCCCCATCTTCATCATTTTTCAACCAGGTAGGTCACCCGTTATAATGACACTCTCACCTGTATTTTTCAACCGGGTAGGTCACCCAGTATAATGAGACCCTCTTCCTTCATCTTCCACCGGGTAGGTCACCCGTTATAATGAGACCCTCTTCCTTCATCTTCCACCGGGTAGGTCACCCGTTATAATGAGACCCTCACCTCCATCTTTCATACGGGTAGGTCACCCAGTATAATGAGACCCTCTTCCTCCAATTGCATCCGGGTAGGTCACCCGTAATAATGAGACCTTCATCACTATCTTCCATCCGGGTAGGTCACCCATAACAATGAGACCCTATCTTCCATCCGGGTAGGTCACCCATAACAATGAGACCCCATCTTCCATCCGGGTAGGTCACCCGTAACAATGAGACCCCATCTAACCCGGGTAGGTCACCCGTCATAATGAGACCCGGGCAGGTCACCCGTCACTATTGAGACCCCATCCAACCCGGGCAGGTCACCCGTCATAATCAGACCCGGGTAAGTCATCCGTCACTCTTGAGACTCTACTAACCCGGCAGGGTCACCCGTCATAATCGGGACCGGGTAAGTCATCCGTCACTATCGAGACTCTACTAACCCGGGCGGGTCACCCGTCATAATCGGACCGGGTAAGTCATCCAGTCACTATCGAGACTCTACTAACCGAGGGCGGAGTCACCCGTCATAATCGGACCCGGGTAAGTCATCCGTCACTATCGAGACTCTACTAACCCGGGCGGGTCACCCGTCATAATCGGGACCCGGGTAAGTCATCCGGTCACTATCGAGACTCTACTAACCCGGGCAGGGTCACCCGATCATAATCGGACCGGGTAAGTCATCCGTCACTATCGAGACTCTACTAACCCGGGCAGGGTCACCCGTCATAATCGGGACCCGGGTAAGTCATCCGTCACTATCGAGACTCTACTAACCCGGGCGAGGTCACCCGTCATAATCGGGACCCGGGTAAGTCATCCGTCACTATCGAGACTCTACTAACCCGGGCGGGTCACCGATCATAATCGGACCCGGGTAAGTCATCCGTCACTATCGAGACTCTTCTAACCCGGGCAGGTCACCCGTCATAATCAGACCCGGTTAAGTCATCCGTCACTAGAGTCTTGGGTAAGTCATCCGTCACTATCGAGACTCTACTAACCCGGGCAGAGTCACCCGGTCATAATCGAGTCCCGGGTAAGTCATCCAGTCACTATCGAGACTCTACTAACCCGGGCAGGGTCACCCGTCATAATCGGGACCCGGGTAAGTCATCCGTCGCTATCGAGACTCTTCTAACCCGGGCAGGTCACCCGTCATAATCAGACCCGGGTAAGTCATCCGTCACTATCGAGACTCTACTAACCCGGGCAGGTCACCCGTCATAATCAGACCCGGGTAGGTCATCCGTCGCTATCGAGACCCTCCTAAATATTCTTTTTACCTGGGTAGGTCACCCATCACAACGAGACACATATCCTTCATTTTGTTTTTTCTTTACAACACTTACTATTTAAAGTCTTTTACAAGACTTTAGTCGTAAGCATTGTAAAGAGGGGGCATCTGTTGCTACCCAATTTTTGACTCTTTATTTTTTTTTATGTTTCGAAAAAAAGTATTTCAAAAATAGATTTTGGGTTCAAGGGAAAATCGAGCAATTTGGAGTTTAATGGCCGATTGAGGGTTAAATCGCAAAAATCAGGAGCCAAGGACCAGATAAGGAGGTCGCGCAAAGCTGAGGTTGAGATTGAATTTTTGATGGGATTTAATTGCATAAAAAGTTTAAATCCATTTGGGAGCATTTTTAGAATTTTTAAAGGACCAAATCATATTTTTACCTTTTTTTGATTTTTTGAAATCTGCATTAAAAATTAGCATCACTGTTCCGGCATGCATTGACGTTGATTTTTCCAAGCGACATAAATGCACGTTGATCACAGCAGGTCAATCGATTTTCCTTCCTTTTTTTCAATATGATTTTCTTCCCAATTCACGGTGATCACAGCAGATCATTCAGAATTTTGCTTCCTTTTTCAAATTGATTTTTTTTCCGTCGCGGCAAGGCAGATCAAATTGGTCCCTAAATCAATCATTGATTTTCTTCCCAAATTATCTCCAGCGTGATCTCTTTCTTGATTACTATCGATGTGCATAGCTGTCCAGACTTACCTTCCTTGCATTCGAGTCTTCATCAACCGTGATTTTCTTCCCAAATTTATCTCCGCGCGATCTCCTGCCTGATTCTCCTCTCTTTCTCCTTAAATCTCCTCTGTTACCTTCCTCAGCGTTGATCTACAAGGCTATAAATAGCAGCGCACACGGTGAAGAAAGGAGGAGGAAAAAAAAAAAAAAAGAGACGGAGAGAAGAGAAGGAAAATTTCACGTGAATTCTTCTCCCTCGCGGCTGATCTCCTTCACTCTCCTCTCTCGCTTTCATTTTCATTTTGCTCTGCTCTCTCTAAAAAGCACAGACCCCTGTTTTCTTTCTCACTCTCGGTCCAACCTTTCGGGCCACCAGCCGCGGCCATCCCTTTCCATAACTTAGCCTCCACCATCTTCCTCTCAACCACCGCGGCCCGATCATCTTCTCCGTGGAGCAGCAGCAGCTCGAGCGAGGGCGACGAAGAAACGACCCCGTCGCAGCCACACAGACCGTTATCTTCCGACGCCGTTTCCGGCCTCCTCAGGCCACCATTTCCTACACCACCACGACCAGAACAATCACCTCGACGTCCTCTACACAAAGGTATTGTCAGTTGCTCCATTCTTCATACTCGAAAATCTTCCTTTTACTTGTTCATCATCACTTTGCAATTGCATGCGGGGAGTGAATTAATTCACTCCCCGCATGGGCTTTGCTCGGGCCGGGCACGGTGTCGGCCTGGCCTGAAGACGGGCTTCGGCCGAGAGCCCAGCCCGGATGGGTGCAGGGCTGCAGCCCATCTGGGCTAGCGGCCCGACTGAAGCAAGGTAGGGGTGACAGACGACCCCACCCGAAAAAAGAAGAAGTAAATAAAAAAAAATATAAAAATACAAATTTTTTTTAAAAAATATTTTTGTTAAAGAAAAATATTTTGTTTTTCTTGCATACTGACCAATACACTAGCATATTTTAAAAATCGTTCTTTTGTTTCAAAAATATATATTATCTTGGGTTTTTGAAGAAAAATGAGTTTTTAGCATGGATTTCACAAAAATCATTTCTTGCATTTTGAGATTTTTACAACAAGTTTGTAAAATCCAAAGGGTATTAGCTAATATTCAAAAAAAATATTAAAATCTTATTTTTTTTTGGGGGAATTTATTATTTCACTGTCGGTATTTGGGTAAATAAATCCTAAGGGGTTAATATCCAAAATATTCGACGGGAATGATATGCTATTATTCATCTGTTGGTATTTGGGTAAATAAATCCTAAAGGGTTAATATCCAAAATATTCGACGGGAATGATATGCTATTATTCACTTGTTGGTATTTGGGTAAATAAATCCTAAGGGATTAATATCCAAAATATTCGTCTGAATAATACCCCCATTTGCCTTTAATTTTACATATTGTTTTTGACAGATCAAATCATAGACAAGCCAAAACGTCAAGCGACTTACCTTAGGTAGGGCGTACTAGGGGTGCTAAAACCTTCCCTTTACGCAACCAGTCCCCTTACCCTAGAATCTACGAAAGACCGGTTTTAGGTTTCCTAGTAACCATTAATACTAGGTGGCGACTCCCCTTTTTCACGAAATAGAGAAACCCCTCGACATTTAATCCCCCGCTCACGGGGAAGAGTTGCCACGACGCCGCATTACTAAATAAATTTGGAAAATTTATATTTTATCTTGGGTTTTGAAGAGAAAATGAGTTTTAACATGGATTTCGCAAAAATCATTTATTGCATTTTGAGATTTTACAACAAGTTTGTAAAATCCAAAGGGTATTGGCCAATATTCAAAAAAATATAAAATTCTTATTTTTTTCTTTTGGGAATTTATTATTCACTATCGGTATTTGGGTAAATAAATCCTAAGGGATTAATATCCAAAATATTCGACGGGAATGATATGCTATTATTCACTGTTGGTATTTGGGTAAATAAATCCTAAGGGATTAATATCCAAAATATTCGACGGGAATGATATGCTATTATTCACTATCGGTATTTGGGTAAATAAATCCTAAAGGGGTTAATATCCAAAATATTCGACGGGAATGATATGCTATTATTCACTGTTGATATTTGGGTAAATAAATCCTAAGGGGTTAATATCCAAAATATTCGACGGGAATGATATGTTATTATTCACTGTTGGTATTTGGGTAAATAAATCCTAAGGGATTAATATCCAAAATATCCGGCGGAGTAATATCCCGTTTGCCACTTATTTTACATTTTGTTTTGACATATCAAATCATAAACAAGCCAAACGTCAAGCAGCTTACCTTAGGTAGGGCGTACTAGGGGTGCTAAAACCTTCCCTTTACGCAACCTGTCCCTTACCCTAGAATCTTTGAAAGACCAGTCTTAGGTTTCCTAGTAACCATTAATACTAGGTGGCGACTCCCCTTTTTTAAATAGAGAAACCCCCCCGACATTTAATTCCCCGCTCACGGGGACGAGTCGCCACGATGCCGCATCATTACTAAATTTTTTTGGGGTGCGACAGAATGGCGACTCCACTGGGGATTTTTTCAAGAGGATGATTGGTGAAGGTTTCCTTTTTCAAGGGCTTTACTATTTTTCAAATAACCCTAAGCATCCTCAAATTTCTGTTTTTTCTTCCCTTAGTCAGAATCAAGTTTTGTGGCATCAACGTTTAGCCCATCCTTCCGAGAATGTCCTTACAAAGTTAATGCCAAATTTAGATGCAAGAAACATCACTTGTGATACATGTCATCTATCAAAATCCACCAGATTGCCATTCCCATCCTCTATATCTAGAGCTAATGAGATGTTTGAACTTGTACATTCTGATGTTTGGGGACCAATTATTGAATCTTTTGATGGTTACAAGTATTTTATTACTTTCGTTGATGATTTTTCTCGTGTAACCTGGATATATCTCTTAAAATTCAAAAGTGAGGTTGTTGATGTTTTTAAGGATTTTCATATGCTAGTCATGACTCAATTTTCCACGAAACTTAAAATTCTCAGATCTGATAATGGCACCGAATACATGTCTCATAAAATGACACAGAATCTAGCTTCTCATGGCATTTTACATCAGTCCAGTTGTGTTGGCACACCCCAACAGAATGGGGTAGCTGAACGCAAAAATAGAGATTTGCTAGAAAAAACTCGAGCTTTGATGATACAAATGCATGTTCCCAAATTCTTCTGGTCTCAAGGAGTATTATCTGCTGCATATATAATTAATCGGCTGCCTAGCCGTGTATTGTTGTTTAAATCACCACTTGAAGTTTTGCAGAAACAATCACCTGACATATCACATTTAAGGGTATTCGGCTGCACATGTTTTGTGCATATCCAGGCTCCAAATCGTGATAAACTTGACCCAAGGGCTGCTAAGTGTATTTTCTTGGGATATTCCTCAACCAAGAAGGGATATAAATGCTATCATCCTCATTCCCGGAAGCTATTCATATCAAGGGATGTTCAATTTGAAGAAACTATTCCATATTATGATGAGACAAGTCAGAATACATCTTCAAATGATATTTTTCCGCTGCCTTATCCAGCTCCTGAAGAAACGGTGTCTCGCTCAGCCTTACCTCCCGCAACTAG
Source organism: Salix koriyanagi (assembly GCA_029228605.1). Classification (NCBI taxonomy): domain Eukaryota; kingdom Viridiplantae; phylum Streptophyta; class Magnoliopsida; order Malpighiales; family Salicaceae; genus Salix; species Salix koriyanagi. Next base: position 2,737,855 of record CM055345.1, read on the forward strand.
TAACAAATCCTCATCAACCACTGATGAGCCCTCAGGTACAGAGAGCCTTGGTCAAACCATCTTAGAATCCGAGAAAGAGCATGCACACTCTGAACCCGACGCAAATTCTGGTAGCAGCATTCCTGTGTCTACTGCAGATCCTTCTGCTGGCATAAAGGTTGGTAACCCCATTATGGCTAATCCTGAGGGCGATCCTCAAAATGAGCAATCTGAATTGGAGAATCATGTTATTCCTTTGCCCCAGACTCGCAAAAATCCAGTTCGTAATCGTGCTCCTCCCATTAGAATGCAAGATTTTGTCACCTTTGCAGCAAGACATCCTATTTCAAAATCCATTTCATATCAACAACTCTCACCTGATCATACAGCATTTCTTTCGGCTATTTCAAATGTTCAAGAGCCACGAAATTTTTAGGAAGCTAATAAACAAGATGAATGGAAACGTGCCATGAATGATGAGCTCCTAGCTCTTGCTCAGAATCAAACTTGGAGTATTGTCAAACTCCCCAAAGGAAAACATGTTGTTGGCAGCCGGTGGGTGTATAAGATAAAGTTTAATTCAGATGGCACCATTGACAGACACAAGGCACGCCTTGTAGCTCAGGGATTCACTCAAACTTTTGGAGTGGATTATAAGGAAACTTTTGCTCCTGTTGCCAAAATGAACACTATTCGTGTTTTATTGTCAGTTGCCGTAAATAAAGGATGTTCAATGTGTCAGATGGATGTAAAGAATGCCTTCCTGCATGGGAACCTTGAGGAAGAAGTTTACATGAAATTACCTCCCGGTCATCCTCAAGCTTCAGATCCTACCTTAGTATGCCGACTACACAAATCACTTTATGGTTTGAAGCAGTCTTCACGTGCCTGGCATGCGCAATTAAGCTCCGTCCTTGAAAAACTCGGTTTCAAAAGGAGTAATGCGGATTCATCCTTATTTGTTCATCTTGGACCTAAGGAAACATTGGTGGTTCTTATCTATGTTGATGATCTTATTATTTCAGGAAGTGACGATGAGGCCATATCACGACTCAAAGCCACCTTACGACGTCATTTTCCAATTAAAGATCTTGGAAGGTTGAAATATTTTCTTGGAATAGAAATGGCAACTTCTCATAAAGGGTTATTTCTTAACCAACGCAAATATGTTCTTGATTTACTCAAAGATGCTGAGATGATGGATGCCAAGCCTGCTCCTACTCCATTGGATAGTAAATTGCAGCTTACCACAAATAGTGAGCCCCTTCAGTCCATCAATCACTACCAACATCTTGTAGGTAAGCTTATTTACCTTACTATTACGCGGCCTGATATAGCCTACGCGGTTAGTCTTGTTAGCCAATTTATGCATGCACCTACTATTTTCCATCTGAGTATTGTCAAGCGCATCCTACGCTATCTAAAGGGTTCTATTGGACGTGGAATTGTTATGGCTAAAAATGGTCACACTCAGATAATCGGGTACAGTGATTCAGATGGGGCTGGCAATGCTATTGATCGCAAGTCAACTACTGGTTATTGTATGTTTGTTGGTGGTAATCTTGTCTCTTGGCGAAGCAAGAAGCAACATGTTATTGCACGTTCTAGTGCCGAAGCCGAATATCGTGCCATGGCATCAGCTGCTTGTGAGTTAATTTGGCTTAAAGGTCTCCTATCCGAACTAAGTTTTCCAAGCAGCATCCCTATGATCCTGTTCTGCGACAACCAAGCTGCTATGCATATTGCAGCCAATCCTGTGTTCCATGAAAGAACAAAACACATTGAAGTTGATTGTCATTTTATTCGTCAACAAGTTCAATCTCAGATTATTCAGACTCGTTACGTCCGCAGTCACGATCAACTTGCCGATGTGTTCACAAAATCCCTGACTTCTGCTCATTTTCACCGACTGTTGGCCAAGCTTGGATCTATTAATCCCCTTGATCCAGCTTGAGGGGGAGTATTGGAACCAAAATATTAGCCGATATTTTAGCAACAGGGAACGGTTGTTTGACTTGTAAAGGATTAATTATACTAATGCTTTGCATTATCTGTTAGTCATAGAATTTTATTCCACCTCTGCTCACGCCCTTGCTGCGATGTATATATACATAATGCATTACGTAATAAAATTACTACTGCAGTATTCAAGGCAGCAACTTCATACTCTGTTCTCTTTATTTCTTCTCTGGTTTCTTTTTTCTTCAAATATAAATTATATTCTGGAACTTTATCTAATAATTGAAGTTTTTAGGTGAGATGATTATTTAACATGGTATTAGAGTTTTTTCGACTCAATGGTCACGAGTTTGAATCTCATCTCCCCCATTCTTTTTTATAAATCAAGCACAAGGTAATGTGGATCTGTACAAGTTTCAAGCTCAAAAAACTTTCACTTGAGGGGAGTGTTAGAGAATAATATAAATCATATTTTATGGCCTCATCTAACAGCTTAAGCTGTTAGATGAGATGGTTCTTTAACAATGATGACAGAAAGCTTGTGATTTGTAGAGTAGGTCTCAAGTTTGAATTAAGACATGCATCCTTTATAAAAACCTAAAATAACCAAGATTTTACTTTTTCATCTACCTTACAAAAACATATTTTCTAAAAAGTAGATTTTTCTCGAATAAAAAATAAAAAAGCATGCAGGTGGTGTTAGTGATTAATATTGGACAAAGCTCAAGTCAAGTCTTGATATTCTCAATGGAGATTCACTGAACCTGGTTGGTAGTTAACAAGGGATTGACAAGGAATAGAAAACACATACACCTGGTTGAATCTCTCCTACTGTAACAGTGAAAGTATAAAATTTCAATGTTCATATTATTCAATATAGCAAGAACACATACATTTTGCTATCCGATCGATGACAAACTAGGCATCTGAACTTCAATGTTCCCTGGAACAAAATTCTTATGTAATTGGTATATCCCAAATCCTTCTTTCTTTTTTATTATTTATATTTTACTAATATCTTAGGGAACTGATGATCAAGAACTTCGGTTCACCCACACAGGGTGTATCCAAACTCGTTTTCTTTTCTGCATCCGTTGAAAGTTTTTATTTTCAAAATTACTTCGGAAATGTAAAAGTAAACTACCTCTACATAGAGGAATTTTTATATTTATTATTAATTATTCTCTATGACTTCGATTTCAAGTGCTTAGGTAAAGATTTTGTTATTGACTTGTGGTCTGTGAAATGGATGATATTCCTCACGCGACCCAACTCTTTCTTCTTACGTGCTCACCCCTCTTTTTTTATTTTTTTTATTAGCGTGGATGTTCAGTCAAACTTGTGTATATCCCGATGAATTCTATGAAATTCATAATTAATAACCATATAAATTTTCAATCTAAATTGAATTTTCCTTGGAGTGATTCCAATGCATAGAGAGATTCTGTGCCAGTCCCTGTTCTTGGTATTCAGCGTGAGGCTGCTCCAAGAAACGTTGACACCAAGCCCCCAAACTTTCCGTTCCACCACTGTTTTTATCTTCTCATAGTCTTCTGCATCCCAAAAAATGCCAGTGGAAGGAGCCTGGAATTTTCTTCGACGACCTTTCATTTTGGATAAGTATGGACTGATTGTTTTAATTGGTTAGAGATAGTAGATATTTTTATGGAAGATTTAGGAATTCGAAAGATGATTGAAATTTGGATTGATAATGACAAATTAATTCACGCTCCATGATGCTTACTCAACCCGATCTAATAAAAATGAATGTTTAAATCTGGTAAATAAAGAAAATGTTATGTAATATTATTAAATATATTATATAAATATTTAGAATTTTAATATTATCTGATAAATTTAATTTGGATTGAAATTTACTTGAATTTAACATTATATAAATATATTTATAGAATATTTAGATTTGTTTTAATATAATATGATATATAAATATCTTAATATTGATATAAAACTCATTAATTATAATATTGATATAAAACACATATATAAATAATACTTGTCATTTTATTATTTAATATATATAGATACTCATTAAATACCTGAAATCTGCTTATAAATATCTAAAAAATTATTTGATAAATAATAAATATAAAAAATGAACTCAACCCATGCTACTCAATACCATCCCTGCAAACACTAGCTTTGATGCCGTGGGTGTTTTGAGTAAAATGTGATTGTAATAACTGTAGGCGTTTGATTTGGAAAAAAAGTGATGAGCCGAGACAATGCTTAGATTATATGCACAATAAAGGTATGGAATGCACAAAGCTTGTGGCAATTAAATTCAAACAAAATAAAAGTTTCAAGAGCAAAATATATGGATGTCTTAATTACATGTTTGGTACTGCGTTTTAAATGTTTTTGAAAAAATAGAAAATGATATCGTGTTAAGCGATTATTAATGATTTTTTTATGGAAGAAAAGAATTTTATTAATCAACTTTTAGGCAATAAAATCATGGCTAAACAGGAGTAGAAAAGCAACAAAAGATAGGGTAGAGGATTTACAACTATTTCATAATGTAATAGAATTCACATCTTAATTTCCAGCCAAACATGTCCTAAAAAAAACTATAATAGAATGATGTCAATTCGTATAAAAACGGTAGTTTTTACTTTTTAGGGTTATTCTTTCACACAAATATTCCGGATTTGAACTCATTTAAACTATTTTGAGCATTAAAATTAAAATTATAATATCATGTAAACAAATTATGCCAATTAAATAATTTAAACAGTTAAAATTATAATAAAAACAATTATAATTTTATTCTTTAACCAATACCCTCTTCTTTCACTTCTCATTAGATCCCTCAAAAGGACATCTCTAGTTTTGAAGAAAATAGAATCAACGCATCAGCCATCTTTGAAGTGCTTCTCGATCATCATCATCGACGGGACTTGTCATATATGTTTGGCAGAACATTTTGGACCCCGATTGTTTCCTGATGTTCCTTATGGATATTTAGCGTTTTCTTTTTAATGAGTAAACTAATTTTAAGTTGGTGTTTAATATTGAGATTCAACTATATTTTTATTTTCTTAAAATAGATTAATGTTTTCTTTATTGTTTTGATGTAAAAATAAAAAAATCTTATTTTAATACACTTTTAAGTAAAAAAAACACTATCATTTATTATAAATGCAATAATTAGTCTTGTGTCCAAGAGTTGGGGGTACATTACGACCTTATTAGTTGACTTCTTAGAATGGGAATTAAATTCATGGGATGGGAGGTGGAAATGGAAATGGTAAGCCAGCGTTCTCGGCAGCCTAATTTGATTTTTTGCTAGTCTATATATTGAGATCTCACTACATAGACTATCATTTCCAAGTCAATGTATTATTCGAGCCGATTTCTAGGACTGGAAATCTCAAACCATTGGTGTTGTAAAAGTTATTTCAAAAGTTTTTACTGCATATTAGAAAATAAATTAACTTTTGTTAGTACAAAGAGTTTATATTTAAAAAATAACACTTACATCAAGTGTTTTTATAATAAATTTTGATATGAAATGATAACCAATAAAAAAAAATAGTGAGCTCACACATATAAAGTTGAGCAGAGCAAGAGAAAAATCAGAAACACAAGTTGGTTAGATATGTTGGATAAAGAGCTTATAGTACCTACTAGCGTTGTTATACAGTAAATTAGTGGAATATAATAATTAACCAAGCAGCGAAAAGCAACGTATTTTTCGTTTCTCATTTAAATCAACAACAAAATTTAGTAATTGATTTTTCATTGCTAATTTATCTACAGTGTCCGATGCAAATTCCATTGCTAATATTTTTTAGCAATGAATTCCTTTATTATTTGCAATGGATCAATAAGTTGCTAATAGCCTTTTTTTTGTTTTAGTAGTGTCGGCAGATATTGAAATGTCACAAGTACACGAAATTATAGAGATAAAATTTTATAGCCACTTGATTTTTGTGTCGTTTTGCTTACAGACCTTCGAGTCAATGAAAGAAAGTTCTTCAATGGAAAAATTAGCACAGCCACGTCTATGCTTCCATATGGTGATATTTCTCCACCCATTAAGTAAAACTTATTCAACCCAAAAAAAAAAAAAACTACTCCCCTAAGGACTCAAATATTAATTAAAAAAAAAAAAACTGCTTAAATCTAACAAGAAAAAGTGAGCCGGACACTTTAGGCTCTCAAAAAATGCTAGTGCTATTTATGGTGCTAAAGGATGATTACAACGGAAGAGTGCGAGAGAGATCGAGAGAATACTCGTTAACAATCTCACAAAAAATATTCCTTACAATCATAAAATCTCTTACAATAACAGTTCTTTTTGAGGAAGGAGAGCCAAGTATACTGCGATTAAGGTGGAGGCAACTTTGATGTTAGTAATTACGTTTTGGTGGTGGAGGGTAACGAGGGCTACCATAGATATGTGGTAGTGGTAATGTTTTTGGTGGTGGAGGAAGACTAGGATGATGGCCATCATTGACTTTTGATGGTAGTGGTTGTCGCGGAGGAGGAGGAGGAGAAGGAGGAGGAGGAGGAGTAGGCCGTGGGCTAGGAGAAGGCCGTGGGCGAGGAGTAGGCCGTGGATGGGGAGGTAAAACTGGTGGTTTTGGAAATGGAGGATGAGGAGGTAAAACTGGTGGTTTTGGAAATGGATGGACAATACCATTAGGTTTGGGTGGTGGTGGTGGTCGTCGTCGTCGACGTAATGCAACATTAGCCGTGCAACTGGTTTGTGATAGTACCATCAGATGAAAAAGGATGCACACCAACACGTAGGAATTGATTTCCATTTCTATTGTGCGGCTGCCTGCCTATGTCGAAACTTGCGATGATTGTGTTTTTTATATGAAGGTGATCAGAGAGCGTGTGAATGATCTGTCAAATTTACAATCTATGATTAGTTAGCTGTCACCCACTAAACAATCATGCAGGTGGTCCCCATGAGATATGGTGAGCTATGATGGGTATATGTTATGATTATTAGAGAATAATATAAATTATATTACGAGAACTCATCTAATAGTTTAAATTTTTAGGTGAAATGATTTTTTAAAATGGTATTAGAGTCTAGTTGACCTAGTGGTAGTATGGGTATATGCAAGTTTCAAGCTCAAAAGACTTTCACTTGAGAGGGTGTGTTAAAGAAAAATATAAATCATATTTTGGAGTCTCACTTGACAGCTTAAACTCTTAGGTGAGAAGGTTCCTTAACAATGATGATAGAGGGTTGGTGATTTGTAGAGTAGATCTCGAGTTTAAATTAAGACATGCATATTTTATAAAAACTTGAAACAATCGAGATTTTGCTTGTTCACCTAGATCATAAAATATATTTTCTAGAAAATAAAGTTTTCTCAAATCCAAAAAAAAAAAAGCATGCAGACATGCACATTTTATAAAAACTTGAAACGATCAAGATTTTACTTGTTCACCTAGCTCATAAAATATATTTTCTAGAAAGTAGAGTTTTCTCGAATCCAAAAAAAACATGCAGGTGGTGTTAGTGATTAAGGTGCTGTTTGGCGTTGTGGTGCGATCTGCGTTTGTCAGATCGCACCACAACTCTGGTGTTTGGTAAAAACCAAACACCAGTCAAACCGGTGGGTCCCACACCACTTTTAACTTCAATCGGCGTTACAAAAAAAGCTCATTTATCATGCTTATTTATGACCGATTTCTAAAACCACGATCTGCGTATACCTGCGATTAAAATTATAACCGTTGGAAATCTGCTGAAAATCTTATCTTCTCATCCGACCCCTCATCCGAGCCTTATCTTCTTCTCTTCTTTTTCTCTTCTTCTCTCGTCTGCACCAAGAAACTTCCTTCTCTTCTTCTCTCGACGTCGTGGACGTCTCCCTTCTGGCTTCTCTTCTTCTCTTCTTGTTGAAGTGACGAGCTTGGCGGTTGAGAAGAGGGCTTTCATGGCTGTTGATTTGGGTTTGGAATTGGAGAAAGTGAGTGGGTTTTAGGGTGCGAGAGAAGCTGGGGATTTTGATTGGGTTTAGAAGATGGGGTTAGTGATTTTGAAGGAGAGGGACGTTAGAGGATTTGGTTTTGCGGAAGTGCTGGGATTACTTGATTTTTTTAGGAGATTGTATAACTAATTTACAAGCTTATTTTAAAATTTTTTAACTTATATTTATGGTTTTCCTTATTTTTCAATTATTTATATATTTATGTATTACAAAACAAAAGCAAACAAAAAAATATTTATTTTTCTGAATTATCTTGAAGAAAACATAAAATCTTCCTTTTACAGCACACTGGCCCTCGGGAGGAGAAGGTGAGATGACTTTGTTTAATTTATTAGGGAGTAATGCACCCACATAAAAATTATTGGTCACCAATCAATTATTGAATTGATAATAAATTAATTAATTTAATTTTGTTTTATTTAGAATTATGATTTATATTGGAGTCAATTTATTAGGGAGTAATGCACCCACATAAAAATTATTGGTCAGAAATTAAGCTGAAATGATTAATCAAAAATGACTTCATTATAAATAAATTTTAAAAATGCGTTTTTAGAAGTTATATATATATAAAATTTATATGTGACAAAATTACATAAATTAATTAATATACAAAATTATAATTACGTAATTATAATTTTGTATAATAATAATCTATTAATTTTGTATAAAATTAATCTATTAGTCAGTTTAAAATAAAAATAATATATTTTATTGTTATGATTATTAATCTACAAAATTTTAAAAATAATTAATCTATTAGTCATTTTATTGTTTTTTCATTAATTATTAATTACATTATATTATTATAATAAATAAAATTTACAATATCTATATATATATATATATATATATATATATTAATTACATTATATTATTATAATAAATAAAATTTACAATATCTATATATATATATATATATATATATATATATATATATATATATATATATATATATAGATATATACCCTTTAAAGTAATTTCACAAGTTAAAAGCAATATGAAAAGTTTGGTAACCAAACACCCAAAACTGCTTTTTTTGCAACCTCCAACTCAACCACAGTTTTAACCAAACACTTAACTGCTTATTTTGCAACACACTAAAAGCGCTTTTTTTGAAACTGCTTTTTTTCAACCACAATCACAATCGCAATCGCAATGCCAAACACACCCTAATATGGACCAAGCTCAAGTCAAAGTCTTGATGTTCTCTAAAGCTTCAAGTTCTCACACGTTACAACATTCAAAAGAACCTAGAAAGAAAAATCAAAGAAAAATAGTTTTTCCCTTTCAATCAATTCTAATTTCCCTTTGCTTTTTTCATGTTATTATTATGAATATCTTTTAAAGCAAATCATACGACATTTTTGTGATGAATGACATGGTAATCATATGAGTGATGCTGTGTTCATCGATGCAAGCTATGGCAAAGCTTTTTACATTGTCATACCAGCATAACGTCACAGTTATTCTTCCCGATCAAGGTTTGAACAATCTTAGTCGCATGATGATTACTAGGAATCTTAAATGGTTTTGTAAAAGATTCTAGGCAATAGAGAAAATGTATTAGCATTTTTTGTACAATAAGTTGTATATTTTTTGTAATTTTTATGGTCTCATGATGTCTAATTTTACTGTATGATAAATTTGCAATGATGAACGAATCCTTGTTTTGTAAGTTAAAAACTCGGTCTAAAAAGGTAAAATATCCTCAATTATTATCGAAACTTCTTTCAAGGTAATTCCAAATAATATTTCAGATAAAAATTCTCGTGAATGAGATTATTCATAATAAGAATTTAGATATTACACTTATATAAGTTTCTTATCTTTATATTAAAGTGAGTAGTAAAATTATTATTCCTAATAATATTTTGGATGTTAATCTCTTTTAGGTTTTTTATTCTTATATTAAAAATAAATAAAACTTTCTTGTCAAAAATAATTTTTAAATACAGAACAAAGTCCTTGAAATTTTACAAACTTGTTATAAGACCCATGCAATATATTTTTTAAATATTGTTAGAGAATAATAGAAATCATATTCTGGGACCTCACTTATAAGCTTAAACTTTAAGGTGAGATGGTTCCTTAACATGGTATCAGAGCCTTGTTGACCCAGCGGTCACGAGTTCGAATCTCACCACCCCTATTCTATTTGATAAAAATCAAGCACAAGGTGATGTGGACCTGTGCAAGTTTCAAGCCCAAAGGGCTTTCACTTGAGGGGGTGTATTAGAGAATAATAGAAATCATATTCTGGAGCCTCACTTACAAGCTTAAACTTTTAGGTGAGATAGTTCCTTAACAAATATGCCAAAATATTTTTAATTTGCTTTAAAAAATATGCTCAAATAAATTTACAAGAAAAAAATATTATTTTTTAAGTTTTATTTGGGAAAAACTCATTTTTAATTACCCTAAATAAATTTAAACACACTCTTAAACCCAAAAAACTTCAACAAAAACTTGACAAAACCCAATGGAGATTCACTGAACCTGGATGGTCTTTAACAAGGGATTGACAAGGAATAGAGAAGCCTTCATCTCTTACCTGGTAGTCATCGTTGAAAACCTTAGAGCCCAACAAAAAATTATTAAAAAATTATTTTTAAATATAGATCAAAGCCTTTTGAAATTTTACTGTTATAAGATCCGTGCAATATCTTTTTTAAATATGCCAAAATATTTTAAATTTGTTTTAAAAAATATGCTCAAATAAATTTATGATTTTTGAGTATACAAGAAAAAAATATATTTTTTTATTATTTTGTTAAGTTTTGTTTGGAAAAAACTCATTATTCTTTAAAAAAAAATTACCCATGCCATTTTTCTTAAGTTTTGTTAAGTTTTCCATGCCATTTTTCTCTTGCTAAGGATGCATGCCAACAAGTAGGAATTGATTTCCATTTCTATTGTGCGGCTGCCTGCGTATGTCGAAACTTGAGATGATTGTGCTTTTTATAGGAAGATGATCAGAGAGCGTGTGAATGATTTGTCAAATGAAATGGGAACTTATAATCTTTAACCCGTTAAACAAGCATGCAGTTGGTCCCAGTAGACGTGACATGATTGCAGAATGCTTATGATCTGCACAGTAAGTTTCGAGTTCAAGTCAGGGTGTGTACCTTTATAAAAGTTTGGAGTAAGTTTTGAGTTCGAGTCAGGGCATGTACCTTTATAAAAGTTTGGAATAACCAGATTCTACTCGCTCAGACCTATAAAATATAATTTCTAGAAAATAAAGTTTCGTCAAATCCAAATAAAAAAGCATGCATGTAGTGTTAGTGATTAATATGGACCAAGCTCAAGTCAAGTCTTGATGTTCTCAATGGAGATTCACTGAACCTGGTTGGTAGTTAACAAGGGATTGACAAGGAATAGAGAAGCCTCCATCTCTTAGCTGGTAGTCATCGTTCAAAATTTTAGAGCCCAAATAAAAACTAGCACCATGGGCATTAACAAATAACTAAAACAAAATGAAAAATATTGTTCATGCACTGTTCACACCAATGTTGTAAAATCCGTTCCGGGTACCGTTCTGGTTTTTTGTTTGGAACGGAACGTTCCGGTTTCGGTACCGTTCCGGGTACCGGTTACTGTTCATATTTATTTAATTATATATATGAAAAAAATAAAATATTAATTTAACAAGTATAATTTAAATTCAAGATAAATGAAATTTAAATTATACAATACAAACATAATCTCAAAATTAGAAACATCTTTGAAATTCCAAAATATTATGAAAGTAAAATGTTCTAAAATAAAAGAAAAATACATCAAACATCCTCTACATCATTAATATAAAAGTAAGGATCTTGATCTGGCTGTGGAACATAAGGAAAGTCGTCAACAAGACATTCCAATAGCTGGTCATCTCCACCAAGCTCATTCTCCTCATTTACACATGTCTCTTCATCATCTAAATTTAAAGTAGCGAAAGGTGCTTCGATACTCTCCCAACTTATGTCATCTCCATCAAGAAGACCGGGTTCTTCACAAATCCATTCATTCATTAGATCAATGTTGTCAAGGCTAATGGGATCTAAAGCATCTCTTGTTCTGCTCATATTCCTACAAAGAATAAACACGAAAGAAATTAAAAAATTAATAGCAATGTAATAGAAAATAATTACTAATATAATAATATTGATATTTTACTTACCTCTGTTTAATCTTTAGATTATAGCGAACAAATACTAAATCGTTTAATCTCTTGTGCTCAAGCCTATTTCGATTTTTTGAATGAATGAATTCAAATACACTCCAATTTCTTTCGCACCCAGTTGCACTACAGCATTGACTAAGAACTCGAATTGCAAACTTTTGAAGTTCTGGAGTATCAATGCCGAATTGCTCCCACCATGAAACTAGATAACAAATTTTGAATAAATCAAATATTATAGATAAAAAAAAAGACATTATATTGTAAAAAAATAAAAGTTATTACACTGGATTTAACTTTTCTCTTTGACGAATAGCCATGGTTACACCAAAAAGACCAGTTGCTCTCTTATACTCCTTAATTTGGGCACTGATGTTATCTTGAGTATCACAATCAGGAACCAATCTCATAATTGTGGTAAGCAAACCTCGAGTTACCTCCCTTTGTTTTGAAAAACAAGGCCTAAAAAATATTCCAGGATTAAGAAAACATCCTGCTGCATGTAATGGACTATGAAGTTGCTTATCCCATCTAGCATCAATTACCCGAATATATGGTCCATATTGAGACATTCTATTTTTCAGCCTTGTTTTGATGGCTTCTTTTGCTTTATCCATTGCCTCATATAAATATCCCATTGATGGTTTTTCTTCACTGTCTGCTAACCTTAGAACTCGTACTAAAGGCTCGCTGACGTTGACTATATGTGCACATCTCGGCCAAAAGTCTTTATCTTGTAAAACTATATCAGCAATTTCCTTTCCAACCCGACTTTTGCCATGATTTGATTCAACCCATTTTGCGCAAGTAAACATTTGTCGAAGCTCCTTCTTAAACTTCAATAAACATTGGAGGCTTAAGAAATGGGTTGCAAACCTTGTTATGCCAGGACGATATAAATCATGTCCATTTGTGAATTCTTTCCTCATCAAAGCTAGAACCCATGCATGATTATATATAAACTTGGTTATATTTCTTGCCTGTTTAATGGTTTCATCAATCATTGGAAAATATCTCGGATCACAAATATTTTCAAGCATTAAATCAATGCAATGGGCAGCACAAGGAGACCAAAAAAAGGTGCCATACCTTTGCTGCAAAGTTTTCCCAGCAGCCTTAAATGAAGCCTCATTATCACTAACAAATTGGACAATATTCTCTTGTCCAACTTCTTTGACAACTTCATCAAACATCTCCAGCAATGTCTCTTTATCTTTTCGAAGTCCTGAAGTGTCAATAGACTTCAAGAATACGGTGCCTCTCGGAGAATAGGCAAGGAAATTCATAATTGGTGCATTCCTCCTATTTGACCACCCGTCAGCCATAATTGAACATCCATAAACTCTCCACTCAGCCTTGATACTTAAAATGTATTCATGGACATCATGAACTACATCTTTCAAAAGTGATCCTCTTAAATCATGATATGATGGGCCTTTAAACCCAGGTCCTATGGATGTTACGGCATCTAGCATTGGCTGATAATAATACGAATTAGCACTGTTAAACGGTATATTAGCATCATACCACCATGTTGCTACGGCTTTTCTTGCATTGTGTTCCATCTCTTTAGTAGCCATTGCACTTCTAATACTAGGTCTGGGAACCCGGGGGTAGTTCGTGGAGGAAATAAAGGAATCCTTCTTCCGGATGTACTTGTTCCTTACCTTTGTCATTCTTCTACTTGTTTGTGAACGTATATCACCCGAACGAGGATTTACAGCATCACCCTCTTCTATTTCTTCATCATTGGAAGCTGATTGAGAATTTCCAATATCAGTTCTAATTCTTTTTCTTCTCTCTTTCTCCATTGTCATTTCATCTACCAGTTGTTTCATTTGCCACTTAACCTCCGGAGGGACCTTTTTACAAGGTTCAACTTGACATTTAATACCAGCAAGGTGGCACTTCAACCGAGTAACACCACCACCATTGATCCGTTTATTACAATAAATGCATATACTTGCATTCTTTACACCAGGAACCACCTGTCCATGAGCCCATGCTGGATCATCTGATCTTGCTGGAGCTGAATACATGGAACTCCCACCACTAGATGAGTTTTCAGCCATGTAATTTAATCTGTTGTAAAAAAGATAACACAAGTTAGGCATGTATCATTCTTTACTCTAAAAATATTGCTCTAAAATAAGATATATATTTTGATATTAGCAAGTTAGAGCTAATTCCCAATATTTCATCAAATCTTCATAAACCCTTCCATCAGTCACTCAATAACTAATCATAAAATGGCAAGTAAATCATCAAACTTTTACCCATTTTGATTTCCAAACAGAATTAAGGATAGCAAATCAACATCGTACTTTTCTTCTCCTCTCTATGGTCTTAGCTATCAAACCATCAAGTTTGAAATTGTTGTTGTATATAACATCAGAACTGTATGAAAGTCATTCAATCTGAGAAAGCATCTCCTACCATTTCAAGGGCACTTCATCATAGAATTTGAAACAGAACTTCAAAAGAAATCATTTTGAGAATTTCTACTAAGAATATTTTCTTTCTTTCTTTCTTAATCAATCAAATTATAATACAGTATCATACTGAGAAATTGAAGAACAATTTCAGCAAACTGACGAACTTCGGCTCAAAAACAGTATAATTGATAATACAGTATCAATACTCAGCAAACAAACGAACATAATTGATAATACAGCTCCTGTAAACAGTTCAAGAAGAACAATTTTTTTATAAATAAAAAATCTGCTAACTATTTCCCAAACAACTTCGGCTCAAAAACATTGAAACTAAAGAAAAAACTCAGCAACAAACATAGCCAAGTCACACTTTTATCATCAACAGCAATCTCCTACTAAAGAAAAAAGCAAAAAATTCTTCTTTGATTCACCTCATAAATAGAGTAACACGATCATATATTGCAACAACAAACAGATTAAATTCACATTTATGCATTTTTAGAGCAAAATAGAAAATTTATTTCTCCATTCACATTCATGCATTTTCGACACTTTAAATTTTTCAATAAATTAAAGCATTTGGTTCCTCAAATGTGTACCTTTAACTGGAGATATGGGGAAGAAGAACTACTGCAGATTTTGTGCCGCCGTGTGGAAGAAATTGCGCCGCCGTGTGGAAGAAATTATGCCGCCGTGATTTTGATTTTTGATTTAGGGTTTCAGAAATTGAGCTGATTTAGGGGTTGAGGATAACAAATTGAGCTTTTCAAGTGAGGGATTTCGGGATTATGAATTGAAAACAAGGGATTTCTGGATTAATTTGAGAGAAGAGAACTCGGGAGTAGATTGGGGGAAATTGGGGGAAATCGGTCGTCTGGTCTGGGAGAGTGGGAGCGGGAAGAAGAAAGGGAATTAGGCGTAAAATTTTGCCCGTGTAATGGCTAAACGACGTCGTTTCTTACTTATGTAAACGACGTCGTTTTGATCCGTACCGGAACGGAACGCCCGGTACAGAACCGGGGCGCTCCGGCCGGAATTACCGGTACCGACCGGAATTTTTACCGGAACAAAAACGTCAACGTTTTGTTCCGGATTTGCTTCTGGAACGGGGCGTTCCGGCCGGAACGGCCGGAACGGAACGGAACTTATAACACTGGTTCACACACTCTAAAATCACTGTGGACGCGAGCTTTCTCCTCCGTGCGTCGCGCGAGTTGGTCCACCCTTTTTTTTTTTGTTTTTTCCGCCTATGAACAATGTAGTAACGATTTTAGCCCCGGTAATAAGACAAAATAGCGTTTTTGGTTGAGGGTTAAGGGCATAATTGCGCGCGTCCGTACCAGTCCGATCCGCCACATGGTTTTTTTTTTAAATTATCCATGATTAACACAAATGGGTTAACAAAAAATATAATTATTATTTTTTATGCAAATTTTTATGTAAATTTATTCAATAATAAATTATTTTAACCTTGAATCTCTATTTTTATTTTATTTTTGGGCACGGTAGAGGTACAATTAAGTTCTCTAATCCATCCAAAATTTCCAAATTTATCCTTCTATCAACACCGATTTTTTTTATTTTATATTTATTATTTTAATTTTAATATGAGTAGATTTTAGAGAATAACCTAAAAATGAGTTATGACATTCCTCATGGATATTTAGCATTTTTTTTAATGAGTAAACTAATTTTAAGGTGTGTTTGATATTGAGATTCAACTATATTTTTATTTTCTTAAAATATGTTTTTTGGTTTTTTATTGTTTTGATGTAAAAATAAAAATTTTTATTTTAATATATTTTTAAGTAAAAAAACACTATTTTTTATTATAAATGCAATAATTAGTCTTGTGTCCAAGAGTTGGGGGTACATTACGACCTTATTAGTTGACTTCTTAGAATGGGAATTAAATTCATGCGTTCTCGGCAGCCTAATTTGATTTTTGCTTCTATATCTTGAAATCTCACTACATAGACTATCATTTCCAAGTCAATGTATTGTTCGAGCCGATTGGTAGGACAGGAAATCTCAAACCATTGGTGCTGTATTTCAAAAGTTTTTATTGCATATTAGAAAATAAAACTAACTTTTTTGAGTACAAAGAGTTTATATATAACTTATTCCATATTAAAAAAAAAATATTTTCATCATGTGTTCTTATAATAAATTTTGATATAGAATGATAACCAATAAAAAAATAGTGGTCTCACACGCATCAAGTTGAGTAGAGTAAGAGAAAAATCAGAAATGTGACGTGGTTAGATGCGTGGGATAAAGAGCTTATAGTACCTGCTAGCGCGACTATGCAGTAAAATTGGTGGAATATAATAATTAACGAAGCAGTGAAAAGCAAAATTAGCAACGGATTTTTCGTTTCTCATTTAAATCAACAACAAAATTTAGTAATAGATTTTTCATTGTTAATTTATCTACAATGTCCGATGCAAATTCCATTGCTAATATTTTTTAGCAATGAATTCCTTTATTATTTGCAATCGATCAATAAGTTGCTAATAGCCTTTTTTTTTTTGTTTTAGTAGTGTCGGAAGCAGATATTGAAATTTCACATGAGCACTACACAAGTACACGAAATTATAGAGGAGATAAAATTTTATAGCCACTTGATTTTTGTGTCGTTTTGTTTACAGACCTTCGAGTCAATGAAAGAAAGTTCTTCTATGGAAAAATTAGCACAGCCACCTCTATGCTTCCATATGGTGATTCAGTGATATTTCTCCACCCATTAAGTAAAACTTATTTAACCAAAAAAAAAATAAAACTACTCCCCTTAGGACTCAAATATTAATAATAATAATAAAAAAAAAAAGAAACTACTTAAATCTAACAAGAAAAAGTGAGCCGGACACTTTAGGCTCTCAAGAAACGCTAGTGCTATTTATGGTGCTAAAGGATGATTACAACGGAAGAGTGCGAGAGAGATCGAGAGAATACTCGTTAACAATCTCACAAAAAATATTCCTTAGAATCATAAAATCTCTTGCAATAACGTTCTATGGAAGAGTTCTTTTTTAGGAAGGAGAACCAAGTATACTGCGATGAAGGTGGAGGCAACTTTGATGTTAGTAATTACGTTTTGGTGGTGGAGGGTAACGAGGGCTACCAAAGGCATGTGGTGGTGTTGATGTTTTTAGTGGTGGAGGAAGACTTGGATGATGGCCATCACTGACTTTTGATGGTAGTGGTCGTTTGGGAGGAGGAGGAGGAGGAGGAGGAGGATGCCGTGGACGAGGACGAGGAGGCAGAAATGGATGGACAATACGATTGGTTGTGGGTGGTGGTGGTGGTGGTAGTCGATGTAATGCAACACTAACCGTGCAACTGGTTTGTGATAGTACCATCAGATGAAAAAGGATGCACGCCAACAAGTAGGAATTGATTTCCATTTCTATTATGCGGCTGCCTGCCTATGTCGAAACCCTGCCTATGTCGAAACTTACGATGATTGTGTTTTTTATAGGAAGGTGATCAGAGAGCGTGTGAATGATCTGTCAAATTTACGATCTATGATTAGTTAGCTGTAACCACTAAACAAGCATGCAGGTGGTCCCCATGAGGTATGGTGATGTATGATGGGGTATATGTAATGATTAGTATAGAATAATATAAATTATATTATAATAACTCATCTAACAGTCTAAATTTTTAGGTGAGATGGTTCTTTAAAATGATATTAGAGTCTTGTTGACCCAGCGGTCACAAGTTCAAATCTTACCACCTTATTTTTTAATAAATCAAGCACAAGGTAGTATGGGTATGTGCAAATTTCAAGATTAAAAGACTTTCACTTGAGGGGGGTGTTAAAGAATAATATAAATCATATTTTGGAGCCTCACCTGACAGCTTAAACTCTTAGGTGAGAAGGTTTCTTAACAATGATGATAGAGGGATAGCAATTTGTAGAGTAGGTCTCGAGTTTAAATTAAGACGTGCATATTTTATAAGAACTTGAAACGATCGAGATTTTAGTTGTTCGCCTAGCTCATAAAATATATTTTCTAGAAAATAGAGTTTTCTCGAATCCAAAAAAAAGCATGCAGACATGCATACTTTATAAAAACTTGAAACGATCGAGATTTTACTTGTTCATCTAGTTCATAAAATATATTTTCTAGAAAGTGGAGTTTCTTCATATCCAAAAAAAAAAAATAATAATAACATGCAGGCGGTGTTAGTGATTTATATGGACCAAACTCAAGTCAAGTCTTGATGTTCTCCGAAGCTTCAAGTGCTCACACGATACAACATTCAAAAGTTGAGCTTCAAGTTCACACACGTTACAACATTCAAAAGAACCTAAAAAGAAAAATCGTTTTTCCCTTTCAATCAATTCTAATTTCTCTTTGCTCTTTTCATGTTATTATTATGAATATCTTTTAAAGCAAATCATACGACTTTTTTGTGATAAATGACAAGGTAATCATATGAGTGATGCTGTGTTCATCGATGCAACTATATCATGTAATAAAATTAGATCAGAAATACTTAGCACTACCCTATTTCCGCACTCCAGTTTTTCACAAGAAAAAAAATGCAAGCTATGGAAAAGCTTTTTACATTGTCATACCAGCATAACGTCACAGTGATTCTTCCCCAGCAAGGTTTGAACAATCTTTTTAGTTGGTTGGAAGTCGCAGTCTAGCATGATAATTACTAGGAATCTTAAATGGTTTTGTAAAAGATTCTAGGCAATAGAGGAAATGTATTAGCATTTTTAGTACAATAAGTTGCATATTTTTTGTAATTTTTTGTAAAAGATTCTAGGCAATAGAGGAAATGTCTAAATGATAAGTTTGCTATGATGAACGAATCCTTGTTTTGTAAGTTAAAAACTCGGTCTGGAAAGGTAAAATATCCTCAATTATTATCGAGACTTCTTTCAAGGTAAAACTCAAATTTATTATACTATATCATTCCAAATAATATTTCAGATAAAACTCCTCGTGAATGAGATTATTCATAATAATAATTTAGATATTAAAATTATATGGGTGTCTTATCTTTATATTAAAGTGAGTAGTAAAATTATTATTCCTAATAATATTTTGGATGTTAATCTCTTTTAGATTTTTTATTCTTATATTAAAAATAAATAAAACTTTCTTGTCAAAAAATAATTTTTAAATACAGAACAAAGTCCTTGAAATTTTACAAACTTGTTATAAGATCCATGCAATATATTTTTTAAATATGCCAAAATATTTTAAATTTGCTTTAAAAAATATGCTCAAATAAATTTATGATTTTTTAGTATACAAGAATAAAAAAAAAATTATTATTATTTTGTTAAGTTTTGTTTGGCAAAAACTCATTTTTCTTTAAAATAAATTACCCAAAATAAATTTAAAAGCACTCTTAAACCCAAAATAACTTCAACAAAAACTTGACAAAACGTATTGGAGATTCAATGAACCTGGTTGGTCGTTACAGAGGGATTGACAAGGAATAGAGAAATAAAAGCTAGCACCATTAACAAAAAGTGGCCAGTTGAATCTCTCCTACTGTAATAGTGAAAGTATGAAATTTCAATGTTCATATTATGCAAATCAATAGCTAAATTTAAAGCTTCATCCCTAAAATAAAAATAACCAAAGAAATCATCTAAGAATTTTATGGTCAAATCCCATAACTTTCGCTCATCACTTTGTAAGAAATATTTACTAAATATTTGGCCACTATTTTATATACATGAACTACATGGAATTGATTCAGAGTTTATAGTCTATATTATATAGTTAATGCGTGGGAACTATATTCAATAAATTAATGTGTTGAAGTTATAATTACAATAGTGGGGGGGATGTTAGTAAAAAAATAAAACAAAAAAAAAGAAGCTTAAATCTAATAAGAAAAACTGACCCGGACACCTTAGGCTATCAACAAATGCTATAGTGCTATTTATGGTGCTAAAGGATGATTACAACGGAAGAGTGCGAGAGAGACAGAGAGAATACTCGTTAACAATCTCACAAAAATTATTCCTTAGAATCATAAAATCTCTTACAATAACATATTTATTAAAACATGTTCAATGGAAGAGCTCTTTTTTAGGAAGGAGAGCCAAGTATACTGCGATGAAGGTGGAGGCAACTTTGATGTTAGTAATTACGTTGTGGTGGTGGAGGGTAACGAGGGCTACCATAGGCATGTGGTGGTGGAGGAAGACTAGGATGATGGCCATCACTGACTATTGATGGTAGTGGTTGTCGCGGAGGAGGAGGAGGTCCTCGATGACCAGGCTTCATTGGTGGTAATGGTTTTTGATGGACAGGATTATTGGATTTGGGTGGTGGTGGTGGTGGTGGTCGTCGACGTAATGCAACACTAGCCGTGCAACTAGTTTGTGATAGTACCATCAGATGAAAAAGGATGCACGCCAACAAGTAGGAATTGATTTCCATTTCTATTGTGCGGTTGCCTGCCTATGTCGAAACCTACGATGACTGTGCTTTTTATAGGAAGGTGATCAGAGAGCGTGTGAATGATTTGTCAAATAAAATGGGAACTTACAATCTTTGATTAGTTAGCTATAACCCGTTAAACAAGCACGCGGGTGGTCCCCTGTAAGTATCTTTGATAGTAGAAGGCTTGCAATCTACACAACAGGTCTTGAGTTCGAGTCAAGGCGTGTATCTTTTTTAAGAGTTTAGAAACAATCGGGGTTTTACTCCCTCATCTTGATTAACAAAATACACTTTCTAGAAAATAGAGTTTTCTCGAATCCCCAAAAAAAAAAAAAAAAGCATGCAGGTGGTGTTGGTTGTCATCACCCAATTTTTGGGTGACTCCCCAAAATATACCACAAAATAACAAAAATAAAATAAAAAGGGTCGGCATTGGTAGGAAAATCAATGTGGAAATTTTGGTTGTTTTCATAAGTCCGATCGTATCTCTTTTGTCCCCAAAAATAGAGGAAAATACAGATTTAAGGCAACAATAATTTATTATTGGATAAATCTGTGTAAAAATTAAGTCGAGGGATATAATTATATTTTTATGGGCCAATTTGATTTAATCGACGGCCAATTTAAAAATATAATTATGTTTGGGAATTAATTTAGGGTCCAATTAAAGGATTTAATTAAGTGCAAGGACTTAATTATACTTTAAGTTGGTCAAATTAATTTTATTAAGGGCTTAATCAGTGAAAAATCAAGTTCTTGAATTTAATTCGAGTTCAATTGAGAAGTTGGGAATTTTCGGAGACTGAATTGGATTTTTTCCAAGCCATTGTGCGAAATCAGGGGTCCAATTGAAAACAATTGAGAGTTTAATGGTCAATTAAGGGTCAAATAGCATAAATTGAAAGTCAGGAACCAAAATAAAAAAAGCGCACAAATTTAAGGCTAACATTGAATTTTTCACGGGGACACAATCGCGCAAAATTAAAAGTTTAAAACCAATTAGGGGTGCGATTGAATCAATTACAACTTGAGGGACCAAATTGTTTTTTTCTCTCCCTCCCAAATCATTGCGTGTGATCGCACCTTTGTTCGAGTCACTCGAGCAGGCTGCGGCCGCCGCCCCTGCCGCGAGTGCGGTGAAGAGGCAGCCCATCGTTACACGCAATGGGCAGCCGAAGGGTTGCCTCCTTCACCTATAAATACCCGTTCACCATGCATGCAAAAGGGAAGAAAAAAACTGAGGAAAAACTAGGGAGAAAAACGGGGAAGAAACTGGGCAGAACGCAGGGGAGGAAGAAGAAGAAAGACAGAGAGAAAAAAAGGGAATTTACATGAAAAAAGATCACAGAATAAGCAGAGGATTGCAGAGCAAAATTTGCATAATCACCTTCCCCACGCTGCAGCTACTCTCCCTCTGCCAATTCAACCCTCTCTCACTAAAAAAACCAGAAGCCTTTCTCTCTCTCTCCCTCTCGGTTCGGCAACTCCAGTCATCAACACCGGCCACCCCTCACCACCATTTCATCACCATCATCTCTGCCTTCACCCCAGTAGCACGGCCATCTTCTCCGGGGAAGTAACGGGACCAACAACCACGACAGCAACGTGACCAGTGCATCATCCGACGTCCACTCCGGCCACCACGGTCCACCATTTTCGACGCCACCACGACAGGGAGAACCACCTCGACCTCCTCTACCCAACAGTGCTAGCAGGTAAGCCTCTCGTCTTGGTCGACCATTTTACTGTTCATCGTCTTCTTCCTCGCGCGCTAGGGGAGTGAATCCCGTTGAAGTAGTTGGGTCGGGTTTCAGTCCCCGGCCCAGCTGCCAAAGTTGATGGGCCTCTTGGCCCATCAGGGCTGGACAGTCCAGCCCAGCCCATCAGGGCTAGACAGTCCAGCCCAAGTTATCATACCTGGGCCCTTGACCCAACATGGCTGAGCCGGCCCATTTAGATGGGCCCGACCCGATTTTTTTTATTTTTTTATTTTTTTTATTTTATTAAAAAAATATTAAAAAAATTGCATTTTAAAAAAGAAATAAAAAAGTGTTGTTTTCGTGCATACGACCGGATTCCAAAAAATTTTCATCATATTTTTTATAAAAAAATATTTTGCATCTTCCTCATGTTTTAAAACAAAAATTGGATATCGTAACCGGTTTATGATTATCCGTTGGAATTTGTCCAAAATATCAAAAATAATTTTAAATATTTTTGTTTTATCTATTAGGGTGTAAATTTACATTGTAAAGTACACTCGTAGATAAAAAAAGGGTTTTATCTATTAGGGTGTAAATTTACAATGTAAAGTACATCCATGGATAAAAAAAAAGGGTTTTTAAACTACGGTGTAAATTTATATTGTAAAGTACATTCGTAGATAAAAAAGATTTTTACTACGGTGTAAATTTACATTGTAAAGTACATCCGTAGATAAAAGAAAGGTTTGTAACTGCGGTGTAAAATTACATTGTAATGTACACTAAAAAAAAAATGTTTTTTTTTGAAAATGCAGTGCAAAATTTTTAACTTAGAAAAACAATCAAACAACAATGCAGCTTACCTTAGGTAGGGTGCACTGGGGTTGATGCGTCTTCCCCTTGCACAACAAGTCCCCTTACCTAGACTATCGCAAACCAATAGGTTCCTAGTAACCTTAATACTAGGTGGCGACTCCTAATATTTATAGTTGTAAATTTTACGACTATAAAACACCCCATTTTCACCGCGCGTCGTTGTCTCTCCAGAGGGAGATGACGGGGTGCGAAGTGCGTAAAAAAACGTCGTCGCGAAAGATGGCGAATCCACTGTGGACTTTGCTGGACTGAGCTTTGTTTGTTTGAGTGTTTATTCTGTAGTTCATTTTTACATGTATTTTTACTGCTTTAGCATGCATTTTAATTTGAGTTCATGCATATCATTTGATTTGAATTAATTCCATCATGCATTTTAATTTCCGGAGTAAGCCCAATTTTATGTTAGGTGGGGATTAGCGGTTTGCCCTATGACTTTCAGTCGGGGTTCAAATTCGTGAAACATCCAGCTATGAACTGAGTGTGTTACTTGATAATGGTGGTCATACTGTGCCCCAACCATTTCTTGTAAACCCCTACACCACCTTCATGTAAGGTAGTCACTAGGCAGTTCATAGACCTTTTGAGACCAGATAGAAAGCTTACCCCCTCATGTAATGGCTTAGAACTTGTCTTTGGGTACAAACTCCCTAATAATTCACCCGATATCTATATACATACATTTGCATCCACATGTATCCATCATCACTGCATAACATATCATCAACAGATTGAAATATAAATCCCCGAAGAGCTCCTACCACTAGACTCCTGCAGAGAAATATGGAAGACGAAGAGCGTGCACACCGTGATGCTCATTTTCAAGAAGAACTGGATTTTCTGAAAGCTAGCGTGGCTAGTCTTACCAGCTTACTCAAGCAAGCACTAAGAAACACCTCTGACGAGGGTCCTTCAACTAGACCTATAGCGGCTGCTCAAACACAAGGAATTAACCACTATGAAGAGGTGATAGGAGAAAGGGTTCAGGATCCACAACAGAACCCAGCTTTCGTACAATAAGCAGTGCCGACACCTGCGCCAACCCTAACAGTTATAGAAGCATCAGAGGGTATTGACCTAGATAAGATGGTGGCGCTGGAAGCCAGGATAAGGGCCATTGAAGGGCTAAACTTATATGACCCAGTACAAGCTGCAGAAATGTGTCTAGTCCCGAACGTTGTAATACCAAAGAAGTTTCGTGTCCCTGAATTTATCAAATACACCAGGACACAATGCCCTGTCACTCACCTAAAATCATACTATAACAAAATAGCGGAAGTAGTGCATGATGAAAAGATACTGATGCATTTTTTCCAAGACAGTTTGAGTGGGGCAGCATTGAATTGGTACATGAGACTAGACAACACCAGGATCCGTAGTTGGAAAAATCTGGTAGATGCTTTCATCCAGCAATATAAGTACAACATGGACATCGCTCCTGACATAACAAGTTTATCCAATCTGGAGAAGAAAGACAAAGAAAGCATAAGGGAATATGCTCAGAGATGGAGAGATCTTGCTGCACAAGTACATCCCCCGCTTCTAGATAAAGAGATGGTGACATTGTTCACCAACACGCTAAGAGCGCCCTATTACGAACATGTGATGGGCAGTTCAGCACAGCAATTTACGGATGCTGTAGCCGTGGCAGAGCGAATAGAGCAGGGAATTAGAAGTGGTAGAATTTCTGCACCTGTGGAGAAAAAGGGCTTTGAAGGCAAGAGAAGAGATACCGAGCATTTCGAAGATGACTATAAGGGTAGGAACAACCAATTCCAAAACTACAATAACCCTTCATCTCAAATTGCCAACATTAATTTTCAAGCCAAAGATCCACCAAAAAATTTCCTGAAAAGAAATTACCAGAAAACCCAAGATCAGCTACCTCCATTACCATTGCCTTTAAATGAGATGTATCAAAACTTGGTAAGCACAGGAAAAATAGCTCCTGAACCTTATGCACCTTTGCAGCCACCTTATCTTGATTGGTACAAGCCTGATTTAAGCTGTCATCACCCAATTTTTGGGTGACTCCCCAAAATATACCACAAAATAACAAAAATAAAATAAAAGAGGTCGGCGTTGTTAGAAAAATCAATGTGCAGATTTCGGTTGTTTTCTAGAGTCCAATTGTATCTCTTTTGTCCCCAAAAATAGAGGAAAATACAGATTTAAGGCAAAAATAATTTATCATTGGATAAATCTGTGTAAAAATTAAGTCAAGATTTATAATTATATTTTTATGGGCCAATTTGATTTAATCGTCGGCCAATTTTAAAGTATAATTATGTTTGGGAATTAATTTAGGGTCCAATTAAAGGATTTAATTAAGTGCAAGGACTTAATTATACTTTAAGTTGGTCAAATTAATTTTATCAAGGGCTTAATCAGTGAAAAATCAAGTTCTTGAATTTAATTTGGGTTCAATTGAGAAGTTGGGAATTTTCGGAGGCTGAATTGGATTTTTTCCAAGCCATTTGTGTGAAATCAGGGGTCTAATTGGAAACAATTGAGAGTTTAATGGTCAGTTGAGGGTCAAATAGCATAAATTTGAAGCCAAGGACCAAAATAAAAAAGCACGCAACTTTAAGGCTAACATTGAATTTTTCACCGGGGTATAATTGCACAAAATCATAAATTTAAAACCAATTAGGGGCGCGATTGAACTAATTAAAAATTGAGGGACCAAGTTGTTTTTTTCCATCTCCTCCCAAATCATTACCGTGGCTGCACTTTGTTCGGTCACCGAGCAGTCGCGAGACACCACTGCGCACGCTACCCTGCGTGCATGCGTCGCTGAGCAGAGCCCCGTTACTGGGCAATGCAGGCGGTGCCCCTCGGCTACACGCCATGGGTAGCCGAAGGGGCTGCTTCTCTTGCTATAAATACTGCAGGCAGGGACGAGCACCAGGAGAAAAAAAAAGGGGGGGAGAACGAAGTTTTGAAGCAGAAAAAAGAGTGAAGTAAGAACTGAGAGCAACAGGAAAGAAAGAAAAAAAAAAAAACGAAAACAGTTCCCCGTTGCAGCCTTTCTCTCTCCCCGATCGCGTCTCTCTCTCTCTAAAAACAGCAACTCCAGCCACCGTCTCTGACCACCGTGCACCACCCCTTCATCACCAGAAACTCTCCCCTCCACGCCAGACGCTCAGCCGTGGTCTCAGGTGAAGGCAGCAGCGAAAACACTCGGTGCAGCATCAACAGGCCGAGACTTCAGGAGCTCCCTCCGGCCACCACAGACCACAGTTGACGGCGAAACAACCACCAGGAAAACCACCTCGACCTCAGCTATCTGAACATACCCTAAGGTGAGCCTTTCGCCACAATTTTATTTTTACTGTTCATTCACCTTCAACCTCGCGCCCCTGCATGCAGTGGGACGTGATCGTCCCACTGTTCATGCAGGGCCGGGTTTAGGTGGTTTGGGCCGGGTTTTTGTGCCCGGCCCGAGCATGATGGGCCGTCATTTCGGCCCAAGATAGTCTGTTTGGGCTTCCAGCCCATGATGGCTGGAAGCCCAGCCCCTTAGCCCGTTTGGGCTTCCAGCCCACGATGGCTGGAAGCCCAGCCCACGATGGCTGGAAGCCCAGCCCACACCTTTCTGGGCTCCCAGCTCACTAAGGCTGGCTGTCAGCCCATTGGGCTGACAGCCCAGCCCAAAAATAAAAAAAATAAAAAAAATACAAATTTAAAAAATACAAATTGAAAAAAATATAAAAAATGTATTTGCTTTTTCGTGCATACGGCCGGATTCCAAAGCTTTTCTCATTGTATTTTTCGTAAAAAATATGTTGCATCTTTTTCCATATTTTTTTAAAACAAAAATTGGATATCGTAACCGGTTTATGATTATCCGTTGGAATTTGGCCAAAATATCAAAAATAATTTTAAATATTTTTGTTTTATCTACTACGGTGTAAATTTACATTGTAAAGTACACCCGTAGATATATATATAAAAAAATTTTAACTACGGTGTACCCGTAGATAACAAAAAGGTTTTTAAACTACGGTGTAACTTTACATTGTAAAGTACACCCGTAGATAATAAAAAGGTTTTTAACTACGGTGTACATTTACATTGTAAAGTACACTCGTAGATAATAAAAAAGGATTTTTTTTACCACGATGTAAATTTACATTGTAAAGTACATCGGTACATAATAAAAAATATTCTTTTTGAAAATGCAGTGCAAAACTTTTAACTTATAAAAACAATCAAACAACAATGCAGCTTACTTCAGGTAAGGCGTACTAGGGGTGCTAATACCTTCCCTTTACGCAACGAGTCCCCTTACCTAGACTCTCGCAGACCAATAGGTTCCTAGTAACCTTAATACTAGGTGGCGACTCCTAATACTTATAGTCGTAAAATTTACGACTATAAATTACCCCATTTTCACCGCGCGCCGTTGTCTCTCCAAAGAGGGATGGCGGGGCGCGAAGCGCGAAAAAAACGCCGTCGCGACATAAGCTGTGAATATCATGCCGGTGCTGTAGGGCCTAGCATTCACACTTGTGGTGCCTTCAAGAAGATGCTCATGCAATTGATTAAAGCGGGGTGGATAACATCCGAAGGAAATATAGGTCCGGCACCCAAGTAAGCTTCACGGAAATAGGGTACCAAGTGTCTGCACCATTTAAAGTGAAATCGGCAAAAGCTTTTGAAAAGGGAATGTGCCGATATTGGGAGATGAAGTCTGCTTCCATGATTTCCTTTTGTTTTGGTCATGCCCACATGTCATATCTCGGTTTAAACCAATTTTGACTTATTGGCAATTTTGCTTGTAACACCACAAAAACCTTTTTGTTGTTAAGCAAACATTTCCTTGCAGTGATTATGTATTTTCTTGTGTTTATGAAGTGCTCTTGCTTTTTTTTGTCTAACTAACACAAGTACTCCATATACCCTTTCATCCAAAGTATACATGATCCCATGATTTCATAAAGATTTTTGGCAAATCAAAGTCTAGTACGAAAATGAATGCCAATTTGATGTTTATTTAATAAATGTGTTCTGGGAATTCAAAGGATTTCATTGAAAGGTGATCTCATACCACCAAAATACACATAATAAAGCTAATCTCTTAGCCAAACAAATAATCCAAAAAAATCAAAAACCTGTTTCGCATGGAAAAGCAAAGCTTATTGATTCAGATTGCATGTTTTTGAAATGAGGAAAGACCATCTTTGATATGCCTTCACAAAGTCTCAAATATCCTTTGCAGTCCCTATTTGAGCCTAATAATTTTATTTTCTTGATATTTAACCCTAACAAGGATCACACCCTACACTGGGGGCAAGTGCAAAAAAAATAAAATTACAAAACAGTTGTCGCACCCCAAAAATGAGCGCGGCGTCGTATTCTATCGCACCCCAAAAATGAGCGCGGCGTCATGATGACCCTCCCCGCGAGGCGGGGGAATATTCAATGTGTCGGGGGGATTATCTATATTTTTTGGAAAAGGGAGTCGCCACCTAGTATTATGGCTACTAGGAAACCTAGACTGGTCTTTCAGAGATTCTAGGGTAAGGGACTGGTTGCGTAAAGGGAAGGTTTTAGCACCCCTAGTACGCCCTACCTAAGACAATCTCTTCAACTTGTAATCAGGAAAATTACTTGAAGGAACATCGTTAGATGCCAGCCCCGAAACTATGGCGCAAACTAACATGAACCTCAGGAAGTAGGAAAGAAATGGAGCCATCGCTGCAACCACCTGTTTGATTTCTTTGTATGCATTCAATTCATTGTCATATCCATCATTTATATAGGCATTCACCCCTTAGATTGTGATCGCGTTACTAATTTATAGTCAACATTACATATATGCTGACAGAAAATTGGTATATTCGTCATTTTTCTCGACAGAACTTTTAATTGTTTTGTCAATATTTGTAATCCCAAATTTATAGTCAGCTAAAAAAGGACTTCAAGTCATTTTTCTCGACAGAACTTTTAATTGTTTTGTCAAAAACATTACATATTTGCTTTGAAATTGTCAAAAATTTCCAGTCCATACCACGAGACATCAAGGGGAGAATTTAAGCGTTTCTGCTATGAGCAAGGGAGTTCTATTTCTTGCAGTCAAAGAGAGGTTTGTTAGAGAATAAAATAAATCTTATTCTGGAGCCTCACCTATCAGCTTAATCTTTTAGGTGAGATGGTTTCTTAACATAGTATCAGGGCCTTGTTGACCCAGCGGTCACGAGTTCGAATCTCACCACCCTCATTCTATTTGATAAAAACCAAGCACAGGGTGATGTGGGCCTGTGCAAATTTCAAGCCCAAAGGGCTTTCACTTGAGGGGGTGTGTTAGAGAATAATATAAATCATATTCTGGAACCTCACCTATCAGCTTAAGCTTTTAGGTGAGATGGTTTCTTAACAAGGTTTGTCTCGATGATTTTTTTTTATTATTATTATTATTTACATATAATAATAGAGTGGATTGAAAAAAGGCTAGAGAATCGTTAAGTTAATGGATATTTAGCAAAAAGAAACACAAGTATTTGTTTACACCAAAAAAAAAAATAGAGTCATGCTCCACAACCTTGCCTGCAACAAATTGGCAGCAACATAGTCAAATGATTTCAAGCAATATATAAGAAGTACATGCCACATATAATGATGATAGGCTATGCTACTTTATATATGTTATCTGAATTCTAATGTTAATGATGAAGTTTCTGGAAATAGAGCATCATAGAATTCTTATTTCTATCTTTCCTATAAAATTTCAACCTACTGCACGTTTGCAGCAGCCCATCTTTATTATTTCAAATGTTTTTAATAGTTTCTTCTTAATCTAGCATTCTCTGTATCTTATCTTTGTGTCTTCTACCACATGTTTGGTCTATTATTAACTCTAGCTTCTTTATTCTTTGAGCCAAAAAATTGTATAACAAGGGGTAACTGTAGCATGAAACCCTTCAATTATATACTGAAGCCAAAATAAAGAAATTGTCAGCAAATTTTTAGTCTTTTCTAAAAATCTCATGTTAAAAAGATCCACGGGAAGAAATTTATAGTTAATCGTGGTACTAAACATTAATTAGTAGCCTGATTTCAAGGGAATTGGAAGAGATTTTGCAGCAAGTCAACGACAAGGTAATCACCACTTCGCTCGTTTTGCGGTTGGTGTTTTCCTGGAAATTATGTTCATCTTTTGGTTGGTGGTACGTCAAAATTGTTAGAGAATAATATAAATTATATTATGGGGCCTCACTTACAAGTTTAAGTTTTTAGGTGAGATGGTTCCTTGACATAGTATCAGAGCCTTGTTGACCCAGCGGTCACGAGTTCAAATCTTACCACCCCCATTCTATTTGATAAAAATCAAGCACAAGGTGATGTGGGCCTGTACAAGTTTCAAGCCTAAAAAGCTTTCACTTGAGGGAGTGTGTTAGAGAATCATATAAATCATATTATGGGGTCTCACATACAAGCTTAAACTTTTAGGTGAGATTGACGCAGCAGAAAATCACAAGGGAATATGACCAACGTCAATATTCCGTAAATCAACAATAACGAGAATAAATCTCAATAAAACTCAGTGTTTATTCAATAAAATGATAGTTGAGTCGGCTGCAGGTTTTACATTGATACTTAAAGTAAAAACCCTAGCCTAATTCAATACAGAAAAGGAAAGGACATAAAACATTAAATTTGCCATAAATGGAAAATTTGAGATAAATGTAGAATGTGAAAGCCCTATGAATTCTGAGAGAGTACCAATTGACTAAAGTCAATTCGGACTCTTAAATCAAAAGTTATTGCAAAAACAAAACTTTCCTAAAATAGCAAAAATGACCATTTCGGGGCCGAAATGATGGAACGGCGAAATGCATTGACTGGGTGAGTTTCACGTCATTCCGACTTCGACGACCCGGGTGCCGAAATTCAGTTGCCTTTGAATTTCGAGTGATCCCTCTTGAGCATGTATGATTCCGCAACCTGTTCTACATCAAAGATGGTTCCTTAACAGAAATTAACTGAATTAAATTAATAAGGAACTCAAATAATAATGCCTATCCAATTTACCTAATCCGAGCATCAACTCAGATGGTGATCCAGCTGTGAGGATTCTCTGTGTTCGTCTGGATAGCACTCGTGTCGTGTAGGCTGATTGTATTGAATGTTTAGGCTTGACCTTGGAAGCTTTCCAGCCTCATCTTCTAGTAAACAATTCACGACAAGAGACTTTAAAATATAATTTATTTTGTTTTTTAATACATCTTTCAAGTAAAAATTTAAAATGCATATGGAACCACGCTATCTTGGCAGAAGATTTAATGATACCATGTTATAATATAAAATATAAGTTTTATGAATCTCGAGAAGTAGCCATCCCTTATATTTAATAATTAAAGTTTTGTGCAACAACAAAGTTATAATGCACTGCAGAACATCACAACACTAGGCAAAATAAATATGGATACGAGATAATTCCCATAATAGTACTTCCCGTAATATAATCCAAAGCTACAATTTTTTTTATTGCTTACATGAATCTTAGCAAATCATATTTTCTTATTGCTTACATGAATCTTAGCAAATCATATTTTAAATGAGTAGGAAACGTTAACTCATGACAGTGGAGGGGATGGACCGCCGTTCTAGACAATATCAAGAAATCATCTCATCTAAAAGTTTAAACTGTAAGGTGAGGTATCAATATATAATTTATATTATTATCTAACTTATCCCTTCAAGTGAAAGTCTTTTGATCTTGAAACTTTGAGATACTATATTGTGCTTAATTTTTATCAAATTGAATAGAGATAGTAAGATTAAAACTCGTAATCATTGAGTTAATAACCGAGAACGAACCAAGATAGTGTTAAGAAACCATCTCACCTAAAAGCTTAAACTTATAGGTGAGGCCCCAAAATATGATTTATATTATTCTATAACACCCCCCTCAAGTGAAAGCCCTTTGGACTTGAAACTTGCACAAGCCCACACTACCTTGTGCTTGATTTTTATGAAGTAGAATGGAGGTGGTGAGATTCGAACTCGTAACTGCTGGGTTAACAAGGCTCTGATATCATGTTAAGAAATTATCTCACCTAAAAATATAAACTTATAGGTGAGGTCCCAGAATATTATTTATATTATTCTTTAACAGATAAACCTTATAGGGCAGAGGCCCGTCAGAGTCACTAACAACTAATTTTGAGTAAATGTAATTGAAACAGGATCTGTACACCCGATTCGTAGTCGGTGAAAAAGAGATCGTTGCATGCTGCAGAAGGCGATTTTAACCATGATCAAACTGATCACCAGCATTCGCATTGAAAAACAGAATACCAGCATCAGGTGCTAAACAATAGCAACAGATTCGAATAATCTTACGTTTTTATTCTGATTCCAATATTATAATATGGATAACATCAGCACGGAAACAAAGCAAAACAGCAATGGAATTGGAAATACTCATGCAACATGGTGCTATACTAGGACAAGGATTAAGACGTCAGAATACAAGCAGAGCAAAAGTAGCAATCATAAATCAGTAGCATCGCTATGGTGGAGGTGATTTTGAACATCGTCGTCGTGGATGTGATTTTGAACATCGTAGTTGTGGAGGAGGTGGCGGTGCCCATTGTGGAAGAGGAGGTGGTGCCAGTGGTGGAGGAGGTGGCGGTGCCTGTGGTGGAGAACGAGGCGGTGCCTGTGGTGGAGGAGGGCTGTGATAAAGATAAGTATTGACCCTAGGAGATGGTGGCAATGGCATTCGCCTTCTCAATACCCCCAACTTGTAGCTAGGAAAATCATTTAAAGAAATTGCATCAGAAGAAGATCTGGATGGAGCTTCCCATTCAAAAGCCTTGCAGATGTAGCTACTATGAGATGATAATAATAGAACATGGATAAAAAGGAAACGAAGTAAAGATGGAATGGCACTCATCGTTGGTTTTTGTCGTAGCACTAGCTAGTGAGATGTGCCAATTTATATTAGTAGCCGGTTTCCATATAGGATACAAAGTCAACTTGTCCGAATAAATTTGTTTAGTTTTATTAGAAAATTTTACGTCCATGCAACTTGATAGTAACCCGTGAGAGAGTTTGGTTTAGCATTTTCAGGCCCTTTTTTTATTTCAATAAAACAAGTTTTAGGCTCTTCTACTACAATATAATATGATATATGGAGCCTACTAGGTATTGTAAAATGTATTTAGGCCTTCTAAGTTTGTTTATTTTTTCAAAATTACTTTGGAAATGTAAAAGTAAACTAGCTCCACATAGAGGATTTTATTTATTTATTATTAAGTAATCTGTATGACTTCGATTTCAAGGGGTAAGGTGAAGATTTGTTATTGACTCGTGGTCGGTGAAACGTATGATTTCCTTCAACTGTAAACCCATAAATAATGGTGTTTCACATATATTTCTCTTTTAATAATTGTCGCGACCGCGATTTTTTCGCGCTTCGCGCCCCGCCATCACCCCTGGATTTCAGG
Source organism: Salix koriyanagi (assembly GCA_029228605.1). NCBI lineage: Eukaryota > Viridiplantae > Streptophyta > Magnoliopsida > Malpighiales > Salicaceae > Salix > Salix koriyanagi. The sequence goes on from CM055345.1 coordinate 2,771,835, forward strand.
GGGACAACGGCGCGCGGAGCGCGAAAAAATCGTTGTCGCGACAGATGACGACTCCACTGGGGATGATATGCCCCCCATGAGTTTGATATAAATTCTTTGAAAAGAAAGATGGAGCCAACTACAATTGCATTTTAGATTGCCCCCCTGTTTGGTCATGCCCCAAAAGTGTTTTGGGCTTTAGGTGTTTGCAGGAAGGTGTTGGTTATTTGCAAAGAATATTTTCATGTAAAACTTTTGGAATTTCAAAGTCATTCCAAGCACAAAAACCATTTTGATGTTTGTTTAACAAGCTTGTTCTCGAAAGAATTCAAGTGATCTCATTTTCAGGTTTTATGTTGACTTTGACAAGAATGTGAAATGATATTTGCAAATCTCGTATGTCGGGAAGGCTTCGATCAGGTCATGTGAAGCATTTTTAAGGATTGTTTCAAATGGACAAGCATTGCTTATCGATCCAGATAACTCGTATTTGATCAGAAAGGGCTTTATTAGGCTTGTAACATAGGCTTAGGTTACTGGCTACGAAAAAAAAATATTTGTAGGCTCAAAAAGTGTTTAAGAGTTTTTTAGACTAAGGATCACTTAGTGCTTACTCTTAGAACTTTATTTAGCCCTCATGATTGATTTTCATAGTCACTTAGCATGCCCCCCAGTTTTTGTTTGGGCTTTGACCTTGACATGCCCCCCGGTATTTGTTTGGACTTTTTCATTGGTATTTGGCACTAAAGTTGTGCTTACTTGACATGCCCCCAAGTATTTTGTTTGGGCTTTTTCATTGGTTTTTTGGCAATAACATTATGCCGACTTGACATGCCCCCCAAGTATTTTGTTTGGTCTTTTTATTGGTTTTTGGCACTAACGTTGTACTGACTTGACATGCCCCCCAAGTATTTTGTTTGGGCTTTCTATGTTGGGTTTTTAGTAGTAACAAAATGTTGAATTAATTTGCTATAGTGTACTAAAACCCTTTTTTATGTTTGTTGCTACCCAATTTTTGACTCTTTATTTTTTATATAAAAAAAAAAGTATTTCAAAAACAAATTTTGGGTTCAAGGGCGAAATCGAGCAATTTGGAGTTTAATGGCCGATTGAGGGTTAAATCGCGAAAATCAGGAGTCAAGGACCAGATTAGAAAGTTGCGCAAAGCCAAGATTGAGATTGAATTTTTGATGGGATTTTAATTGCATAAAAAAAATTTAAATTCAATTGGGTGCATTTATAGATTTTTAAAGGACCAAATCAGATTTTTACTTTCTAAATTTGTTTTGAAATCTGCATTAAAAGGTATGCTATTCCGGCATGAAATTTCATTGATTTTCAGGCGCGAGATCACAGTCATCAAATTTTCTTCCCTTTTTCAAATCTGATTTTCTTCCTAAATCACGGTGATCGGTCAGCAAATCAACAAAATTTTCCTTCCTATTCAATGTTGATTTTCTTCCAATCATTCTCACTCTCGTGACGGCATCACTCAAATACTCCTTCCTTTTCCAAGTTGATTCTTTCCGTTTTCAGCTCCATCACAGCGGGGCAGATCAAGTTGATCTCCAACATTTATTTCCTTCCCAAATCTCCAGCGTGATTTCCTAATTCTCCTTTGATTCGTCATTTTTTTAGTTGTTTCCTTAAACACTGCACTTGGTTTCTTCTCTGCTATAAATAGCAGTGCACGGTGAGAAAAAAAAAAGGGGAGGAGAGAGGAGAGTTACGTGAGAATATTGTGAAACACGCAGAGAAAGAGAAAAAAACTTGAGAACTGTTCGTTAGTCTTCTTCTTGCAAATCCCAGTATTTTTCATCTCGTTCGTTTTCCTCTGCCTCTCTCCCTCTCTCGGTCTCTGTTTCTCTCACAAAAACCAGTCATACCGACGCCTTCCTCTCTCCTCCAACAGCCACCGTGTCAACCACCCATATCCACCATAATCACCACCATCATCCTCCCTTCAGCCTTAGAAGTTCGGTCATCTTCCCAGACGACGGTAACAGAAGCGACAGCAAGGACTGCGACGTGAATTGTCACCGTTCCGACGCCAACTCCGGCCACCACAGGCCACCATTTCCGACGCCACCACGACCAAAAGAACCACCTCGGAATCCTCTACCCAAAGGTGTTAACAGGTAAGCATTTCATCACACTCGAAAATCTGGTAAGTCACTGTTCATCGTCCCTGTGTTGCATGCGGGGAGTGAATTAATTCACTCCCCGCGTGGGCTTGGCGGGCCGGGCCTTATGCCCGGCCTTACCCTGAAGGGCTTCCAGCGTCTGGGCTGGAAGCCCGGTCCGAATGGGTGCAGGGCTGCCCGACCATCTGGGCTAGCGACCCGACTGAAGGCAAGGTGGGTGCAGGTGTCAGCCCGGCCGACTTTAGGTGGGGCGACAACCACCACCGAAAAAAATAAAATAAATATAAAGTATAAAAATACAAATTTTCCAAAAATATTTTTATTAAAGAAAAATGTGTTGTTTTCTTGCATACGGCCAATACACTAGCATATTTTAAAAAATTGTTTTTCTTTTGAAAAAATATAAATTATCTTGAATTTTGAAGAGAAAATGAGTTTTAGCATGGATTTCGCAAAGAGAAAAAAAATCATTTCTTGCATTTTGAGATTTTTACAACATGTTTGTAAAATCCAAAGGGTATTAGCTAATATACAAAAAAAAATAAAAAATCTTTTTTTGGGGAGTTTATTATTCACCATCGGTATTTGGATAAATAAATCCTAAAGGGTTAATATCCAAAATATTCGGCGGGAATGATATGCTATTATTCACCATCGGTATTTGGATAAATAAATCCTAAGGGGTTAATATCCAAAATATTCGAGCGGGAATGATATGCTATTATTCACCATCGGTATTTGGATAAATAAATCCTAAGGGGTTAATATCCAAAATATTCGAGCGGGAATGATATGCTATTATTCACCATCGGTATTTGGGTAAATAAATCCTAAGGGGTAAATATCCAAAATATTCGGGCGGGAATGATATGCTATTATTCACCATCGGTATTTGGATAAATAAACCCAAAAGGGGTTGATATCCAAAATACGCGCGGGAATGATATCCCATCTGCCATTTATTTTTAATATATGTTTTTCTTCAAAGCCATAGCAAGTCATAAACAAGTCAAAACGTCAAGCGACTTACCTTAGGTAGGGCGTACTAGGGAGTGCTTGAAACCTTCCCTTTACGCAACTAGCCCCTTACCCAAAAATCTCTGAAAGACCAGGTGTTAGGTTTCCTAGTAACCATTAATACTAGGTGGCGACTCCCCTTTTTTTTCAAATAGAGAACCCCCCGACATTTAATCCCCCGCTCACGGGGACGAGTAGCCACGATGCCGCATTACTAAATTTTTTTTTGGGGTGCGACAGAATGGCGACTCCGCTGGGGACTTGGGCTAAGCTTGACCGTTTTTTTATTTGTTTATGATATGTTTTATTTGTTTATTTATTTATTTATTTTCATGTTGTTATGGTTTATTTATAAGCTTTAGCATGCATCTTTACATCCTGTCATCATGCATCACTTTTTATTATTTTTGAGAGCACACACTAAACTTTAAGTTAAGTGGGGGACTAGCAGCTTACCTATGACTTGAGTCAAGGTTGAAGTTTGTGTAAACCCCAACTCTTTGCTGAGTGTTTAGACTGGTGGTGATTGGTATACGTGCCATATCACTATCTCGCTGAACCCCCCATATCGCCTTTACGAGGGTGATCATCTGGGACAGCAAGAGACCCTCTTTAGAGACCAAGTAGTAAACCTACCCCATGTCTCACGTAAAGGAACTAGAACCTATCGTTAGGATGTATGTTCCGTAATATCTTTTCAACATTTTTGCATAAGGCAGTGTGACGCACTCTCTGAAAATGAATTCCGTGATGCAACGAGAATTATTTTTCACCACAAGTTCAACTTTGGGTTGTCTCGAAAGAAAGGTTGAAAAGCTTCTTTTATTGTTAAGTAAAAGAAAGATAAAAAGACAGAGCTGCTTGAGAGGCAATTTACCCGATCCAATGTTGCAAGATCGGTAGGGTACACTTTGCAAAAAAAAAGCTAGAAGTGTCACTTTGGGTGATGGTAGCTTTGTAACGATTGATAACAAGAAAGATGAGCGAAATGAAGGTGCTACTTTTGGCTCTGCCATCTCCACGAGAGAACTTTGGGGGACTCTACCGGCAAGCACAAAGAGAGTATGATAGGGCTGTTACACCTCGTAAAGAATACGGCGTCCCAAGTATTTCGAAGTCGACGCTAATTTCAAAGGCTGCTAAGAGTAACCACACTGCTATTGATCCAAGTATTATTAATCAAGATATGGAAGTTGAAGAGGACTCTTGTCTTTGCGGCAATTGTGGCAGTTTTGGGACTAAAAAGTGTTCTCGTCACAGGATGCCAAGAAGCACATTGGAAGGTTGGCCACAAGTTGAAATGCAAGGAGTTCAAATTAAATTCTTCACAAACAGCAAGATCAAACTTTGGTTTTAAACCTTCAGGTGGTGGGATTAAAAGCTTTTCTAGCATTGCACTTGCTCCTGCCTGTGGAGTTTCTAACTCTAAGCCTATAAAGAAGCCAGGAAAGGTTCTTTTCACGTATGAAGAGTTCATTAAACTTTTCAACTCGAGACAAGCCCGGATTTTCTCCCCTGTGGGCTCTTAAATTGTGGAAACAGCTTGTTTTGCCAACGTGGTTCTACAATGCCTCACATACATAAGGCCATTTGTTGCATATTTGTTGAATAAAGGACATCAAACAGAATATAGACGTAATGATTGGTGTTTCAATCCCATGTTGAAAAAGCAAGCCAAAGCACGCTTCCCTTTTCACCGATAAATATTCTTTCTCGGTTACCTAATATTGGTGGTAATCTTGGCTATGGAAGACAGGAGGATGCTCATGAGTTCATGAGGTTTGCTATGGATACTATGCAATCAGTATGCCTTGATGAATTTGGTGAGGAAAAGGCTGTTGAACCTGCATCTCAAGAGACTACAATAATTCAACACATATTTGGGGGTCGCCTCCAATCTCAGGTGATTTGTGCAAAATGCAATAAGATTTCGAATCAGTTTGAGAACATGATGGGTTTAACTGTTGAGATTCATGGTGATGCTGCATCCTTGGAGGAATGCCTTGATCAATTCACAGACAAAGAGTGGCTTCATGGAGAAAATATGTGACAGGTGCAATAACTATGTTAAGGCATGGAAGCGTCTTACCATTCAACGAGCTCCAAATGTTCTTACAATCGCTTTAAAGAGATTCCAGAGGGGGAGATATGGTAAACTTAACAAAAGGGTAACTTTTCCTGAGATGATGAGTGAAGGAGGAGATGGCACCGATGTATACAAGCTTTATGCAGTTGTTGTCCACGTGGATATACTAAATGCATCATTTTTTTTGTCATTACATCTATTACACCAAGGATTTCCATGGAAACTGGCATAGAATTGATGATAGCAAGGTTTCTAGTTTGAATTAGACGAGGTGCTTTCTCAGGGTGCATATATGCTTGTGTACAACAGGGTTTCTGTTCGGCCATCTTGTCTCAGAACCATTGAGCCTTCAAAGGAGCAACAATCAATCGTGAAAGTAGATCTGGATTCTTACACAAAGAACCCAACTGAACACCTTTCACCAATAAAGTTGATGAAGCCATATAATTTTGAGCTTTCTTTTTCTGCATTGGACGGTGATAAGCGTCGTAGAAAAGCACAGAAAATTGTGAGTGCTTTGCCAATACAGGGAGTACAGAAAAACATTGGCTTATCGAGTCGACAACATAAAAGAAGAAAGTTGATCGAGGCCAAAATTCGGTGGTAATGGATCGTCCGGCAATGTTAATATCGGAAGTCGGGATAATGCAAGTAGGATGACTCGGAATGTTGAGTTACCGGATATGACACTTCATATTAACCTTGAAGAAAATAATACTAGTTTTCAAGGTCGTTCGGATTGTGAAGGAAACGAGAAGGTAGCAAAGCGTGTGGTGACCCCCAGACAAAGCTAATGGAGACAACAAATAAGCATTACGGGATGTTGGTCCGGGTTTCTAGTGAATACAGAAAGTAGTTTGCCCTCGATGAATTTTGAGGCTGAGGGGATTATCAAGTGTGTACTTGATCATGATGGAGGTAATGGAAATATATCTGGTAATGTTAAAGCTGAGAATAGATCTTTTCACCATGGAGGAAATGAAAAGATACCTGACAATGCGGAAGTCGCGAATAGATCTTGCCCAACAACTGGTGAGAATGCCTTAGATATTATGTTAAGCAGCAGAATGGATTATAACTGTGGATCGGAAAAGGCATTCAAAGAAGTTGGAAATGTCGAAGAAAGTAAGCAGCAGCTATTTCTGCAATCTGTGGAGGAACAGTGCAAAGCATCTATTGAAACCGTCAGTTACTCCAATACAAAAGAGTCTGTAGAATTATGTGATCAAGATGACAAACGTGTAGAGGTGATAGCAGCAGACTACGAGGCAAAGATCGTAAAGTGGTTGCTGAGCGAGAAGATAGTGGAAATGGAAATCTTGAAAGTCCCAGCCATTGACCATGGCGCAATCACAAATCTCAAGCGAGAAGATTGTGCATTTTGTTTTTGGTTCATAAGGTGAAGTTAACAACAAGAACATCCAATGCAGCGAACAAATTGAACCATCATAAATTGAAGAAAAGATGGTCTCCATTACGTGCTTATAGGATGCACCCCAGAAATTTGCCAGTTTCCCTCCTTGCACTTTTATGATAACAAGTTGATGAACGGAGAGCAAATGTCAAACAAATCAGCATCATTTCATGAGATTGGGGTTCTTGGCCTTTATTTATGCTATGACATTACGGACGGCCAGGAGCTTCGCGGTAAAAAAATTCCGGTGCATCGGCTCTTATAATGAACGTGAGGCTGAAGCTGCAGTTGAGCTGCTATGATTTTTCAAAAGGAGGTACTCATCCGAGTTTGTTGGTGGTAGAATTGGCATCATAACTCCATATAAGTGCCAGCTCTCACTTCTGCGCTCTCATTTCTCTAGTGCATTTGGATCATCCATTGTTGCTCGATATGGAGTTCAATACGTTGATGGCTTTCAGGGCCTAGAGGTTGATATACTGATACTTTCCACTGTTAGAGCAGCTGATTTAAGTTCATCTATGAATGGATTGAGCTCCAGCAGTATTGGGTTTGTCGCTGATATAAGACGGATGAATGTTGCCCTGACAAGAGCCAAGCTCTCGCTTTGTATTTTGGGTAATGCGAGGACCTTGCAGACGAACCGGAACTGAGCAGCTCTAGTAAAGGATGCTAAAGAGAGGAATTTGGTCATCTCAGTGAAACAACCATATGAATCTTTGCTTGAAACAGCTCCTAGGGATGCTTGCAAGAGATAAAGTATTAATAATCATTCAAGACTGTCTAGGCATGCTGAAAATTCTAGAAGCAAAGGCAAACTAGGCAAACAAAATGAGCAGAAAGTGCACAGGGATAAAAAAACTCTATTCGTTCTGTGACCCGATGCCATAGTACTGTTGCGGGAGACGGTAATGATGTTTATATCCAAAGTAGCAAAAGAAAAGCAAGAGAGGAACATGATCTTCCAAGGAAAATGGATGTCAAGTCACGTAATTCCCAGGGGAATCCATTGCGGTGGTGAAAGCAAGGGAAGAGAAAGAAGCGAGAAGAAACTTGACTCAGGTAAGAAGAAAGATAAATGTGCAAATTCGGAGAGTTCTAGGGAGCGTTACGAACATGAACTAGGTGATGGCCACAAGAATCTGAAATTGAGCAGGGGAACAAAGAAATCTATTGAAGGTAAGAGAAGTCAGAAGAATTTGGAGAGTTCTACATCCTCGGATGAAGGCGGCCTCACAAGCAAGGAGGTCATTGATGGTAAAGATCCTAATCTTGTAGGTGCTTGTTTAGATATGATTACAACAACATGAAGCTGTTGAGGCCATTCTAAACTCATCGCTCATTTCCTCCAAGAAGTCAGAACCATCAACGAAATCTATGTCTTCCAAAAGGCCCCCCTCCAACCTCTCGTTGCAAGTGGTGGAATCGGACCTCCCAAGACAAGAAAAGGTGCGCGGTAGCCTCAAAAAGGTTTATTGCAAAATCGGATCCATCGGCACCACGGTAAAAATGAAAATTTGTGTAATCCCGAGCATGGTATGAAGTCGGATTCTGTTTTGAGATTTTAAGCGGAGCCTATTTTACCATCCCACGAAAGTTTATGGAAAGAAGGCCGGTTTGATCTTGAATAAACCATGGATTGGATAAGTTTGGTTTACGTGTGGTGATTCTTTGTTATAGACCCCCAAGGTAATACAGCATTGGTCTTGAAAATACAGAAATGCTACTAGTGTGGCTGATCATTGTGGATAAGATCGATTTTTGGTTCAACACTTTGCATGTGCTTGCCAATTATTAAATTGCGAGGCAAGTTTTGTCTAGAAAATCTAGACCACGGTGCCTCTTGGGTGGACCTTGATCCGAGTGACCAAAACCCTGCTGAGTTTGAGGCCTGTATTCTTGGTTTAGAAGCTGCATTGGGATTTGAGCATAAAAAATAGATGCGTATGGAGACTCAATGCTATTTGTCAAGAAAAAGGAGAATGACAAACCAAAGAAAAGAAATACCTTACTAAGAAATCCTGTCTAAGCTAGCTGGAGAATTTGAGGAAATAGAGTTCACCCATCGAGGAAGGGAAGGGAATCAGTTTGTCGATGCTTTGGCCACACTAGCTTCTATGGCTAGAGTAGACTTTGGACAAAACTTATAGCCGATACACATTGATATCAGAAGATAGACTAGCTCGTTCTTTGCTCGAGTTGAAGGAGAAATAGATGGAAACCCTTGGTACTACGATATCAAGAATTTCATCCAAAACCAAGCTTATCCCCTGGGGGCATCCAAAAAGAGAAGAAAACCTTGAGGAGGCTAACGATGGATTTTTACCTTGATGGGGAGGTTTTGTATAAAAGGTCATATGACGGTACTTTGTTGAGATGCCTAGATGGAGTTGAAGCCAGAAACGCGTTGCGAGAAGTCCATGAAGGGATCCGCTCAACCCATACTAATAGGCATATGATGGCTAGAAAAATGCAAAGAAATGGTTATTTATGGAGGACATTAGAGAGGGATTGCATCAACTATGTCCGCAAGTGTCATAAGTGTCAAGTCCGTGGCGACAAAATCAATGCCCCCTCCAGACTCTTATGTTTAACTTGATATCTCAGTGGATTTTTGCATTGTGGGGGATGGATGTGATTGGGCCTATCAACCAAAAGCCATGGTCATAGGTTTATTCTCGTGGCTATCAACTACTTCACAAGATGGGTAGAAGTTGGGTCATTTGCTCATGTAACGCAAAAGGTGTTGAAGAAATTTGTTGAAGGAGATTTGATATGTCGATATGGACCACCAGAAATATCATAACTGATAATGCTCAGAACTTCAATGGAAGATTAATGATAGAACTCTGCGCTAAATGGAAAATCAAGCAACCCCACACTTGGGGGCATGGTCAGATTTTGATAAAAGCAAAGATCATCGCAGATAGCCCATAATAAGCAAGGCGCTTGCGTTTGAGTGGTTGAATGAGCCATCCAATCAGAGAAGCCTGCAAAGCTTTGGGGATTAGGCAAAGGCATCCTGTTGATAATGGAGCATCAGAGAAAAGGGCCTATGTTTCTAAAGAGAATCTCAGGTCAACAAAATCGTGGAAGGTGAATTGAAGATCGATGATGAATTAAAGATCAATGTTGCTCTAGCCGGGTCGGTCACCCAAAAAAATGAGACCACGGGTCGGTCACCCATCAAATGAGGCCATGCTAGCCGGATCGGTCACCCAGAAAAATGAGACCACGGGTCGGTCACCCATCAAATGAGACCATGCTAGCCGGGTTGGTCACCCAGAAAAATGAGACCACGGGTCGGTCACCTATCAAATGAGGCCATGCTAACCGGGTCGGTCACCCATCGAATGAGGCCATGCTAACCGGGTCGGTCACCCATCGAATGAGGCCATGCTAACCGGGTCGGTCACCCATCGAATGAGGCCATGCTAACCGGGTCGGTCACCCAGAAAAATGAGACCACGGGTCGGTCACCCATCAAATGAGGCCATACTAACCGGGTCAGTCACCCATCAAATGAGGCCATACTAACCGGGTCGGTCACCCATTAAATGAGACCTTTCTAACCACTAACCGGGTCGGTGACCCAGAAAAATGAGACCCTTCATATCTATGCTTGGGTAGGTCACCCAGAAAAACGAGATCCATATCCTTCATTCTGTTTTTCTTTACAACGCTTACTATTTAAAGTCTTTTACAAGACTTTAGTCGTAAGCATTGTAAAGAGGGGGCATCTGTTGCTACCCAATTTTTGACTCTTTATTTTTTATATAAAAAAAAAAGTATTTCAAAAACAAATTTTGGGTTCAAGGGCGAAATCGAGCAATTTGGAGTTTAATGGCCGATTGAGGGTTAAATCGCGAAAATCAGGAGTCAAGGACCAGATTAGAAAGTTGCGCAAAGCCAAGATTGAGATTGAATTTTTGATGGGATTTTAATTGCATAAAAAAAATTTAAATTCAATTGGGTGCATTTATAGATTTTTAAAGGACCAAATCAGATTTTTACTTTCTAAATTTGTTTTGAAATCTGCATTAAAAGGTATGCTATTCCGGCATGAAATTTCATTGATTTTCAGGCGCGAGATCACAGTCATCAAATTTCTTCCCTTTTTCAAATCTGATTTTCTTCCTAAATCACGGTGATCGGTCAGCAAATCAACAAAATTTTCCTTCCTATTCAATGTTGATTTTCTTCCAATCATTCTCACTCTCGGCGAAGCAGATCACTCAAATACTCCTTCCTTTTCCAAGTTGATTCTTTCCGTTTTCAGCTCCATCACAGCGGGGCAGATCAAGTTGATCTCCAACATTTATTTCCTTCCCAAATCTCCAGCGTGATTTCCTAATTCTCCTTTGATTCGTCATTTTTTTTAGTTGTTTCCTTAAACACTGCACTTGGTTTCTTCTCTGCTATAAATAGCAGTGCACGGTGAGAAAAAAAAGAGGGGAGGAGAGAGGAGAGTTACGTGAGAATATTGTGAAACACGCAGAGAAAGAGAAAAAAACTTGAGAACTGTTCGTTAGTCTTCTTCTTGCAAATCCCAGTATTTTTTCATCTCGTTCGTTTTCCTCCCGCCTCTCTCCCTCTCTCGGTCTCGTTTCTCTCACAAAAACCAGTCATACCGACGCCTTCCTCTCTCCTCCAACAGCCACCGTGTCAACCACCCATATCCACCATAATCACCACCATCATCCTCCCTTCAGCCTTAGAAGTTCGGTCATCTTCCCGCACGACGCAGTAATGAAGCGGCAGCAAGAGGGACTGCGGCGTGAATTGTCACCGTTCCGACGCCAACTCCGGCCACCACGAGGCCACCATTTCCGACGCCACCACGACCAAAAGAACCACCTCGGAATCCTCTACCCAAAGGTGTTAACAGGTAAGCATTTCATCACACTCGAAAATCCGGTAAGTCATCTGTTCATCGTCCCTGTAGTTGCATGCGGGGAGTGAATTAATTCACTCCCCGCGTGGGCTGGCGGGCCGGGCCTTATGCCCGGCCTTACCTCGAAGGGCTTCCGGCGTGCGGGGCTGGAAGCCCGATCCCAGATGGGATCTGGGCTGCCAGCCATCTGGGCTAGCAGCCCCAGACTGAAGGCAAGGTGGGGTCGGGCTGTCACCCGGCCGACTTTAGGTGGTGACATGACCCATTACCGAAAAAAATAAAATAAATATAAAGTATAAAAATACAAATTTTCCAAAAATATTTTTTATTAAAGAAAAATGTGTTGTTTTCTTGCATACGGCCAATACACTAGCATATTTTAAAAAAATTGTTTTTCTTTTTGAAAAAAATATAAATTATCTTGAATTTTGAAGAGAAAATGAGTTTTAGCATGGATTTCGCAAAGAGAAAAAAAATCATTTCTTGCATTTTGAGATTTTACAACATGTTTGTAAAATCCAAAGGGTATTACTAATATACAAAAAAATATAAAAAATCTTTTTTTTGGGAGTTTATTATTCACCATCGGTATTTGGATAAATAAATCCTAAAGGGTTAATATCCAAAATATTCGAGCGGGAATGATATGCTATTATTCACCATCGGTATTTGGATAAATAAATCCTAAGGGGTTAATATCCAAAATATTCGGCGGGAATGATATGCTATTATTCACCATCGGTATTTGGATAAATAAATCCTAAGGGGTTAATATCCAAAATATTCGGCGGGAATGATATGCTATTATTCACCATCGGTATTTGGGTAAATAAATCCTAAGGGGTAAATATCCAAAATATTCGGCGGGAATGATATGCTATTATTCACCATCGGTATTTGGATAAATAAACCCAAAAGGGGTTGATATCCAAAATACGCGGCGGGAATGATATCCCATCTGCCATTTATTTTAATATATGTTTTTCTTCAAAGCCATAGCAAGTCATAAACAAGTCAAAACGTCAAGCAGCTTACCTTAGGTAGGGCGTACTAGGGGTGCTGAAACCTTCCCTTTACGCAACCAGCCCCTTACCCAAAAATCTCTGAAAGACCAGGTGTTAGGTTTCCTAGTAACCATTAATACTAGGTGGCGACTCCCCTTTTTTTTCAAATAGAGAACCCCCCGACATTTAATCCCCCGCTCACGGGGACGAGTAGCCACGATGCCGCATTACTAAATTTTTTTTTGGGGTGCGACAATGTTTATGCCCCCCAACTTTGTTTGGGCGTCACTTGTCATTGAGGACTGTTTTGTAGGAATTTTTTTTTTTGCACTTGCCCCCCAGTGTAAGGTGTGATCCTTGTCGGGGTTAATTTTCAAGAAAAAATTGTTAGGCTCAAATAAGGACTACAATGGATATTTGAGACTTTGTGAAGGCATATCAAAGATGGCGTTTCCTCATTTCAAAAACATGCAATCTGAATCAATAAGCTTTGCTTTTCCATGCGAAACAAGTTTTTGATTTTTTTGGATTATTTGTTTGGCTAAGAGATTAGCTTTATTGTGTGGGTTTTGGTGGTATGAGATCACCTTTCAAAGAAATCCTTTGAATTCCTAGAACACATTTGTTAAACAAAAATCAAATTGGCATTTATTTTCGTACTAGAATTTGATTTGCCAAAAATCTTGATGAAATCATGAGATCATGTATAATTTGGATGAAAGGGTATATGGAGTGCTTGTGTTATTTAGATAGAAAAGCAAGAACACATCATAAACACAAGAAAATACATAATCATTGAAAGAAAGGTTTGCTTGACAACAAAAGGGTATTTGTGGTGTTTGCATGCAAAATTGCCAACAAGTCAAAATAGGTTGAAACCGGGACATGACATGTGGACATGACCAACAAAGAGCAATTATGGAAGCAGGCTTAATTTTCCAACTGTGATGCATTTCTTTCTCAAAGACTCTTACAGAGATCATCTCAGTGCTTGCTTGAGTATGCCGTCAAGATAAGTCATTCTAGCTTTCAGACAAACTAGTTTTCTCGGATATGGAAATGATGGTGAGCACATTCTTCTTTGTCCATAACTCTTTGACAGAGTTGGGTGTTAACGGACAGAAGCTCTTCGGGGACATATATTTCAATCTACTAACACCTACAGGTAGAGGAGGTCGAGGTGGTTCTCCCTGTCATGGTGGCGTCGAAAATGGTGGACCATGGTGGCCAGAGGGAGCTTCCAAAGTCGTCGGTGTTGGCGTTGCTGCTACTGTCACCTAGGTTGTTGCCTCGCCGGAGAGTGGGGCTGAGTTGCTGGCGTCGAGGGGAAGCTTCTGGTAAGGTTGAGACAATGCGTGGTGGCCGGAGTTGATGGTTGCTAGAGGAGAGAGAGAGACGTCGGGTCCTCTGGTTCTAGAGAGAGAGAGGTTGACTCAATTGAAAAGAAAGAGGGAAAGAAAAATAAAGGGAAAAAGGTTGATGTTGAAGAAGATTGCTGAGTTTTTTAACGTGAATATTTTCCTCTTGCCCCTGTTTTTCTTTTTGTTTTCTCTCTTCTCTGTCCCGTTTTTTCTGCAGATTTTCTTCGTTTTTTTCCTCTGTTTCTCTTCTCTGTAACGTGATTCTTTTCCACCCAGTCTTCGTCTCCTCTCTGCTCGTGCATGTCGTCTGTATTTAAAGGCGAGAGGCAACCCTTCGGTTGCCCATCGCGTGCACCGATGGGTTGCCTCTTCACCTGAAAGTGAAGAGACAAAAGCAGAGGCGTGTCTGCACTGTTCAGGGTGACTGAACAGTGCAGTCACGCATGATGATTTTGAGGGGAGAGTGTAAAATGCAATTTTGGTCCCTCAAGTTTTAATTGGTTCAATCGCACCCCTAATTGGTTTTAAACTTTTAATTTTGCGCGATTGAGTCCCTGTAAAAAAATCAATGTTAGCCTTAAATTTGCGCGCCTTTTTTATTTTGATCCCATTTATGCTATTTGACCCTCAATTGACCATTAAACTCTCAATTGTTTCTAATTGGACCCCTGATTTTGCATAATTGGCTTGGAAAAATTCAATTTAGTCTCCGAAAAATCCCATCTTCTCAATTGAACCCGAATTAAAATCAAGAATTTGATTTTTTATCAATTAAGCCCTCAATAAAATTAATTTGATCAATTTAAAGCATAATTAAGTCCTTGCACTTAATTAAATCCTTTAATTGGACCCTAAATTAATTCCCAAACATAATTATACTTTTAAATTGGCCGATGGTTAAATCAAATTGGCCCATAAAAATATAATTATATCTCCCGACTTAGTTCTTACACAGATTTATCCGATGATAAATTATTTTTGCCTTAAATTTGTATTTTTCTCTATTTTGGGGACAAAAGAGATACAATTAGACTCTCGAAAACAACCAAAATTTACACATTGATTTTTCTACCAATGCTAGCCCTTTTTATTTTATTTTTGTTATTTTTTGGTATATTTTGGGGAGTCACCCAAAAATTGGGTGATGACAATAATATTCCTCACGCCACCTAACTCTTAATTCTTACATACTCACGGTACACACACACACTTATTTCTTCTTTTATCTTGCCACTTGGGCGATTCTCTCTTGCACAAGCCCCCAAACTTTACGATCATTTTAAAAAATTTGAAAGCATTTTATTTTTTATTATATATTAGATTTTTTTTAGTGTTCTTATATCATTTTTATATAGTGATATCAAAAATGAATTTTTTAAAAACAAACATCATCTTGATGAATTTTTTATTAAAAAAACATTTTAAAAAACAACCTCAACAACACACTCATATGAGAAACATATAGCAAAATTGGACACCGTAGGTTACAATCCAAAAACTATTGATGAAGATATCCAACGAGCATGTGACGTTTCATAAGCTAGTATTCATCAGCAAGTTCTTATAGATTTATGTCACCTAAAAGCTTAAGATGTTACGTGAGATCCCAAAATATGATTTATATTATTCTCTCACACAGCTTCAAGTGAAAGCTTTTTTGGGTTTGAAACTTGCATACTGACTCACACTATCTTGTGCTTGATTTTTATCAAATAGAATGAGGATGGTAAGATTTGAACTTGTGATTGCTAGCTCAACAAGATTCTTATACCATGTTAGGAAAACATCTCACCTAAAAGCTTAGGTTTTTAGGTGTGGCCCCAAAATATGATTTATATCATTCTCTTACACCAATTGCTAGACTTCCTATATTGAAAGACATGTGTGAGTGTAAATTGTAAATGATTTTTTAAGATTTTAAAAGCAAAATAAGAAATGAGAAACAAAGATGGGATTCTGAGTAAATGGAATTGAAACAGGATCTGTGAACCCGATTCGTAGTCAGTGAAAAAGACGATCGTTGCATGCTGTAGAAGGTGAGTTTAACCATGGTCAAACTGACCAGCATTCGCATTGAAAAACAAATACCAGCATCAATTTCTAAGCAATTGCAATAGATTCGAATAGTTTATCCTCATATTCTGATTCCAATATTTTAATATGGATAACAGCAGCACGGAAAAAAAGCAAAACAACCATGGAGTTGGAAATACTCATGTATCATGGTGCTATACAAGGACAAGGATTAAGACGTCAGAATACAAGCAGAGCAGAATCACAAATCAGTAGCATCAATATGGCGGAGGTGATTTTGAATATCGTCGTGGTGGAGGAGGAGGCGGTGCCTGTGGTGGAGGCGGCGGTGCCTGTGGTGGAGGCGGGCTGAAATGAAGAGGAGGATTGACCGTAGGAGATGGTGGCAATGGTATTCGCCTTCTCATTACCCCCAACTTGTAGCTAGCAAAACCATTTAAAGAAATTGCATCAGAAGAAGATCTGGATGGAGCTTCCCATTCAAAAGCCTTGCAGATGCAGCTACTGTGAGATGATAATAGTAGAACATGGATAAAAAGGAAACGAAGTAAAGATGAAATGGCACTCATCGTTGCTTGTTGTGGGAACACTAGTGAGATGCATCTGCCAATTTATATTAGTAGCCGGTTTATTAAGACTTTCCGTAAGGGACACAAAGTCAACTTGTCCGGCATAATTTGTTTGGTTTTATTAGAAAATTCCACGTCCATGCAACTTGATGGTAGCCCGTGAAGGAGTTTGCCCTTTTTTTATTTCAATAAAACGCGTTTGATGCCCTTCCACTACAATATAATATGATATATGGAGCCTATTCTAAAAAAAATCAAAATTACTTTGAAAATGTAAAAGTAAACTAGCTCTTCATAGAGGAATTTTGTTATTTATTATTAATTTTTTCCTTGTGCTTCGATTTAAGGAGTTAGGTAAAGATTTGCTATTGACTTGTGGTCTGTGGAATGGATGATATTCCTCACGCCACCCAACTCTTTCTTCTTTGTACTCACCCCCACTTTTATTTGTTTTTTATTTTTTTTATTAATATAGGTTAATTTACTTACATTTCAATTGATTTTATAATATTTAAAATTAAAATTAATAATCATTTAAGTTTTCAATGAAAATAATATTAAGCGAACCCAAGGTTGTTAAACTTGCAATTTTGACATGACACAAAACTGGTTTTTGAACTCAGATTGTAAAATCATACGTAAAATATTTTTGTATAAAAAATATAAAATCACAACTAAAATTTTGTAAGCAGAAAAATCATAAAATCATGCCTCATTACCTTCATTTAAAAATTACAATACAAAACAATTATATCCATAAAATTTCACTAGGTAAAAACTAACAAGTTTAAAAATACTCTATTGGCGTGCTATGTAAACTAAAATCAGCCTCATTATCTTCATTTTCCTTGTTATTTCTAAAACATTCATCAAAAGTATTATTATCAAAATGATTACTACTAGTAGTAGTATGATTCATAATGTTTCGTTTCTACCCTTAAATCCAAAATTCTCAATATCATTCGTGTAATTATATAATTATTTTCTGTACATAGTGGAAGAGTCTATATAATACTATCAAGGTCGAGAGCTTAATTTAAATCTGATGGAACCTAGGGGTGAGTATTTTCGGTTCGGTTCGTTTTTTATCAAAAAAAGTAAGCAAACCAAAAATTGTAATTTTTTTTTAAAAATAACCGAAACCGAACGGACCTAGTAAAAACCGACCGTTTTTGGTTCGGTTTTTATGATTAAAAAATTGGAAAAACCGAATTTTTTTTTTAATTCCATAAGACAACAAAGATCAACAATGCAAAACAACAAGACATGAACATGAACAATTGATTTTAGTTAACGATTAGTAATTGTTGTTGCCTAAAATTATGATTAAACAACCCAGAAAACTCAATACAAAGAGAAATAAAAATACATAACGATACAAACTTTACAACTTAGCAAAAACCCAGGAACAAAAATGAATAAAGATAGAAACAGATGTAGTTGCAGATCGTCCTTTCTACAACAGAGAACTTTGCATTTTCGCTTTCTCTCATCTTTCTACAACAGATCATCATTTCCGAGTATCAGTAGCCCTAGCATACCTCAAAGAGCAAGCTCATAGATGAATATCAATAAACAGCAGCGTTCCTCTTTCTTCAACTTCTCTTTGAGGTATGCCATGACTGCAGTTGCTAGGGGTTATTTTAAAGAGGGAGGGAGAGGTCAGGGGAGGGGCGGCGGCGGCTAGGGTTTGTTGTTTGTTTTAAAGAGGGAGGGAGAGGGCGAGGGAGAGGGGGACGACTAGGGTTTGTTTTAAGAGGGAGAGAGAGAGAAGGGGGGTGGCGGCTAGGGTTTTGAAAGGAGTAAAGAAATGAAAGCTTTTATTTATAGTACTTATTTAAACCGAACCAGTTCGGTTGGGTTAATCGGTTTTTGCTTACAGAATCGATACCGAACCGAACCGGACATTTTTCAGAGTTTTACAATCGGTTTAATCGGTTTTTTTAATCAGTTTGGTTTTTGCAGTTATTTTTTTTTGGTTTTCTC
Organism: Salix koriyanagi; assembly: GCA_029228605.1. NCBI lineage: Eukaryota > Viridiplantae > Streptophyta > Magnoliopsida > Malpighiales > Salicaceae > Salix > Salix koriyanagi. The sequence goes on from CM055345.1 coordinate 2,790,323, forward strand.
GGTTTAATCGGTTGACCGGTTTTTTTACTCACCCCTAACTCAACCTGACTTGAATGGATATGATTTTTTTAGACTCAATGGATAATATATAAAGTATGAACAAGGTCAAACTTAACCCAAAAATCGTATGATCCTAACCTGAAATATATATTTATATTATATAAGTATTTTTATGGAATATTTATTTTTTTTAATATAATTTGATTTATAAATATCTTAAAATCGATTTAAAACACACATATACATACATATATACATATATATATATACATACATATATATATACATATATATATATATATATATAATACTTATTATTTTATTTTTTAATAGCATATATATATATATATATAATACTTATTATTTTATTTTTTAATAGCATATATATACATATATATATATATATATACACACACACACGCATATATATATATATATACACACACACACATTCTAGCATCAACTCAATTAAACACATTAAAAACTTATTATAATAACAAAAAAGAATCAATCACATCATGTGGAAAATTTTAAAGCTCATCAGTGATGAGTCGTCACACCAGTTAAAAAGGAAGGCGGAAAGAGCAGGGGAAAGATAAAAGTATGTTGAAACTTGAAACACGGGATGTAAAATCAGTATGGACTGATTGTTTTAATTGGTTAGAGATATTTTTATGGAAGATTTAGGAATTCGAAAGATGATTGAAATTTGGATTGATAATGACAATTTAATTCACACTCCATGATACTTACTGAACCCGATCTAATAAAAATTAATGTTTAAATCCGGTAAATAAAGAAAATGTTGTGTAATAATATTAAATATATTATATAAAAATTTAGAGTTTTAATATTATCTGATAAATTTAATTTGGATTGAAATATACTTGAATTTAACATTATATAAATATATTTATAGAATATTTAGAATATATAAGCTTTTTGAGCTTAAAACTTGTCCAAATTCACACTACCTTGTGTTTAATTTTTATCAAATAAATTAAAATTGTGAGATTCGAACTCATGATTGCCTAAATTCACACTACCTTGTGTTTAATTTTTATCAAATAAATTAAGATGGTGAGATTCGAACTCATGATTAATAATTAAATAAGATTCTATCATCATATCAAGAAATTATCTCATCAAAATAATTTAAATAAAAAAACAAGATTAATTTATATTATTATTTAAGAGATACACCACGATGCAGTAAGGAAATTCATTTGATGAAATCACATCAGGGAGCGACCAAGATGGACCTTCCCGGGCAGAGGCCCGTCAGCGTCACTAACAACTAATTTTAAGATCGTTGCACCCGATTCGTAGTCGGTGAAAAAGACGATCGTTGCATGCTGTCGAAGGTGAGTTTAACCATGATCAAACTGACCAGCATCAAATTCTAAACAATTGCAATAGATTCGAATAGTTTATCTTCTTATTCTGATTCCAATATTTTAATATGGATAACATCAGCACCGAAAAAAAGCAAACCAACCACGGAGTTGGAAATACTTCTCAATACCCCCAACTTGTAGCTAGGAAAATCATTTAAAGAAATTGCATTAGAAGAAGATCTGGACGGAGCTTCCCATTCAAAAGCCTTGCAGATGCAGCTACTGTGAGATGATAATAGTAGAACATGGATAAAAAGGAAACGAAGTAAAGATGAAATGGTACTCATCGTTGCTTGTTGTCGGAACACTAGTTATGTTATTCAAGCAAATCAAACCTAACACTTCTGTTATCTCATCTCTTTATATAATTGTGATTATAGATGAAAAAACAAAGGCCAAGGAAAACTTGAACAAAAATCATGCGTCACTGGCATACAGTGGTGACGGTGATGGTATGGCTGCCATGCCATAGAAAACATGAATGGATCACATGGATTTAGGGGCCACTGAAAGAAAATCTTAAAGGGATGGTTTATGTAAATGGATATGGAAATGGTAAGCTAGCGCTCTATTATTCGAGCCGATTGCTAAGACAGCTAATCTCAAACCTTTGGTGTTGTAAAAGTTATTTCAATTTTTTTTATTGCATATTAGAAAATAAAATTAAATTTTGTTAGCACAAAGAGTTTATTTACATTCAATCGGCAAAGCCAAATCATTGCAATATAAGTGATCCTCCACCATTGTTTTCCATAGAAAATAATTTGAGGAGGTGAGCTTTATCATGCCCGAATCTTCCTTTTCCATTTTAATTGCACAAGAAAATCAATCTACACAACCAGTGCTCTGATACCACTTGTTAGGAAAAGAACTCAATAATAGGGCACCAATTTAGCGGATTATCAATCAAGTCCAAAAACTTTTTCCCTCTTTGTGCAATCAAATTGTGGGATCAAACAATCAACAATATAATACAAATAATCAAACACATCAATACCAAGATTTTTACGTGGAAAACTCAATGCGGGAAAAAACCACGGGACCATAGTCCACTTAAAACTTCCACTATCACAAATAATGGGTTCACAATATTCTTCCTCAGATTCAACTAAGGGCTACAACATATATCATCAAGAACAACTTATTCTTGGAATACAACAAGATTAAGGAGAACAAAGTTTGAGAAAAGACTCACAATTCTGACAGCCCCGTTTTCTGTCAAAACATCTAACTTTCACAACTCCAATCTTCAATCCAACCGTTTATAATGAAAATTAATGTGTCTAGAAGCCTCTGTCCAAATCTCAGCTTGATCTAACGGTTAACGAGCTGTAAATCAAAGAAATAAGATGAATTGTTCAGCAGCCACCACCTTTTTTTTTTTCCTTCACTTTTCTCTTTTTGTCTCTTGTTAAGTATAAAACCTTAATACTACTTTTTTAAGTGATGTGCCAGCATCCCTTTTAATTTAAATGGTGCGGGACCACACAACAGATAATTACTAGCAATATTAACTGGTTTTGTAAGAGATTGTAGGCAATATAGAAAATGTATTAGCATTTTTTGGCTAATACATTTAAGGCTGCATCCCTAAAAAAAAGTAACCAAAGAAATAATCTAAGAATTTTATGGTCAAATCCCATAACTTTCGCTCATCACTTTGTAAGAAATATTTACTACATATTTTGCCACTATTTTATATACATGAACTACATGGAATTGATTCAGAGTTTATAGTCTATATTATATAGTTAATGCGAAGGAATTATATTCAATAATTTAATGTGTTGAAATTATAATTACAATAGAAGGGGGGGTATGTCCGGAAAAGTTTCATCAACTTACATGGAATTTATAATTAATGAACCTGTAAATTTTCAGTGGCTTTAAACCCTAAGTCTTTATGGATAGCAATTCCACCCGCCCCCACATATCTTGCCACTTGGCGCTGCTCTCTTGGACAAGCCCCCAAACGTTACGTTCCACCACATATCTTCTCATAGTAGCTGTCCTGCATCCCAAAAAATGCCAGTGGAAGGAGCCTTCCTGGATTTTTCTTCCACGACCTTTCATTTTGGATAAGTATGGGCTGATTTTTTTAATTCTGGTAAAAATGAATGTCTAAATCTGATAAATAATGAAAATGTAATGTAATATTATTAAATATATTATATAAATATTTAGATTTTTAATATTATCTGATAAATTTAATTTGGATTGAAATCCACTTGAATTTAACATTATATAAATATTTATAGAATATTTAGATTTTTTTAATATAATATGATATATATATATATATATATATACATATCTTAATATTAATTTAAAACTCATTATTTATAATATTGATATAAGACACATATATAAATAATATTTTTCATTTTATCATTTAATATATGTATTATTATTTTATTTTTTTATTAATTAATAAATAATAGATATTCGTTATATACCCGAAATCCGTTTATAAATATTTTTTTTTATTTAATAAAAATAAATATAAAAAAAGAACTCAACTCATGCTACTCAATACCATCCCTGGACACACTAGCTTTGATGCCCATATGCGTTTGATTTGGAAATTATCCATGATTAAAACAAATGGGCTAACAAAAAATATAATTATTATTGTTTATGCAATTTTTTATATAAATTTATTCAATAATAAATTATTCTATCCTTGAATCTCTATTTTTATTTTTATTTTATTTTTGGGCACAATAGAGGTACAATTAAGTTCTCTAATCCATCCAAAATTTCCAAATTTATCTTTCTATCAATGCCGATCCTTTTTTATTTTATTTTTATTATTTTTATTTTATTTTGGGTAGATTTTAGAGAATAACCTAGAAATGAGTTATGACATTCCTCATGGATATTTAGCATTTTTTTTTAATGAGTAAACTAATTTTAAGGTGGTATTTGATATTGAGATTCAACTATATTTTTATTTTCTTAAAATAGATTAATGTTTTTTTTTTTTTATTGTTTTGATGTTAAACTAAAAAAAAATATATTTTAATATATTTATAAGTAAAAAAACACTATTATTTATTATAAATGCAATAATTAGTCTTGTGTGCAGGAGTTGGGGTACATCACAACCTTATTAGTTGACTTCTTAGAATGGGAATTAAATAAATGGGATGGGACGTGGAAATGGTAAGCTAGCGTTCTCGGCAGCCTAATTTGATTTTTTGCTAGTCTATATATTGAAATCTCACTACATAGACTATCATTTCCAAATCAATGTATTATTCGAGCCGATTGGTGGGACAGGAAATCTCAAACCATTGGTGTTGTAAAAGTTATTTCAAAAGTTTTTATTGCATATTAGATAATAAAGAGTTTATATATAATTTGTTATTCCATATTAAAAAAAATAAGATTTTCATCAAGTATTTTTATAATAAATTTTGATATAGAATGATAACCAATAAAAAAAAATAGTGGTCTCACACGTATAAAGTTTAGTAGAGCAAGAGAAAAATCAAAAACATGAGCTTATAGTACCTGCTAGCGCGACTATGCAATAAAATTGGTGGAATATAATAATTAACCAAGCGGCGAAAAGCAAAATTAGCAATGGATTTTTGTTTCTCATTTAAATTTAGTAATTGATTTTTCGTTGCTAATTTATCTGCAATGGATAATATATTACAAATATATTTAGCAACAACACATTTTCATCGGATAGTGTCCAATGTAAATTTGGTTGCTAATATTTTTTAGCAATGGATCCCTTTATTATTTACAACAGATCATTCTATTGCATGGGTTTAGGGGCCACTGAAAGAAAATCTTAAAGGGATGGTTTATGTAAATGGAAATAGATTTTTTTTTATTAATATGGATGTTCGGTCTATTATACACACCTCAATTAATTTCATGAATTTTAAAATTAATAACTATATAAATTAGTTATTATATTAATAACTATAAGATTCAAATTTAAGATCACGGGAGTCGTTGGATCACCTCAACGGTTAATGGAAATGGATTTGGAGCTTGACAAGTGGTGGTGGAAAAATATGTAGGAGAAAAATATAAGGAAATTGAAACTGTTCTAGCTGTTAGAGTATGTCAGTGAGTAATATTGAGTATGTATAAATAGTAGGTATTTAAAAACATACGGTATTAAATAAAATCAGTTGAGAACAGTACAATATTTTTCACTTTACTCTCTCTCTCTCTCTCTCAAATCGCTAAACATCAGATTCTTGATCTTCATCTCTTCATACATCTACTGATCTACATAGATTCTCACACTAGCGATCGTCGCACGTTCAGCTCATCTGTATTCTTATTAGATGGAGATGCATCAATCACCATCCCAGAAACATGTAAGTGCTGGTGACGAGTGACAAAATCAGACCATGAATCTTAACAGGTATGGAATTTCGTCCATTGCCATTAATACAAAATAAAAGCTATTTTTTCTCTAAATCCAATTCATGTAAGCTTTCGTACATGCAAGGGATCCATTTTATAGCCACTTCATTTTTGTGTCGTTTTGCTTACAGGGTTTCAAGTCAATGAAAGAAAGTTCTTCTATGGAAAAATTAGCACAGTCACCTCCATGCTTCCATATGGTGATTCAATGATATTTCTCCACCCATTTAGCACAACTTATACAACCAAAAAAAAAAAAATTGTTCTGATAAAAAAAAACTGCTTAAATCTAACAAGAAAAACTGAGCTGGACACTTTAGGCTATCAAGAAATGCTATAGTGCTATTTATGATGCTAAAGGATGATTACAACGGAAGAGTGCGAGAGAGATAGAGAGAATACTCGTTAACAATCTCACAAAAATTATTCCTTACAATCATAAAATCTCTTACAATAACAGTTCTTTTTGAGGAAGGAGAGCCAAGTATACTGCGATGAAGGTGGAGGCAACTTTGATGTTAGTAATTACGTTTTGGTGGTGGAGGGTAACGAGGGCTCCCATAGGTATGTGGTGGTGGTAATGTTTTTGGTGGTGGGGGAAGACTAGGATGAGGGCCATCATCGACTTTTGATGGTAGTGGTTGTCGCGGAGGAGGAGGAGGAGGAGGAGGAGGAGGAGGAGGAGGAGGAGGAGGAGGAGGCCGTGGGAGAGGAGGTGGAACTGGTGGTTTTGGAGATGGACGGGGACTTTGATGTGGTGGTGGTGGTGGTGTTGGTAGTGGTCGACCTAATGCAACATTAACCGTGCAACTGGTTAGTGATAGTACCATCAGATGAAAAAGGATGCACGCCAACAAGTAAGAAATGATTTCCATTTCTATTGTGCGGGTGCCTGCCTATGTCGAAACTTACAATGATTGTGCTTTTTATAGGAAGGTGATCAGAGAGCGTGTGAATGATTAGTTAGCTATAACCCCCATTAAACAAACATGCAGTTGGTCCCATGAGATGACATAAAATTTGTAATTTGGAGATTAAGTCTTGAGTTTTAATTAGAGTGTGTATTTTAAAAAAAAAACTTGTAACAATCGGGATTTTACTCATTCATTTACTTAGCTCATAAACATGGTTGTTAAAATCGATCGTATGATTTTGTGAATCAAAGCAACAAAACTGGTAAAATTGGATAGAAAAGTTAGACTTCATTCAAATCGGATAAAAATATGTCTGATTTTATGATCCCAGGCTATATGCAAATTTTTCCAATTGTCTCTCTCTAAGAAAATCAATATCTTTTAAATACAAACATAAGACCATAAAAATTTCTTTATTCTCATATATTGATTTAAATATTCACTTTAAAATTTATACTTAAAATTTTTGAATTTTTTTTTTATTATTTTTAATTAAAATTAATTTTTTACTTAATATTTTTTTTCAAAAATATTTAGTTATAATTTTATAATTTTTCTACCTAAATGATTTTAGCTATGATTTTACAATTTTTATATGGAAAAATTTCAGATATGATTTTAAAATGGTGATTTTGACAACCTTGCTCATAAAATATATTTTATAGAAAGTGGAGTTTCTTCAAATAAATAAATAAAAAAAACATGCAAGGTGGTATTAGTGATTAATATGTACCAAAAAAACTCAATGGAGATTCACTGAAGCTGGTTGGTAGTTAACAAGGGATTGACAAGGAATAGAGAAGCTTCCAATCTCTTAGCTGGTAGTCATCGTTGAAAACTTTAGAGCCCTAATAAAAGCTAGCACCATTAACAAGAAGTGGCTTGTTGAATCTCTCCTGCTGTAACAGTGAAAGTATGAAATTTCAGTGTTCATATTATTCAATCAAGAAGAGCAAGAACACATACATTTTGCTATCCGATGACAAACATGGCATCTGAACTTCTATGTTCCCTGGAACAAAATGCTTAGATATTATGTAATTGGTATATCCGTAATCCTTCTTTCTTTTTATTTGTGTGGATGTTCAGTCAAACTTGCGTGTATTTCGATGAATTCTATGAAATTTATAATTAATAACCATGTAAATTTTCAATCTAAATTGAATTTTCCTTGGAGTGATTCCAATGCATAGAGAGATTCTGTGTCAGTCCCTGTTCTTGGTATTCAGCGTGAGGCTGCTCCAAGAAACGTTGATTTTTATCTTCTCATAGTAGCATATTTATAGAATATTTAGATTTGTTTTAATATAATATGATATATAAATATCTTAATATTGATATAAAACACATATAAATAATACTTGTCATTTTATTATTTAATATATATATATAGATACTCATTAAATACCTGAAATTTGTTTATAAATATCTAAAAAATTACTTGATAAATAATAAATTAGAAAAATGAACTCAACCCATGCTACTCAATACCATCCCTGCACACACTAGCTTTGATGCCGTGGGTGTTTTGAGTAAAATGTGATTGTAATAACTGTAGGCGTTTGATTTGGGAAAAAAGTGATGAGCCGAGGCAATGCTTAGATTATATGTGTCGCACCCCAAAAAATGTAGAATGCGGCGTCGTGGCTACTCTTCCCCGTGTGTGGCGATTCGATGGTGTCGGGGGGATTATCTATTTTTCGTAAAAAGGGGAGTCGCCACCTAGTATTATGGTTACTAGGAACCTAAAACTGGTCTTTCAGAGATTCTAGGATAAGGGACTGGTTGCGTAAAGGGAAGGTTTTAGCACCCCTAGTACGCCCTACCTAAGGTAAGTTGCTTGATGTTTGGCTTGCTTATGATTTGCTATGGCTTTGAAAAAAACACATGTATTAATTAAATGGCAAATGGAATATCATTCCCGCCGAATATTTTGGATATCAACCCCTTAGGATTTATTTATCCAAATACCGACAGTGAATAATAGCATATTATTCCCGCCGACTATTTTGGATATTAACCCCTTAGGATTTATTTACCCAAATGCCAACAGTGAATAATAGCATATCATTCCCGCCGAATATTTTGGATATTAACCCCTTAGGATTTATTTACCCAAATACCGATGGTGAATAATAGCATATCATTCCCGCCGAATATTTTGGATATTAACCCCTTAGGATTTATTTATCCAAATACCGATGGTGAATAATAAATTCCAAAAAATAAGATTTTTATATTTTTTTGAATATTGGCCAATACCCTTTGGATTTTACAAACTTGTTGTAAAATCTCAAAATGCAAGAAATGATTTTTGTGAAATCCATGCTAAAACTCATTTTTCTTCAAAAACCCAAGATAATATATATTTTTGAAACAAAAGAGCGATTTTTAAAATATGCTAGTGTATTGGCCGTATGCAAGAAAACAACATATTTTTTTTTTAATAAAAATATTTTTTGAAAAATTTGTATTTTTTTATATTTTTTAATTATTACTTTTTTTCGTGTAATTTGGGCTGTCGACTCACCTAAGTTCGGGTCAGGGGCGATGCCCAACCCACCTTTGTCTCCAGTCGGGCCGCTAGCCCGGATGGCTAGCAGCCCTGCACCCATCTGGCTGGGCTTCGCACCCCAGCATGCTGGAAACACTCCCAGAGCCGTGCCGGCACAAGACCCGGCTGCAAAAGTCCACGCGGGAGTGAATTTAATTCACTCCCGCATGCAATTACAGAGACAATGAATAGTGACAAGAGGATTTTCGAGTATGGAGAATGGAATACTTGTTTATACCGTTGGGTAGAGGAGATCGTGGTGATTCTTCCGGTCGTTGAGGCGTCGGAGATGGTGGCCTGAGTTCGCCGGACGGAGCCTCTGAAAGCTGGCTGTCACATTGCAGACGAAGGACCTATTCTGCCAAATTCTTGCTCGATATGTTATCTGGTTTTCTGAAGGGACAGTGAGAGTCTGTGGCGATGGATGTGGGGTGAGGTGGCCGGAGTTCGCTTGCAAGAAATGTTAACCGAGAGGGAGAGAGAGACAGTGGCCTGTGTTTTTTTGAGAGAGAGCAGAGCAACACGAAACAGAGGGAGAGCGAAAGAGAGCAGAGCGATGGAAAGATATATTTCAAAATTCACGTGAAATTTTCTCGTCTTCTCTCAGTTTTTCTATCTTTTCCTTCTTTTCTTTGGGTTCTTCAATTGCATCGCTATTTATAGCCGTGTAGATCAACGCCGAGGAAGGTAACAGAGGAGATTTAAGGAGAAAGAGAGGAGAATCAGGCAGGAGATCGCGCGGAGATCAATTGGGAAGAAATTTCACGACTGATTTATGGATAAATTCAAACTGTTTGCAGTTTGAAGGAAACGAAACGGGAAGAAAATTTTGACTGTCCTGTGATCACCATGAAATAGGAAGAAAATCATATTGAAAAAGGGAAGAAAATTTGATGACTGTGATCTCGCGCCTGAGAATCAATGAAATTTCATGCCGGAATAGCATACCATTTAATGCAGATTTCAAAACAAATTTAGAAGGTAAAAATCTGATTTGGTCCTTTAAAAATTCTCTAAATGCAATCGATTGGATTTAAACTTTTTTATGCAATTAAATCCCAACAAAAATTCAAACTCAACCTTTGCTTTGCGCGACTTTCTAAACTGGCCCTTGGCTCCTGATTTTTGCGATTTAACCCTCAATCGGCCATTAAACTCCAAATTGCTCGATTTTGCCCTTGAACCCAAAATCTATTTTTGAAATACTTTTTTTCGAAACAAAAAAAAATAAAAGAGTCAAAAATTGGGTAGCAACAATATGCACAATAAAGGTATGGAATTCACAAAGCTTGTGGCAATTAAATTCAAACAAAATAAAAGTTTCAAGAGCAAAATATATGGATGCCTTAATTACATGTTTGGTACTGCGTTTTAAATGTTTTTGAAAAAATAGAAAATGATATCGTGTTAAGCGATTATTAATGATTTTTTTATGGAAGAAAAGAATTTTATTAATCAACTTTTAGGCAATAAAATCATGGCTAAATAGGAGAAGAAAAGCAACAAAAGATAGGGTAGAGGATTTACAACTATTTCATAATGTAATAGAAGTCACATCTTAATTTCCAGCCAAACATGTCCTAAAAAAAAACTATAATAGAATGATGTCAATTCGTATAAAAACGGTAGTTTTTACTTTTTAAGGTTATTCTTTCACACAAATATTCCGGATTTGAACTCATTTAAACTATTTTTAGCATTAAAATTAAAATTATAATATCATGTAAGCAAATTATGCCAATTAAATAATTTAAACAGTTAAAATTATAATAAAAACAATTATAATTTTATTCTTTAACAAATACCCTCTTCTTTCACTTCTCATTAGATCCCTCAAAAGGACATCTCTAGTTTTGAAGAAAATTATTAGAGAATAATATAAATCATATTATGGAGCCTCATCTACATGCTTAAGCTTTTAGGTTAGATAGTTCCTTAACAAGAATCAACGCATCGGCCATCTATGAAGTGCTTCTCGATTATCATCATCGATGGACTTGTCATATATGTTTGGCATAACATTTTGGACCCTGATTGTTTCCTGATGTTCCTTATGTATATTTAGCGTTTTCTTTTTAATGAGTAAACTAATTTTAAGATGGTGTTTAATATTGAGATTCAACTATATTTTTATTTTCTTAAAATAGATTAATGTTTTTTTTATTGTTTTGATGTAAAAAATATATTTTAATATATTTATAAGTAAAAAAACACTATTATTTAGTACAACTTCAATCCCGAAGGTTGCCCATTGCGTGCAGCGATGGGTTGCATGCCTCCCTTTGCATTCGTAGGTGGCGTGCCTGCACTGTTCAAGTGATTGAACAGCGTAGTCACGCCTGTAATGATTGTGGGGAGGGTGAAAATTATATTTGGTCCCTTAACTTTTAATTGGTTCAATCGCACCCCAATTGGTTTTAAATTTTTTATTTTGTGCAATTGTATCCCCGTTAAAATTTCAACATCAACTTTGGATTTGCGCACGTTTTTTATTTTGGTCATTAGCTTCCGATTTATGTGATTCGACCCTTAATTGACAATTAAATTCTTGATGTCTTCAATTTGGCCCCTAACTTCGCACAATTGGAAAAGTTCAATTCGGTCTCTCAAAACTCCAAAGTTCTCAATTGAACCTGAATTAAACTCAAGCACTTGATTTTTTATCAATTAAACCCTTAATTAATTTGAAGTGACCAATTTAAAGTATAATTAAGTCATTGCACTTAATTAAATCCTTCAATTGGACCCTAAATTAATTGTCAAACATAATTACACTTTTCAATTGGTCAATGATTAAATTAAATCAACCCATAAAAATATAATTATGTCGCACGACTTAAATTTTACACATATTTATCCAATGATAAAATTATGTTTGCCTTAAATCTTTACTTTCCTCTATTTTTGGGGACAAAAGATATATATGATCGGACTCTCGAAAACAACCAAAATTTCCAAATTGATTTTTCTAACAACATCGGCCCCCTTTTATTTTATTTTTGTTATTTTTGGGTAGATTTTGGGGAGTAACCCAGAAATTGGGTTATGACAAAAGAAACAAAGAAATATAATGGATAAATAATTTTTATAAGATGCATTAAAGGAAGATACAAAAATGGTAAATGATTATGCAAATCAATAACTAAATTTACAACTTCATCCTTAAAATAAAAATAACCAAAGAAATCATCTAAAAATTTTATGGTCAAATCCCATAACTTTGTAAGAAATATTTACTACATATTTTCCCACTATTTTATATACATGGAATAGATTCAGAGTTTATAGTCTATATTATATAGTTAATGCGGAGGAACTAATTTAGTGTTGAAATTATAATTTCAATAGAAGGGGGGGAAATGTCAGTAAGATTTCTTAAATTATGGACATTAAGGAAAAGTTTCACCAAATTAACTAAGAAATATGGCAGAAATAATTGTGAAGCTCCATCTCTAGTTGTTGTGTCTACTTTATGTACAACTTTCAGCTGCATCGAGGCTCACTTGAATCCCACAATTTAGTACAACTTCAATCCCGAAGGTTCATTTCGTTTAGAACTCTTCCGGAGCAGAATCATGAATTTCTGAATAGAAGTCTTCCATCGCTTTGATTGTATCTTCGTCGTCAGGAACCTACTAAAATCATGAGCCTTGAAGTTAACGATCATATAAATCTTTAGTGACTACCATATTAACAATCAAAGAACTCGAACCTGAAATCATAGAAAGAACAAACCCCTGAATTCCAAGCTTGTACCACTGGTCACCTAATGGTTAATGGAAATGGATTTGTGTTAAGGAACCATCTCAACTAAGAGTTTAAGCTTGTAATTGAGGCCCCAGAATATGATTTATATTATTCTCTAACACGCCCCCTCAAGTGAAAGCTCTTTGGGCTTGAAACTTGCACAGGCCCACATCACCTTGTGCTTGTTTTTTATCAAATAGAATAGGGATGATGAGATTCGAACTCGTAACCGCTGGGTCAACAAGGCTCTGATACCATGTTAAAGAATTATCTCATCTAAAAACTTAAGCTTATAAGTGAGGCCCCAGAATATGATTTATATTATTCTCTAACAATTTGGAGCTTCACAAGTGGTGGTGGAAAAATATCTGGGAGAAAAATGTATGGGAATGGGAATGTGGCTTAATTGGAACTTGTGGCTTCTTTAGCTAAAACCATTCTAGCGATCGTCGCACGTTCAGCTCATCTGTATTCTTATGAGCCACTTCATTTTTGTGTCGTTTTGTTTACATGCTTTCAAGTCAATGAAAGAAAATCCTATGGAAAAATTAGCACAGCCACCTCTATGCTTCCATATTGTGATTCAATGATATTTTTCTCCACCCATTTAGTAAAACTTATTCAACCAAAAAAATAAAACTGTTCCCCTTAGGACTCAAATATTAATAATAAAAAAAAAATAAAAAAAAAAAACCCTGCTTAGTTGACTTCTTAGAATGGGAATTAAATTCATGGGATGGAAATGGAAATGGTAATCTAGCGTTCTCGGCAGCCTAATTTGATTTTTTGCTAGTCTATATATTGAAATCTCACTACATAGGCTATTATTTTCAAGTCAATGTATTATTCGAGCCGATTGCTAGGACAGGAAATCTCAAACCATTGGTGTTGTAAAAGTTATTTCAAAAGTTTTTATTCCATATTAGAAAATAAAATTAACTTTTTTGTATCAAAGAGTTTATATATAACTTGTTATTCCATATTAAAAAAAATAAGACTTTCATCAAATATTTTTATAATAAATATGTAAAATGATAACCACTAAGAAAACTAGTGGGCTTACACGTATAAAATTTAGCAGAGCAAGAGAAAAATCAGCAATGCGAGCTGGTTAGATGTGTGGGATGAAGAGCTTATAGTACCTACTAGCGTGGTGATGCAGTAGAATTGGTGGAATATAATAATTAACCAACCAACGAAAAGCAAAATTAACAACGGATTTTAAGTTTCTTATTTAAATCAACAACAAAATTTAGTAATTAATTTTTCGTTGCTAATCTATCTGCAGTGTCCGATGTAAATTCCATGGCTAATATTTTTTAGCAATGAATTCCATTGTTATTCGCAATGGATCAATAAGTTGCTATTAGTTGACTTCTTAGAATGGGAATTAAATTCATGGGATGGGAGGTGGAAATGGAAATGGAAATGGTAAGCTAGCGTTCTCGGCAGCCTTATTTGATTTTTTGCTAGTCTATATATTTGAAATCTCACTACATAGACTATCATTTCCAAGTCAATGTATTATTCGAGCCGATTGCTAGGACTGGAAATCTCAAACCATTGGTGTTGTAAAAGTTATTTCAAAAGTTTTTATTGCATATTAGAAAATAAAATTAACTTTTGTTAGTACAAAGAGTATATATATAACTTGTTATTCCATATTAAAAAAAAAAAAATATATATATATATATATATATTTTCATCAAGTGTTTTTATAATAAATTTTGATATAGAATGATAACCAATAAAAAAATAGTGGGCTTACACCTATAAAATTTAGCAGAGCAAGAGAAAAATCAGCAATGCGAGCTGGTTAGATGTGTGGGATAAAGAGCTTATAGTACCTACTAGCATGGTTATGCAATAAAATTAGTGGAATATAATAATTAACCAAGCAGCTAAAAGCAAAATTAGCAAAATTAGTGGATTTTTCGTTTCTCATTTAAATCAACAACAAAATTTAGTAATAGATTTTTCATTGCTAATTTATCTGCAGTGTCCGATTTAAATTCCATGGCTAATATTTTTTAGCAACGAATTCCTTTATTATTTGCACTGGATCAATAAGTTGCTAATAGCCTTTTTTTTGTTTTAGTAGTGTCGGCAGATTTTTGTGTCGTTTTGTTTACAGACCTTCGAGTCAATGAAAGAAAGTTCTTCTATGGAAAAATTAGCACAGCCACCTCTATGCTTCCATATGGTGATTCAGTGATATTTCTCCACCCATTAAGTAAAACTTATTCAACCAAAAAAAATAAAACTGTTCCCCTTAGGACTCAAATATTAATAATAATAATAATAATAATAAAAAAAAAAAAAACCTGCTTAAATCTAATAAGAAAAACTGACCCGGACACTTTAGGCTATCAAGAAATGCTATAGGAAACATGTTAACAACGGAAGAGTGCGAGAGTGATCGAGAGAATACTCGTTAACAATCTCACAAAAATTATTCCTTAGAATCATAAAATCTCTTCCAATAACATATTTATGAAAACATGTTCAATGGAAGAGTTCTTGTTTAGGAAGGAGAGTCAAGTATACAGCGATGAAGGTGGAGGCAACTTTGATGTTAGTAATTACGTTGTGGTGGTGGAGGGTAAGGAGGGCTACCAAAGGCATGTGATGGTGTTGATGTTTTTAGTGGTGGAGGAAGACTTGGATGATGGCCATCATTGACTTTTGATGGTAGTGGTCGTTTGGGAGGAGGAGGAGGAGGAGGATGCCGTGGACGAGAACGAGGAGGCAGAAATGGATGGACAGGACCATTGTTTTTGGGTGGTGGTGGTGGTGATAGACGTAATGCAACACTAACCGTGCAACTGGTTTGTGATAGTACCATCAGATGAAAAAGGATGCACGCCAACAAGTAGGAATTGATTTCCATTTCTATTGTTCGGCTGCCTGCGTATGTCGAAACTTGAGACGTATGGTCCTCATGAGGCGTTAGGGCGTGCACATTTAATAACAGTTTAGGACAATCGAGATTTTACTTGCTCATTTTAGTCCATAAAATACACTTTCTCGATTTTTTTTTTTTTTAAAGTATGCCAGTGGTGTTTGTGATTAATATGGACCAAGCTGAAGTCAAGTCTTGATGTTCTCTGAAGCTTCAAGTTCGCACACGATACAACATACAAAAGTTGAGCTTCAAGTTCACACACGTTAGAACATTCAGAAGACATTCAAAAGAACCTAAAAAGAAAAATCGTTTTTCCCTTTCAATCAATTCTATCAATATCTTTTAAGGCAAATCATACGGTTTTTTTTGTGATAAATGACAAGGTAATCATATGAGTGGTTCTGAGTACTTAGCACTAGCCTATTTCCGCACTCCAGTTTTTCACAAGAAAAAAAAATGCAAGCCATGGCAAAGCTTTCTACATTGTCATACCAGCACGTCACAGTGACTCTTCCCGAGCAAGGTTTGAACAGTCTTTTTAGTTGGTTGGGAGTACGATAATTAATAGCAATCTTAACTGGTTTTGTAAGAGATTCTAAGCAATATAGGAAATGTATTAGCACTTTTTAGTACAACTTTTATAAGGTAAGTTGCATAATTTTTTTTTAATTTTTATGGTTTGATGATGTTTATTTTTACTGGTTTACTATGATGGGTTTGCTGTAATGAATATATTCTGTTGATCAACAGTAGTTGTTTGATGAACAAGTACTGTAGAGATCGATTTCTGAGTACTGAACCAGAAAGGAGAAGAAAAAAATATGGTTCAAGAAAAAAATATTGAGATTCACTTTGATACTATGTAAGAATTTGAAATGCCATTAATTTCAATATATTCAATTGTGTTTGCAGTTTACAATAAGATTTTAAATGTTCATATTATTCAATCAAGAAGCGCAACACATACATTTTGCAATCCAGTGACAAACTTGGCATCTGAACTTCAATATTCCCTTAAACAAAATGCTTAGATATTATGTAATTCATATATCCCAAATCCTTTTTTCTTTTTTTTAATGTATATTTTACTAATATCGTAGGGCACTGATGATCAAGAACTTTGGTTCATCCACACAGGGTGTATCTAAACTCTCTTTTTTATGCAAGAAAACTATACTCTTAAAAAAAACACTTTGTGGGTCTAGGTGAGCGAGTAAGATCCCGGTTGTCCTAGCTCTAATAAATGGTGTATATCCTGACTCGAATTCGAGACCTGTTATACAGATAATAAGTTTTTTGCTATCATGTCATGCCCCTTGGCACAGGTGTATCCAAACCCTAATTAATTAATGCAAACTCAGTTCAAGCTTGCTCGCTTACCGCATATGATCAACAACTTCGACCCACCCACATATGCTTACGATATTGTTTTGGTGCTTTCAGTTCCTTCTCCATCATTCTTTTGTTTTTTTATCGATTGTTGAATAAATTTGAAGCTAAAATGCTTTTATTAACAAATCTTGAAAAGTAGTTTCATTAAAGAAACAAAGAAATATAATGGAAGATACAAAAATGGTAAATGATTATGCAAATCAATAGCTAAATTTAAAGCTTCATCCCTAAAATAAAAATAACCACAGAAATCATTTACGAATTTTATGGTCAAATCCCATAACTTTCGCTCATCACTTTGTAAGAAATATTAACTAAATATTTGGCCACTATTTTATATACATGAACTATATGGAATAGATTCAGAGTTTATAGTTTATATTATATAGTTAATGCGTAGGAACTATATTCAATAATTTAATGTGTTGAAATTATAATTACAATAGCGGGGGGGGTTAATAATTATTAAAAAATAATAATTGTAAAGCTCCATCTCTAGTTATTGACTTGTGGTATGTGAAATCGATGATATTCCTCACGCCACCCAACTCTTTCTTACTATGTCCTCACCACTTTTCTTTTTTTTTTGTTAATGTTGATATTGAGTTCTACGTGTATTCTGATTAATTTGGAATTTATGATTAATAAACCTGTAAAGTTTTAGTGGCTTTAAACCTAAGTCTATATGGATAGTAATTCCACCCATCTTGCCACTTGGCGCTGCTCTCTTTTTTCTTCGACGACCTTTCATTTTTAATGATATTTTTATGGAAAAAATAGAAAACGATATGGAGTTAAGCGATTATTAATGATTTTTTTATGGAAGAGAAGAATTTTATTAATCAACTTCTAGGCAATAGAAGCATGGCTAAATAGGAGAAGAAAAGCAACAAAAGATAAGGTAGAGGATCTACAACTAATTCACAATTTAATAGAATTCACATCTTAATGTCCAGCCATTAGATGGCCAAACATGTCCTTAAAAAAACTATAATTGAATGATGTCAATTCGTATAAAAACGGTAGTTTTTACTTTGTAGGGTTATTCTTTCACACAAATATTCCGGGTTTGAACTCATTTAAACTATTTTGATCATTAAAATTAGAATATCATGTAAAACAATTATGCCAATTAAATAATTTAAACAGTTAAAATTATAATAAAAACAATTTTAATTGTATTCTTAACAAATATCCGCTTCTTTCAAACACGATTTTCACTTCTCATTAGATCCCTCGAAAGGACCTCTCTATTTTTGAAGAAAATAGAATCAACGCATCAGCCATCTTTGAAGAGCTTCTCGATCATCATCATCATCATCAAAGGGACTTGTCATATATGTTTGGCAGCATATTTTGGACCCCGATTGTTTCCTGATGTTCCTTATGTATTTAGCGTTTTCTTTTTAATGAGTAAACTACTTTTAAGGTGGTGTTTGATATTGATATTCAACTATATTTTTATTTTCTTAAAATAGATTAATGTGTTTTTTATTGTTTTGATGTATAAAAAAAAATATTTTAATATATTTTTAATATATTTTAATATATTTTTAAGTTGACTTCTTAGAATGGGAATTAAATTCATGGGATGTGAGGTGGAAATGGAAATGGTAAGCTAGCGTTCTCGGCAGCCTAATTTGATTTTTTGCTAGTCTATATATATATTGACATCTCACTACATAGACTATCATTTACAAGTCAATGTATTATTCGAGCCGATTGCTAGGACAGGAAATCTCAAACCATTGGTGGTGTAAAAGTTATTTCAAAAGTTTTTATTGCATATTAGAAAATAAAATTAACTTTTTTGAGGACAAAGAGTTTATGTATAACTTGTTATTCCATATTATGAAAATAAGATTTTCATCAAGTGTTTTTATAATAAATTTTGATATAGAATGATAACCAATAAAAAAAATAGTGGTCTCACACACATAAAGTTGAGTAGAGCAAGAGAAAAATCAGAAACGTGAGGTGGTTAGATGCGTGGTATGAAAAGCTTATAGTACCTGCTAGCGCGACTATGCAGTAAAATTGGTGGAAAGTAATAATTAACCAAGCGGCAAAAAGCAAAATTAGCAACAGATTTTCTATTTCTCATTTAAATTAGCAACAAAATTTAGTAATTGATTTTTCATTGCTAATTTATCTGCAATGTCCGATGTAAATTCCATGGCTAATATTTTTTAGCAATGAATTCCTTTATTATTTGCAATGGATCAATAAGTTGCTAATAGCCTTTTTTTTGTTTTAGTAGTGTCGGCAGATATTGAAATTTCACATGAGCACTACACAAGTACACGAAATTATAGAGGAGATATAGCCACTTGATTTTTGTGTCGTTTTGTTTACAGACCTTCAAGTCAATGAAAGAAAGTTCTTCTATGGAAAATTAGCACAGCCACCTCTATGCTTCCATATGGTGATTCGATGATATTTCTCCACCCATTTAGTAAAACTTATTCAACCCAAAAAAAATAAAACTGCTCCCCTTAGGACTCAAATATTAATAAAAAAAACCCTGCTTAAATCTAATAAGAAAAACTGAGCCGGACACTTTAGGCTCTCAAGAAATGCTAGTGCTATTTATGGTGCTAAAGGATGATTACAACGGAAGAGTGCGAGAGAGATCGAGAGAATACTCGTTAACAATCTCACAAAAATTATTCCTTTGAATCCTAAAATCTCTTGCAATAACATATTTATCAAAACATGTTCAATGGAAGAGTTCTTTTTTAGGAAGGAGAGCCAAGTATACGGCGATGAAGATGGAGGCAACTTTGATGTTAGTAATTACGTTGTGGTGGTGGAGGGTAACGAGGGCTACCAAAGGCATGTGGTGGTGTTGATGTTTTTAGTGGTGGAGGAAGACTTGGATGATGGCCATCATTGACTTTTGATGGTAATGGTCGTTTGGGAGGAGGAGGAGGAGGAGGAGGAGGAGGAGGAGGATGCCGTGGACGAGGATGAGGAGGCAGAAATGGATGGACAATACGATTGGTTGCGGGTGGGGGAGGGGGGTGGTCGTCGACGTAATGCAACATTAACGGTGCAACTGGTTTGTGATAGTACCATCAGATGAAAAAGGATGCACGCCAACAAGTAGGAATTGATTTCCATTTCTATTATGCGGCTGCCTGCCTATGTCGAAACTTACGATGATTGTGTTTTTTATAGGAAAGTGATCAGAGAGCGTGTGAATGATCTGTCAAATTTACGATCTATGATTAGTTAGCTGTAACCCACTAAACAAGCATGCAGGTGGTCCCCATGAGGTATGGTGATGTATGATGGGGTATATGTTATGATTATTACATAACAATATAAATTATATTATGAGAACAATATAAATTATATTATGAGAACTCATCTAATTGTTTAAATTTTTAGGTGAGATGGTTCCTTAAAATGGTATTAGAGTCTTGTTGACCCAGCGGTGACGAGTTCAAATCTTACCACCTTATTTTTTTAATAAATCAAGCATAAGATAGTATGAGTATGTGCAAGTTTCAAGCTCAAAAGACTTTCACTTGAGGGGGTATGTTAAAGAATAATATAAATTATATTTTGGAGCCTCACCTGACAGCTTAAACTCTTAGGTGAGAAGGTTTCTTAACAATGATGATAGAGAGTTGACGATTTGTAAAGCAGGTCTCGAGTTTAAATTAAGACATGCACATTTTATAAAAACTTTAAGCAATCAAGATTTTACTTGTCCACCTAACTCATAAAATATATTTTTTTAAAAATAGAGATCTCTCAAATCCAAAAAAAAAACCATGCAGACATGCATACTTTATAAAAACTTGAAACGATCGAGATTTTACTTGTTCATCTAGTTCATAAAATATATTTTCTAGAAAGTGGAGTTTCTCGTATCAAGATAAAAAAAATAACATGCAGGCGGTGTTAGTGATTTATATGGACCAAACTCAAGTCAAGTCTTGATGTTCTCCGAAGCTTCAAGTTCTCACACGATACAACATTCAAAAGTTGAGCTTCAAGTTCACACACGTTACAACATTCAAAAGAACCTAAAAAGAAAAATCGTTTTTCCCTTTCAATCAATTCTAATTTCCCATTGCTTTTTTCATGTTATTATTATGAATATCTTTTAAAGCAAATCATACGACTTTTTTGTGATCAATGACAAGGTAATCATATGAGTGATGCTGTGTTCATCGATGCAACTATATCATGTAATAAAATTAGATCAGAAATACTTAGCACTACCCTATTTCCGCACTCTAGTTTTTCACAAGAAAAAAAAATGCAAGCTATGGAAAAGCTTTTTACATTGTCATACCAGCATAACGTCAGAGTGATTCTTCCCCAGCAAGGCTTGAACAATCTTTTTAGTTGGTTGGAAGTCGCAGTCTAGAATGATAACTACTAGGAATCTTAAATGGTTTTGTAAAAGATTCTAGGCAATAGAGGAAATGTATTAGCATTTTTAGTACAATAAGTTGCATATTTTTTGTAATTTTTATGGTCTCATGATGTCTAATTTTACTGGTGTATTATGATAAGTTTGCTATGATGAACGAATCCTTGTTTTGTAAGTTAAAAACTCGATCTAGAAAGGTAAAATATCCTCAATTATTATCGAGACTTCTTTCAAGGTAAAACTGAAATTTATTATACTATATTATTCCAAATAATATTTTTGATAAAACTCCTCGTGAATCCAAATAATATTTCAGATAAAACTCCTCGTGAATGAGATTATTCATAATAATAATTTAGATATTAAACTCATATAGGTTTCTTATCTTTATATTAAAGTTAGTAAAATTATTATTCCTAATAATATTTTGGATGTTAATCTCTTTTAGGTTTTTTATTCTTATATTAAAAATAAATAAAACTTTCTTGTAAAAAAATAATTTTTAAATACAGAACAAAGTCCTTGAAATTTTACAAACTTGTTATAAGACCCATGCAATATATTTTTTAAATATGCCAAAATATTTTTAATTTGCTTTAAAAAATATGCTCAAATAAATTTATGATTTTTGAGTACACAAGAAAAAAAAATTATTGTTTTTTTGGAAAAAAAACTCATTTTTCTTTAAAAAAATTACCCAAAATAAATTTAAAAGCACTCTTAAACCCAAAAAACTTCAACAAAAACTTGACATAACGCATTGGAGATTCACTGAACGTTGTTGGTCGTTACAGAGGGATTGACAAGGAATAGAGAAGCCTTTATCTCTTAGCAGGCAGTCATCGTTGAAAACTTTAGAGCCCAAATAAAAGCTAGCTATTTTTTCTCTAAATCCAATTCATGTAAGCTTTCGTACAAGCGAAGGATCCATTTTATAGCCACTTCATTTTTGTGTCGTTTTGTTTACAGGGTTTCAAGTCAATGAAAGAAAGTTCTTCTATGGAAAAATTAGCACAGCCACCTCCATGCTTCCATAAGGTGATTCAATGATATTTCTCCACCCATTTAGTAAAACTTATTCAACCAAAAACAAAACAAAAAAACTGTTCTGATAAAAAATAAAAAAACTGCTTAAATCTAATAAGAAAAACTGAGCCGGACACTTTAGGCTATCAAGAAATGCTATAGTGCTATTTATGGTGCTAAAGGAAGATTACAACGGAAGAGTGCGAGAGAGATAGAGAGAATACTCGTTAACAATCTCACAGAAATTATTCCTTAGAATCATAAAATCTCATACAATAACGTATTTATTAAAACATGTTCAATGGAAGAGTTCTTTTTGAGGAAGGAGAGCCAAGTATACTGCGATGGAGGTGGAGGCAACTTTGACTTTAGTAATTACGTTGTGGTGGTGGAGGGTAACGAGGGCTACCATCGGTATATGGTGGTGGTAATGTTTTTGGTGATGGAGGAAGACTAGGATGATGGCCATCATTGACTTTTGATGGTAGTGGTCGTCGCGAAGGAGGAGGAGGAGGAGGAGGAGGAGGCCGTTTAATAGGATGTATACGAGGATGGTGGATAATACTATTGGTTTTGGGTGGTGGTGGTGGTGGTCGTCGTCGACGTAATGCAACATTAACCGTGCAACTGGTTTGTGATAGTACCATCAGATGAAAAAGGATGCACGCCAACAAGTAGGAATTGATTTCCATTTCTATTGTGCGCTTCCTTCGTATGTCGAAACTTAAGATGATTGTGCTTTTTATAGGAAGATGATCAGAGATCGTGTGAATGATTTGTCAAATCAAGTGGGAGCTTATAATCTTTGATTAGCTAGCTGTAACCCGTTAAACAAGCATGCAGTTGGTCCTCAGTAGTCCTGACATGATAGTAGAGGGTTTACGATTTGCATAATAAATCTTGAATTGGAGTCAGGACGTGTATCTTTATAAAAAAATTATAATAACCAGATTTTACTCGCTCAAACCTATAAAATACAATTTCTAGAAAATAAAGTTTCATCAAATCCAAAAAACAAAAAAAAGCATGCATGTGGTGTTAGTGATTAATATGGACCAAGGTCAAGTCAAGTCTTGTACACTGAACCTGGTTGGTAGTTAACAAGGGATTGACAAGGAATAGAGAAGCCTCCATCTCTTAGCTGGTAGTCATCGTTCAAAACTTTAGAGCCCAAATAAAAGCTAGCACCATGGGCATTTCTGCTAAAAGGAAATCAAAAGGCAAAATTAACAAGAAGTGCCTTGTTGAATCTCTCCTACTGTAACAGTGAAAGTATGAAATTTCAAGAAAATGCCTTTTTTTGAAATCTCACTACATAATTTCAAGAAAAAGACTTTTTTATCGAATATTGAAAAATAGTTTCATTAAAGAAACAAAGAAATATAATGGATAACTAATTTTTATAAGATGCATTAAAGGAATGTACAAAAAATATATTTACTAAAAATATTTGGCCACTATTTTATATACATGAACTACATGGAATGGATTCAGAGTTTATAGTCTATATTATATAGTTAATGCGTAGGAACTATATAAAAATAAAATTTGTTGAAGTTATAATTACAATAGAAGGGGGGGAAAGTGTCATTAAAATTTCTTAAAATGATGGCTATTAAGAAAAGGTTTCATCAAATTAACTAAGAAATATGGCAGATAAATGGTTTCTATAAGATGCATTGGGGGGGAGGGATGTAAATAATTATTAAAATTAAATAATTGTAAAGCTCCATCTCTAGTTGTAGTGTCTGCTTTATGTAAAAGATTTACATGACAATATTTTTCGGACACCTCACATACTAAATTAGCATACAGCCACAAGAGATGGCAAAGTGGCCATCAAACTCCATACTTTCAGCTGCACCGGGGCTCACTTCACTCCCACAACATAGCACAACTTCAATCCCGAAGGTCATTTCGTGCAGAACTCTTTCGGAGCAGGTTCATGATTGTTTCAGCCCTCTTACAGCACCTGCAGAAATCTAAAAAGAAGATCAGAATCATGTCATACGGATATATATACGTATATAATCACCTTGATAGCATCGCATCTCAAAAGAAACTGGGAATTTCTGCATCCGTTGAGGTAAAATGATCAGCAATTTCAAATAATAAATATTCACAGATTGCAAAAATATATTTATCCTTCTAGCCTCACCTGTCAGCAAAACATTTGAAATTAGTCAACAGATAAACAAAAATATCAGATGAAATATGTTAATGGACAAAAAGTAAGAAGCAGTTGCCCACCCCTTCAGTCCCAGATTCCTAGCTCTTCGCATTTCACACAGCTAACCACTTCAACACACCTATACAATATATAAAGGTATCGTATTTTTGTTAGAATTTTGTATTCACAAGACAAAACAGGAAGCAGTATTCTAACAATGCTCACTGGTTTTTATGAATATGGACAAATGCAACACTCCCAAATACCCGTGGGGCGAGCATCAATATAGATGGAAGGGGTCGGTATATGGACAAAGCTTGTAATGGTGATTGGGCTAGAAGCCCAGACCGAGAGAAGGACGGGCTTCCGGCCCATCCCGACTGCAAGCCCAGTCCATAATATATGGTCCGGAGCCCATCCTGATCACAAGCGGGACTAAGCCCAGTAGGAGGGCTGGCCAGCCAGGCCCGAGAAGGGCTGGCCAGCCCACCTAAGACCAAAAAAAAAAAAGGGAAAAAAATAAAATAGAATAAAAAATACAAAACTACAAAATTTGCAAAATAAAAAATATATCACTTTTAAACAAAATGTGGTTTTAAAATACGGCCAATACACTAGCATATTTAAAAAAAAAATCTTTCTCTTTGAAAAAAAAAAATATATATATATATATATTATCTTACAATTTTAAGAAAAAAATGTATTTTAGCATGAATTTCACAAAGAAAAATCATTTCTTGCATCTTGAGATTTTACAACATGTTTATAAAATCCAAAGGGTATTGGCCAATATTCCAAAAAATATAAAAACCTTTTTTTGTTTTTGGTGACTCATATTATTCACTGTTGGTATTTGGATAAATAAATCCTAAGAGGTTAATATCCAAAATATTTGACGGGGATAGTATGTTATTATTCACTGTTCGGAGTTTGGATAAATAAATCCTAAGGGGTTAATATCCAAAATATTCGGTGGGGATAATATGCTATTATTCACTGTTCGGTGTTTGGATAAATAAATCCTAAAAATGGGGTTAATATCCAAAATATTCGGCGGGGATAATACACCATCATAATTTCACCCACATATTCTTTGAAAGATTAAAATCATAACAAATCATAAACAAACAAAAACATCAAGCAGCTTACCTCAGGTAAGGCGTACTAGGGGTGCTAAAACCTTCCCTTTACGCAACCAGTCCCTTACCCAAAAATCTCTAAAAGACCAGTCTAGGTTTCCTAGTAACCATAATACTAGGTGGCGACTCCTTTTTCCACAGAAATAAAGATAAGACTCCCACATTGAATTCCCCGTCCACATGGAGGGTCGGCACGACGCCGCGCTCTCGCGAGGGGTGCTACAGTTCTTGATGGCACTTATTTAATGAACGATGACGACTCCTCAGGTATTTAAGACCTTAGTAAGATTAATTTGACTAATTTAAAGTAGAATTAAGTCCTTGCACTTAATTAAATTCTTCAATTGGTCCTAAAATAATTTCTAAACATAATTATACTTTAAATTGTTTGACGATCAAATCGAATCGACATTTAAAAAATATAATTATGCCTTTGCACTTAAATTTTACGTAAATTTATCTGATAATCATTTATTTTATCCTTGAATCTTCATTTTCTTTTATTTTTGGACACAATAGATGTACGATTAGGCTCTCGAATCCTACCAAAATTTTCAACTTGATTTTTCCACAATGTGAGCCTTTTTTATTTTATTTTTGTTATTATGTTTTATTTATAGGGAATATCCTAGAAATGGGTTATAATCATCTTCATATCAAAAGGAGCTGGGAATTTCTGCATCATCTTCATCATCATGTCATACGGATATACGTATATAAACACCTTGATAGCATCGCATCTCAAAAGGAACTGGGAATTTCTGCATCCGTTGAGGTAAAATGATCAGCAATTTCAAATAATAAATATTCACAGATTGCAAAAATATGTTTATCCTTCTAGCCTCACCTGTCAGTATCAGATGACATATGTTAATGGACAAAAGGTAAGAAGCAGTTGCCTACCCCTTCAGTCCCAGATTGCTAGCTCTTCACATTTCACACAGCCAACCACTTCAACACACCTGTACAATATATAAAGGTATCGTATTTTTGTTAGAATTTTGTATTCACAAGACAAAACAGGAAGCAGTATTCTAACAGTGCTCACTGGTTTTCACAACGCAAAATCTAAAACAAATCATTTCATGAACCTACAGAATTGGTTGAGAGGAAAAGAAAGTGTTGAATTTGTTGTTAAGACCTGAGAAGAACATAGAAACGCATGATATCAAAAGTTTAGAGCCTTGAAACAGTGTGATGTTCTGGAAACTTTAAGCCAGTGATAAATGCCATTCACTGCATAAATTTCTGTGTAGAATTCTTCCATCGCTTTGATTGTATCTTCGTCCAGAACCTTACTTGCATCATGAATCCAAAGGCGGCCTTCAAAATACAAGATTCCTTTACTTTTGATTACAAGAGGGGAAAGAAATAGTAATGCTGAATGTAAAATTTCATATTTATGAAATAAATGGAGTATCCCCTGGACTTCCTACCAAATCATGCGTCGTATAATTTCTTAAAAAACACTAAAAAATTTAATTTAAACCAAAAAAAAAAAAAAACATTTCTTGTTTCTTCAGGCAAACAACCCCAAACTCCAAAGAAACAAGTTCTCGATATTTACAATAACTCAAAAAAGAGTCCTAGCAAGATCAACATATAACTTGTGGTCAATTACCGACAAAATAACTTATTCACATATTACCTGGAAAAAAAATCAATTGCAAGAACTAAGGATTGCTATTCAAGATTAGGATAACTTTTAACCATTTGCTTCACTCTTTTTAATTTAATATTTAATTAGGACTACAGGAAAAAGGTGCCCTAGCTACAAATTCTACAAACTAAACCATAATGGTAAAAGCTTGACAATACGGTGCTTCCTATGCTTATTCATATATACAGATATATAGATATTGAAAGAAAACTTAAAAAGAGGTGAATTAGTGTTTTATCTAATTTTACAATACTTTAAAAAATAATTTGCAATTAAATAAAACCAAAACATCCGAAATTAATCTCTATTTTTGTAACAATGTCAAAATCAATAATTAATACCATGATATTCAGATCATCTTTTAATAAGCCAAGATAGTTAAACACCCTAGCAAAATCAATAAGAACAAATTTAAAGAGATAAGAATAGAAACAAAGACACCAATTTTTATAATAGCTCACATAATCTTCTATCCACTCCTTGTATAAATTTAAAATATTCATCATCACACACAAGAGACCAAACCTTAACACATTCATTTTTCACATGTCAAGGATTGAGAGTCTTTTTCAATTCTGAAGAGTAATGTTTTAAAAAATTCTATTATTTTTAATAAGATTTTCGTTTTTGTTCTTCTACTCGTCTGCTCATGATCTTCATGTTCTGTCTCTGTAATCGTCTGCTCATGATCTTTTCGCTAGGCTGATTTATTTTATTAGTGATGAAGCTTCTATATTTATTTAGGATAATTTATTTATGCCCATCACATGATAATTATTAGTAGGCAAGGATTCTTGAGGTAAGAGATGTTTATGAATACTCCCGAGCGTGCAGGAGAACATTTAAGAAAAACGTTATTTATTTATTTTTGGTAATAGAAAATCGTTATTAAGTTATTAACTAATGTCTAAAACCAATCGAATGGTGGAATCCCAAGGACCTTGTAGATGATCTTTCGAAAATTCATAAGATGAAATGTGGTTTTAATATCTTATCAATTGTGTTAATGACATAATGCGAGTAGGTTACGACAAACTTGAAAATTCTTATTTAATTAGCAATTTATTAATAGACCAATCATACCTTACAAATTTTCATTTCTAAACCAAATTTGTCAGATCACCTATCCTTTCCGGCGGGTTACGACAAACTTGAAAAAAAGATTATATTGAATTAATTATTATTATTTCCCTCTTGCGGATTAAACGTGCGGACAATGTGTACGGAGTATATAAAAAACCATTAAAATATGCATAAAATAGCCTTTCTTGACATTTGCTTTCGAAGTTTTGATGATTATAGTAGCAACAGATGATTTAATGGGTGAGTGTGGTTGTTTTTGCTTTTTTAAATGTTTTTTATTTAATAATATATTTTTATTTTTAAAAATTATTTTTGATATCATTGTCACACGTTGCGTCCAACTCAACCACTGCCTACTGCTCACATGCATGTGAACGGTTGGAGTCAATTAATTCATGTTTTACTGTTCACTGCAAGTGAACAGCAACTGGCAGAGAGGGTGGCGGGAATGGATGACTTGTTGCTGTGTATAGGAGATCAAGTCGGTGTCTGTGGCGGCGGCGGCGTCGAGAATGGTTGCCGGAGATGGTGATAGGCTGAGAATATGGTCGGTGGTGGCTGCAGAAAGAGTAGGAAGGCTGCTGCAATGGAGAAAAGAGGCTATGTCGTTGTTGCCTCTGTCGCCAGAGCAGAAAACGAAGGGGCTGCTACCGACGATGAAGAGAGGAAAGGGCTTGTGGTGTCGAGGGGTTGCTCACAATTTCTCCGCTTCTTTGTCTCTATTTTGTTGTCTCGTTTGTTACTCTGTTTTTCTCTTCGCCTCCTCTTCTTCGTTCTTGATGGCAGTTATTTATAGAACGATGACGACTCCTCAGGTATTTAAGCCCTTAGTAAAATTAATTTGACTAATTTAAAGTATGATTAAGTCCTTGCACTTAATTAAATTTTTCAATTGGACCTAAACTAATTTCTAAACATAATTATACTTTAAATTGTTTGACGATCAAATCGAATCAACATTTAAAAAATATAATTATGCCTTTGCACTTAAATTTTACGCAAATTTATCTGATAATCATTTATTTTATCCTTGAATCTTCATTTTCTTTTATTTTTGGACACAATAGATGTACGATTAGGCTCTCGAATCCTACCAAAATTTTCAACTTGATTTTTCCACAATGTGAGCCTTTTTTATTTTATTTTTGTTATTATGTTTTATTTATAGGGAATAGCCTAGAAATGGGTTATAATCATCTTCATATCAAAAGGAACTGGGAATTTGTGCATCATCTTCATCATCATGTCATACGGATATACGTGTCAAAATAATCAATCTGTATATTTCTTATTCAATTGAATATTACACAGCCCTCCTTTACATACTTATAATCACAGAATAAATCTTCTAATTAAGATTATACATATTACATTCCTATAATAAAGCTAACAGAGATGGAAAGTGAAACGTCTTTCCATCTCTATTCTTATAACCTCTCCTAGCATTTATGTTGTACAGCTCACTCCAACACTCCCCCTCAAGTTGATGCATAGGGATCCATTATGCACAACTTGACTAGTGAGCTGTGGAAATCTTTGCTGGATACGGCCTTGATAAGTATATCTACTAGCTGATCTTCGGACTTGACGAATGGGAACTTAATTGTCTTTGTCTCGAGATTGTGTTTGATGAAATGTCGATCGACCTCCACATGCTTTGTTTTATCATGTTGGACTGGATTTTGAGAAATACTTATCGCAGCTTTGTTATCACAGAAGAGATTCATTTCTGATCTAGGAGCAAAGTCAATCTTGGTTAATAATTTTTTCAACCAAAGGAGTTCACACACCCCCTTTGCCATCCCGCGAAATTCTGATTCAGTGCTTGAGAGTGCCACCACCTTCTGTTTCTTACTTCTCCATGTCACTAAATTTCCCCCAACGAATGTAAAATACCTGGAGGTTGACTTCCGGTCTATGCAATTTCCAGCCCAATCTGCATCGGTATACCCTTCAACTTCCAAGTTACCATTCTTGGAAAATATAAGCCCTTTTCCCGGAGATGACTTTAGGTATTTTAGTATTCGAGTTACAGCTTCCATGTGTTCCTCACTTTGGCAATGCATAAATTGACTCACCACGCTTACCGCATACGCGATATCTGGACGGGTATGCGATAAATAAATTAGTTTGCCAACTAATCGCTGATATTTCCCCTTATCAGTTTGTTTCTGGTCTAGATAAATCCCCAGTTTGTGATTCTGGATAATCGGGGTGTCTGCTGGTTTGCACTCCAATAGTCCTATTTCTGATAGTAGGTCTAGGATATATTTTCTTTGGGACAAAAAAATACCTCGATTCGATCTTGCAACTTCTATTCCCAGAAAATATTTTAACCCACCTAGATTTTTCATCTCAAATTTGCTGGCTAGTTGCCCCTGAAGTCGTGATATCTCTTCTTTATCATCTCCTGTAATAATCATATCATCAACATAAATGATTAATGCTGTTACTTTTCCCTGCTGCCTTTTGAGAAAAAAGGTGTGATCTGAGCCGCTTTGCGTGAAGCCATACTTCTTCATCACTAAGCTGAATCTTCCAAACCATGCTCGCGGCGACTGCTTTAGCCCATACAGGGCCCGCTGTAATTTGCATACTCTATTTTCTCCAGTAGTTACTGAGTAGCCTGGAGGAATATCCATATACACCTCCTCTTCAAGATCACCGTGCAAAAAAGCGTTCTTCACATCAAACTGATGTAATGGCCAATCCAAATTTGTTGCAATGGATAATAACACCCTGACAGTGTTCAGTTTGGCTACCGGGGAAAAAGTTTCGCGTTAGTCTACACCATACACCTGTGTATACCCTTTAGCCACGAGTCTTGCCTTGTACCTTTCCATGGATCCATCTGCCTTATATTCAATAGAAAACACCCACTTGCACCCTATCGTCTTCTTTCCTGTTGGTAGTGGTACTAGGCTCCATGTTTCATTTTTCATCAAGGCTTCCATCTCTTCTTTGATAGCTTGTGTCCACTTCGGATGTATTATGGCTTCCTCCACTCCTGTAGGGACTTGATTGCACGAAATGTCATGCATAAAGGTCTTGATTGGTTTCGGTAGTCCATGTGTAGCCACATAATTAGCAATAGGGTACCGTGATTTTCTCTCTTCAACATCCGGTGAATATCTCCTGGGTGGTTTCCCACGATTGTGCCTGTAAGGTAATTCATAACTAGCAGAGAGTTCCATGACATTAGTGCTTAAAGAGTTTACCTCAGGATTCTCAGGAGTTGGGTCTTCAGGTACTATAGAGGGGGGCGATGCACCAGCTTCTGAAACAGCTTCTTGGACTACATTTTCTAGTGCTTCTAAGGTTGTATTTTCTGCTCTTCTTGTTTCTACGGTAGCTACTGGAATCTCAATAGCTTGTGGGCAACTATCAGCTACTACCACCCCTTCTCTATTTTCCGCTTCTACCACTTCAACTCCTCTGTTCAGATCGTAACATGGCTGTGGTGGTTCAGATAGGCCTGGCCAGTGTAATTCCATCCACTTCAACTCTTCTTGTCCAGTCTCCCCCTGAAGAGGAGAATTGGATGGAAAAAATGTTTCTGCCTCCATGAATGTGACGTCCATAGAAACATAGGTGCGGTTGGAAGTAGGATCATAGCATCTATAACCCTTTTGATGGAATGCATAACCCACAAACATGCATCGGCGAGCGCAGGGGTCTAGCTTGGTTCGCTGATTTTTGTGAAGGTGAACATATGCCACACACCCAAACACACGGGGTGGAAGCATCAATACCGAGGGCAACGGAGTATGTTTTGCAAGGACTTGCAGTGGAGTTTGGAACCCCAGCACCTTAGAGGGCAGTCTGTTCAACAGGTGCACAGTCGTGGTGACTGCATCAGGCTAGTACCGAGAGGGAGCATGAGCATTTAGCAAAAGTGCTCTGGTAATTTCAAGGACATGTCGATTTTTTCGCTCAGTAATTCCGTTTTGTTGAGGTGTTTGGGGACATGAAGTTTCATGAATAATGCCATGAAGATTGAAATAATCGCGGAATTGATGATTCACATATTCCCCCCCATTGTCCGATCGAAAAACTTGAATCTTAGTAGAAAATTGTGTGTTTATCATTGCATGAAATGACTTAAACACACTGAACATCTCACCTTTATGTTTTACCAAGTAGAGTCAAGTCATGCGTGTGCAATCGTCAATGAAGAACACAAACCATTTGACCCCGGATATGGTATGGATTGGGGAAGGACCCCACACATCGAAATGAATCAAGGAAAATGGGATATCCCTTTATTCAATTGCATAGGATAATGGACCCTATGGCTTTTTGCTAAGGTGCAGATTTCACATTGGAAATCAGAAAGCTGCACTTGAGAAAATAAATCCGGGAACAAGTGTTTCAAATAAGTGAAGGACGGGTGTCCTAAACAGTAGTGCCACAGCCATATCTCCTTCTCTTTACTGCCAACCGAATGCTGCATATGGTATGCTCTTCTAGTACTGAAATCCTCCACATAATAAAGTCCCCCCCCTCTTAGTACCACGCCCAATGATCTCCTTGGTGAGAATGTCTTGGATAAGACAGAAAGTAGGATACATAAGCACTAAACAATTCAAATCAGAGGTGATTTGGCTTACGGAGAGGAGCTTGTGAGTGAGGGATGGAATGAGTAATGTATTCGGCAGCTGCAATGTGTGTGTTAGTATCACTGTGCCTGCACCAGTCACCGGGGAGATAACACCATTGGCATTTGCTATATTTGTACGTTTTGGTAAGGATGTTTGAATGAAATCCTTGGCATCAAACGTCATATGGTCCATGGCGCCAGAGTCTAGCAGCCATTCATCACATTTATCTTCACACGGTGAAGTAATACATACACAAGGGTTACCTGCATCTGCGTCTGAGGATGAGTTGTTGGCAATCTGTGGTGTAAAGGATAGATGAGGTTCGGTGGTGGTCATTGCTGCAGTACCAGGGCCCTCTTCTTTGCTAGCCGTATCCCTGCGTTTTTTGGTTTGGAGTTCATTCCACCACTCCGGATATCCATGCAACTTGAAACAATTTTCCCGTGTGTGCCTTTGGTTCCCACAGTGGGTGCATTTCAGGCCTTCATTTGCTGCTCGGGATTTTTGCCTCCCACTGTGTCCATTAGGAATAAATGAGAGTGGCTTAAGCCGAAGTGCTTGGCTTGGTTGGAATGCTTTAGTGGCAAGGACAGCCCCAGACATATTCTCATTTTTAGAGGTCATCACGGTTTGGCGAGAGGATTCGCGGCGGACATGAGCATAAGCCTGCTCCACAGTGGGGAATTGATGAATCTGCATTACATCTCCCCTTACCTTGTCCAATCGGTTATCCAGTCCATCCAAGAAGACATACACCCGTTCTTCTTGGAGAATAGCATTGTATTTGTGGATATCCATTACACACTCCATGGGATTAGGGCGTCTGAAATCAATTTCGCGCCATAACCCTTGGAGATCATTGTAGAATGGTTCCAAGGATCCTCCTGCCTGTTTCAATTGTGTTACCCTTTGCCTCAGATCATAGACCTGAGATGTGTCACTCCCGTCAAAATAAGTGGTAGCAATGGAGTCCCATACCAATTTTGCAGTAGGAAACCGAATAAAGTTCCCTATTAGTGAGGGATCCAATTAGTGAGGGATCCATTGAATTGATCAGCCATCCCTTGACAATGGCATTGTTTGTGCGCCACTTGCGAAAGAATGGATCTGTTAGTGGTGGTTGCGGAAGATCACCATTGATATAACCCAATTTGTCTTTGCCCGAGATGTACATCTCGACAACTTGGGACCATAGGGCATAGTTTGTGCTGTTCAACTTGATGACAATTGGAGCCGCAGGGGACTCAGTAGATATGGTAGGTGTTTGTATTTTGCTAAGAGCTTCAGTAATTTTCATAGTGAACTCTGAAAGCATAGATTCTGGTTGGGGTATGTCAGACTGCTCTGTATCAGTCTCTGAAGCCATGGGTGGCCGGCCAAAGGGATAATTTTAGGGTTAGGGATTTTGGAAAAATATGGGATGCTCTGATACCATGTCAAAATAATCAATCTGTATATTTCTTATTCAATTGAATATTACACAGCCCTCCTTTACATACTTATAATCACAGAATAAATCTTCTAATTAAGACTATACATATTACATTCCTGTAATAAAGCTAACAGAGATGGAAAGTGAAACGTCTTTCCATCTCTGTTCCTATAACCTCTCCTAGCAAGTGAAACGGCTTTCCATCTCTGTTCCTATAACCTCTCCTAGCATTTAGGTTGTACAGCTCACGCCAACAATACGTATATAAACACCTTGATAGCATCACATCTCAAAAGGAACTGGGAATTTCTGCATCCGTTGAGGTAAAATGATCAGCAATTTCAAATAATAAATATTCACAGATTGCAAAAATATGTTTATCCTTCTAGCCTCACCTGTCAGTATCAGATGACATATGTTAATGGACAAAAGGTAAGAAGCAGTTGCCTACCCCTTCAGTCCCAGATTGCTAGCTCTTCACATTTCACACAGCCAACCACTTCAACACACCTGTACAATATATAAAGGTATCGTATTTTTGTTAGAATTTTGTATTCACAAGACAAAACAGGAAGCAGTATTCTAACAGTGCTCACTGGTTTTCACAACGCAAAATCTAAAACAAATCATTTCATGAACCTCCAGAATTGGTTGAGAGGAAAAGAAAGTGTTGAATTTGTTGTTAAGACCTGAGAAGAACATAGAAACGCATGATATCAAAAGTTTAGAGCCTTGAAACAGTGTAATGTTCTGGAAACTTTAAGCCAGTGATAAATGCCATTCACTGCCGAAATTTCTGTCTAGAACTCATAAAAGAGTCCTGGCTAGATCAACATATAACTTGTGGTGAATTACCGACAAAATAACTTATTCACATATTACCTGGAAAAAAAAATCAATTGCAAGAACTAAGGATTGCTATTCAAGATTAGGATAACTTTTAACCATTTGCTTCACTCTTTTTAATTTAATATTTAATTAGGACTACAGGAAAAAGGTGCCCTAGCTACAAATTCTACAAACTAAATTATAATGGTAAAAGCTTGACAATACGGTGCTTCCTATGCTTATGCATATATACAGATATATAGATATTGAAAGAAAACTTAAAAAGAGGTGAATTAGTGTTTTATCTAATTTTACAATACTTTAAAAAATTAATTTGCAATTAAATAAAACCAAAACATCCGAAATTAATCTCTATTTTTGTAACAATGTCAAAATCAATAATTAATACCATGATATTCAGATCATCTTTTAATAAGCCAAGATAGTTAAACACCCTAGCAAAATCAATAAGAACAAATTTAAAGAGATAAGAATAGAAACAAAGACACCAATTTTTATAATAGCTCACATAATCTTCTATCCACTCCTTGTATAAATTTAAAATATTCATCATCACACACAAGAGACCAAACCTTAACACATTCATTTTTCACATGTCAAGGATTGAAAGTCTTTTTCAATTCTCAAAAGTAATGTTTTAAAAAATTCTATTATTTTTAATAAGATTTTCGTTTTTGTTCTTCTACTCGTCTGCTCATGATCTTCATGTTCTGTCTCTGTAATCGTCTGCTCATGATCTTTTCGCTAGGCTGATTTATTTTATTAGTGATGAAGCTTCTATATTAATTTAGGATAATTTATTTATGCCCATCACATGATAATTATTAGTAGGCAAGGATTCTTGAGGTAAGAGATGTTTATGAATACTCCCGAGCGTGCAGGAGAACATTTAAGAAAAACGTTATTTATTTATTTTTGGTAATAGAAAATCGTTATTAAGTTATTAACTAATGTCTAAAACCAATCGAATGGTGGAATCCCAAGGACCTTGTAGATGATCTTTCGAAAATTCATAAGATGAAATGTGGTTTTAATATCTTATCAATTGTGTTAATGACAAAATGCGAGTAGGTTACGACAAACTTGAAAATTCTTATTTAATTAGCAATTTATTAATAGACCAATCATACCTTACAAATTTTCATTTCTTAACCAAATTTGTCAGATCACCTATCCTTTCCGGCGGGTTACGACAAACTTGAAAAAAAGATTATATTGAAATTATTTATTATTATTTCCCTCTTGCGGATTAAACGTTCTATAATGTTGTTAGAGTCACACGGTAAAGGTGTGGAAGAAGACAGACTAAACATTGAGGAACTCAAAAGGAAATTTCTGCATCCGTTGAGGTAAAATGATCAGCAATTTTAAATAATAAATATTCACAGATTGCTAAAATATGTTTATCCTTCCAGCCTCACCTGTCAGATCACCTATCCTTTCCGGCGGGTTACGACAAACTTGAAAAAAAGATTATATTGAAATTAATTATTATTATTTCCCTCTTGCGGATTAAACGTGCGGACAATGTGTACGTAGTATAAAAAAAACCACATTAAAATATGCATAAAATAGCCTTTCTTGACATTTGTTTTCGAAGAGGGTGGTTGTATTTGTTTTTTAAATTTTGATTAATAATATATTTTTATTTTTAAAAATCATTTTTTATATCATTGTTGCATGCTACGTCCAGCCCAGCTACTGCTTACTGTTCACAAGCATGTGAACGGTAGAGAGTCAATTAATTCATGTTCTAATGTTCACTGCAAGTGAACAGCAACTGGCAGAGAGGGTAGCGGGAATGGATGACTTGTTGCTGTGTATAGGAGATCAAGTCGGTGTCGGAGGTGGTGGCGGCGTCGAGAATGGTGGCCGGAGGTGGTGAGAGATGATGCCACTGCTGCCTCTGTCGCCGGAGGAGAAGAAGGGGCTACTACCGAAAATGAAGAGAGAAAAGGGCTTGTGGTGTCGAGGGGTTGCTCACAGTTTCTCCGCTTCTTTGTCTCTATTTTTTTGTCTCGTTTGTTACTCTATTTTTCTCTTCGCCTCCTCTTCTTCGTTCTTTATGGCAGTTATTTATAGGGACGATGACGACTACTCAGGTATTTAAACCCTTGGTAAAATTAATTTGATTAATTTAAAATATAATTAAATCCTTGCACTTAATTTAATTCTTCAAATGGACCTAAATTAATTCCTAAATATAATTATACTTTTTATTGTTTGATGATCAAATCGAATTGGCATTTAAAAAATATAATTATGCCTTCAAACTTAAATTTTACTCAAATTTATCTAATAATCATTTGTTTTATCCTTGAATCTTCATTTTTTTTTATTTTTAGACACAATAAAGGTACAATTAGGCTCTCGAATCCTACCAGAATTTCCAACTTGATTTCCACAACGTCAGTCTTTTTTATTTTATTTTTGTTATTATGTTTTATTTATAGGGAATAACCCAGAAATGGGTTATGACCATCTTCATATCAAAATGATCTAAAAACATTTAATTTAAAGCAAAACAAAATCAATTTTGTTTAGAAAAACATTTTTACAATGTTTCCCAAGCATGCGCTTAATTAATCCTAAAGGGTTATTCTACTATTAAAGAGATCTTGAATTTAAAAGATATGTTCCTTCTAATATTTAGATTTTA
Source organism: Salix koriyanagi (assembly GCA_029228605.1). Lineage (NCBI taxonomy): Eukaryota > Viridiplantae > Streptophyta > Magnoliopsida > Malpighiales > Salicaceae > Salix > Salix koriyanagi. Next base: position 2,828,636 of record CM055345.1, read on the forward strand.
AATTTTATTGGGATTATTTTTCTATTATAAAAATTAATGATTTAACTTGTTATTGTATAGAAAATTTATATGAATACATGTACAAGAGTCCAAAAATACAGGTACAAAATCTTAAAAACAAAAACAGATGATTCTCTTGTGAACAAAGCGTGTGTGAGGACCACATGAAAATTAAGGAAAAGCCATAATACTTATTTATGCCATCGTAGGCATTCGAGCTCCCTCATACAGGATAGCAGTGGATAATAGTACTGATAATAGTACTGATCGATAACAACATGAAAATTAAGGAAAAGCCAAAGCTAAAAGCTTCGTGTTTATTTAATATTTAGTTATGCCCAACACATGATTGTAGGCATTCTAGCTCCCTCGTACAGGAAGCCGTAACAATGCTATCACAGCATTATTATCCGTGTTTTTCAAACACAAAAGGAGCAGGGGTGTCTGTGGGAGCCAAGTAGTATTTGCCAAGGTAGCCAAGGTAGCCAATTGGGACGCATGAACAATTACAGAGGGGTTCGGTCCTTGGACAGAAAGAAAGCTGATAATTATTATTGGCTTCAGACTTGGTGATCTTAAACCGATTCACACTATCAACACCTCCTGTTGTCACGACAGGAGGTATACGTGGGAAGCCAATCTTCCACATAGTTGTCACGCCCTCCTCCGCACATGTGGTCGCGTTGAAGTTCAAATATAGATAAGTGTCTTCGCGGATGACAGTGTCGCTGTCTTCCGGAGAAAATATTATCGGGAGGCCGACGTCGGAAAGTATAACATCTGAATGGCATATTATCGGGAGGCCAGCACTGTCGTTGGTTATGTTAGTCGCAGTGACTTCAACAGTTGTTGTATAATTGTCTGGCGAATCGGTCATCATTCTATATGTAGCACCAGCTAGAACCTCATGATTTAAGATATCGAGCACAGCTGCATGATCTTCGGCATGAACCGCCTCGGGAAATGAAGTTGCTGTGATGGCAAAGAGAAGGAAGGAAAGCACTAGAAATTTTGTGGCCTTCATTTTTGCTGAGTGTGAGTAGTGGTTATCTCAATATTGTGTGTGGATGATGTGCTGAAAGAGCCCATAGAGAGCATGTATTTATAGGGAGCAAGCATTTGGATATTTGTTATAATTAATTCAAAAATGTGCCAGCGGGTCCAAAAAAAAAAAATTACGTTGTTTTACTCGTGCTCATTTTCGTCAAATTAGGTTTTGAGCCTTGGCCTCTTGCACCACTTGCTTACTTATTTAACCCACAAAAGTGTTTTATTACTCGTGCTTCATATGCTCTAAGATTATGGGATCAATTAACTTCAATATTTTGGGGTCAATTAAAAAAATATATTAATCTATTAAATTTAAATAAATGATTAATTATTCAATATTATATAAAATTATTAATTGTTAAATCAATCATTTAAAGTTATTTTTATCACTATTGTTGAACATCCCCTCACAGCGTCCGAGAGAATCTCATTGTCTGGAGGAGTCTTCACCTAGTTGTTCAGGGTAGATAAAAAAACTCAAGTGTACTGGCTTGAAACTTGCATAGACCCACACTATCATGTGCTTGATTTTTATCAAATAGAGTAGGGGTGATGAGATTCGAACTCGTGACCACTCGGTCAACAAGATTCTGATACCATGTTAAGGAACCATCTTTGAAAATCTCTAAAGATGGTTGCACTACCAATTGGCAGGGAAGTTGGACAAGAAGAAAAGGAAAAAATGGAATCGAAATCAGAAGCAGCGACAGAGAAAGAAAAAATGAAGCCATGGGAACAACACACAGGGGTGATAAACATGCCTCGTTTCGATTACAATGCTCCTTCTACCCTTCTTCATCATTCTCACTCTGGCTTCCTCCTTGTCACACCCCAAAAATGAGCGTGGCGGCGTAACGACTCTTACCCGTATCCGGAGGAATTCAATGTCGGAGGGATTATCTTTATTTTTGGAAAAGGGAGTCGCCACCTAGTATTATGGTTACTAGGAAACCTAAAACTGGTCTTTCAGAGATTCTAGGGTAAGGGACTGGTTGCGTAAAGGGAAGGTTTTAGCACCCCTAGTACGCCCTACCTAAGGTAAGCTGCTTGGTGTTTTTGTTTGGTTATGATTTGTTATGATTTTTGCTCTTTCAAAGAAATGTTGGTTAAATGATGAATTGGATATTACTCCGCGGAATATTTAGGATATTAACCCCTTAGGATTTATTTATCCAAATACCAATGGTGAATAATAGCATATCACTCCCGTCGAATATTTTGGATACTAATCCCTTAGGATCCAAATACCAACAGTGAATAATAGCATATCATTCCCATCGAATATTTTGGATGCTAACCCTTTAGGATTTAGTTATCCAAATACCAACAGTGAATAATAGCATATCATTCCCGTCGAAGATTTTGGATACTAACCCCTTAGGATTTAGTTATCCAAATCCCAACAGTGAATAATAGCATAGCATTCCCGTCGAATATTTTGGATACTAACCCCTTTTAGGATTTATTTATCCAAATACCAACAGTGAATAATAAATTCCCGAAGAAAAAAAAATAAGATTTTTATATTTTTTTGAATATTGGCCAATACCCTTTGGATTTTTACAAACATGTTGTAAAATCTCAAGATGCAAGAAATGATTTTTCTTCTTTGCGAAATCCATGCTAAAACTCATTTTCTCTTAAAAACCCAAGATAATATATATTTTTTGAAAGAAAAACAATTTTTAAAATATGCTAGTGTATTGGCCATATGCAAGAAAACAACACATTTTTTATCTTTTTTATAAAAAATATTTTTATGCAAATATTTTTATTTTTTTTTATATATAATTTTATTATTATTTTTTTGGTGGGCTGGATGCTCACCCACCTCGGGTTGGGCCTCCAGCCCACCTTGCCTCAAGTTGGGCTGTCAGCCCAGACCTTATCTGGACTGGGCTTCCAGCCCGTTTACAGCAGAGGGTCAGGCCGGGCACAAAGCCCGGCCCGACCCACCTGCGGGGAGTGAATTAATTCACTCCCCGCATGCAAATGCCGAAGATGCTACAGTGAAATGCTAAATTTCCGAGTGTAATGAACGGAAAAACTGTTAATACCGTTGAATAGAGGAGGTCGATGTGGTTCTCCTGGTTGTGGTGGCGTCGGAAATGGTGGCTCGTGATGGCCGGAATGAGCGTCGGAAGGTGACGGGGCTGTGTGGCTGCGACGGGTGCTGCTGCTGCCGCCTGCGGCTGAGTCCACGGCTGGGCTGCTGGCGTGGAAGGGGAGCTTCTGGCGACTACGGGGTGGTGCACGGTGGTCGGATACGGTGGCTGGAGTGCTGACCGAGAGGGAGAGAGAGAGGAGCTCCTCTGGTTTTAGTGAGAGAAAGCGTCCAACGAACGGGAGAGAGGAGAAAAAAAAGGGTGCTGGTGCTCCTGGGCTGGTGTAAAACTTGCTAGCGTTTCTACGTGAAATCTTCCCTTTTCTTCCCTCTTTTTTTTCGTGATTTTTCTCTTCTTTTTCTCCCCCTCTCTGCATGCATGAACATGCTTTTTATAGGCTGGAGGCAACCCTTCGGCTGCCTCTGGCGTGCACCGACGGGTTGCCGCCGCCTGAAATTTCAGAGGCGTGCCCTGCACTGTTCAGGTGACTGAATAGTGCAGGCACGCTTGCACATTTCAAAAAATTCAGAGGGTAAAAGTACGATTTGATCCCTCAATTTGTAATTGTCTTAATTGCACCCCCAATTGGATTTAAACTTATGAATTTTTTGCAATTGCATCCCCGTTAAAATTTCAAGAGTAACCTTAGCTTTACGCGCCTTTTTTATTCTGGTCCTTGATTTTTAATTTTTGCAATTTAACCCTCAATCGACCATTAAACTCTCAATTTATTCAATTTTGCCCCTGTAACAAGATATTTTTGGATTTTTGTCTTTTTTTGTCTTTTTTTCTTCTGAAACCTAAAAATAAGTAGGTCAAAATTTGGGTAGCAACACTCCTCACCTACTCAATCAAAAGGGACAAAAGTGCTACAAAAGAAGCCATGACCATCCTTTAATAGTATGTTGAATCCTACAATAGTGGAAGCTCTTGTCACACGTCGCCGCGCGGCGTACCGGAAGGGATCCTGGCTCTCGCAATGGAGTTGAGAAGGAGTCGCCACCTGGCTGTTGACAGTCGCTAGGAACACCCGATTTATATTGGTCTAGTCAGAGATTCAAGGGTAGGGGACTGGTTGCGTAAAAGGAATGTATTAGCACCCCTAGTACGCCTTACCTAAGGTAAGCTGCATTGTCTATTTCGATGTGATTTTGAATGCTTCAACAGGTCGTATTTATTCACATGAAAAATGTTTCGATTGAAAAAGGAATCGGTCACCGCTCAGAATAATCCTGTGAATTTTATTGATTATTTAGGATTTATTTATCCAAATACCAACGGTGAATAATAGCATATCATCCCCGCCGAATATTTTGGATATTAACCCCTTAGGATTTATTTATCCAAACACCGACAGTAAATAATAGCATATCATCCACGCCGAATATTTTGGATATTAACCCCTTAGGATTTATTTATCCGAATACCAACAGTGAATAATAAATTCCCAATATTGGCTAATACCCTTTGGATTTTTACAAACATGTTGTAAAATCTCGGATTGATTTTTCTTTGCAAAATTCATGCTAAAACACATTTTCTCTTCAAACTCCAAGATAGTATATATTTTTTTGAAATAATTTTTAAAATATACTAGTGTATTGGCCGTATGCAAAGAAAGCACATTTTTTATTTCATTTTATATTCCTTTTTTTTATCAAAACAAATATAAAATTGAGTAACACAACACCCAACACACACACACACACACACATTCTCTTTTTTATTTCTTTTTCATTACATTTTTCAAATAAACCCCAACTCACACACACATTATCTTTATATTTTTTTCATTACATTTTACAAATAATAATTAAAAATACAATACAAATTCAAATAAACACATAAACATAAAAGAAAAATTACATAAAAGGCCTTAGGATCAGTTCTGGACAGTGGTGGCAACAGCAGGATAACTGGTGGCGCGTGGAACCACAAGCCTCTGATGGTGAACAGTAACGACGGGGGAGACCAACAGATCTGCTCCTTTCCTTTCTCCTTCCGCCGGTGGTGGCCTTCAACGATAACCTGAAAAAGAGCAACAAACACAACAAGCAAGCAACGTTTTGGTTCCCTCTTCTCTTCCTTTCAGATCTACATTTCCCTCTCTCGGTTTATTCTTCTTCTCCTTCATCTCGCCCAGACGAGGGTGTTCCCCAGATGAACGTGGGAGGTTGGCTGGCCGGAGGGAGGCAGAGAGGACCTGCACATCAAAGACAAAACACCACAAACACAAACACAAAATCAATCGGTTCTCCTCTTCTTCAAATCCCGAGTTTGTTCTCAGCTTCTTCTTCAAAGGGCTGGACTGCCGTGGAGACTGGTTGGTTGAGGGGGAAGGTCGGAGGCGGCGTGGTCTGCTGGGGCTGAAGGCGGTCTAGAAATGGCAGAGGTGGCTGGGTGGAAGAGAGAGTGAGACCGTGGCTGAGGAAGGGGCTGAAGGCAACAGAACTGCCTGTGCTGACCATGTGAAGGAGAGACAGGAATGCGAAAATGAAAAGGAAATTGTGGGAAAGGGGTTGCTGTGAAGAGGGCTGGCGGCTGAGGAAGAGAGAATGAGGGAGTGGGGCGGCTGACTTTGATGGTTTATTGAAGAGGGGAAGGCTGGCCGGAGGAAAAATGAAGGGGAAAAGAAAAAAAAGAAATGGGGAGGGGCTGTAGCTGCTAAGATGAGGGTGGCGGCTGCACCCCCAAAAATTGGGAGAAAAATTAGGGTTAGGGTTTTTTAGGTTTAGGGTTTTTTTTATATTTTTTTTTTGGTCTTTTTTCTTGTTGATGGACAACTCTATTTATAGGGTTTGTCATAGGCAAAAATTTCAAAAACAACTTTCAGCTTGCGCGCCTTTTTCAATTTGATCCTTGGTTTTTGATTTGTGTGATTTGACCCTTAATTGACAATTAAACTCTCAATCTGTTCAATTTTGCTCCTGTATCAAGATTTTTTGATCTTTTTCTTTTTCGTTTTTTTTTCTTTGTTTTTTTTAATATTTTTCTTTTTCTTCCGAAACCTAAAAATAAGTGGGTCAAAATTTGGGTAGCAACAGCTCTGATATCATGTCATGGAACCATCTCACCTAAAAGCTTAAGTTGTTAGGTGAGGCTCCAGAATATGATTTATATTATTCTATAACATGTATTAGCGCCCCTAGTACTCCTTACCTGAGGTAAGTTGCATTGCGTATTTCGATGTGGAAAGTTTCGATGTGTAGTATTTATTCATGTGATTAAATATGGCTTTTGAAATTTACTATGGGCTCATATACCCAAATAAAATATCAAGAAAAAATCATGTAGATGTTGTAAAAGGGATCATCTATCCTAAAAAGCAAATGGGTTTTACACAATTTATGCGTCGTAAAGATAAATATTTCAGTAAATAATTGATCACAACTCAAAATAACTCTTAGAATTCTTTGGTTATTTTGGATATTTAAATATTAGCCTATTTGGAAATTTAACATTTATAATCAAAATTTTACACTATTAATTCTCATGAATTAAGTACATGAATTATTTAAATATTGTTCAAATTATTAAGACTTTAATAAGCTAGTTATTAAAGTTTGAGACTAGTGCAAACACGTATTGTTTTAGTTTTTGCATGAGAGTTAATGCTACCATTTAGATGCCTTTCAAAGAACTCAGCAGCAACTGACCTAGACATGGTGACATATAAACACAAAGATTTAAGTATCGTTGAACTCTATCCCAATGGAATAAATGGTAAGATGTGTATAGAACTATGGATATGAAGAGCACCAGAAGAACTTATGAATGAATAAAAATGGTGTCAATAAAAATTCGCTAATGGCAAGTTTACTCCCGAGTAAGGCAACGAAATTTTGGTGCGAAGGTTCTTCTTATACTTGGGTGAAAAAAAGTTGCAAATATATATATATGGGTGTTTTGGTCGAATGGCCGAGGTTGGCTGGGGCCGTCGATGAGAGCAAGAATGTCAACTCTCCCTAGAAGCACCGAAGGGCTAGCTAGGCGCAAACGAGCATCCAAGTATGGGCTGGACTTTTCTTTTTCAATATTTTTTTCCTTGTATTTTTTACTAATAAATACCCGCACAATCCAATGAAAATATTCCCAAACTAACATATTTATTATATATACTTGAACGATTAATCAAGCAATCAAAATGAAGACGACGTCAATCTCTTATACTTTGAGAGTGATAAGTTCTAGTGCCCACAAGAATTATCATAACAAGTTGGGTTCATATGGTTGGAGAATGACTTGAACTCCATGTTGGGGGCACATTGTTAGAACTTCAGTTGGGCAGTGGGCATAGGTTGGCGAGAGAGTAAAACTGTAATGTTGCAGGATCATGGAGAGTGCTAACTTTGTCTCTGTAATAGCAAAGTTCATCCCCGCACAATTTCGAGGTCCCAGACCAAATGGCAAGAATGCAGCGATGTTACTGTTTGTAGCTTTCACCACCCCGTCTGCAAATCTCTCTGGTTGAAAAAGAAGAGCATCTTCTCCCCATATTTCAGGATTTTGATGAACTGCTAATGTTGAAATGTAAACTTCTGTGTTCGCTGGAACAGTTATTTTTCCCAGTCTAGTTTCCCTTTCAACTCTCCTCATCAGAATAGCATTAGGAGTATATAGTCGTAGAGATTCATTAATTACCATACCCATCTACAAATAAGAGACAGAAAATTTAGTTAAAGATCTGAATCAAAAGAGGTATAGTTTTGCGAAGTTCATAATTCTGGTTAGAAGCTAGCCATGGTGGAATGGTTGCTTACAATTCTCAATTTTGCAATGCGATCCTGACTTGGAATTTGTTGGCCAAATAATTCTAGCACCTCTTTCCTCGCTTTATCTTGCCAATCTGTGTGGACTGATAGAAGAAAGACAATCCAGGTAAGTGCGCTTGCTGATGTTTCTTGCCCAGCTAGATAAAAATTCTTGCACTGGTCAATCAGGTCATCTAATGATATTTTCCTGGTCTCGTCCGAATCATGATACGCATTTAGGAGCAACCCAAATAAATCATGTCCATACCCATCTAGTTCTCCAAACATTTCGTCTTTCTCTCTTTTCTTCATCATGTTCATGAATGATTCTCTTATCTTAGCTTCCAGATTTTCAAATTCAATATCATAACTTGCTTTCACGAATTTTCTGCAACAAGAGAAAAATGCCATTGATAATATGTGCAGCATTATAATCCTGTAGGATTGAAAAGGTGGGAGCCTGAAAATGAGAGAATTAAAAGATTTAAAATTTCTCGTTAGCAAGATAATTTGTCAACAGATATGCTGTTACCCAATTCCAGGAATTCTAACTCTGTAATTGTTTTCTGAAATAATGTGTGTCATTCTCGTAAGCATATCAAATACGTGCTGCCCTTGCAAGTAGCTGCTTCCAAACGATGTCCTGGAAATTACTTCTGATGTTAAAATCTTGAACTCTGAAAATATATCTATCTCCTTGCCATGATGGTGTCTCCATCTTTCAAGCATAATCTCTAAACTGGCGATCATTTCCGGAACCATACCCTGCAGTGCATAAAAACGATGTTTAATAGTCAAAACCATCTCACCTAAAAATTCAAGTTTTTAGGTGAAGTCTTAAAATATAATTAATATTATTCTCTAATATATCTATTCAAGTGAAAGCTTTTTGGGCTTGAAACTTGCACACACCCGCATTATCTTATGCTTTATTTTTTATCAAGTACAATATAGTTGGTGAGATTTAAACTCGTGACAGCTAGATTAACAAGGTTCTAATATCATGTCAGAAGCTCCAGAATATAATTTATATTATTCTGTAATAGAATTACCTAGCTACTTGGGTAACTTTCATATATACTTGTACTGTTTATCTAGTTCAATAGTAGTATAATTATATATCTTCAAGCTTCATGAGAAATTCAAAACAAAAACATGAATTTACTTTTACGCTCTCTCCATGGAAGGCATGGTTGGCCAGTTTCCTGAGTTTAACCCATTTCTCCCCTTCTGATAAGACAATTCCATCCCCTAGGAGCTTCTTTATTTCACTTGAGACCTTCGTTTTGGGGTACGCTCTATCTTTGTTGCTTAATATCTGTTTGACCAGCTCTGGTTCAGTGATGATCAGCTGCGCTTGTGGACCATACCACTGAAGGAAGTTCATACCTGTATGTACAGAAATAATATGTAGTCAAAGTTAATTTACATAATTCTGCAGACATCTGTTGATATAAGAAGTTATGATTCAAACAATATCGTTTCAAAATTTATAAAAAGTTATAAATATTATGTAAATTAAGTTACACAATTCTGCAGTCATATTTTAATCTGTTAATTTACATAATTTACATAATTTAAGCATGGATATTGCTTGATATCTAAGGTATGAGAAGATTGTTACCGTAGATCTTGATCCATGAATAAAAGTGAGGATGAACCATAGGCAATGTATGGTGTAGTAATTCCTGGGGACTGCTCCTAATTTTTCTTATCATGCTGGAGATCTCTTTGGTGTTTCCATGCAGGAATCTATAAGAAGGGCCTTCGATTCCCTGTGACTTCATCAAAGACTGGATACGAATGGGAGTCCACCACACTTTATTTAAGAATTTGACGAGAATGATGAGGATGGATAGGAACAGACAGATTGAAAAATAGATTAATGGGCTCGCCATTGTTGCTAGAACCATGTGTTCTTCACTCACTGAACATCAAAAGAGAAACCATGGTCTTAATATAGAGGGCTCTGGTATATTTGATTTGTTGTTTTACATGAGAGAAAACGAGGGTCCCATTTGGCCATCGGAGCTTTTTGAGAAAATAAATCTAACTCGAATCTACAGAATAATATGATCTTGGGCCAGGATCAAGGTATCTGCGATGATGGTCTTAACAAGGCAAGTCAATAATCCTGTTAAGGAATCATGGGTCTGAATAAGGTAATTCATCATTGCTGTAATCCCGCCATTCATTCACCAGCAAGATTTTGTTCCACCTATAATCATTCTGTCTTCAACCTCGTTGGATTAGTCCGCTGAAGAACTTCATCCACTCGACTTGACTGATTTTTTAAAATCATTTTTTTAAGAAATAAAATGTAAATTTTTTACATGATTTTTCATATATATAATTTAAATTTCAAATCTATGTATAAATATATCGTTCCTAACCTCCTCAAGATGAGATGCGTGGAAAAAAAGTTGTGGATAATCATAAAGTTATATTAAAATTTTCAGAAGTTGTTATTTAGTATTAAAGTTCTAAAAAAACTAGTGGTATGTGAGCGTCTGTATAAAGGAATTTGTTGTACAAAGAAAATACACATCACCCCCAGCACACCCTACTTAATATAAGTTGAATTGTTGTTTGATTATTTTTCCATGTCAAAATTCTATTTATTGGTTTCTCTAAGGTTCATGATAGATCTTTTTTTACGAAGGAGTCCTTATCGTATTTGATGAAACCTAACCATTCTAAAATCTGAATTTAGCATAACATTTTTTTTCCGTAAGTTTAAGTATACCTAAGGGTATACTCTATAGTGTAGTTTTTCACACACACACCCAAATTTTAAAGTTTACAATTAAATCTTAATATGTGAAATTAAAAATTAACAAAATAATTGGTGAATGATTTTTGATATCTTGATTGAACCTTAACAGATAATCATAAACTAGTTACAATATTCTTTTTGCATTTAAAACATGAGATAAGATGCAATTTTTGTTTTTTTTTTTTTTTTTTGTAAAATTATGCCTATAAATATTTTAGGATTCAACTGTATCCACAAAAAAGAAAACACATTATTTTTATATTTTTCAAATAAGGATTTTGTTTTTGAAATTTTAGAGAAAATTAGATATATTGTATCGAGTCCATATATTACAATTTTAGTCTACGGAACAATATTGAAAAATATTAGTTGAAAAACATGTGATGAAATAAAAAAAATAATATCCCTCATAATTTTTTGGAATTCTTTTTATTGGAATTTTGGAGAAAACTAGGTGTTTTTAATACAGGTTCATAACTTACATGGCAAGTTCATAGCATAGTATTATGCAAAATGTTTGGAAAAACATGTGAAAACAAATCACTTTTTTTGAAATACAAATTTTATTTTGTTTAGAATTTTTTTATTTTTATTATATTATCTTATTATATTGGATCGAATAAGCCCGATATGCCCTTCTCTCTCTGTTTTTTCAGGTTGGGTCGGGTTCAACTCAAGATATTTGGGTTGGATCTAATCTAATCTTATCAAATAAATAAATAAATAAATAAATAATGACAATTGCATGCAATGGTAACCTTGAGATGGTGGCTCTGGGGGCCAAAAAAACCTAGAATTGCTTTCATGCACTTGTTAAAAAATATATTATTTCCAAGTTTGACTCGTGATTGGAAAATTTGATTTGATTATATGTTTTCAAGATCAATTTGGTTTCGTTAGGCAACAAAGATTATGGAATCATATGATAAAGAATAGGGCAAATCCTTTGTTTTCCTTCTTCCACAAAGCATAATTGGTGCCAAGTCGCCATGTAATTTTACTTTCATTCAAAACACCTAATAACTTTTAATTGGATTAGAGAAAACTCCATCTCTTTTTAGGTAATTTTTATAAGTTCGAGTTAAATAAATAAAATCTCAATTATCTCAAGTTTTTAAAAGGTGATCATGTCTTGACTTGAATTCAATCTTGCAAAACAGATCTGAAATTTTTTGGCACCATGCCCATTAGGACTAAAAAAAACACCTAAAACATCTAGTGGTGGACTCGATCAATAGACTATATTGATATTAATGTGATCTTTCCTCCCTTAAAAAAAATTAAATTCTAACTTATATTAGTATTAAAACTAGAAAGAGAGAAAAGGAGACAAGGAGCAATACGTATATAAAATATATAAAATTTGCATGCATACTAAGATGATAAGCATAGCATTTTCTTATTCAATATTGTCATGCGGCTACCTTCGATTAGGCGGTGGGTATATATCATATTTTATTAACTTTACTTGCATGGAGAGATCCAACCTAACTATGGATGAATAAATTAAGTAGTGTTGTGAATTTTGGATAATAATTTAACTTGTTTAATAGGTAAGATGATGATCAATATTGATTTGATGAATGAATGAGTTGTGTGTGTGTATCTTGTTTAATGGGTAATGAATAAGAAATGAGGATTATTAAACTTGATTCAAATTCAACTATATAACAAGTTAAATTAGTATCCAAAATTCACAATACTATTTATTATTCAATATATAATAAAAGAGAAATATATATATATATATATATATATATATAATAAATAGTATTGTGAATTTTGGATAATAATTTAACTTGTTTAAGAGGTAAGATGATAATCAATATTGATTTGATAAATGAGTTGTGTGCGCGCGTGCGCGCGTGTGTGTCTTGTTTAATAGGTAATGAATAAGAAATGAGGATTATTAAACTTGATTCAAACCCAACTATATATATATATATATATATATTTCTCTTTTATTATATATTGAATAATAAATAGTATTTTGATAATAGATACACAAATAAATATGATAAATAGGGTTTGAATATCTAATTTTGTAACCCAATAAATATTATATAGAATTTGAATATAATAGAAATTTAATTGTTGAATATATATATCCATTAACATTCCTAATTATGTATCAACCCTTCTTCAATTCCATTTTTTCCAAAGAGAAAGAAAAATATTCATATATGCATGACCGATATTTAACAAATATATATAAAAAAAAAAAGATTTAGTGTTTTTCTCAGCTGCTTAATTGTTCACATCAGCTCCTTCTTTTCTTTCTTTTTATTTTATTTATCCTCCGATTTTTTTATATTTAATCTTTTTATAATATGATTTTGTAAGATAAAGTCTTAAATTGTAGTAGAAAGACAAGATTTAAAGTGGGAGGATCGCAATGTAAAACACAAAGAAAAAACATAGTTAATCTCAAATTTCTTAGAATTTTCATTTGAATTGAAAGGTCTATTTTTGTATTCCTGTGTTTGAGAAAGAAGAGAGAAAATAACTGAAAACATAATGAAATTGCAAGGTGGTCAAATTTAGAACACTAAGGTCATATTTGACACTGTATTTGGAAAATAATTTTGAAAAAAATTGAGAATTTATTTTTTTATTTTTTATTTTAAAATTTTTTAAAAATATATATATTTTTATATTATTTTGATGTATTAATATCAAAAATAAATTTTTAAAAATAAACTCGTTATTATGATATTTTCGGTCACCTCAAAGTAATTAGTTTCGTTTTTAAAAATAATATCAGTGAAGGCGATGTATCATTCACTCATAATAAAAAAAGACAGATATGCCTTGGTTTATTATGAAATTCAAATGCATCTTGCCTTTTTATGTTTACATCTTTTTATAAATAGTTTATATTTAAATATTTTTTATATCTGTTTTCTAATGCATGATATTGCCAACAAATTTGTTTGACTTGTGGCCAATTTTCTTCTCTTATATTGAATATGAATTAACTGTGTTTGTACAAAGTTTATATAAAAACAGAGATAATTTCTTATTAATAGAAACATTAAATGACTAAGATAAAAATAATGTTGTTTTGTTTTGGTTTTTTAACCGGTACAAAATGTTTCGGCTATTTCAACTGAAACAGAACAAATCTGACAATCCAAACTAAAACTTGGAGTGAATGGTGACACAAGCTCAATGGGGGTGCCCAATTGATTTTTAAAATATTTTTTTATTTAATATTATATTAAAATAATATATTATTATTTTAAAAAATATATTTTTATTATTAATGCATTAAAATAATATAAAAACATCAAAAAATTAATTTTAAAAAAAAATCAAATTTCATCTTATATATTTTTGAAACGCAGACTTAATGATACTATATATATTTTAGTTAAAATATTAAAAGTCATTTCAGATAACTAGCGAAAAATATTATTACTTTTATATTTTATTATTATTTTTTAAATTGATTAATAATTATTATTTTTAAAATTCAAGTTATTCATAATTACTTAACAAAACCATGTATATAATAGCTAGAAATGCAACTTTGAACTTTCTTCTTATGATATTTTTCAAGAAATGGATTGCATCAAGTCTCCTTAAAAAAACATTTTCAGAATGATCATCACCGAAATAATGAAATAAATTTCCATCGTACTCAACATTAATTCATAGAATAAGCATTCATATTTATTCGTCGGTCTCCAATTAAAAAATTAATAATAATGGCAATGAGAAAGGTCACCACTATTGCCATCACAATCATCTTTTTTCCATCTCCACTACCACCCGCCAAGAATTTTCCTGCAAAAGTACATATTTACAAGTAAAAACAATAACTCAGAATACCTAAACACAATTTGGATACGTGAAAACTCAAAATATATTTTGTAAATTAAAGTGAACAAGTAAAATTTTAATTGTTTTAGATTTTTATAAAATATAGATGCTTTGACTTGAATTCATGATATATTATATAGATCATAAATTTTCTGTCATCACATCACTTGGAATAAGAAATGCCTAAAAGCTACATATTAAGAGCCTGTTTGGCTCTACGTTTCAGCTGGCGTTTCATGAAAATTTGAAAAACAAAATTTCATTTTAAATAAAGAAAAAATTGTGTTTTTAAATTATTTTGATGTGCTGATGTCAAAAATAATTTTTTTAAAAAAATATTATTTTAATATATTTTTAAATAAAAAATACTTTTAAATACAACCGTAACCACCTAAAATACTTTTTTTTCTTCCAGCAAAAACAGCAAGAGTGCAGATCAAGCGGGGTGTGCTCACTTTATTAATAGTACTTTTTGGGAATTAATTAACTGAATAAAAAAAAAATCCTCGAGCTGATGCTACAGCCTAAAAAACACAGCAATTCAAGAAAAATGGAGCAACCTCGTAAAGAAAAATGGTAAAAATCAAAAGGGGAGGAAAAAGACTAGGTTTTGGAGATCGTTATTACCTAATTGAGAAGACAAACAACATGAAAAGAATAACAATTATGTAACAACCCTAATTTTTAAATCATTTGAAAAAAAATTAAAAGAAAAAACCTCATAATTCTTGATTCAATGATTATAGGTTGCCATCTTTAGAATCATTTAGAATTTTATGAAATTTAGATAAAATCTCCTCTAAAATTGAATATTCTCAAGTGTAGACATTAACAATCCACATACAAAATCAAGATTTAATTTATAGTCCAATCATTAACAACAAAAACACCTTCCATTTCAATCTATAACCATTCACATGAAAATTATTTCACATTGAAAAACATAAATAAAATATAAGAAACTTTATGATCTATTTACATGCATTCTTTTAATTTAATAAAAAGGAATGAATATTATGTTAAGTTTCAAGCCTAATAAAAGAAATTCAATAGTAACATTTTTTTATTATGCGAGGAAACTCCACCTCCCGAAAAGCGTACTTTGTGGGCTTAGATGAGCGAATAAAATGCTAATTGTCCTAGATTCTTACAAGGAATGCACACTCGGACTCAAACTTGAAACTTACTGTGCAGATCACAAGTTTTTCTATCATCACTCCACAACCTTGGGGACAATAGTAACATTACATGCATCTTAATACTAGTTTACTTTAGTCCGTCACAAAAAAAAAAAATCAACGTATTCATATTTACATCATCATCCTATAAAACTTAGGTCATTTCAAATATTATCGTTTTAATATTTAAAAAAATATATCTTTATTTTTTTATGAAAATAAAACCATAATTGTTACCGTTGTTCTCGTTGTATTTGAATCATTCAATCTAATTAAATATCTCTACCTCATTAAGTAGAGAATTGAGTTTAAATATTTTAAAATTATTTTCTTTAAATAATATGAACGTTACATGACATATTGTTTTTTTGAACTTCAACATGTTTTTGATTCAAGCCAAAGCATAGCCTATAAACTAGTAGTGTACCTTCTAATAAAAACTTCAAATTTTATGAGGTAAGACATCTCATTCACAACACTTTATGTTGCTATCATCATATTATGAAATTTATGACTTTTCTATATTGATAACAATCAGCAAGGAAGGACAAAACACTGTCTCAATCCCAATAACATGATCTCCCCATCTATGAAATTTATCAAACACTCATTCCCCTCTCTCTGCAGTCTAGGTCAGCCCATACCTCTCTGGCTCTCTCTCCCTCCCTCCACAAAACCCCATCCCGAAGGCTCAAATTCTCCCCACACCATGGAAACGACACCCTTCTATTGACAAACGTCACCGTCCACGATTCCTGGCCATCCCAAAAGACAATAATGCAATTATGCCTATCTCCTCCTCCTCTCCATCTCTAACGAATCACAACCATTGACTTTTTGGCGTCAAAGTTTTGATTTTTAGTATAAAAGAGGTTTTTTTTTTTTTTCAAGAAAAGAAGGAAGGATGGAGCAAGCAGTTCTCGATGATATAATCGAGAGGTTATTAGAGGTTAGAGGGAAACCTGGGAAGCAAGTTCAGTTATCAGAGTCCGAGATCCGGCAACTTTGTGTGGTTTCTAGAGAGATTTTCTTGCGCCAGCCTAATTTGTTGGGGCTTGAAGCACCTATCAAGATTTGTGGTACTTCTTTTCTTCTTAGATTTACTTCAGTTTGTGTTTTCTAGCGTATTAAGAATGTCCCATGTTTTTATTTTAGTTACCCATGTGAATTTTTGTGGTGTTTTATACGTGAACTTTTACTTGTTTTTTAGGCTTGGAGGTTTTTTTTCTTTTCTTGCCTTTACTTTTTTTAAGGATTGGTGTTTAGTTGGTTACCATGTTTTTTTGGAGTAAAAGTTGTGTCTTTGATGACCCTGTTAATATTTGGAGCGTCTTATATGAATATCATTGTGTTGGTTTTGTGTGTCTTGGAGAATTCTTTTGTGTCCTAGGTGTGATTTTATTGCTTATTTTAAAGTGTTTTAGGCGCTTGTGTTTTTGTTTAGATGTAAGGTTAAAATTTTACATGGATTATGATTACCACTTTTTTTGGTGCTTACACTAGTTTGTGGTTTTGGATCGGATCGATTGCTTCATTTAAGTGCTTTTTGTGACTTGTGGTTGTCTTTTGGTGAAGCCTTGGAGAGTTGGTTTTGGTTTTTGTTACCTGAAATCGAAAGTTGCGACTTGTCTGTGATTTAGTAGTGGTTTATTGCTTCTTTTTGCTGCACAACAGAATCCAAGTGTATAATTTGGTGCAACTATCTATTTATGATGTCAAGGTCTTCTGTATTTTGGCTTGATTGGGCTTGCTTGCTTGCTGATTGTGTTTTATATTTAAATGATCCTTGTCTATAGTTGGACAAACTCATAGAGTTTCATTTATGCTATCTTCTCTTGGTATGCTGCTCTTATTTATTTATTTATTTATTTATTTTATGTTTTGGGCACAATTTCATTGCCATTTTGGTTAATTATCTTCTTGTGCACATGTTGTTTTTTGGAGAATTCATTTTGACAACTGCACATGATACTTGGGAATTGCTTGTGAGCAGCAAGTCCGACTTGGGGCTTTATGTTCTGAAGAATTCATTTGTTCTGTTTGATTTTGATTGATAGATGAATCTTACTGATTTGTGTGTGCTTTGGATGTTTGTATATGCTTATTCGCAAACTGTGTCAAGATTGTGAACTGAAGTTTGCATTTCATGAACTTTTCATGGGTGTCAAATTGACTATTGAGACTTTTTATTACTTATTTCATCTAAAAGCATTTCATTTCTTTATGGAAACTTGTTTTCTCATTTTTTCTGTGTGCATTACAAAGGGATTAAACTGTACCAAGGCACATGATGGGTTTGTATTTCTTATGTTTGTCCATTTATGCCCTTTGTATTGAATGTTCAACGTTGAATTTTGACTTGCCAGGGAAATGGTGCAACTGCTTGCTTTGAAGTTTAATTGTTTTTAAGGAATTTGTTCTATGGTTGTGGCATTGACACTGGACGTGATTGGTTGAATTTAATTACTACCCCTGAACTTTGCATACATATCCTGAATTTCCCAAGAGATCATGCATGTGCAATTTAGTTATCTTTATGCATCAGGATTAGGAATTCTTAATATGTCTCGAGAGTAATTCAATTGAATCAAGAACTACCGACAAAATATGTATTATAGTTGATTAAGGTTTGGCAGTGTTATACCAAAGAAAAGAAAAGGTTACATGAAGATACCGATCTCACAAATTCTGGCCTGCTTTGTGATTCCTTTTTTTCTTTTCATGAAATCTCCATAATCTTGTCACAAATACCAAACATTGAGGCCTGCTAATTATTGACCCTCATAACTAAGTTATGCATAACATTTTCTGTATATTCCTAGATAGCAAAATCACATTTTACCATGAAGGAATGTTTATGAAAATTGTGTTTTAGACATTGCAATGTCCAATTACTTGGGTGCACTAAGTGCTCTCTTCTTTGATTATTGGCAACAATTGCATGTGTGTGCTCTTCTTCCATGAAGTGTATGAGGATCCATCATGTGGGTTTTCATTATATTCCCAAAATATGTTTGCTGATCTAATGAATTTTATCTGAGTTGCAGATTATTGATTTTCTCTGTTATTTCTATTTGATGCGGATCTTTTTTCTTGCATTGAATTTCTCGTGTTATTTTGAGGGTTCACATATCCTTTTACATGTTTTTCCTCATGCACACTGGGAAAAGTTTGCTATGGAGTCATTTTCTGTACCTTTCCAGTTTGTGTCTTCCACGCACTTGGTTTGTGTATGTGCGTTTTAGTATTCCTATTCCTATTGACACTGCATGGCAGAACTCGCTCGGGTTTTTGACTGCAGGCTAGTCATGCCTGGTAGTCATGCCCTAAAACACATGCATGATCACTACTTTGGCCATTTAATGCCAATCAGCATTTCCTGCTCTATCTGTTTGGTTTTTTTAAATGTCTTTGAGGTTTATGGCTTCTTGATGTAAATTAAATGTTATTGTCTGCTTCTCATTGCCATGTTATTAGCAAAGTAAATGGTTTAATACTGCCAAAATATGAATCCTATACTTTTTTTATTAATATTTTGTATATTTGACCTCAAAATTGCAAGTACAAATTGCTTGAGGAGATTGGAAACTGCTTGTGTTTTGATCTTAATGTACTTATGTCTTCTTAATTTTATTCAGGAATCTCTAAGCAGTTAACAGAATTTCCTTATTATTTTGATAGCACAGTAATTTGTTTTCCTTAGTTGCATGTTCCATTCTGAACAAAGTTTGAACGATGCTTGATATTGACCCCTTGAATTATGTACTTCTCTCAGATAAACCAACCGTCAAACTGACCCACTTGATGAGTGTGGATATCCAGTTACATTTGCTCAGGAAATGTGTCCTTATAATCTTTGATTCAATTTTTCCCCATACATCCTAGTTTCTTTGTTAAAGTCTCTTTTGAAAGACATTTTTCATGTAGAGAGAAGCTCTAGGTGTTTTCCATTTGCACCGATCCACTTGAATATTTTCTTGAAAAAGCTGTACATGCACTTTCTAGAAAACCTCAGTTATAATTTTTTGTCCATGGCTACTAAAATGGTGGAGATCTCTCCACAAGTGAACAAACAAACCTTGCTATTACAATGTTAATCTTGTCTTCATTACCCTTGTATCAAACATATCCTCAAGGTCATTACTTCTATGGTTTATGTGCTTGATGCATGATCAGGTGTCCATTTATTCTTTGCTGGATGATGCATTGGCAACGGATTTTTACATGTAGGACTCTTGTGTTGTTTTGAAGTCATTGATTTATAAAAAATGATTGTGTGTTGATGGACTTGATGTGGTCTGCTGATTAAGTTGAGAACAATCAGGATAGTTAATGTTATAAATTAGGAAAGAATTGGTGTCTTGATGTATTACTAGATTTTTTTCCTCTCATTTCTTATTAAGGATTTTTCTATTGTTGTTGGAATATGCTTGTGACATGCAGGTGATATCCATGGTCAATATTCTGATCTCCTAAGGCTATTTGAATATGGTGGTTTCCCTCCAGAAGCAAACTACTTATTTTTGGGGGACTATGTGGATCGAGGCAAGCAAAGCCTGGAGACAATATGTCTTCTCCTTGCTTATAAGATAAAATATCCAGAAAACTTTTTCCTCTTGAGGGGAAACCATGAATGTGCTTCAATAAACCGCATATATGGTTTTTATGATGAGTGTAAGAGAAGGTTTAATGTTAGGATATGGAAGGCATTTATTGATAGTTTTAATTGCCTGCCTGTGGCTGCACTAATTGATGAGAAGATTCTCTGCATGCATGGTGGATTGTCTCCAGAGCTAAATAATTTGGAACAGATTCGAAACTTACAGCGCCCAACTGATGTACCTGACTCAGGTTTGCTCTGTGATCTTCTCTGGTCAGATCCTAGTAAAGATGTTCAGGGTTGGGGGATGAATGACAGGGGAGTTTCATACACATTCGGTCCTGACAAGGTGACAGAATTTCTTCAGAAGCAGGATTTGGATCTCATTTGTCGTGCTCACCAGGTTTGAACTGACAGCAATTCAATTTCTCTTGCAGGGCTGTTATGAATTAACAATCTGGAACCACACTTATATCCTTTATTGAATTGCTGAGTTTTCTTTTGGGAACCGTGTTTTGGAGTGGTTTTTGAGCCAATTGGGCCATTAATTTCTTTGTTTACCTCAAGAAAATGGCCCTTGACATTTTCCTTATAAATATATAACTAACTGTGATACAGTCCTTGGTTGTCCATACTATTCAGAGTTTTCGGTCATAACAGAGTAAATTCTTTTGCCATCATTTCTAGGACCTTATGATTCATTCTTTCCTGAATGTATGTTGCAGGTCGTGGAGGATGGATATGAGTTCTTTGCTGACCGCCAACTTGTAACTATATTTTCAGCACCTAATTACTGTGGGGAGTTTGATAATGCTGGTGCTATGATGAGTGTGGATGAGACTTTAATGTGCTCTTTCCAAATATTAAAGCCTGCCGATAAGAAATCAAAGTTTAAGCTTGGAAACACCTCGACCGGAGTAGGTGTTTTTGGAAGCACCATTACTTCCAAGCCTGGAAACCCTCTGCCAGGAGTCAAGGTAAATGCATGACTTATAAAGACTTGAAACGCTGTTTTTCTAGTAGATTTTTTAGATAGATAACTAGAGTACTCGATGTTAATTGTATGATAATGTGCCCTTTTGTAGTTCATGTATTTGTTTAAATATCTTGGTCAAGACAGTCAAGTGGAGAAGTAATTAATGTTTGTCCTTTTCTGTGTTCTGGCAGAGCTTTCCATCTTTTGAAAGTGATTCTAGTGTATACCTCGATGGTTTTTATCTGCATAACTTCTTAGGGGAAAAGTTTCGGTTTGTATTTAAAATCATATTTGGACCATTTTCCATGCATCCAAAGATTGAAAAGAATTTTCAGAAACTGTGCATGCTTTTACGATTTGACCTCCAGTTTTTGTGCTCTTTAAGTTTTCCTTTCTCCATTACTTTAGATTCCTTGAACAACCTGATGAATCGCGTTAAATGTGCTTTTCTATGAGTTTATGTTATGAACTCTTTTGTGGTTGCCCTGATAGTTGTAAATGTACTTTTCTCTTTCCCCTTCAAGTGGAATAAATCTGCAGTTAGTGACTCAGTGTGAATTCTCTCTTCTACATTGACTGACTAGAGATAATTGTGCCGCCGTGTGGAATTGACAGATGTAACGGTGGAGCAACCGTAGAGGTGGATGAAACATAGTACACAAGGTGGCTTGTTTGTGGTAGTCAAGCAAATAGGTTTAAGGTAGTTTCAGGGAAGCTCATTGTTTGGTCATGGATAGAGTTTTCTGCAATTTAATAAAAAAAAAAAAATACTACAAGTAGGAAGACATGTTTGTTCAACTCTCTTGAAAGCTCGATAACATTAAATAACATGCCCACTGCCTTATATGTATTTTATCTCTGTTGCATTAGACTTATGCTTCTTGTGTGTTTCGGTATATTTATTTGTATATAATTGCTAATTGTCATATATTTGTTTTGTTTATGGCATTTCAGTCCTTCCTTGGCACAAACATATGACTATCGGATTTCCACTTAGAGATCAAGCTTAGTTGGATCTAGAACACTAAGTCATTCCCATGACAGGAAATTTAAGGTCCATTTAATTTCCTTACTGTATTCTGAAATTGTATAAATTGGAAGGGGGAATAGAAACCGAAGCAAAGATTTTGTTTTCCTTATATAAAGTTGGTTTGAAGATAGAATTGCTGCTATGAACTGTTTCCATGTTGCTCTTATTGTTCCACACATCTGTGAGACTACGAACAATTTCGAAACAATGAACTCGTGATTCACGGCGAGCAACATGGACTTGGTTTAACTTGCTCATGTTTTGTTGTCAATGTCACCATTGGGTTTGAAGAAAGCTGTGGAATGCACGGAAATGGACTGATCCAATTTTCTTTGAAGAGATGCTTCCCCCTCTATGTTTTCTATTGTTATATGCAAAGTTGTTGATACTGTTTTGTTTGGTGTTTTGTTTTTTTAATTGTGATGGAATGTTTCGGTTTCGGAGCGTTTGGGGGTTGTACTCTTTGTGTGTTTGTGTAATTAAATATATTAATTTTTAATCCAAAAAAAATATTATTTAGAATTGTGCAATTTAATCTAAAAAAACAAAATAAAATGATTTTTCTAAACTAAATTATGAGCATGTATAATATTATGAGAATACCATCATCAATTTTGTAATGTCATTTTATTTTCTAATTGCTCTGAAATTGTAACATAATATAAATAAATATATCAAGAGACTTGTAAAATTTCATCTTAATCTAATGGTTGGATTAAAAGATATGATTGATATTTTAAATTATTTATTATTTAAAAAAAACATCATTTGGCCGAAACGGAACTAGCTGAATGAAACCGGTATGTTTTGGTCGGTATTTGGCTGAAAAATCCGGAACATCTGGAACATGCTGGAATTTATATTGAGGTAAAACTAACATTCTTTTATCTTGTTTTTTTAACTAGTACAAAATGTTTTGGCCATTTCAGCTGAAACGGAACGAAATTAACAATTATGGTCGTCCTCTTAAATTGGGAGGTCCATGCAAGGGCAGATGTTTTCTTATTAACAAGTGAAGACTGCTATCTTTTTTCCTGTGCACATGATTCTAAGCCCTTGACTGGATTCATGGGTTCAAATAAATGGTGGCTTGCCTGGGGAGGTTCAGATTTCCCCTGCAAATTCTGACCAGGCTATTAAAGTGGTTCAAATTTTCCCTGCAAAATCTATTCTATCAATATGTTTCTAGCCTTTATCATGTTGGGACAGAGAACTAGCTCCATTTTCTAACTATGGAGCGGGAAGCAATGGTGGTGTTGTAGATTTTATGCAAGAGAAGGGAGTATGATATGAAGCTTATCTCTGATGATGGTAGATTTCGAGGAATCCTTGGGAAAATCTCATGAACCTGGTCAGCAAATCCAAACAACTCAGCCTAGCTCGGCCAGTTGATATGAGAAATTCACTGTTTTATCCCAGTCAAGTTTTAATTTGAACTATGAAAGATTGATATGGTCAAATCTTGGTTGATTTAATAGGTTATCATCAATTAATTTTTGTAAATAATGAAATGATATTTTGATAAAATAAAATAATTGAGATTGTTGGTAGCATGGCAAAAGGTATTCCTTGCAGATCTTGAGGGGTAAGATGGCGATACTTTTTTTGGTTTTTTTTTCTGCAATTACTCTTTGAGTAATTTGGAAATCCACTCTTCAAAAATGTGTGATATCGAGTATTGTAAGAGACAACTTGATAAACTATGATAAAAAAAAAATATAAAAGTTGGAAAAGTAGATGGTATGTAGTTTTAAATTGAAGAGATTTACAATCAAGAATGATGGACTCAATTGATTGTTGCAATCAGGGTGAAATTGAAAATTTAATGGTCAATTGAGAGTTGTCAAGGATCAAGATGAAAAAGGCATTGAAATCCAGAGTTTATGTTAAATATTTAGTAGATGCAAAACTTCACAAAATTGAAAGTTTGATGTCAATTAAGATGCAATTAAAATAAATCAAAAGTCAAATAACTAAATATTTTGACCTAATTAATAGTTCCTTAACTCAAACTCTCATAGATCATTAGATTTTTTAATGACTATAATACTAGGTGGCCTCTTCTAAACTCTATAATCATAACTTTTACTCAAAAACCTCATCATATATCTAAGAGACAAACATGTTGTTCATTCTAGATTAGATGGGGAATATCAGTTTACCTCATGATTTTCAGCTGAAGGTTTATATTTGTGAAACATCCAAATATGAGTCAGAGTGTATTATGTGTCGCGACGACGATTTTTCCTACGCGCTTCGCGCCCCGCCATCTCCCCTTGGATTTGGGGGAGTCAACGGTGCGCGGTGAAATGGGGTTGTTTATAACCGTAAAATTTACGACTATAATTCTAAGGAGTCGCC
The DNA here is from genome assembly GCA_029228605.1 of Salix koriyanagi. Taxonomy (NCBI): domain Eukaryota; kingdom Viridiplantae; phylum Streptophyta; class Magnoliopsida; order Malpighiales; family Salicaceae; genus Salix; species Salix koriyanagi. The sequence continues at coordinate 2,853,288 of CM055345.1, forward strand.
ACCTAGTATTAAGGTTACTAAGAACCTATTGGTCTGCGAGAGTCTAGGGTAAGGGGACTTGTTGTGCAAGGGAAAGACGCATCACCCCCAGTGCACCCTACCTAAGGTAAGCTGCATTGTTGTTTGATTGTTTTTCTAAGTTAAAATTTTTACACTGCATTTTCAAAAAACTTTTTTTTTTCCGCGGGTGTACATTACAATGTAATTTTACACTGCAATTACAAGTTTTTTATCTACGGATGTACTTTACAATGTAATTTTACACCGTAGTAAAAATCTTTTTTATCTACAGGTGTACTTTACATTATAATTTTACACCGTAGTAAAAATCTATTTTTATCTACGGGTGTATTTTACAATATAAATTTACATCGTAGTAAAATTTATTTTTTATCCGCGGGTGTACTGTACAATGTAAATTTACACCGCGAAAGCTAAAACAAAATAATTGTTAAATTATTTTTGACATTTTGGCCGACTTCCAACGGATAATCGCAAACTGGTTACGATATCCAAATTTTTTATTTTTTTTAAAATATGGAAAAAGATGCAACATATTTTTTTTACGAAAAATACAATGAGAAAAGCTTTGGAATCCGGCCGTATGCACAAAAATAAATACATTTTTTATATTTTTAATTTTTTTCTAATAATAATAGTAGTAAAAAAATAAAAATACTTTTTTTTTTGTCAATTTGTATTTTTTTATTTTTTTATTTTTTTTCTGGGCTGGGCTGACAGCTCACCCTGAGTGGGCTGGAAGCCCAAAGCTTTTGGGCTGGGCTGACAGTCCAAACATGATGGGCTGGACTGGCAGCCCATTCTCCTATGTTTGGGCCGGGCACAATGCCCGGCCCACCTCACCAGCCCAGCTTGCATGCAGGGGGACGCAAATTGCGTCCTCCTGCGTGCAGCGGGATGAGGAAGATGGTGAACAGGAGTATTTTTCGAGTGTAACGAAAGGATTACCTGTTAGTATCTTTGGGTAGAGGAGGTTGATGTGATGATTTATGTGGTGGTGGCGGCGTCCACGGTGGCCTGTGCTGGCCGGAGGAGGCGTCGGAACTTCACGGGTTCACGTCGTTCGCCCTCTGTTTTTTTTTTGCTGCTCGTCGCCGGAGAAGAAGGATGATGGCTGGGGAGATACTGGCGCTGAGAAGGAGGAGCTGCTGCTGTCCGGAGGAATGAGAGAGAGGCAACGGTGCAACTGATTTTAGAGAGAGAGAGGCACCATGGAGTGGAGAGAGAGAGGACTGCAATGGCCGAGAAGAGTAGAGAGAAGCATGCAGAGAAGAGAGGGGAGTTGCAACGGGGATGAGAGGTGATTTTTATGCTTGTTTTCTTTGCTAAAATTCTCTGCCAATTTTCCCAGAATCTCTCCTTTTTCTCTCTATTTTTGCTCCTCACTGTCTGTTTTTTTCGTCTGTTCTGTGATTCCCCGTTTTTCCTCTCGAACTTCTCTCTGCGTAAATTTCTGGTTCTCCCTTCTGTTTTTTTTTCTTTCTTTCCTTTCTTTTTCTTTTTCTTTCTTTTCTTCCCCCATCTGCTCGCTTCTCCCCCTCTATTTATAGGGGCAGAGGCAGCTCTCATGCATATTGCATGAGGTTACTGCCTCTGCCTCTGCAAAAATTTGCAGAGGTTGGCGAGTAGCAGCGTCGTGCTCTGTGGCCTCTGCAATTTTGCAGAGGGCTGAGGAGCAACTGCAACCGTCGTCCCTTGCTGCAGAGAGAGAGCTGTTGCAGCGTCGTGTTCCTGCACTGTTCAGGTCTCGGAACAGTGCAGGGACATGCTCAATTGGTGTGAGAAAAAAAAATACAATTTGGTCCCTCAATGTTTAATTGGTTCGATCGCATCCCCGATTAGTTTTAAAATTTTAATTTTATGCAATCGTGTCCTCGTCAAAATTTCAACAACAACCTTAAATGTGCACGCCTTTTTATTTTGGTCTCTGGTTTCCGATTTGCGCGATTTAATTCTCAATTGACCGTTAAATTCTCAATTAGTTCAATTTGGCCCCTGATTTCGCATTATTGACTTAAAAATTCAAATCGGTCTCCGAAAATTCCATTCTCATCAATTGAGCCCGAATTAAATTCAAGAAATTGATTTCTCATTGACTAAGCCCTTAATAAAATTAAGTTGACCAATTTAAAGTATAATTAAGTCCTTGCACTTAATTAAATCCTTCAATTAGACCTTAAATTAATTCCCGATCATAATTAAACCTTAAATTTGTCGACGATTAAATCAAATCAACCCATAAAAAATATAATTATGTTATTTAACTTAGTTTTTACACAGATTCATCTAACGATAAATTATTTTTGCCTTAAATCTGTATTTTTCTCTATTTTTGGAACCAAAGAGATATGATTGGACTCGCGACAACAGTCAAAATTTCCAGATTGATTTTTCTACCCACGCCGACTCCTTTTATTTTATATTTGTTATTTTTATTTTATTTTAGGGAGTAACCCAAAAATTGGGTTATGACATGTTAAGGACTTTTATGTCGTCCAAGACTTGACAATACTCCAATTCAAATTTAAACAACAAATTTTGAAAAAATGCGGCATGTTCTATGTTGCAATATGTGTTATAATCCAATTTTGAGAACAGATTTCTGTAAACATGCATTATTAAATTGAGTTAGAAAATCTTGTGCTAGATATCCATTTCATGAGTTGAAAAGAGAGGCCCCTCTCCCATTAATTATTTGAAAGATAGTGGCTTCACTGTATTTGAATGTTTAATTATTGAGGCTTGTAAACGATGAGCAAGATACTATTCATAGCATGAGTAAACCCTAATCTGACTTGTGATCTTCATGATATTAGTGAAATTTGGTGCTTTGATTAGTGGAATATGGACACATAAATAGCTTGCTAAATATATAAATTCCATGCATGAATAGGCTAAACTGTGACCCCTTGTAATATATCTCTATTTACATGCTGTAAAAATATAATTTCAAGATCAAATCTAGTTGCAAGTTTCTGAATTTCAGCTAGAACTCTGTTGATCTTCTCAACTTTTTGATCCATAATTAATCGAAAAGCAACAGGGTTGTGAAATAAAACGAAGTCACGTGCATTTCCCTTTCATCGGGCTGTTATGTACATATTTTTTTATTTTCTTAAAATATAATTTTTATATATTTTTTAAAATAAATCAGGTTGGGCCGAGAGCAAGTTCATCCCATGAGTTTAAACAAAATAAAAATGGTGTGTTGCACTGTTCACATAACACGTGAACAATAAATTGGTGGATGGCCGGCGGTGATAAAAGGCTCACCTGCCAATGTCGTCGGGTAAAAACGGCCGAGATGATTCTTCTTGTGGTGGTAGCGTCATAAATGGTGGTCAGAGACAACGTTGAAAGGTTACTACTGCTTGACGTTGGAGCTATGGGAGAAGACTGGACAGTGCAGATGCTGTCATGAAGAGGAAAGGTGTTGATACTGAAAGAGCAGCTGGTGGAGCTCGTCGATGATTGCCGAGGAGAGAGAGAGTTGCATCCATGGCTGTTTTTTAGACAGAAAGATGCAACTGAGAGAGGGGGGGGAGCTATCGGTGGTCTTGTCGGTGCCAAGGATGGTTATTGGTCGGTGGTTATGCTATAAATTTTAGACGTTGTGTCATCGTCTTCTTTCTCTCTATTATGTTTTTGTTTTTGCAAAATCATTCTTCTCCACAAAACACAATCATCGTGTTCATCTACATTTCACTTGGTCTGCTTCGGGCGAAAAGCATAGAAAAGATGTTTTTCAAAAACTGTGGTTCAGTCGCAGTTTTTTGTAGGACCCATAGTACAAAACTATGGTCCGAAAATTTAGCCAAATAGTTTGGTTTTGCGGTGAGCCTCAACCACAAAAGTCACCGCAAAGCCAAACACCCACTTAGCCTGAGACTACAAATACATTCATATCAGCTTATTGCATGTCGACATCAAACCAATTCCAAAAAAAAAAGCCTAAACACATCCATTCTAATTATGCTCTGAGATGCTAGATTCAAAAACTCACTCCTGAGTTTCATTGAGTCAGCCCATGCAGCGGTTTAGTATACTGCTTGTAATATAGTAAGCAGAAAATGATCACCCTCACTTGCTATCAAGTGAAGGTTCCTATCTTTTTACTTGTGGCCAAATTCCATGAGCTGGAGCCATGGGTTCAAAGAAATGGTGGGTTGCCATGGAATTTAAGTGCGCACTATTCCGCATGGGATGCTTGCGTTGATTTGACCTAGCTATAAAGCTGGTTCATATTCTTCGAACTCTCCAATTTTGACTGGAATTTTCATTACAAGTTTTGAAGGCCTTCTTTTTCTCTGTGGTGATAGAAACTAGGAGCAGTGGTGTTAAAATTAAGAACTGGTGGAAGCAGCGGTTTTGTAGATTTTCTACAAGAGAAAGGAGTGTGATAAGAAGTTTTTATCTTATGATGATGATGATGAAGATAGATTTTTAAAAAGAAATGAAATGATTTTTTAAAAAAAAGAATATTATTTTCGCATGGTTTTGAATGGCTGCTTGTTTAATCGATCGTACATTCAAGATTTTAAATTGGGTGTTTTTATATTAATTTTTTAAGTCAACTGAGGTCAAATTTGAAATATATATATTTTATATGATATATTTAAAGAAATTTAATAAATAAATAAATATTGTTCTCACGGTTAAAAGTAAAAATTAAAAAGAAAGCATACCAACTTTTTTTTTTATCAAGTTGAGAATTATTAGCTTTAATTTGAAAGGAAAAAGTAGAAGATCTGAATTGAATGCATCTATTTCCTTTTTCCATTTTATACCTCTCTCCCACCTCTAGTGAATGTTTAAGAGTGTGATTAGATTAATTTTAAAAGTATTTTTATTTAAAAATATATTAAAATAATATTTTTTATTTTTTAAAAATTATTTTTGATATCAATCATCAAAAAATATTAATTTGAAATAAGAAAAATTAAAAACATTTTGAAACGCAATACCAAACTAGGATAGGGATTACAGAGTCAGCTGGGAAGCGAATATTGACTCTAATTTATACCGATTATTTTTTTTCTTACTGGAATTAAATCTGTAGAGGTCCAAATGTTTGATTAATTAATATAGCATTATTTTGAAAAATAATAAGCACTTGTAGTCTACACTTTCACATAGTTCAAAACATTTATTTTTTAAAACAAATTAATAAACCGAGATTCTAATTTTAAATACACATACATTACCAACTTAGGAAATGTTGGGTTTAATTAGTTTTTATTTTCCAAAACTTAAAGCAATAAAAACAATTCACGTTTATGCATGAGACAACAATGTGAATAATACTATTCATAGTTACTTAAATTTGACTGGACTTATGAAATTCACATGAAAATTCCCTCCCATACTCCCTCCCTCTCTATCTATTTATTTATATATTCGGATTCGAAAAAATTTCATTCATAAAAAATATACTTTATGGGTTTAGATGAGCGAGTAAAATTCAAGTTATCCCAGATTCTTATAAAAAATACATGTTCTGATTCAAACTCGAGACCTACTATTTAGATCTCAATTTTTTTACTATCACGTCACGCTGCTTGAGATGTGGGTGTGTATTACAAAAATTAAAGCAATAAAAACAAGTCACGTTCATGCAGGAGACAACAATGTGAATAATACTATTCGTAGTTATTTATATTTGGCTGTACTTGTTAAATTCACATGGAAACTCCCTCTCTCTCTCGAGAGAGAGAGAGAGAGAGAGGAGTTTCCATGTGAATTTAAAGCAACAAAAACAATTCACGTTTGACATGTATTTTATTATTATCATGATTTTCAAGTGTTTATGTTGCCTTCGCTTCTAAGAAATTTCTGAAATTGACCTGTCGGTTTGATTCTTTTGTATCAAATATAAACTAGTCCTCGATTATTATGAAGAAAAAATGCATATAAATAAACTAGTCCCAAATATTATATTGAGAAATTTAAGAACAGGCTGGCCACAGCACATGGAAGGCGGACGACAGGTCAAAGAAAGCCTTTCTGCATTGTGTTCCACATAAACCTGAGGGGAAGGATGGGAAGCCAAATGGAACTTTAATTATCTGCTGGGTCTTGAACGACTAGTCTTCTCCACCCTACTTTTCTTGATATGCTACTCCACATATCTGCTTTCCCTGTGAATTGCAAATTTTTTTTTTTCATTTTTAATATTAATAAAAGAGCTAAAACAGCTCGGCCAGTTTGCTCCGCGTGTATGTGCACCTGTTTTTGTTTTTTTTTTTTACAGAGATGTCTTTTATAAGTTTTATGGTGGAGAAGACTAAGAAAAATGCTTGTATAATCTGTAGGGAAATGGCAGCGTAAATCATGGCTTTGGCAATCAGATTCGCAGGTTTCACATGTGCTGTCAATTTATATATTGATTTTTCTTTTTCCCATGTAATATTTAGTTATTGTTTGAAAACAAAGAAAATTAAGATAAAAAGAATATGGTTTTTGTCCATTTCATTTTCAAACGTTTTTTTTATGTAAAGAAACTTTGTTCTCCAGTGTTAGAAAATAATATAAATTATATTATAGAATCTTACTTAGCAATTTAAATTTTAAGGTAAGATAGTTTTTTAACATGATATTATAGTCTTGTTGACCCACCACCGGTCACGAGTTTGAATCTCAACATTCTTATTTATTTGATAAAAAATCAAGCACGAAGTAATGTGGGTTTGTGCAAGTTTCAAGCCCAAGAAGCTTTAACTTGAGGGGATGTATTAAAAAATAATATAAATGATATTTTGGAGTCTCACTAACATTTCGAAAGTGCATTTTGTGGATCTAGATGAGTAAGTAAAATCTCAATTATCCTATACTCTTACAAGAGATATACAACCTAACTCAAACTCAAAACCTAGTGTGCAGATCTCAAATTCTCTTACATTATGCGATGCTACTAGGAACCATTTCATTTGAAACATTAACCGATGGAAATTCATTCAAGACTTTTCAAGAGAGATGTTATATATTTATCAATCTTTGAATCTTTTCCTTAAGTGAATTGGGACATCTAGCAAATAAATATAAATTTATTATAAATCCTGATCCGAGTATATAAAAATAATCTAAAAATATCAAAATAAATTAATTTAATATAAAAAAAATTCAAATGTACTTTTAAAACTCATGAGAGCCCAAATCTCTATTAAAAGAAACACCAACTATAACTATAACAATAAAACATAATCTGTAATTCCATCAACTCAATCAAATCTGTTATTGTTTGATTTTTTCCAACAATTTCTTGACTTTATTCACTAAGTTAACACTAACTTGAATGTTACTCAAGATTCATGGAACATGGACCTTTTTTTCTTCTCTTTTGGCCCCCACAGGAGATGTATTTTTCTCATTTTCCTTCAAAGAAATTGAAATCTCATTCTTTGTGTGGAAGCTTGACCCAAATTGCACTCCGTACTGACATCATTATGGAAATTTCCCCGTGGCCACCTGAAAAATAAGTCAAAAGAATGGCATCATAAGCTATATATGACATTATTAGCACCACAAAAATTATAATAATAATACTAAAAAAAAAGAAGAAGATGATTCTTAGCATATTCTTAACGTATATATTTAGAAATCTTTCTTGACTAAAAGAGCATTTATTAAATGTTTTCATTAAGTCGGTCCATCAAGTTGGTTTACTTTTATTTTGACGCAGCAGTTACAAGTTCAAATCTTATTATTTTTATTTTATTTAATAAAAAATCAAACAAAATATTGTGTGAGTCTATGTAAATTTCAAACTCAATAAACTTTCACTTGAGCAGATATATTAGAGAATAATATAAATTATATTCAGAAGTCTCATATAACAGATTAAGCTTTTAGATGAGATAATTCATTAATATCTGGAAACCGCACTTTGTGGATTTAGATGAGTGAGTAAAACCTCGGTTATCTCATGTTCTTGTAAAGAATGTACGTTTTAACTCGAACTTAAGACCTAATATGCAAATCACAAGCTCTCTAATATCACGTCACGCTACTTGGAACCATTTCATTTGAAATGTTAACCGATGGAAATTCATTCAAGACTTTTCAAGAGACATATTATATATTTATCAATCTTTGAATTTTTACTTTAAGTGAATTGGGACATCTAGCAAATAAATATAAATTTATTATAAATCTTGATCCAAGTCTATGATTTTAATTATTGATTTTTATTTTTATTTTAATATTTAGATCTTAGTTAACTAGAAAAAATATCTAAATTCACTTTTAAATTTACCAGTTATCTTTGAATAAAATTTACAACTTACTTGTTTGCAATTAATTTTCTCATATTTTCCATGGACTCAGCAGGTCGTTCTGCTGGTTAGGTCTCATTTTCCTTCAAAGAAATTGAAATTTCCTTCTTTGTGTGGAAGCTTGACCCGAATTGCACTCCTTACTCCCATCATTATGGAAATTTCCCTGTGGCCACCTGAGCAATAAGTCAAAAGAATGGCATCATAAGCTATATATGACATTATTAGCACCAAAAAAATAATATAATAATAATAATAATAAAGAGATGATTCTTAGTATATTCTTAACGTATATATTTAGAAATCTGTCTTGACTAAAAGAGCATTTATTAAATGCTTTCATTAAGTCGGTCCAGTCAAGTGGGTTTACTTTTATTTTGTTTACAGAACTTTGATTTTGGATTTGATGAAACCATATTTTCTAAAGTGTATTTTATGGGTCTAGGTGAATGAATAAAATCTCAGTTGTCCCAGGATTCTTACTAGAAGTGCATGTCCTGACTCGAACTCAAGACTTGCTGTGCAGATTTCTAGCTTTTTGTCACCACATCACACCCCTTGGGGACTTTGTTTACAAAACACATTCACGTGTTCAATCTATTTTTTAATTAAAATTATTAAATCAATATTTTTGAAATATTTTTTTATAATTTTAATATGTTTTCAATTAAAAATTTATTAATGAAAATATTATACACCACAATATCAAAAAGTAGTTTAGAATTATAATTATTATTAAGAAGAAGAAGAAGAAGAAGAAGACCTCTTGAACATTGAAAAAGAAATGTTGCATGCATCTGTTTGACCATACTATAAATTTGATTTTATATTCGATATTTTATTCTAGACTCATTCATTAAGTTTAGGGTTTGATTAATATTTATAAATAAGTTTATTTTTTATTTTGTTTTTAGTATTTCGTTCCACAATCGTGGCATATAGATGACATTGACGATCCACCAAGAATTAAATGCAAGGCCATTTCGAATATTGCAAGTACCCATGTGAGCTTGAATTATGAGATTTTTTTGTGCGAGAAAATTTTATTTTTTTAAAATATATTTTATGAAAATAAGTGAACGAATAAATTTTTAATTGTTTTATATTTTTATATCATAACTTTTGAAGACTTTAATTATAAGACGCATCTTAACATCATGAAATTCAAACATATTATTAAGGGATACGTAAACGTATTGACTCCTCACATTTATATATAAGCTTTGGGTAAATAGTTTTTTTCCTTGGAGTTTTAGATAATTTTCTCCTGATTTTTTAAGATAATTTTTCATTCAAATTCTTACATGCACAAATGTATGGGTAATCGGATATGATTTGAATCTTAAGAAAAATAGCAATAAAATACATTTTTGTGATTAAAATGCTAAATCATATTGCACTACTAGAAAAGCAGTTAATTCATAAGGAAATACTGGTAGAAAATATGAAAATTACCGATGAAAATATTTTATCGTTGTTTTGGTTGGTCTTTACCGACAGGAAATTTTCGTTGATAAATAATTATGGAAATACGGTGGGAGTTATTTCATTGATAAATGTCAATAGTAAACACCGATGAATTTTCAAATGAAATTACAGTGGGAATCAAAAACATTCTGGTATGATGACATGTCATATTGTACCAATGGAACGACTAACAGAATTATCAACAAACACATTCCATTGGTAAATTTATCGGTAAATATAAACAGAAATACAATAGAAATTATTTTGTCAATAAATATCAATAGTAAATACCAATGAAATTCTAGACAAAATTACTATGAAATTCAAAAAAATAAGAGGATAACATTAGGATAATCCCCCTTCCTTTTTGCACCAAGTAAGAGAATCCCATATCTTACACTCCTACTTCGATCTTGGTCTCTATCCTCTTGGATGGATAGATTGATCTTTTAATATTTAATTTTGACAAAAAAAAATACTGTGTGTATATATATATATAGTAATTCCCAGTTGGCAATAGCAGGTTTATGTGTTCAAGAATTCGTAAACCACCTTTGCCCACCATATTTTTTTTGTGAAAAAATGATGGATTGGCTTAGAAATTGGTGGCATGAAGACAATAATTGCTTGGAGGAGAACGAAAGGAAAAATCTAGAAACCAATTTCTCATCACATGGTAGGCCCTCGCTAACTTCCAACTTCTCCCAGTTGGCAGATGACTAGTTGGTGGATGATTAATAATTTTTAGATTATATTTTTTATTTTTATAGTTTAAGTTCAGTACATCATCTCTCTCGGATGGAAATATTATAATGTTTCCTAGATAGATGACCCGTGATTTGTTGTGGGCCTTAACAAATAGAAAAATCATGAAATTTTATTTTATTTTATAACCGGGTATCGGGCCAGCTTGCGCGCACCTCGATTATTCTTCGGACTCACTGAGTATCCTGCAAATTCAGTTAGCATGTAAGGCACCACGGGGGTGACAGACGTACTGGGCAGGGATCGAACCAAGGTGTCATGAAAGGGAGTACCCTTCAGATACCGTTGGGACACTCGAACCACAATCCCTTGAAGGGGGCTTCCTCCAACTACTGTTGGGACAGACCCCTGCTAATATGAAATTTAATTCTTAAACAATGAAAATAAAGGGGGGGGAATATTTACACACAAAAAGTTGTGATTAAATGAATGAGGTCGAGAATCAAATTTCTAAAAACAAACATATGAGAGGGCATAAAAAAACCTAACATTAGAGTCAAGGATGCCCCTGACTTACCACTGTTCGAGCACATGCACCATCTGCTTTTATTTGAAAATTAATTAATTAAAATAAAATATCCAAAAAATAATAATCCATCTGATAGATAAAAACACCCCTAGAATGTTTCTAAAATTGAAGGAAAATACAATTCCCTTTATAGTATATTCATTAACCAAGTATTTTTAAAATTATAATTGAAGGAAAATACATTTTCAGCCCAGTTACCAAATAAATAGTAAGTTTTGTTGTAAGGGAAATTGTTCGATGAAATGAAGAAGGAATTCTCTTTTCCTTCACTTTTATTTTTTTATGCTAATTATCTACTAGTATAATGTGTATGTAAAGTTAGAATTGAAATATAAATATAGCTTCAGTAATTGTTTAGCAGTGCATTTCAATTTTACTGATTTTTTAGATTATTTTAGTGTGTTTATATCAAAAATAATTTTAAAAAATAAAAAATATATTATTCTGATACATTTATAAACAAAAAATACTTTAAAAAACAACATCAAACATTCTCAAACATACCATGAATTTCCCATCACAACAAAATTACTTACAAACATGTTTAGGATTTGGCATGACTTAAAGTCCCCAAGGAGCATAACGTGATGATAGAGAGCTTGTGATTTGCAAAACAGGTCTCGAGTTCGAGTCAAAACATGCACTCCCTGTAATAATTTATGATAACTGGGATTTTACTTGTTAAGTTGGACACACAAAATATGCTTCCCGAAGATAGGATGTTTATCATTAAAAAAAAGGTTTGTTTAAAATTATTTTTAATAATTATTAAATTATTAAAGTTTGTCTAACTTAAATATATTATTTTTTAATAAAAAATAATTTAAAAACCAATCAATATCACACCTTCATAAACAGTTTATATTAAATTGCGAGGATTGATGGGGACATTTTATTAGGTCAAGATGACCAAATTTCTAGATGATGGAGATAACTTATCAATTTAGATGTTCGATCTATTATCACACCTAACTGGAGACCAAGCATGCTTGAATCCCAAGTGATTGTTCTGCTCTGCACGTACGAAAAAAAAGTCAACGACCTGATTGGTCCCACCCAACTCGTAAAGATTCCTAAACTAGGAACTATGATAAGCTATCAAGGAAGCTCTCACACCTGATCTCCACCCAGCAAGATTCATCACTTCACTCTAGAAGCTATATATATATTTTTTTTATTTTCTTGCTTATTTTTTTATTTTCTAGTGGCCACGTAATTTTAAATTAATTTATAGGGTACAATAATGCAGCCATCACTTGCTTTATGTCGTTTTTAATCATAATTATTAAATTCAATTTGAGTTAATCCCGTGTTGACCTGAATCAATAAGAACAAATCTGTTATATTTTAGAATATAAAAAAAATGTTAAATCAAAGTTTACTAAATTAAATTTAAATTAATTGTTTTTAATACTAAATTTCAGTTAAGAGGGTGTTTGGTAATGCTATTTAATCAGATTTTTAAAAAAATTATTTTTTATATGTTTTCATATTGTTTGATATATAATATTAAAAATATATTATTTTTAAATCATTTAAATAACAATTAGATGTTATCAATCACACATCACAAAAAAAAGGTTATGATCAAGCAATTAATGTTACTGACCGGTGATGGATACTCAAATGTCCTATTTATTTGGAAAATATATTTTTAATTTAATGCTAATCTTATCAGCATTTTTTTTGTTTTATGTTAGAGTTTAATTACTTTTAAAATTGTTTTTTTTTTTAAATTAGTTGCTTGACATTGAGTTTTAAAAGTATTTTAAAAAAAATAAAAATAAAGTATTTTATTTTGTACTTTAAATTAAAAAAATAATTGTGTTGTAGATTATTTTCATGTATTGATATTAAAAATAATTTTTAATAAATAAATAAATATTATTTTGATGCATTTCTAAATTAAAAGTATTTTTAAAAATAATTTTAACCACATTTCCAAATAAATAATTTATATGAAAAAATTTCTAAATTGATTTTTTAAGTAATTTCCAATTTTTGTGATGTAATAATATTAAATATAAGAAAATTTTGTTTTGATATATTTTTAATTAAAAAAACACATAACAACATATTATCAACATGTAAAATTCTCTTGGTCTCTTTTTTGGAAGTCTACCCCCCTGCCCCAAAGGCAAGGGAGCTTTGACACGTGTACCATTGAAGCCAGGAAAAAGGCAAAGAGGAGAGAGCTCCACATCGGCATAATCCAAGCATATGTTTTACGCAAAGGTCTTCCACATATATGGAAGCCGTGTGTAACCATCAAACCTTGACTTCTAGCATGTTTTGGAAGGTATTTTAGATTGTTTTTTAAAATATTTTTATTTAAAAAAATAATAGTGTTATTTTTTATATTAGTATATCAAAATAATTTAAAAATATTAAAAAAATAATTTAAAATAAAAATTAAAAAACAAATTAAAAAGTTTTTGAAACAAACTATTTTTGAAAAAAACACTGAAACAGTATTATTTTTAGATAAAAAAAAATAATAAACCTAAGGTGTTCGACATTGCGTTTTAAAAATAATTTTGAAAAAAAAATGATTTTTATAATTTATTATTTTAAACTAATTTTTTGAAGTTTTTAAATCATTTTCATGTGCTGATCAAAAATACTTTTTAAAAATAAAAAACATCATTTTAATGTATTTTGTAAAAAAAAAAAAAAAACATTTTCAAGCCACGCTTCCAAACAAGGTTGTTAATACCGTTTCGGTTGTTGTTTTGTTTTTTAATTAGAACAGAATATTTCGGTTTCAGAGCGTTTCGGCGCGTCATTTTTAGGTTGTAATGTTTATGTATATATTTATATAATTAAATATATCAATTTAAAAAAATTAGTTTAAATCCAACAATAAAATTTTCTAGAATTATGCAATTTAATCTAGAAAAAACATAATAAAATAATTTTTCTGAATAAAAATAAGAACATGTATAATATTACGAGAATATTATCATCAATCTCACAGGTAATTACATTCTCTGATTACTCTAAAATTTTAACATAATATATATAAATATGTCAAGAGACTCGATGTAAAATTTCATCCTATTTAACGGTCGGATTAAGAAATATGATTGATATTATAAATTTATTCATTATTTAAAAAAAATATTATTTGGCCGAAACAGAACGGGTAGAACAAAATCAGAACGTTTCGGCCAATATTTGATTGAAAAATCTAGAATATACTAGAATTTAAATCAAAATAAAAATAATATTATTTTGTCTTATTTTTTTAACTAATACAAAAAATAAAACGAAACAGAACCATGCTCTCAAACAGTTGATCTGCACTCTCAAACAGTTGATCTGCTTATTACTTGCGAATTCATTTTTTTCAACAGGATCTGACAGAATATGCCATAGCATATCCTTGAAATATGCCCTCATCACAACTTGCATTTACAATATGGCCACACAAAAGATGCACGCACAGATCCCAAAAACACATTATGATAATATATGATTCTAAAACAAAAACAAACAGGTAAAAGTAGACATCCTTGAATTCTTAAAAAACAAGAAGCTAAAGTAGGGGTAATATTACAAACTCTCTTTAGCTTTCTCACATCCTCGAATTCTTAAAAAAAAAAAAAAAAAAAAAAAAAAACTGTTTTCTTCTAAACTATCTACAGCGTTTCTTGGATTCTCTCTTCACATCATAAACAAACCCAAAAAAAGAAAAAAAAAAAGGCAAAAAAAGGTCACAATCCTCTGCAGCAGAGCCTCATGAACGATGCCATGTGACTGTTTCTTTGTCGATTTCTTGAAAAAACTGAAATTCTGGAAGTTTTGTGCTGCACAGGCAAAGCTGGGATCTTGTGCCTTGATAGGTAGTTGTAGTATTTACAAACCATCGAGTGATAAGCTATTAGCAGTACTGGATCCTTCCGGTGTATTTTCTTGGATTTTACAGGGGCAGATTAGTCCATTGAAACTGTCTCTCCTCCACTCAAGATCCATGGATGCCCTGCATTCCACAAAGCACAGAAAAGAGTGAGCCTGGTGATGATTTAGGAGCATCAAAAGAGTGGACTTTTGTTTGGTTGATGGGAGATTTGATGAAAAAGGAAAAGCCTTTTCAGCATTTTAGCAAGTAAATTCTGTGATCAGAAGAAAACCCATCTCAAATTATCAAAAACAGAGGATTATGATGTAAGGGTTCGAAAACCTGTTTGGTTTGCGAGAAAATTGTGGAAGTAAAGAAATCCCATTTTAGAAATGTCACTCGTTAACCAAAAGAAACCCCACTTCGAATCCTCAAAGAGATCACCAAGAGTCAAAAAATAGTTCTAAAACCCTGTTTGGTTACCAAGAAGATTGTGAAAACAAAGAATTTTCATTTCAGAATTCTAACTCGTGAGCTCGTTAATCAAAAGAAACACACTTCAAATCCTCAAGAAGATCACCAAAAGTCCAAGACTTTACCCGAAAATCTAAGAAACAATAATTGAAGGAACTTACTCAGAGCTTGCTCAGCTGAAAATCTCCTAGAAACGTCTCTACAGATCATCTTCTTCAACAGATCCTTAGCTTCCGGTGAAATATTTCTAAAAACCTTGGGCGGAAATCTCAGATTCCCTCTAACAACAGCCTCGAAAATCTCTTCAACCGTCTCCCCATAAAACGGAGGAAATCCAGCCAGCATAGCATACAAAACCACCCCTGCACTCCACACATCAACCTTCTCATTGTAATCCCTCCCCATCACCACCTCCGGCGCCACATAATACGGCGTACCCACCACCCCACTCAACGTCCCCTCCTCCGCCACCCAATCAGCCGACCCAAAATCGGCCAACTTCACCCGGTTCATCTCGTCAAACAATATGTTTTCCGGCTTTATATCTCTGTGCACGATACTAAACCTGTGACAATACGCTATTGCTGTCAGCAACTGCTTCATCACAGAAACAGATATGGCTTCGCTGAATCCTCCATTACTCTTTATCAGATGATCATAAAGAGTATCCTGCCCGCAAAGCTCTAATACCATGTCGAGAGAGTCCTCAGTATCGTATACATCGAAGATTTGGACAATGTTTGGGTGAGGAGACAAGAGGGACATGATCTTTGCTTCGTTTTGAAGACACTCTTGGTCTGTTGGGTCCTTAAGGAGGCTCTTGTCTACAGATTTACAGGCAAAGAACTCGTTCTTGATGGGTGAAAAACAACGGTAGATAGTGCCGAATCTACCGCGGCCGATCTCTTCACAGATTTGATAGTTGTTCTTCAGGGTCTCGCACATTTTCTTGAGGTTTCTCTGGGGTTTGTTTTTTTCTAAATTTTACAGTAGTTTTTGTTCGCTTTATAGACGAAGAAGAGAGAGAGGCGATGGAATTTGTTTTGGGAATATTCCATGTGTTTAGGTCTTTAATTTTGCAACCAATCACGAATTGACACGCCTTTCTTGAATTAAAATAGAATCTGTGAGCTTAACTCAACCGGCGAGTCCGGTTTGGCCTGACAGTAAACCAAGTGACTCGCCAAACCAGGACTCGACTCGGTCAAGATTTCAAATTAATACGGCCGGGTTGCTCTAGTTAATTCCAATTTATTCAAATTCTAATTAAAACTTGTTTTGAATTTTTATAAAATTAAAATTAATTTAATTTAATTATTTAAAAAATACTCTTTAAATATTGATCTAAATTAATACGAATAAGCTCGCCTAACTGATATTTTGATTTTAATAAGTTGGAATTTAATATTGATATATGAATTTGTTTTTGTGTAATAAAAACAAGAAACAAGATTTGATATCAATTTTCGTCCTACTCATGAATTGTAGCATTTTTTATAAAATAAAATAATTTAATTATTTAAAAAATACTCTTTAAATATTGATCTAAATGAATACGTGTAAGCTCGCCTAACTCATATTTTGATTGTTGGGAAGTTTAAATTTAATAAGTTGGAATTTAATATTGATATATTAATTTTTTTATAAAATAATTATTGTGATTATTGATTAACAAGTATTTTATGGTGCAAAGGATAGCTTTTAAAAGGAAAAAAACAGCAATAAAAATAAGAATATTAGCCTTTTGCAATTAATAAATTTGAATTAACTCTTGGTGCCAGGCAAACAGGTGTGTCGACTACTCACCAGATACCTGTTGAGTACACGCAGAAGCCACGAAAAAAACTCATCAAGGAGAACAATGGCAGCACTCATGGGTCAGAAGATTCGATACAAACAATTGTAATGTACATGTAGAAATACATTTTTAGTAAATATTGATATAAATAATATTTGATAATGCGGTGCTGGATATTTTTTTAAAAAAAATATTTCTTGAATAAAAATATTTTTCTTGAATTCGAGGAAAATATATTTATGAAAGCGCACTTTATGGGACTAGGTGGGTGACTAAAATCAAGGTTGTCAATACCGGTCCAGTTTTTTTATTGGTACAGAACGTTTCAGTTTCGGAGCATTTCAGCGTGCCGTTATTGGCCGGAACGGTACCGAGACGTTCCGGCCAGAATTTGGCCGGTATTTCTAGAACGGACCGAAATTAAAACCGAGACGAAAACAACGCCCTTTTGTCTCGGATTTTTTAATGGCATGGAATGTTTATTGAATAAATTTTTTTTTTCTTGAATTTGAGGAAACTCTATTTCAGGAAAGCGCACTTCATGGGGCTAGATGGGTGACTAAAACCAAGGTTGTTAATACCATTCCGGTTTTTTTATTGGTACAAAACGTTTCGGTTTCAGAGCATTTCAGTATGCCGTTTCGGGGTTGTACTGTTCATATATAATTATATATATATATATATATATATATATATATATATATATATATATAAAAATTAAAATATTAATTTAACAAGCATAATTAAAATTCAAGATAAATTGACTTTAAATTATACAATATAAACACAAGGTCAAACAAACATAATCTTAAAATTAGAAACACAATCACAAGTTAATCGAAATAAGGAGGATTTTAAGGCGGGAACAACACCAAGATGGTCCGGTCGGAACGGAACGGTATTGATAATCCTGACTAAAACCCCGATTGTCTCATTACAAGAAATGCACATGCTAACTCAAATTCAAAATTTGTTGTGAAAATCATAAATTTTTTATTGTACGTCATGTTTCTTGAAACGCAGTGCCAAATAGTCTCTTCTAGATTATTATAATCTTGAAAAAACAATTTTGAGAAGAAGAATATTTTGATTAAGGTTGATCAACATCCTAGGAGCCAACTACGGAATATACATGTGGAAGGTGTATGGATGTGTCTCTTGATTAAATAAATAAGGCAAAATATGTAAAGAAGTTTGGATGTATCCGAGAAAAAACAACTATAATTTTATACTGGATTAATTTTAAATTTAAAAAATTTAAAATTATTTTTTAAAAATATCAGTTTACTATAGCTACCTGATATCACGAAAGCTTTCAAATTAGCTGCAGTTTTACACTGCATTTTAAAACTATTATTGAAAAAAATAATTTTTAATTTAATGTTTTTAGATTATTTTAATATACTGATATAAAAAATTGTTTCTTTTTTTTAAAATATCATTTTAATATATTTATGAACAAAATTGTTTTTTTTTTAAATATCATTTTAATTACTTCTTCTAAGCTGGTTTGTATTCTTTTGATTATATTTTTTTATTGATGTGAGTAAATTTCATTTTTTGAAAAGTATATTTTATGGATTCAAGTAAGCGAGTAAAATTCTGACTGTTTTAGATTTTTATAAAAGATACACATTTTGATTCGAACTCAAAATCTGTTATATAGATCATAAACTTTTTATCATCACGCCGCAAATCCTTATAAACTTTTAATTATAACGATTTTTATTATTATATACACAATTGATCCTGAAGCAAACACTAAAAAAAGTGGGTCATAGTGGGATCATAATGATTAATGAAGAATTAAGTTCGAAATAATCTCAGGTGAACTCCACCAACTCTGGTGTGTGTGTGTATAAATTGGAATTTAATGGTTGGTGCCTTGGTGGAGAATAAGGTAGGGCATAGTGGAGTCATTTTTTATAAGTTCATAGTGTCTGAGTGTACTTAGTGTTATAACTTTTGATTATTTTGAAAGTATTTTTTATTTAAAAATATATTAAAATAATATATGTTTAAAAAAATTATTTTTGACATCAGTATATCAAAATAATCTAAAAATACTAAAAAGATAATTTATAATAAACAATAAAATAAAAAAATAACAAGCTATAAAAATTGAGCCCTTGTCCGTTCAAAAATCATCACAAGATATTAATAACAACGGTCAAAAATTTGCATCATTATATATTTGATGTAGAAAGTGCTGGGTATATATTTGTGGGGTTGATGAATAAAATATTACACAATAACATACATGTCCAGTATTAACTATGTGACTATTTGACACTGTGTTTTAAAAATATTTTTTTTAAGAAAATAAGAAGTTTTTATTTTTATTTTTATTTAAATTTAGTTTTTTGGTGTGCTTAGATCATTTTTATATAATAATATCAAAAATAACTTTTAAAAAATAAAAAATATCATTTTAATGCATTTAAGAACAAAAAAACACTTTAAAAAATAACTTCAATTACACTTCTAAACATACCCTAAAAATTAAAATTACATTATAATTCACCAAGTCCGCATAATGTATTATTTTACTAATGTTTTTAGGAAAGAAATCTTAAAAAAAAATGAAAATAAGTAATGTTAGAGAGAAAAATGTTTGTTTGCTTTTATATTTTATATTTTTTTTTCTATAATTTTTTTTCCTTTTTCAAATCATTTTGATATATTGATGGTAAAAATAAATAAATATATTTAAATATATTTCTAAACAAAGAATTTTTTTTTAAAAAAAAAACTATTATCAAAATAACAATCAAGCTCTAAATTCTATCGATGAAACGTTGTTTGAATTGTTTCTCATCGTTTTCTTCTTTTTTATAACCAATAAGGTAGCTTTGAATTCTTTATTATTCACTCCTTATATAATTTTTATTTGACTTTAATCAAGTAATTATTATAAAATATGTATATTCATATAAAAAAAATATAACGGTAGAATTCGTGCTCAATGTTAATTTATGATTTTTTTTATGCGAGACAACTTCATCATCTGAAAAGTATACTTTTGAGTATATATGTGTGAGTAAAATTCTAATTACTTCAGATTTTTATAAAAAATACATATCATATCTTGAACTCAAGACCTACATAGATCACAAGTCTTTTATTATTATATCATGTCCCTTGAAAATAAAATTGATGGAAGCTTTAGGTGATTGAAACATATTAAATCTCATCATTCTAGATAAGCTTTGGACAACTTATATTTGGAAGTTTTTTTTTTTAAAAAAAAAAGATTTATAGTATTTTATCTTTTTTTTCACCTAGATTACTGTGTTACATGAACTTATTTATATTTTTATTTAAACTAGAATAATATTTGCATTTTGTGTTTTATACAAAGATAAATTGTTTCTAGTTCGTATTTAATATGAAATAATATTGTAATTTATATAATCATAAAGAAGTTTGGAAGCTTATTTTTGAAGTTGGTTTTGATTTTAGAAACGTAATCTAACAACTTGATGATTTATTATAAATTTTCTAAACAAGTTTATTTTTTGATAAATATATTTAAAATACAGTGTTTCGTTTCAAAGTAAATATAAATTCTCTCATCAAATCTATGTTTAATTAAAAAAAAATACACTGATTTATCTTTTAAATTTAAATAACTATCATCGTTATCATAACTTGAGATTAAAACTCTTATTTATTTATTTTTAAAATATTATCTCTTAAATCTAAATAAATATTTTCTTTATCACATCTATGATAAAAATAATAGATACTATTTATTTATTTTTAAAATTTAAAATAAATTAAATTAAATTAAAAAAGTATTTCTTCCACGTTTTTTTTAAGAAATGACATGTTATACGTGACTTTTGACATGGCATCTTCTACTTTACAAATTATTTGTTTTAGTTTTTTATTTATTTTATCTTGAAAAAATAGTAAAAAATAAAGGTAATATCACTGTTTTTTTCTTCTTTCTTCTTTTTTTTTATCCAGGCGAGTGATTTGCCGGACGGTGAAAGGTACAGATAAAGGACACATCAAGTAGGGTCCACATACTTGAATGCTTTTGTAAAGCTTCGGCTCCTTTCCGACCGTACGCCCACCGAGGTCCTATTTCAGTATAGAGCCCCTTGCAAAGGACAATCCAAATATGTCACCATCTAAATTATTTTTTTTTTAAAAAATCAATAAATAAATTCGTTTTTTATGGAATTAATTTTTTATATCTATATCTATATATAAATAGTTAAATACAACCACTTACATTGTATGTATGTAGGATGATTTGATTCATGTTGTTTTTAAAAATATTTTTTTATTTATTTTTATATTAACACATAAAAATATCTAAATAACACAAAAAAAATTAATTTAAAAAATAAATAAAATAAAATTCATTTTTTTCAAAATTAATTTTGAAACACAGTGTCAAACATGGTCTAAGTAGATGGCTCAATGATATAAGATTGGAATTACATGGTTTGCTCCTCCTGTGGTTGCTAATATAATAATTACTGAAAAGTTAAATAGTCGTTAACTTTAGAGTTTGTAAAATTTTGTTAAGGTACGCGTAAATTAATCCGAACACCCTTATCAATAAAAAAAATCCTAATAAGTAGAGCTTACATGATGAGTTCACGCAACCCACGGAAAGGAAAATGGCTAGATTAAGTAAATGTTTATTTTTGCACAATATCTTTTTTTTTAAGAAATTAAATTATATATTTGTGATTTTTTGAGTGATTTTAATGTGTTAGTGTAAAAATAAAAATAAAAATATATATTTTTAAAGCATTGTGCTCCATATTATCAAACACACAATAAGATTTTATTTTATTTTATTTCATGTTATGTTGTCATGCTAAAATTTTGTTTCAATAATAAATTTAAAAATACTTTACAAACTAATACACAATATGATTTCACATGGATTTTATTAAAAAATACCTTTTAAAACTTTAATTAAAAAAATATAATTTATAACTTTTATCAAGTGTTCTAATCTTTAAACCGTAAACATTGGTAATGTTAGGTGAATTTATGGAAGCCTGGAATCTATTTGTAATTATAATAATGATTCTTTTTTTTTATTTGAAAATATATTAAAATAATAATTTATTTTATATTAGTACATCAAAACAATTTTAAAATATAAAAATTAATTTTTGGTTTTTTTATTCTGTAAGGAAAAAAACAAACATATAAAGTACCGAGCTAGCCTCTGTCCATGTGCACATACGTAATTGCCTACATAAGGACAACCAGCTTGCACCATGTGTACCCATACGTCATTGCTTACATAAGACCAATGTCGCTTTTCTTCATTCAATTATATATATATATATTATATACATTATTAATACCTACACAATATTTCTTTAGAATATCTGAAATTGAATCGCAGAATAATTTTATGAGAAAGAGTTTAAAAAATTGTTGAAAAAAAAAAGAATAACAGCTAATAAAAAGATTCACCCTGTTTAACGTTGTATTTAAAAATATTTTTCAAAAAAATAAAAATTTATTATTTTTATTTTTTATATTAAATAAAAAATTGGTGGTTTATCATTTTAAATGTTGATGTTAAAAATATTTTTTTTAAAATAAAAATATATATTATTTTAATATATTTTTAAATAAAAAATACTTTAAAAAATAATCTCAACCAGACTTTTAAACATTCACTAAATCATACAATGGTACATTATTTGGTCCATTTAGTTTCTTAATTTTATACCTCGATCCTAAACTTATTTTTTAATTTATTTAGAAAACAAAACACTAGTGTGTGTGTATATATATACACGCGCCTCAAGTTCGTTAGGATGCAAGACAAGTTAGTTAGGTAATATAGGATGCAAGACCACGCCTTTAAGTTAATGCGCATGCCTCCTCCTTATATTATATTGTTGAACCATCCTTAATCATACGGTTATATATATATATATATATATCATGACCAGATGGCAATCTAGAATTTAGTCGGGCTGGATTAGAAAAAAATCTAGGTTAGAGTTGACTCAATTATATTCCATTAAGTTAAAATAAAATATGTTTGATTTGATGAGAATTTAGTTTGGTTTTCTCTTGTCTTTTAAAAACTTTTTTTTTAAGTAAATTTTAAAAATATGTAATTTTTTATTAATCTAGGACAATTTAATTAGCCCGTAACCTGGATTATTAATTATATCAAATTTAATAATAATAATAATTATTATTAGTAGAAAGAACATTGTTTTGAAACAAGTGCTTTGTGCTTACACACAGAGTTGTTAATACCGTTCTGTTCCGGCCGGAACGTTTCGTGCCATTAAAAAAACCGAGACAAAACGGCGTCATTTTTGTCTCGGTTTTAATTCCGGCTTGTTCCGGCCGGAACGTCTCGGTACCGTTCCGGGTGTGCCGTTCCGACCTTAAAATCCTCTTTATTTTGATTAACTTGTGATTGTGTTTCTAATTTTGAGATTATGTTTGTTTAATTTGTGTTTATATTGTATAACTTAAAGTTAATTTATCTTGAATTTAATTATGCTTGTTAAATTAATTTTTTTTTTTTTTTATATATATATATAATTAATTATATAGGAACAGTATAACCCCGAAACGGCATGCCGAAATGCTCTGAAACTGAAACGTTCCGTACCAATAGAAAAACCGAAACGACGACTGGAATGGTATTGACAACCTCGTTTACACATGTACAAAAAATAAACAGTGGGCTGACACTAAGAAAATTAGGACATCACAGGGTAAGTGTATTCTTAGCCTATGATTTTGTGTATTATTTTAAATTTATTCAATGGATTTAGCATATAATAATAATAATAATTAACTTATGTGTGTGGCCTTATACGTAATGGGGATATCAGATGTCACACTCTGTTGATGGTGATCCGAGGTATTGAATTTTAATGATATTGTAAGAAAATATTCAGGATATTTTATTTTAATAATCCGAGGTACATTTTGATGTTTACAGAAATCTTATTATAACCAGGGTGGGTTGATTATATATATAGTTTAATTATATTAATATAGTACTTAGCTGAGCCAGAGCCATTCACATGATGGTTTAAAAACAATTATGAGGTTATTTAAAATTGTGATAACGGTTGTTTTTTAAAGTATATTTTTTAAAAATATATTTAAAAAATATTTTTTAAGAATATAATTGATATTAGCGAATCGAAACAACTTACAAATATAAAATATTATTTTTTAAGGATTTTTGTATTGAAAGGTGCTTAGGGTGTGTTTGGTATTGCGATTGCTTTTGTGGTTGAAGTTTTAAAAAAGCAGTTCATGAAAAATATTTTTAGTTGTTGTTCATAATAATTATTGAAGTGTTTGGTTAAAACTATGATTGAGTTAGATGTTAATGAAAAACAATTTCATGTGTTTGGTTATCAAGTTTTTCATATTGCTGTTAATTTGTGAAATTATTTTAAAAAGCATAGACATATACACACATATTTATATGTATATTTAAATATTGTATTAATAATCATAATTTCATAATGTAATTAATTATTCAAGTAAATTTGACACTTTCTTTTATTCTCCCAACAAACTATTTGCAATGTCATCACGAACAAAATCTACACGGTGAAGGCCTCTGCAATCTCTTACTGTTTTCACGAGTTATACTATCTGGTAAAAAAAAAGCCGACAGCATAAGTTATATATATATATATATATATATATATATATATATATATATATATATATATATATATATATATATATTCAATAATGCAAATGCATCAAAATGAAAGAACATAAAATAATTAAATTATATATATAAAACAAATTAAAGTCTTGCTAGTAGTTTCCTGACTTCCATGCTTTTTCAAAAGTAAAAATCATAAAAAAAATTGTATTCATTCACATAAGAAACCAAAACAAGTGGCAACTATTAAAAAAAAACCTTTTTCTTTCACTCTATCTTGAACCAACCAGAAATACTTTTACCAAGTGAGAACCACGTCACAGTAAGCAGACACAATGAAAAACAATTCTTTGTTGCTTTTCATCAAACGGCGATTCATTAATTTTTTAAGGTGAAATTCATCAATTTTTTTTTTTTTTTATCTTTATCAAACACTAAAATATCAATTATATACAACTTCAGATTAAACCTTATTACCAAACACCCACTTTGTATGTATGTTTTTGCTATTAGAGTGTTGGAAATTATAAAACCAGATACTTTCCAAAGTGTTTTGTTTTGCTTATTAAAATAATATATATATGTTTTTTAAAAATTATACTTGATATAAACATATCGAAACAATCTAAAATCATAAAAGATTATTTTTAAAAACCCAAAAATTCATTTTTTTAGTTTTTTCGTATCTAGATTTGAGTCTTAAGAGAGATTTTTTTTTTTTTTTTAATAAGACATGTATATTAATTAATAAACATTTTCAAAACTAAATCGAAGTGATAAAACGTGGAATGCCCCTGGTAAGATTCGAACTTACGACTTCTTGCTTAAGAGGCAAATGCACTACCGCTGTGCTACAGAGGCTGTATTGCTCATTTCATGTAACATATGTTATTTAATGGATATATACATAGTGTCCGTGTTATCCTACTTTTAACAGTACTTCTCGCGGCTGTTTTCTAAAAGTATTTTTCTCAAAAATATATTAAAATAATATTTAATTTAAAATAAAAAATTTAATTTTTTTTATTAAAAAAAACAGTTTTGAAATCATTCATGAAGCCTTACCACCATAAAATGCCAATTCAATGAAAGGCCCTGTACTTGTACCAGAATCGCCAGATGGGTGAATTTAATATCTATAAACCCTAATTTTTTTCAAGTCCCATCATATTTTTCTTCCCTGCTACTTGAATACAAGGCAGACACAAAACAATTAGTGGTGGCAATGTCAGTGCTATTCATTTCTGGAATTTACCAGCATTTGGAACCATCAATGCAGAAAGACTCGAGTTACTTTCTCTGATATATCCCAACTGGTCTTCTGAAAGTTAACATCTTGTAATTAAAATGGAACAAAACATGATCTTTGCAAGGTTTTCCCATTAGATTGTTAGATGTGATGAAAATGTATCAGGAAAACAGGGACGAAACAAGCAGGAATCGGATTCAGAATCTCCAAGTGTGTGCAGGGCCGAATAATAAATCTGTAAAAATTATTCACACCATTTTACCATTCCTCTCCAGATTCTTATGCTGAATGATGGAGTTTCAGTGAGTTAAATTTCAAATAAATAGCTGAGACTCAGCATCACAGTGGTGACAGAGCTAGCACATCGTTTCCTCCTGTCAAAGATCCTTCAAGAACTCCGAATAATGCTGTGGAACATGATTAGGTTAGAACATTTGAATTGTGTTTTACTTTTGTGTTTGTCTCCCACTGAAACTATCACTTTGTTCTTGCTGTCAGATTTTTTTTATGTGAGGAAACTGCATTCCTCGGAAAGTATATTTTATAAGTTCAAGTGAGCGAGTAAAATTCTGGTTGTCCCGAGCTCTTACAAGGAATGTACACCTTTACTCAAACTCAAAATCTGTTATGCAGATTACAAGTACTTTACCATCACGCTACGTCCTTTGGTTGGCGCTTCTCATGGTTGGCTTCACCATCTTGCCTGCAATCATGTGTCCTATGGAGCTATGTGATCGTAAAATTCCTTCCCTTTATTTCACAAACCCTTCTTGTGTTTTCGTTATCCTAAAATATATGACCTAATTTACATCCCAATAAATAGGGAAAAACATTTTATTGCCTCTTTCCATCCCGTCAACTCAATCGCCTCCCTCCACACTATAGTTTCATGATAATCGCAGTCTTGATTGCTGAACATTCTATTCGTTTCTGCAATAATATTGACATTAATACCAATAAACTGAGGAATAATTATTGTTTATATTAAAGAATAATATAAATTATATTTTGATGTCTCACTTAACAACTTAAGATTTTATATGAGATGATTTCTTAACATGATAATAAAGCCTTGTGGATCAAGTGGTCACGAGTTCAAATCTCATTACCCTCATTCTATTTGATGAAAAACCAAGTATAAGGTAGTGTGAGCCGGTGCAAGTTTCAAGCTAAAAAAGCTTTAACTTGAGAAAATGCGTTAGAGAATAATATAAATTATATTCTATGAACCCACTTTATAGTTTAAATTTTTATGTGAGATGGTTCGTTAACCATTCAAACTTTAAACAAGGTGTAATCTATGGATGATAAGTAGTTTTAGAAGCTTGGAATCGTGATAACTAGGAAACATGGTGTTTCACTAACATCAATCAACTAGTGAACACAAGGGATTTGCATGATTCGGCATTTCAGGTTAGATGATCAAACGAAATCCACTATAAAAAGCCATATGCTAGATGATCAAACAAAATTGTTTGGGTTTCTTTGTAATTTTTTTTTTTTTTCAGGGGGGGGAAGTGTTTCGAGAATATATTGTTAGTTACAAGGTACATCCTAAGGGCCTGTTTGAGAGAGCTGTTGTGGTAGTTTTTCAAAGTGTTTTATGTGTCGAAATACATCAAAATGATGTTTTTTTAATTTTTTAAAAATTATTTTTAATATCAGCATATTAAAATGATTTAAAAACATCAAAACATATTAATTTTAAATGAAAAAAAATTGAATTTTTTAGAAACGGTGTTTCATCAAAACATATTAATTTTAAATGAAAAAAAAATTGAATTTTTTGGAAACGGTGTTTAAAACACCATCCTCAACGGGCACTAAGATCCACCATACGTCTATGAGATGAATTTCCAGTTGAAAACTTGAGAAACTGTGAAGTGTGAAGTGTTTGGTTGGCCATGATTCCTTTTCTCTATCCACG
This sequence comes from Salix koriyanagi, assembly GCA_029228605.1. Lineage (NCBI taxonomy): Eukaryota > Viridiplantae > Streptophyta > Magnoliopsida > Malpighiales > Salicaceae > Salix > Salix koriyanagi. Next base: position 2,881,277 of record CM055345.1, read on the forward strand.
AATTGTGGATAGCTGCATCTCAATAAGAATTCTATTAGGAGTTTAGCTAGATCAAATAGGAGTTTTGGAATCTTCAACTTGTGGGCTTGAGAGTTTAACCAATACTACCTTGTGGGCTTGAGAATTTAACAGAGAATTTAACCAATAATACCTTGTGGGCTTGAGAATTTAACATAGAATTTAACCAATAATACCTTCATTTAACCAATAATACCTTCATTTAAATTATTTAAGTGTTTTTAGATTATTTTAATGTTATAATATCAAAAATAATTTTTAAAACATAAAAAAATATTATTTTAATGCATTTATGAACAAAAAATATTTTCAAAAACAATTACAACCACACACCCAATCAGACACTAAATAGACCTTCTTATAATTGTTTTAAAATTTTTAGTTTTGCAGAAATTAAAATAACATGTTTTTTAATTTATCTTACATGAAAAAGTATCTCATTAATATTTTTTAAAATCATATATCTATTATCTATTATTATCTATTACATGAAAAAGTATCTCATTAATATTTTTTAAAATCATATATATACATATTTAAAAACTTATTAATACAAAAAAGATATCCCAGAGTAGCTTTATGAGAGCTACAGGGTACTATAATTGATGGCATGCTGAATTGTTATTTTCCCAACAAAATCTAATGTCGGCAAAAGCAGAGGATCTCCTTTGAAATATTTCACCCACTTTAAGGCGTACCATAGCTTTCCAAGTTTATGTATTATTTTCTTGGAAAGCTTTATCAAGGAAGAAAATATGCAGACCTTTACAACTAAGTCAACATTTTTTGTTATTATGCCTTTGACCAAAGCTTTATCCGAACAAACTCCAAAGCACCACATTTCTCACATTTTCGTTTGTATTTTACCCCAATCTTACCGACAACACTAATTTAATATTTTTTATTTACGTGGTTGTCCGTGTCAGTTTACGCGCACCTCGACTAATCCTACGGGTTTTAAAATTAAAAATCATATAAACTTCCAGTGAACACCATATTAGTAACCACAGGGTTCAATCATGAGACCACGAGGGAACAAACCCTGTAGTGCTTGTTTGAGAGTGTGGTTAAAGTTACTTTTAAAAATATTTTGATTTTATAAATGTATCAATATGATATCTTTTTATTTTTAAAAAAATATTTTTGACATTAACACATGAAAATGATTTAAAAACACTATTTTTTTTTTGTAATTGAAAGTAAAAAATAATAATAAAAATTTCAATTTCTTCAAAAATACTTTTGAAACTCAATGTCAAACAAGACCTAGTTCCAAGCTCTTGCCACTTATTATTGGGTCAGCTAATAGATGATTACTAATTTACTATCTTAACATTATTAAATGGTGTGTTTGAATACTCATTAAAGTTTTAGACCAAGGGGAAAAAAAAAGTCCCCAAGCGTTGTGGTGCACAACAAATTTCAAGTTCGAATCAGGGCATGTACTCCTAGTAAGAGTCTAGAATAATTGAGATTTTACTCGCTTATCTGGACCCTCAAAATATACTTTTCGATGAGCAAGTTTCTCGGATCCAAAAAAGAAAATGTAAAACAAAAAAACAATTAAAAAACTTCAATTATTAAATAAAACTTGATATATATTATTTTTCAGCACTGTTAATTCACATGCTTAATGCTACACAGTAAATATAATCTGCAAAAGTTTCCAAAATATAAAGTGATAATCCATGAAAAAGATTAGGTGTGAGAGGACAATGAAAGCTTTTCGAACAACGTCAAAAGTTCGTTTTCTCAAGATCATCTTTCCGTAATTTCATTCTATTTTCATTGAAATGGTTAAATCCTGTCTACGAATTAAAAAGGAAGAAGATAATGGCGGCTATAACATCATGGATGAATCCCATTATCGCCCGTGGAGTACGTATTTTTTGACCATTAGAGACCAATTATAGAGGTGTTGCTTGAACTTGATTGCTAGTCTCTTTGTCACTGCGGTCAAATCGATGTTTGATCTTTTTTTTTTTATTTTAAATGAATTTTTTTAATGTTTTTAGATTATTTTGATGTATTTCTAATAAAAAATACTTTAAAAAACAACCGTAACCGCTCTCCCAAACAGGCATTGGAGCGAAGTAACCAAGAAGCATATGCGAGTTGTTTAAAAAATATTTTTGAAAAAAATTATTTTTTTTATATTTTAAACTAATTTTTTAGTTATTTAGATCATTTACATGTGTTAATGTCAATTTTTTAACAAATAAAAAATACATTATTTTTATATATATTTTTAATAAAAAAAATATTTTAAAAAATAACCACAACCACAACCACATTATTAAACAGACACATGTAGTGATATTTTACAATTTAAAAATAATTTAAAAAAAAATATATCATGTAAGAAAAAAAGAAGAAGGGATGTTAATTAAGTTTGCTTTTATAAAAAAATAATAATTTTGATGTACTAATATAAAAACTTATTTCGATATATCTTCAATTAAAAAATATTTTTAAAAACACGTTATTTTAGCTATAAAATAATAAAAGGATAGATAGTGATACCTTTGAAAACTATGCAATTAATCCTGCTACTATAAAGGAATAAAAGGATACTTGGTCAGGCATTTCAAACGTTGATAGCTTTATAGAGAGAGAGACGAGCTTTAGAGAGAGAGAGACGCACAGAAAAATCTTGGACAAAAAAAATGGGGAGAGCTCCTTGCTGTGAGATGATGGGGTTGAAGAAGGGACCTTGGACACCTGAAGAAGATAAAATTTTGGTATCTTACATTCAAAGTTATGGGCATGGCAATTGGCGAGCACTCCCCAAACAAGCTGGTAATTATTATTTATCATATATATATATATATATATATATATATATTATTTATATATATATATTATTTAATTATCTCTAGATTATTATCCTGCTATCTTCATCTCAGTTCCATGCGCATATTTCTTTCTTTTCTGATAAATCGAGGGCATGCAAGATGCAGCCCTAGAAAAGCAGTAGGCTAGAGAGCAAAATGAAGCAAAGTAGCGTGCCAAAGACTTTGATTTTCGATATATAAGCTTTTGTTGAAGATGTATGATCTGTTCTTGAGTTCTTAAGGATCATTAATGATGAAACGTGTCTCCAAAAAGAGTGACGTGATGATAAACAGTTTGTGATCTGTATAGTAGGTCTCGAGTTTGAGTCAAAATGTACACCCTTTGTAAGAGCCTGAGATAACCAGGATTTTACTCGCTTATCTGGGTCCACAAAATACATTTTTCCAGGAGTGGGGTAAGAGCTTGGGACAACCAGAGTTTTACTTGTTCACCTGGGCCCACAAAATACACTTTCCAGAAGTGGGGTAAGAGCTAGGGATAGCTGGGGTTTTACTTGTTCACCTGAGCCCACAAAAATACACTTTCCAGGAGTGGGGTAAGAGCTAGGGATAACCGGGGTTTTACTTGTTCACCTGGACCCATAAAATACACTTTCCGGGAGTGGGGTAAAAGATAGGGACAGCCGGAGTTTTACTTGTTCACCTGGGCCCATAAAATACACTTTCCGGGAGTGGGGTAAAAGATAGGGACAGCCGGGGTTTTATTCGTTTATTTAGGATAACAAAATGTGTTTTCCGGGGTTATAGTTTCCTCGCATCTAAAAAAATTAATGATGAAACCTGAACCTTAAGAAGATTATTTCTTGAAGCTAGCTGCGTATTAATTTCATGGAAATATATGTGCGAGTGTGTTTGATGTGAGTAATTAGTCCCTTAATTAATATGCTCCTCCTTTAATTTCTCTTCAGGTTTATTAAGGTGCGGTAAGAGTTGCAGGCTCAGGTGGATAAATTACTTACGTCCAGACATTAAACGAGGAAATTTCAGCAATGAAGAGGAAGAAACTATCGTAAAGCTACATCAAATGCTTGGAAATAGGTATGTGAAGTTCATGAGTTCGCCATTTTTCTTCTGAATTATATCCTTACTTCAACACTTAATGACCTGTTTATAATATATTGTGTGATCTCATACACTATACTTACCCTAAATCGAAAAATACCGATAAAATATTTTGTTGGTGTAATCTATTGAAAATTTATATTTAAAATGACGTGGCTCGACTAGTCAAGCTCTAAGTTTGCTCCTCAGAGATCACCGGTTTGAGTTCCACATCAATCAGAGCCACTGGAAGTTTTAATTGGTCCATAATTTCAGGGTCCGTGGAAATAGTCAAGATGCACGTAAACCGGCCCGGACACCCACATTGAAAAATAAATTTACAATGAATAATTTGTCACAACCCTTAAAAGTAGACACATGGCATGAGTGTCAAGAAAATATCTCATCTAAAAGTTTAAGCTGTTAGGTGAAGTTCCAGAATATAATTTATATTATTCTCTAACACACACCCTCAAGTGCAAGTCTTTTGAGTTTGAAACTTACACAGACCCACTCTATCTTGTTCTTGATTTTTATCATATAGAATATGGATAGTGAAATTCGAACTCGTGACTGTTAAGTCAACAAGACTCTGATACCATGCCAATGAATCATCCCATCTGAAAACTTAAGCTATTAGGTGAATTATATATATATGAATATAATTTATACTATTCTCTGATAATAACTGTCAAAATGATGATAGCTCTACTCTCGCTAGCCTCATGAGTGTCAATGGCTTTTTTGTTTTGATCCTCAGATGGTCTACTATAGCAGCAAGATTACCAGGAAGAACAGATAACGAGATCAAGAATTATTGGCACAGCCATCTAAAGAAGAGATTTCAGCAAGATAGGGGAAACCCAGTTGAACATCGCAGGAAAACACCAAGAAGTGCAATAGTTAATAACACTAGTTCATCACAGCTTGAGAATTTCGAAGTTCATCAAAGTAAATGCCATAGCCCGTCGGATAAAGCTCCAATTTTCCAGGAAGCTTCGTCCCAAGAAATATTTAATGGTTTCGATGGTAAGAACGACATGGAAGAGTTCTGGTATGAGCTTCTCGTGAAAGCAGGAAACTCAAGAGAAGTGCTTGAAAGTTGGGGGCAATTTGGATAGTCTCTCTATCTACACATAATGTTTCTTGAATTTCTTAGAAAGTATTTGGGATTGTAATAGTTTTTGTATTTAAAAATGTTTCACTTAAACTATAATTTAGGATAATTTTAGGAATAAATAAGGTTAATTAAATGCAAATGTGTTACTTCAGGCTCTTACAAAAATAGAGCATAAGATTTGAGGTTCATTCAATGCAAATATGCTACTTCATGAAGTCACGAAATTAGAGGACAAGATTTTAGGTTAAACAATTTTTCATGGGGCAATTTCCCTTTATTTTTTAAAAATGTTATTGTGATTGATTTCATTTTTTTAGGGTAGCAAATGATGGAAAAATGGGATGATAAATAATGTGATAAGGATATATATATATATATATATATATATATATATTATAAAATAAAATGTCTTGCAAGACATAAGATTTTGTAGTATTTTCAATATATATAAACAATAGAATCTCGAAATGGTACATCGAAATGCTTTAAAACTAAAATATTTTATTCTAATAAAAAAACGAATCACCAACCAAAATATTATTGACATAATGCTATCAAACTTGTTTTTAAAAAGGTTTTTAATTTTATAATAGTTTTAATATATTAATATTAAAAGTAAAAAAATATATATAAAAGTATTTTTAAGGTATCTATAATATACATATTGATAATTAAAGGTAATTTATAAATAAATTTATGTATATAAAATTGAAAGTAAAAAAAAAAACATTAAGTGTAGGTGTAAATTTCTAGAATCTCATGAAAAAAATTTATTCAAATTCTGAAACTCGATTTGAACTTTTAAATCACATAAAAGAAGGAGAGAAGCCAAGGGATTCCCGGGAATGGAATTGAATAAACAAGCACTAACGGATACAATCTGTAAAACTATCAAACTACAAAATCAAAAACCCTAAAATTCAAATTCCACAATTCCCTTCCACACAACCATAATCATTGAAACCAATGGCTTTAGCGATTTCAAATGTCCTAAACTGCCCTACACCCCAAATTTCCCTGAGGAATTACACTCTCAAAAGCTCAGTTTTGAAATCCCCAACTTCCTCTATCATGTAATTGTGAATTCTCGTTAAAGTCCCAATCCTTTTGCATACTACCAGCGCAACTAGTCTTAAAGGAGCTAGTTTTTTTTGTTTGGAGCTTAGTATACGTAGTGATTCTTATGGGCACAGAGGTTTTCAACTGTTTGGTTGCTGAAATTTTTCCAGATAGAAGCTTTTCCAAAGTTTGAATTTTGAGCTATCATCGTTTTTCTGAAATGGTTTTTGTATTTTAAGACTCTTAATAAAAACCTTTGATAAATTCAGTTATTTATGAGTGTATGCATGCCATTTTTTTTATAGCTACTGGTTTAATTGCATCTGGGGCATGTAATGATGGCAGCGTTGTGTTTTTTTTTTATCAGATTTCCTAGAGCGGTAAGGGAGAATAAAAGTTTTGTTTGTGCTTCCGCATCAGCGGCAGGAGGTTCTAGGTCAGATAATGATTTAAACCCATATGAGGTAATCTTGGATAACTCTAGGTTTTGCACTGAAGTTTTGATCTTATAGAACTGTTATGTGTACGAGGATGTTGTGTTTTTTGTTAGAATGTTTTTTGGGTTCGTGTATTTCAGGTTCTTGGTGTGAATCCCATTGAGGGGTTTAATAAGGTCAAGGCAGCTTATGAAAAAAAGCGCAAGGAGGCCGAGATAAAGGGCGATGAAGCAGCTGCTGCTCAGGTATGCTATTACTTTTATCTCCTTAAAGAGAAAGATTTTGTTGATGATTGTTTTGTGCTGATTTCTTCTTATCTCTACTTGCAATGTCTTTTAAATGAGGAAATCTGTATTATGTTGGGGATCCTGTCTTGTGGTCTTACTATATATCACTTCCAGCTAGAGAAGGCATATGATAAATTGATGATGGCTCAGTTAACTAATCGGAAGAAGGGCATGACATATGGTTCATTCAAGGTATGGTTCATGATGCACTTTATTTGTTTTTTCATTAGAGCTTTTGTGAATTGATGAATTAATCATGAAATATCTGATGATATATTTGCGGTGGTCTCCACATTGTTCCATCCATGTGTAGGTGTCTTTATAGTGGAAGAAAATTATCAGCTTTAATATCCATGTAAAAAACAACAAAATATGCTCCTAATAAGCACACAGAATTTTCTAGTTATATCTGGACATGCCTGAAAGAAGCCCAAAAGAGGCCTTTTCTAGATTAAGTTCACGATTGCTTTTCTTTTAGAGTAAAAGTTTTATCAGTGACCTCTTTTTCTATGAAATGGTTTGCAGTCTCTTCTTAAACATATATCTAAATTATTTGGGATACATTTAAGAATATTGTGTATGCAACATTTTTCTGGGCAAATTTGGGGGTGATCTTCTATCTACTGCCACCCATATTGGCATCCACAAGGGCCATCAAATTTGTAACTAGAATAGCAGGATTAACAAGATGAATTAGCAAAGCCAAATTCTTGACTAACAATCTTTGGAGCAAAAAATTCTTGAAAATTTTGTTGATATTTGAAGATGTCTTTATGTCAGAGATGTTTTATTGATTTTCTGATAATTCTTAGGATCCATTTTGTTCTCCTATTGATTATCCTAATATCCTTCTATGTATTTTTAAAATGCAGGTTGCAAAGGACATAAAATATGCTGATAAGCAGCCAATTGTACCATGGGGACCTAGGTCTTGAGAAAGTTCATTAGTAGTATTTTAAACAGAATCTGGTGCAAAATTGACTTGTGTTGTGCTATGCACTTTTAATTTTTATGTCCTGTATTACCCCTTTATTTATAGTTTATGATCATACTATCAACTATAGATTGAATCTTTATGTGAAAATCATGAATTTGATAATTAGTTGCCTAGAGCATAGTTGTACTGACCATGGCTGTATGAAGAGGGTTGGATCTTCCTAAAGTGAAGATGTGAGGACTACTTACTCTGTCTTATCATGGGAAATTCTTTCCTCGACATTACGCATAAACTTATTAGAATGCTATTTTGTACATTTTATAGAAGTTATGCACATTTCCATTTTCTTTTAGTTTTTCTTTGCAATTTATGTCAAGGATGGAGTCTGATTTGCTTTGCTTTAATTAATTAGAGATCTTAAACAGTTCCTTTTCCTTTTTCATTAATGTTATAGTCGCTCCTTCAGCAGTATTGTAAGGTCTCTTATTATGTTTCAGGTTTACCAAGTCCAGTGAAAATGACATGCGGATTAACTTGGCAATATCTGCTGCATTTGTAAGTAATTATTAATGTTTCTTTGTGAAAATTCTCTTTTTTTTGTGGGTGTCTGTAATATGCTAGGGCAAGGAAGCCCTTAGTTTCATGTGTAACTGTCAGCAATTAGGAAGGTGGCAAGAAGTGTTGTAAGTGCTAGATTGTTGTTTCTACTGTCTATTTGTCTAATTTGAGTTTTAGTTTTAGCTCTGAGCTTAATTTTATCAACCTGCAATTCGCATAAGGACATTTCGATTATGGTTTTATTTGTTCAGCCAGTTGAAGTTTTCATGATCTTAAAGGAATGTAGCTCTTTTCCAAGATTACCCGTTTCAGTCAACCTGCAAGATGTTGACATTTGACAGTAGCAAATCGGTTGACACCAAAGACTGGGACATGTAATTTTAAGTGGGGAAAAACCTAAATGAGCATTAGAGTTCTCTCAACTTTCCATTGAGTCAACAAAAATTGATTATAGATTTCAATGTGGACACCCTCATGGACAGAATTTTGCTTTTCATGATAGTGGATGTTCAACAATTTGATAACCCCATTCAATGATATGATTTATTTTGTCTGTTTTAGACGTATTAATTGGCATCTTTGAACCCTCTCTGCAGTATAAACAGACTTTGTTATACTCAAGTTTTTTTTTTCAGGCCATAGAGACATGCACTTTTCTTTCCTCCTCCTCCTCCTCCTCTTCTTCTTGTTTTTATCCTCCCCCTCCTTTTCTTTTGTATATAGAAGTAGAAAATGTCCATGAAAATTTATCATGCTCATACAAGGTCTTGGGTGTACCAAAAATGTCAGTAACAGAAGGTATAGTTAAGTGGTTAATAGTTGCACTAGTAATAGTAACCAATCCATCAGGCAGAATTATTTTGTTATAGGAGGCTTATAATTTGGCCTTTATGATTCTACTTAAGTATTCATCTTTTGAGGCTTTTAATAACAGTACTGCTTTCTGTGTTCTTTGTTAGATTCCATTCTCACGTTTTGATTGTCTTTCTGCAGACAGCTTGGATTCTTATCAAACGCAATGCTGAGTATAAACCTCTTCAGTTTTTGGCTTTTGCATTTGTATATCGAATTTTTGAGAAGTTAAAAAGCTTTGAACCTCCTGTATCACCGACATATTCAGTGAGTATAATTTAGGCTACAGCATTCTTTCCATCTCGTGTTAAATCAAATTTGGTGGCACCGGCAATAACTCTGACTTTCCTGATCAAGTTTTTCAATCTGCTATAAACATCTGATATGATTTTGGCTGCAGGAAGATGGTGAAGATGAGGGGCGAACACTGCGGTTGGGAAAACGAATACTTCGTTCTCTTGCACTGGTTTTTGGCTCAATCACTTTTGCCTCCTTGGTAATATACCTTTTCCAATTACTTGATTGGTTTTGGAAAGGTTGTTGATAAGTTCACCCAGCGGTGGCTTAATCTGCAACCGATGTTTTTGGAAAACTAATTGGCATGTTATGCCACATGCATTCAATTAATATGCAATCCATCCTGAGTTTTGTGGATTGAAAACAGAAATGTTTCAAAATTTCTTCATTCTCTCACTAATGTAAGGCTCTAAATGAAACTCAATAACACTAGATCTTGGAACTCCCTTCCTTTGGAATTTGCAATATGAGTTTTATGGTAAGTGGAAGACCAGATTACATTTACAAGATTTGTCTAGCAACCCTTGCATATCAAATCGGAAAGAAATCCACGTTTTTGCATGTTTAATGGTTTCATAAAGGGATGAATTTTTGATATGTGGTGAGGAAGCCACTGCGAGGAGGGGATGGGGGAATACTTAAAAATATGTATAAAACATTCTGTAAAACCACTTAAACTAAGATGACCTTTTATCTTTGTCCTTTCTCTAAATCTCTGCTTATGTCCAATCAGTTCCTGCACATGTTCTTAGGGTAGACTATTGTCATTTGATTTGTGCTGTGTTTACTCTTTTTGTTCCTGTTCCATTAATTACTGAAGGAAAATACTTCTCGAAACCATTGGATAAGATTACACTTGTATCTTTGATTTCTCTGTTGATGCATCTTAGTTTGGTTTGAGTTACTGTTCTCATGTATGTGCCTTGCCATTGATATTGGCTGATACCTTGCAGGCATACACTGGTATTTTGAATTTGATTGAGATGGCTGGCAGTTACATACCTGCTTTTCTTTACAATAATCAGGTAGCGACACTGATACATTGTCTTGAATATTGGGCTTCATAGTAGAGTTTCCTTTGAATTAAAATTTCGTGATTTGTGGTTAAAAATATTTTTCAGAGATTGGTTTTACATGAGTTTACATATAGTAGAGTGCTTGCGTGTATTCATAAGGTTCTTTGTAAACTGGGAATGACAATTAGCTTTAGCGTCCTCAAGAGGCGTGACGAGATGAGAAAGAGCTTGAGATCTGCACAGCAGGCCTTGAGTTCGAGTCAAGACGTGAATTTCTTGTAAGAGCTTGGGACAACTAGGGTTTTATTCGCTCACCTGAGCCCACAAAGTGCACTTTCCGAGGAGTGAGGTTTCCTCGAATCCAAAAAAAAAAAAAAATAGCTTTAGCGTTGTGCTTATGGGTAGAAAAAGCTAGTTTATTGGCATTTGCTATTCAAGTTTGCGAAAGTCCCTAGATTTTGGGATGCACTATTTTATTGGTATCAGTAATCTCATCGCAGTTTTTCTTTGGCCAATGTGTTTGATGGAGCGCCATCGTTGCTTTTGATACCTACTTTATGCATCAAATATTTAGGTTGTGTGAAACAGGCAATTATTTAGTTATTGGTCAAACTCAACTGCTTGTAGTCAAAATTTGTAGAGCAGCTCATACTTGGTGCCTGTTTGGGAGTGTAATTGAGATTGCTTTTGATATTGCTTTTCGTTTAGAAATGTATTAAAATGATATTTTTTTATTTTTTAAAAAGTATTTTTGATATCAGTACATCAAAATGATTTAAAAACCAATTTTTTTTTAAATTTAAAGTACAAAATAAAATATATATTTTATAATTTTTTTCAAAAACACAGTGCCAAACTCCTTCTCGATTGATGATGTTTCTGCGTCTATGCTTTCCATCTGTTGAACTGTATTGTGCCTGCTATGATATAAACATTTTTTCCTGTGTAGGAACTGCTAATCACCACTGCTACATCGGCCATTCTCTACATCCTGGCATCATATTATCGGTAAATAATCGGTCAAGAGGTCAAAGGAACAGTGCATAAAGCTTTTTATTCTGTCTTGTTTTTTCTCAGTTTATTCAGTGGTCAAATGAAATGAGGAACTTTGTAAAACTGGAACAGTAATATGAAAAGAAATTTTTGGCTAAAATAACTTTGCTGTATATTTGTTCTGCACCTGTTCTGTTTTTGCCCCTGCTTATATATATATATATATATATATATATATAATGGATTAGAAACTAAGTATAAATACTTATTAATTCATAATTTTTTTATTTATTTCCCAAACCCATTGTAAAATAAACTTCCCTTACCATAAATAGTTTCCCCCCCTTTCTCTAAGTTAAGAAGGTTCTTTTTTGTTTAATTGTGCTTTGTAATTGGTAGTATTTTTACAGCAATGGTGCAATTAGTTAAATTAAAAAAAAATGATAAGACAATTTTTTACTGTGATAATTGAATGTATTATCAAGTCCCTACTCGCTGCAATTTTAAGGATTAAATAATTGTGTTTATTTATTTAATATTTGAACAAAATAATTAAAATCTATTTAATGGGTACGTGTACGCCCAAAGTTATAGCAGAAAAAGGCCACCGTCCGATCCAAAGATCTTGCAATTTAGCGGCCCAATAAAGAGAGACTCCTTCAGCCCAGATCCATTCATCATCAGACAAAAAAAAAAAAAACTCGGATTTCCGCGAGACATATCTCTAGCTTCGCTTGCCCGACTGAAGAGACAGAAAACACAAAGAAACCCTAACACATCTCGCTCTTCTCCATCCATTCTGCAAAATTTAAAGACTGATTAGTGGGATCTAAAAGAAAAGGAAGGCAAGATGAGGATCATGATAAAGGGTGGAGTTTGGAAGAACACGGAGGATGAAATACTAAAAGCAGCGGTTATGAAATATGGAAAGAATCAGTGGGCTCGTATTTCTTCTCTTCTTGTTCGTAAATCTGCTAAACAATGTAAAGCTCGTTGGTACGAGTGGCTTGACCCTTCCATTAAAAAGGTACGTCTTTTTATCCCTCTTTTTCTTATTTTCATGCCCTTCTTGGATTTTGATAGATTTTCTTCGGTTTCTTGAAGATAAATTATTGTTTTGAATTTTGATGGATGATGATAGTGGAGTGATTCTTGATGAATGGTGGAGTGGGTTTTATTTTTAAGGGTTTTCTGAGGTGATTGTTTGGCAGAAGTTTTTTCTTTTAGATAATGGAAATTTAGTGATTTTGTTGATGAATGGTTAAGTGGGCTCTTAGGATTTTGATTGTTTTTATAAGGAAATTAGGAAAAAACACAAATGGTTTTTAGAATTTTGTGGTGGTCTTAATGATGAATCCAAGACAGTGAAAGTTGGGATTTTTGCAGACTGAGTGGACTAGAGAGGAGGATGAGAAATTACTTCATCTTGCTAAGCTCATGCCCACTCAGTGGAGGACGATTGCGCCTATTGTTGGACGGACTCCGTCACAGTGCCTTGAGCGTTACGAGAAGCTGCTTGATGCAGCTTGTGTTAAGGATGACAACTATGATCCTGGTGATGATCCACGGAAATTGCGCCCTGGTGAGATTGATCCGAACCCGGAATCTAAGCCTGCACGTCCGGATCCTGTTGATATGGATGAGGATGAGAAGGAAATGCTCTCAGAAGCTCGAGCTAGGTTAGCAAATACTAAAGGTAAAAAGGCTAAAAGAAAGGCTAGGGAGAAACAGCTTGAAGAAGCTAGGAGGCTTGCTTCCTTGCAGAAAAGGAGGGAACTGAAGGCTGCTGGTATTGATAATAGGCATCGAAAGAGGAAAAGAAGGGGTATAGACTATAATTCTGAAATCCCCTTTGAGAAAAGACCTCCTCCAGGATTTTATGACATTGCTGATGAAGATAGACCTGTGGAACAACCCAAGTTCCCAACCACTATTGAAGAACTTGAAGGGAAAAAAAGGATGGATATTGAAGCACAGTTAAGAAAGCAAGACATGGCAAAGAATAAAATTGCTCAAAGGCAAGATGCCCCATCAGCTATTCTGCAAGCAAACAAGCTGAATGATCCAGAAACTGTACGGAAGAGGTCAAAATTGATGCTTCCTGCACCACAGATTTCAGATCATGAATTGGAGGATATTGCAAAGATGGGGTATGCTAGTGATCTTCTTGCGGGAAGCGAGGAGCTCACAGAAGGGAGTGGGGCAACACGTGCTCTTTTAGCAAACTATGCTCAAACACCACGTCAAGGAATGACACCGCTACGAACCCCTCAAAGAACTCCTGCTGGTAAGGGTGATGCTATAATGATGGAAGCTGAAAACCTAGCACGGCTGAGGGAGTCACAAACACCTTTACTGGGAGGAGAGAATCCAGAGTTGCACCCTTCAGATTTTTCTGGTGTTACTCCTAAGAAACGGGAGATTCAAACACCAAACCCAATGCTGACTCCTTCTGCAACTCCTGGCAGTGTTGCTCTTACACCCAGAATTGGTATGACACCATCAAGGGATTCTTTTGTGATGACCCCAAAAGGAACTCCCATCAGGGATGAACTCCATATAAATGAAGATATGGATATGCATGATAGTGCCAAACTTGAGCAACGAAGACAGGCTGATCTGAGGAGGAATTTGCTGTCTGGTCTTGGTAATCTTCCACAGCCGAAGAATGAATACCAGATCGTCATTCAACCGCCTCCTGAGGACAATGAAGATCCAGAGGAGAAGATTGAAGAGGATATGTCTGATAGAATAGCCAGGGCAAAAGCTGAGGAAGAAGCTCGGCAGCAGGCATTACTTCGGAAGAGATCAAAAGTATTGCAAAGGGAACTCCCTCGGCCTCCTGCTGCTTCTTTGGAATTAATTAGAGAGTCTTTGCTGAGAGCTGATGGGGATAAGAGTTCCTTTGTTCCTCCAACATCAATTGAACAAGCTGATGAAATGATAAGGAAGGAGCTTCTAGCCTTACTAGAACATGATAATGCAAAGTATCCACTTGAAGAAAAGCCAAGCAAGGAAAAAAAGAAAGGCTCCAAGCACCCTTCAAACAGATCTGCTACTTCTATACCTGTGTTAGAGGACTTTGAAGAAGATGAGATGAAACAAGTATGCATTTTATAATGTCCTTGCTGAATAACATTTTCTCCCTTTTTATGATTTTATCATTGCTTTTGTGGTCATATTTTTTGCATGTCTTTATTTTTGTTTATTTGTTTATGCATGGCTTGCTTAACTTCTTTCATGATGTTCTTAGATCCATGTCAAGTATTCACTGTTGTTCTGCACTTTATATCTTTTGTTAATGTTGCTGCATTACCTCTGAGGTATTGACATTTTAGTGTTTGTTATTCAATTTTCTGTACGTTGACTCTTTGAAGATAATTATATGTAGGAAGTTTTCTAATTGGTTTTGTTTTCCATGGAAGTTTCTCTCTTTTTGTCGCCTTTCACATCCATGCATACTTTTTGTCTGATCATTGAAAAGTAGAAATTCTTTGCAATGTTTGAAAATGTATTGTCATAGGACCTTACAAGCATGTCTAGTGAAGAGTGATTGTCGTCTGCCCACTGAATGATGATTATATTCTTCTTTGCAGGCTGATAATTTGATTAAAGTGGAGGCTCAGTACATACGTGTAGCTATGGGGCATGAAGATGAGTCCCTTGATGAATTTGTTGAAGCACACAAAACATGTATAAATGACCTCATGTACTTCCCCACTCGCAATGCTTATGGTCTCTCCAGTGTTGCTGGAAATATGGAGAAACTCGCAGCATTGCAGAATGAATTTGAGAATGTGAAAACAAGGTTAGAGGCTGAAAGGGAGAAGGCATTACGGCTTGAGAAGAAGGTTAATGTTCTCACACAAGGTTATCAGGTATATTATGGTTCAACTATTTCTTTGTTGTGAATGTAGATATACTGTACATGACACCACTCCTTTGGTTGTTATTTTTGTTCCTTTGGGTGTGCAACTTGTCAATGATTTTCTTTCTTGCAGCAAATTATAAGAATCTTTTCTTGCTATGTTAATTAGTTTTTGTTACTTTTTGCTTGAGTTTCCACACCTTTTTTCAGTCTTCAGAATCTGCATGGTCTCTGTGATGTAGAACAGGATAGTAGCAAAGGTAGAGAGAAGTAGAATTCCCTATAGGATAGGGACTAAATAGAAGAATAGTTAGTAGTGCAGAAAAGAAAGAAGTCACTGTATGAGAGGGATAAATAGAGAGCAAAAGTTGATTATCACTGTTCAATTTATTTTTGAAAAGTCAACATAGAAAAGGTGCTAAAAAACAGGCAACAAAACCCTAATATTATCTCTTTTATATATTTCTCGTGTTGTTTCATTTTCAACTCCATAAATTCTGAAGCAGCAATCTCTGTATTATGATCTCTAATGCAATATAAATTCCTGTAATATCATGCTTTCAATTTTTTTTCACATCCCCCCCCCCCACACAGATATAAGAAATAAATTGTTAGCTATTGGCATCTTTTGAAGGAGATTTGCAAGTTACTGTAAGCACAAAATGTGGCCAGGCTCTCTAATGCTCATAATGATAAGATATCCAATGCAATATAACTTCCTGTAATTTCATGCTTGTTTTTTCTTGGTTTGTGGTGACTTTTCCTTTATTTTAATACAATTAATATTATGCTAGCTCGTGGAACCTATTGTAGGAGATTTGTATGATAGCTGTGAGCACAAATGTGGCAATGGCTCTCTAATGCTATGCCATACTAGCAGGGCTCTGTAATGCTATGCTGTACAAGCAATGAGTAGAAGGGTGGAAGGGGCCTTATTCACCTTTCGCCTATGCTGCAAAGGAAAGGCTGAAAGCCAATCCCAGAGAACTTTGCACAGAGTTCTGTAGATTTACTGATCTTTAGAACCTTAGAAAACTGATTCCTACTATGATCATATGCTTGTTTCAACCCTCCATATAGCTTGTCAAGATCACAATTCCTAGGGTACTAAATTGCTTATTTTTTAATAAACAGGTGCGGTCAGAAAGGCAGCTTTTGCCACCAATTGAGTTGACCTTAAAGCAGATGGACACTGCTGGCACAGAACTAGAGTGCTTCCAAGCGTTGCAGAGGCAAGAGCAATTAGCAGCATCACACAGGATCAATGGTCTTTGGGAGGAAGTTCAGAAGCAAAAGGAGCTAGAACAAACTTTGCAAAGGAGATATGGGGATCTTGTGGCTGAGCTGGAAAGGACACAACAACTCATCATTAGTTACAGAGCACTAGCAATACAACAAGAAGAAATTGCTGCAAAGAATCGTACACTTGAGTTGGCTGAAGCTGCAACAAAGCAAGCTGCCATGCTGAACTCGGAACCTTCTGAGCCCGTGACTTCAGATGAACATGGAAATTCTATGCCAGTTGGCTCATCTGACAAGAAAGTCTTAGAGCAGCAAATGGATGTTGATTCAGAGAATGTGAACAGTGCACTGGCCACAGATACAAGCTTAATCAATGATGTGCCTTCTGATGTGGGGCAGATGACACTTTTACAGGGTAATGGCCATGAAGCTTCTGGTGCCATTCCCTCGAGTCCAGATGGAAATAACCAAAATGGAGCTCCAGTTCAGACAGAGGACTCAATAAACAGAGGAGATATTGTATCCACTGTTGGTGTTGCAGTGAAGATTAAGGTGAATGATGCTTCTGTTGATGGGGATGCTGGTGATGTTGTTATGAGAACAGAAATTATGGACGGTTTAGCTTCTGTTGAAGGAGAGAGTATCCAAGAAAGAGCTGATGGTTTTGACAAAGCTGATGTGATTCAGGTTTCTAATGGCAGAGATGATAAAGTAAATCAAATGAAGGATGAGGGAAAATTGCCTGTCATTGATGTGGATCTTACTGACTCTGAATAGGGGAATTCAGAATTGAACGGGGAAGGTGTCCCAATTGTTCAACAAGGGATAGAAACTGCTGAAGATTCCATGAAAATATTCTTTGGATGATTACTGTGAACGAATGGAAGCATGGCTCCAAGGTTAATCTCTAATGTGCCTGGCTGGTAATGATACGATTATTGTTGTAGTGATTAATCAGAAATTTTGGGAGTTTTCCTTTGCCTCTCATGTTCTTACCAGAACTGGACATGGAAGCCCATCATTTTGTTCTGTTTTGAAATACCGAAAGAAACCAGGTAAAGTACTAATCATCTACTGTTCAGTGCAACTGTTGCTAGGTTGAGGAACCCTTATATTAATGATGAAAAAATGTTGTATTCACTTCCCCTCTGTTGAGTATTCAATTAATGAATGGAAAATTTTGTAATGAATCAAAAATACTAGTTAGCTGAGGGCATGATAGTTCTGCTCGCTATGGCTCGACGCATCCTAGCCGTTGTATCTAGTTTTCCATGCATTACAAGAAGTTTGGTGATTTGAATAGGCAGCTGGATAGAATTTTGTTTTTTTGTTGTCAAAATCTCTTTTCTCTAATTCTTTTTTTAGTGTTTTTTAATTATTTTGATGTGATAATATCAAAAATGCATTTTAAAAATAAAATAATAACTTCTGTGCATGGTGAGGTAAAGGAAATGGATGTAGAACAGCTAGTCTTAGATTAATTGTTGTTGGAAAAGGAAAAATACCAGACGCACTCAACTCAGCCCACTTAAATTATTATTATGAAGAATTTGAATGAGAGTTGAAACTTGAAAGCACTAAACAAACTCAATGGATAGTGTGATTGATTGAATTGAAGTCATCGTCGGTTCAGTTATGATTCAATGCACTATAAATCTGCGGTTCAGTTATAATTCAATGCATGTTTTTTTCCCAAATAATTTTTTTTTTAGTATAATACAACACTTCAGTTATAATTCAATGCATTATAAATGTGCGGTTCAAAGCCAGACCTGGGTCAAGTTTAAAATTAAATCAATTATAAATTTGAACCGGACTCGGGTCAAGTTTAAAATTAAATCAATTATAACTATGATCTCGTTAAATTTGGATGATAATCCAACTAATTATTTTTCTTAGAAGAATTTGCTCATTTAGTCCTTATATTTTTAGATATGGTCTTCAACATGTTTCTACAAGTTTTCCTCTAATCTATCCTCTTAATAAACATTTTTATTTAACCTAATACTAATATCATTACATACAAAAACTCAAATCCTACCTAATTTATTGAGAATTAAGATTTGTTTTTTATGTTAAATTTTTTTTCATGGTTATTTTTAAAGGAGAAATTGCAATATGACCTTCAAGTTATTATTTTATATTTAATTAAGTCTTTTGCTTTTATTAATTTTGACATAATCTAGTAAAATAATCCCATGTCCCAATCGATTTTATTTATTTTATTATTCATTAAATTTTTCTAAGCATCTTTTAATTTTCTTATAAAAAAACTCTTGAAATTGTATTGAATTGTTTTGTGCAACCTAGGTTGATGCATCCAGCCTATAATTCAGGCTTTAGACTAGGTGTTTAATAAATGTGATCACAAGTACTATGATGCTTTCTATTTTTGAAATTTTATTAGTACAGACACTAAATGTTTATAGATAAAATCTTACAACGGGACGAAGGACTTCCTTTGCGTTAGGATGCTCCCACTCCACTACTGTCTCCCACCATTCTTTTGGATATGCAGTGATCCTTTCAAGACAAGGGGGGAGAGATGGCTGCCCATTTTCAAGCAACGGAAGACAAATTGGCATCCTCTTCAGCTTCTCACAGTCTATTACTTCAATTACTTCGAGAGAATCGCAAATCAGTTTTGCACTGCAAATGCTTTTCAGTTCTGGTAATCTAGCCAAGTGCAGTTCTCTTAACTTCGGTAGTTTAAATTCGCTGCTTTCTTCATTTGATCTTCTTCCTCCTATTATCTCCTCCATTTTCTCACACTTGTTAACTCTAATCTTTTCCAGGTTTACGAGGTTTGGCAATAAGACAAGAGGGAACAAATTCTTCATATTTCTACATCTATAGCAATAAAATTCTCGTAAACTAGAAAATATAACCTTATAAGATGGAGCAGATGAGAACCAAGAAGATGAAACCAAGCTCTCCATGCTATCGCAATTCTCAATGACGATGAGCTCCAGTTCAGTTGCATTCTCTAATGACACAACATCACATAAACTTCTTGCATCGATGCATTTACAAACCAGTCCTTGAATATCATTTAAGAACTTGACCTGAAAAACTCTATCTCTGTTGATACTCAAATTACCCAACAAAACTGTTTTACTTGGGAAAATATAATATGGCAACCTATAATCTATCTCTGTTCCTACTGAAATTCTGTATGTGCTTGGTGATTGGATCCCATTCCGACATTTGAGGTACTCCATGAAGTCAGAGACACCTCCGAACTGGCATTCCAAAGTTTCCAAATTTATCAAGGATCCTACTTCCTTTCCTCTAACTGTTATCGGAGCAAATCCAGATATAATATACTTTCTTAGTAGTACAAAGACTTGCAGGCAAGAGAGTTTTGGTAATATTCCACTCGGAAACTCCTTTTCACCCCATCCATCCATTATAAGATACGTCAGCTTCGTTAGGCATTCCATTCCTTGCGGCATCTTTTCAAGCATAGTGTCATGGAGATCCAACCTCTTTAGTGCCCTAAGCTTCTTTAATGATGGGACATTTCTTAACATATGACAATGTGTCAGCAATAATGTAGTGAGAGTCACCAAATCAGAGACAGAGTCTGGCAAATTCTGAATACTTGTGCGAGACAGATCGAGGACCTTGAGCCCATGCAATTGCTTGAAAAATGAATCTGCAATGAATCGCATGTCTCGATTTTGACGTAGCAATAGAGTTGACAGATCTGGACACATTGGTGAATGGCCGGGGGGAATTTCTTTAAATCTGTTTTGCATTAGTGAAACTATCGTCAGATTCTCTGTCCACTCCTTTGCATCTGGTAGTTCTTCTAATTTTGCACCTGCTTTATTCAGGACTTGAGAGTTCTCTTGCTGTATTTTGATGGCCATGTCCCTAATCAAGTCATGCATCTTGACAGATTCAGATTCATCACCCTTCAACTTCCGAAGATAACCATCTACTAGGGCAAAAGGGTTAAATTCATTACCCTTCCGAAGAGAACCTTCTAATAGGGAAACATATTTAGAACCATTATCCTTCCTATTACGACCTTCCAATAGGCAAACATATTCAAGTCTATTAAGCATCATGTGGCCCTTGTCAACTGCATCTTGCCTCCTCATTTCTTCAATTATTCCCTCGTCGATCAAAAAATCTATCAGCTCCTCCCTTTCAATCCAATTATCTTCGGGAAATAATGCACAGTATAAGAGACATTTTTTTAGCGGTAACCCATCATCTAACCGGTCATAACTAACCCTCAAAACCCTGAATACCTTCTCATCCATGTCCCTATATCTTGATTCTCCCAATTGCTTCAATGTACTCCTCCACTCATTTAGATTAGCCACTCCCCTCAAGCTTCCTGCCAATGTAATAATACCTAATGGCAAACCAGCACATTCCCTTGCAATAGCTTTTGCAATTCTTTCCACAAGTGGTGAAAGTGTTATTTCATGTCCAAGTCTCTCCATGAACAAGGCCCAAGCTTCTCCCTCAGAAAGTGGCTTCACTTCGATTTTATGTTGGCAAGAAATCTGCTGACAGACCCTTTTTGATCGAGTTGTTGTAATCAGCTTGCATCCTTTCAACGGGACAGGAATTCCCACTTCATGTAGCTCAAAACTGTTCCACAAATCATCTAAAATGAGGATCCATTTTTGTTTCTTCCTTAGCTCTTCTGACAATTTGGCAGCTCTATGCAGATCATCATCCTCGCTTGAAAGGTCTAGATGAAGACGTTTGGCAATAAGATTCTGCAGTCTATTAATGCTGAAATCTTGAGACACAGTCACCCACCAAACATGATCACAAATATCTGGTCTTTGTAGAAGCTCGTTGCGGATATGTTGCAGTAATGTTGTTTTACCAACTCCTCCCATGCCGTAAATGCCAATGGTTTGGACTTCGTCATCCATTAACAAGGACCATATCACCTTCTTATTCTCTTCAAATGCTTGACCCACTGGATTATTAGAGCTAGTAGGAAATGGAACTCCTCTAGTCTTGTTGGATCCTGCGCCAGCCTGCACTGCTGATCTTCCACTTTCCTCCACTGGTTCTGTCCTCACTCTAATCGTGTCCTGCACATTATGCACTTGCTCTGTTCTAGTGTCTACAACCTGAACTTCTCTTAGCACCGTTCCAGTATCTCCTCCCATATTTTCATTCTCAATGTTTTGTTCCTGTGGACAAATTGAAATTCCACGGTCGTTAACATTGATTGAACTTGCTGTGCTTTTATGTCTTTTGTTACCACCACGCATAGCTTTGAGGGCTTCTTCTTGAACTTCTTTAGTCACCCCACGACAAATGGTAACACCATGCCCTTCCTCTCCTGATAAATGCCATTTGATCCTTGAAATGGGAATTTTAGTTTCCCATCTACGTTGACAAAACATACAAATCATGCTATCATCATCCTTTTCTTCAACATAATTCCAGAACGGATCCCTTGATCCAGCCCTTTGGACCTACAGAAAAAAAAGGGGGGTCAAAATATAGAATAAAAACTGATGGAAGTTACACCATATCCAGATGGAGGAGAAACTACTTCAATGCACAATCATAGGGGATAAAAAGACGACGATAATACAGTTAGACTTCTTACTTGTTGAGTATTTAAAACCCTATTTTGACTTTGCAGGGAGCTGTCAGGGCCAGGATTTGAGGCATTTGGCCTAGCAGCTCGATTTTCCAATCCTTGGACTTGGAGGTTCTCCATCTGTGATCTATATAAAAATGAAGTGATCGTATTATAAAACCTTTTAATAATTGGTAGTCTCTCTTAAGCAGTAAAAATCAATGGTGTATCTAATTATCAAAAAGGTATTAAAACACAACAGCTAGAAGTCAATCAATACCTAGTAGATTTGCCAAAGTTTCGAGGCACTAAGTTCTCTTGTTGCATATTGTCTATGTGAGGAATCATAGAAGCTTGATCGACTTGTCCTTGATTATGATCTCTAGAAACTTGAAGATTGTGAGGAGGAAACTGTGGGGACCTGAACTCAGAAGAAAAATAAAGCTTTGTTATTAGTTGAAAACACAAAAAAACAAGTACATGCTAACTGATATAATCAATTGCAATTCTTATTTTGGGATTAACTTCCCAAATTGAAATGCTCAAACAAACGACCGCATACCTCAAGGTTTGAGAAGACTCTAGCAACATGGTTGAACTTTGTGGATCATACTGGTTAGGCGTGATCGGAACTTGATTAAATTGATATGGAAATTGTTGGGAGCTATAATAATAAAAAAAATCATCATAATTTTTGGTCAAATTTATTGTTTTCACAATTAAAGAAGTGTATATTTGAGGTTAATACCATTGATTCATTGGAGGTTGAGGTAGCATCCCAGACACTTGATTGCTCATTGGTAGCTGATCAGTCCATTGTTGGTCACTAAATTAGCAACATTTGTTAGTAATTTCTTTATACAGTTGTTAGCTGTTAATCCACTAACAATTCTCATCACTAACACGTACAAGAGGAAGAAGAAGAAGAAGAAGTTAAATAAATAATGATGAATATCATTTACCTTGATGGGGTTTGAGGCCAATTTGGTCCATTTTGGTTGATACATGATGATGATGTTCCATCTAAACCTCTCATTGCTGTCTGTTTGTTTAAAAATAAACAATTTGAAGCAAACGTTTTTATTCAATGGGTGATATAGCAATACAAAAACTTTCTAATTCAATGGACATTGTAGCAAATTGGAGTGGTCACCATGGTTTGAGGAAATGAAGTTGGAAACTGTGTTGTCTGCTGAATACTATCTACCTGCATGTTCTGTCCAGCTTGATCATTGCATGACATGGAGCTTTGGTTTACAAGAACCTCCTCCGGTGGCAACCTGCTCCCATGGTCATAATAAGGAAAACTGTAGAGAAACTAAATCGAAAGCAATCATCTTCTGATAAAAATATGCTTAAGAATGACTTACGAGGGAAACTCAGACATTAATGTCACAAAATCCAACTGATTCGATGTAAAGTTGACATCATCCTCCACAGAAGATGGTGGAGCTCCTTCCATCTGACAACATCATGTACAAGATCATTAGTATGTTCCATCATTCGAATTAATTTCGCTAATTACTGAAATTAATTCCCTCTATTTTAACCCTTAGTGACACATCAGAAAACCCAAGAAAAATAATCTATCTATATGCATTTACTCGCTAATTTACCCGTGCATTGTTGCGGATAACATTTACTTTAATTTTCTCTGTTTTTTTTTTTTTAAACAAATGATTAAGCAAAACGGCAGCTCCTTATATGCTTTTACTTACCCGTGAGTTTTTGCGGGTATTTTATTTATTTTGTTAACTTGATTAAGAGTTTTCCGAGTTGCGAACAAAACATGAGCTACAATTCGAGAGAGAAGAAATCGTGAAATTTCAAAATGAGGCCTAAAAAACCTCAAAGAAAGGAATGAAATGGTCTTTGAGGGAGAGAAATCGTTAATTCCATGCTTTCATATGCATGCAGCACCGTATCAAAAATTTCAATACACCATTTTTTTCTTGGTAGAATATATATTGATGAGTTTTATCTTATTTATTTGTTAGGAACACAATCTTCATGATACAAGTTCTTGAGAGTTCAAAGATTTGTAAAGAGAACTGATTAAACATCTCTTCTTATCTCCCAAAATTACGCTCAAAATTATATCCAAGTAAAGACGCAAATAGAAAATTCTCCAAAAAACATTGTTCAAAAGAGGCTTCCCTTTTAATTTATTTGTTATTAAAATTAATTAATTAATTAATTAAAAAAAAGAGATAAAAACAAAGCAAATTCCCCAAAAACCATACCAAACACCCATAATCTCAGCAGAACTAATGAAAAATGCATGAGTAGTCACCATGGTTTGAGGAAATGAAGGTGGAAACCGAGTTGTCTGTTGAATAGCATCGTTGATGTTCACCAGCAAGTTCTGTCCAGCTTGATCATTGCATGATATGGAGCTTTGGTTGACTGGAAACTCCTCCGGTGGTGACCTGCTTCCATGGTCATAATAAGGAAAACTGTAGAAAAACTAAATTGCAAGCAATCATCTTCTGATAAAATATGCTTTAGAATGACGTACGAGGGAAGCTCAGACATTAATGTCTCAAAATCCAACTGATTGACATCATCCTCCATAAAAGATGGTGGAACTCCTTCCATCTGACCACAATTACAAGATGATTAGTACTATATATATATATATATATATATATAATACACAAAGAAAATCTGATGTTTTGCCTTAAAAAACTAGATATTGTTTTGTTAAAAAAAATCCACAAGTTCAATTTAGACAAACACCAGAAGGCATGGATTAGAAAAACTGAGAAAAAGATCAATCTATTTATCATGGATTTCTTTAAAGATTCAAAGAATAGTTACAGATAATAAAAAACCAAAAACACCAAGAAGATGAAGCATAAATAATTAACCAACAGGATTCAAGACGTTCTTCAAGTGCTGGTTTGCTTAAGCTGTATGTAATCAACAACGAAATAAAAAATAAAAAAACAGAGATCAGAGAAGAATATATGGTTTAAGAAAATAAAAAAGCTGCAGTATACATAAATCTAGTTCGTACTGGTGAGATGTGGAAAGGGAATTGTATAAGGAAATTTCTAGGAAGGAAGTTGTCTAGGAAAGAAAATGTAAGCCTTCAGGGAAATGCAGATGAAAGAGAGCGAGCTGTTTCAGTTTTTTGACCACAGAGGCGAAAGCAGAAAGAAAAGCCTTAGATCACGGAGACATAAGACCCTACCCACCATCTGCAGAGAGAAACCGACACTTTCCATGCCTTTAATTTTATCATATAGACCACCAACATGTTCAAGCAATTTGATCAGAACCTACAAATTAATTTTATAACGTCTTTGCAGTAACCAAGGAAATGTGTTTTTCCCATTACTTTTACATCAACCAATCACATGACAGCACTTTACACCGAAAGATCGAGTTGCCATATACCTTTTGAAGGCTGCTGCCATTTCTTGCTAATTAGTATTAGAGAATAATATAAATTATATTATGGGATCTCACTTACAAGCTTAAGTTCTTAGGTGAGATGATTCCTTAATATGGTATCAGACCCTTGTTGACCCAGATATCACGAGTTCGAATCTCACCACCCCCATTCTATTTGATAAAAACCAAGCACAAGGTGATGTGGACCTGTGCAAGTTTCAAACCCAAAGGGCTTTCACTTGAGGGGGTCTGTTAGAGAATAATATAAATCATATTATGGAGCCTCACTTACAAGCTTAAGCTTTTAGGTGAGATGGTTCCTTAACAATTAGTCATCGTTGTGAATACTTGCATGCACCATAACCTGATGCAGGCATTCACACAAAAACCAAAAAAAATTATTTTTTTTGGTTATGATTAAGGAAACTCACCTTATCTTTTAGTATTTTTTTTTTGTCTGGATTAAACAAGTAAAATACAGATTACCCCAAACTCTTACAAGATGAACACGCTTTGACTCGAATTCGAGATCAGCAACGTAGATTTCAAGTCTTTTGCTACTATGCCACACCACTACACCTTGGGGACATTCCTCAAATTCTTTTTTTTTTTTAATTTGTTAACAAAATCAACAACCACATTCTCAAGTGTTCAAAACCTATTTTAAAAAAAAACAAAGGTATAATTTAAGAAGAAACATGTTTTCAAGTTGTGTCAAATGCATCATGTTTTAATTCTTTTGATATTTTTCCATTTAAAAAACATTTTAAGAAAATAATCGTTACTCTACTCTCAAACACCCGTGAAAACATCAGACCTCGTCCTCAATTAACATGAACCCTTGATTTATTTGTAGTTTATTTGAGTTAAATAAATTGCTTATTGAAAAATAAAAAAAGGCAGATTGTTTTTTTTTGTTCTAAAATTCATAATCAAATAGAGGGGAGGAGTTCACAAGACTCTAATATCTCAATATAAACGAGACTCCAATGTAAAACCAATTTAATTGACAAAAAATAAATTAAATTATTAGGTAAAATTTTAAAATATATAGTTGATGGGAGACTCTTTTAACATAAGATGATTTTTCTTTACTGAAAAGACGTTATTCTGCCATGCCATACCGATCCCTTAGCATGAACAGGAACTCCCAGCTTGTGGAGGTCAAAAGCCTTCCACAAATCATCTAAAATCAAAACTGCTCTCGCAGCTCCTCGTCTTCATCAAAAAGATCTACGCCAACACCTTGTGATACAAGAGATAGAAGATGTCAATCTTGTTAAAACATTTTGTTCATTGATTCAACTTTTTAGTATCTCAATTGCTGATTCAAAATGATAATCATAAATGGTCAAATTTTAGCAATTTAATATTGTATTAGTTATCAATTTTAGAGTTATCACCTTTTGTGTGGTCAGTTCAATATGCGATGTAAGTGTTTTACTTTGCTTCTCGCTTTCGCCATAGATGGATTAATTTCTTCAACTATAAAAAAGAATGTAAAGAGCTAAGAATTTTTTTTGAGATTGTGATAACACTATATAAAGAAAATAAAAATAAAATCATGTAATTTGTTTCTTAACTAATCCAATATTAAAGGACAAAATTATGAAAAAAAATAAATTAAAAAGACCAAAACCAAAAAAAAACATATTTGATTAGTGGGTAAACTCATCAAACCTATGAATCGGGTATCCCTAGCTAGCTTGCCAAACTCATGAACCAGGTTATGGAATCCATTAAGATTATATTTTTCTTAAAAAAAACTATTTTTTATTTAACTATATCATAACAAAAAAACATAGGTGTTTTAAAAACTATTTAAAAAAAAACTAATGAAAGCCACCGAACTAGAGTAGAATTAATTATGAAATTGAATTCTCAATTAACCCAATATCTATGGATAAAATAAAAATAAAATAAACTCGTCAGGCTCACGAACTAAATCAATCAGTCAGACTTGTGAACATGCCATGAACTTTATAGAGTTTAATAACATGGTTGTTTTGACACCTATTTTTTTAACCATATAATAAACACTAATAAAGTCAAATTCATTTAAAAAAAATCCACCAAATTTCTAAATTAGGATAACTTGAGTTACCCTCACAATCTCATAAACCATCTTAACTCTATAAAAAAGACAATGAAAATAAATAAATTATAAAGTTATATTATAAACAAGCCCAAATATTAAATAGACAAAAAAAATGAAATGATAACAAAAATTCAATATAAAAGAAAAAAAAAGGAAAACACTATACATTACTATTTTAATTCATGATGAAATAGTTGTGGGTGATATTATCTTTTAATAATTATGATTACAATAATAATAAATAGATACATTATCATATCTTTGATAATTGAGATAAAATGGCCAAATCATGATTAAAATACTAGGTGTCCATTAAAACCCTAAATGTTTTAAAGGTGCAACCTACAATTACATCTAAAAAGCATTTTTTGATATTTTCAAGACTATATTAGTAGTATTTGAGAGGGTGACGGTAATTGCTTTTTAAATGTGCCTATCATAACCTTGATTGTTTTAAAGGTGCAACCATGTTATAAATATGTAACCTACAATTACATTTAAAAAGCATTTTTTTTTTATATTTTCGAGTCTATATTGGTAGTATTTGAAAGCATGACGGTAGTTGCATTTTAAAGGTGCCTATCATAACCTTGATTGTTTTAAAGGTTCAACCGCCAATTACATCTAAAAAGTACTTTTTTGATATTTTTCAAGTCTATATTAGTAGCATTTGAGAGTGTGACAATAATTGCTTTTTAAAGGTGTCCATCATAACCCTAAATGTGTTAAAGGTGCAACCTTGTTTTAAAGATGCAATCATGTTTTTAAAGTGCAACCTCCAATTATCTTAAAAGCTAAAACATAACAAGGTTTTCAACAGTGAATGAAATTGTTCATCTAGACTCAGAGGCACTATGGATTGGAATAGTGAAATTATTATTTTGCCCCTCGGTTTGCTATGTTTTTTAGCCCTGGGCCCGGGGGTATTTTTGATTTTTTGCCTCTTTGTGTATAGTGAAATAACCATAATACCCATGAATAAGACAAAAATGCATATTTACCGTCGAGGGCATAAATGTTATTGCATATATTTTTTTAAATGGCTAAATATAGAAATACCCCCTAATAAGACAAAAGTGCACAGTAAACCCTAGGGTTATAATGGTAACTGTACTTTTTTTTTAAAATGGTCAAATATGAATCTACCCCCATATAAGACAAAATCCAAGAGTTGACTGCAGCGGAGTTCCGATAATTTACCATTTTTTAATATATATTGAGACGCGGTACTATTGGCGCGTCACTAGATGCGTCGTCCGTTTCCGTGCTCATGCGGGTTTCAAATGACAAGTGCGTCTATTTCTGGTGTTCAAAATTACCCTATCGACGTCTATAATTATTCTCCTTCATTTTATCTTCCTCATGGAGCGGCGTATGGGGGTCTAACATGGCTGGGGACGTGCTGGTGGTTGGTTGAACTTTGCCCCCCATTTCTCTCTCTTGCCTGCGCAAGTACATGTCAGGCCTCACTATTTGTTGACTTTTCATTGTAGTACCTGATCTTTTGATTATTTTGTATAGTCCTTAATCCTGTAATATAGGTTTTGATTTGTTTCAATTTTTCCCCTCAATTGAAATTGATTATATATCGTAGTTTCATTTCAGTTCTCAGTCTTTTAATTTCTGGATTGGATTGAAATCCTTAAGATTTTTGGTATCAAAGTTTTGACTTGTTTCAATTGTATCCTTAAATTCAAATTAATTATATATTTAAGTTTCATTTTGATCCTTATTCTTTTAATTTTTGGTTTTGTCGAAAATTAAATCGGGTGGAATTTGATACATTAATGTCTGACCTTCGCTCGTATGTCATTCTTAAGATATTTTTATCAGAAGATCATTGCTTACAATGTAGTTTCTCTATAGTTTTCCTTATTATGACCATGGAAGCAGGTCTCCATCGGGGGAGGTTCCAGTCAAGCAACGGTCCATATTATGTAGTGATCAAGCTGGACAGAACATGCAGGTGGATTACAATGATAGTATTCAGTAAACAACTTAGTTTCCAACTTCATTTCCTCAAACCATGGTGACCACTCCAATTTGCTACAATGTCCATTGAAATAGCAAGTTTTTTGTATTGCTATATCACCAATTGATTCAAAACATTCAAACATAAAAAACCCAAGGATTTGAAGTATTATTGGAAGAAGAAATTGGAGGAAAAGGAGTATTAGGCTAGCAGCAGCAGGAAGAGAAAGAGGGGAGGAGAGAATTGCATTAGGATCTTAAATCTTTCTTGGTATGGTGTTTTTTATATGCATATAAAAGATTCTTGACTTTATAGTTAAATTGCATGATTTTTCTTTATGAGATTTGAGTTAGGGTTATTGGAAAATTTTTGGGAGAAATGTGGAATTGTGTGTAATTGATGAATGTGGCATGAAATAGGATGAAATGAGAGCTAATTGGCAAGACAAATGGAAAGGAAAAAGGGAGTCCCTAGGAAAGGCCATGGCTGCCCATTGAGGGCAGTAATTAGGAGGGAAATATTATGTGTTTTGCAAAATAATTATCGTATATGCTGTGTTGTATGTGAATGTTTGTGAAATGAATGATTGAGCATGAAAAGAATGAGGGAAGTCTTGTTTTCCCTTGGCCAAGTTTTGTCCAAATATATATGTGCAGAAGTTAACAACTGGACAAATTCATCTCTTGACTTTCAGAGAGAATTTGAGTGGGAAAACAAGGGAATTAGGATCTCTTGACTCATAGAAGTTGCAGTTCTGGATGTCAACTATCCAAGGAAACTTGTTTAATTTAATTTAGAATTTTATAAGTCTAGTTAAGGGCCACCTAATGTGACTATGCAGGGCAATGATTACTCAAAAATCTGGTCCTAATCCATTTAGGACATATAAAGTGATATCATCATTTGAAATTGGATGATCAATGATGGTAAGTTCATCAATTAATACTTTCATAGCATGCATATACTTAGAGATGGGTCCATTTCCTCTTTAAATGAGGGTGAGTTATTCCTTCAATTGTATAGCTCGTGTTCTTGAGCGATTCGTATAAAGCAGGTTTAATTTTGTCCAGGCTGCGTGAGATGTCTTGGCTGATGCAACGAGTGGAGTTATGGCAAAGGAAGTGGATGCTAATATAGCACTTGGAGTTCGCTTGTCTTGTCAAACCCAATGGATTTTGTATAGATCAACAATAGTCGTTCTTGTAGGAGAGGGACTTAATCAAGCAGATCATATCTAATGAGTAATGCTTCAAATTGAGCACACCATTAGGGAAAAGAGGACGAAGTTAATTTATCACTGATTTGTGTAGAGATGCTGAGGGAAATAAGTGGCTTGTTGGTTGTGGACTGTGGTTGGGTGTTGAAATCGAGGTTGTGTTTTCATTTGAGGGATGCCATATTTGTGATTTGGATCGTTTCCTCGTTTGAGAATGGGAGCTCTGATACCATAAAGAAGAAGATGTTGGGATGAGAGTTTGATTGAAAAATGCTTTCTCTTTCCAATGCATTGTTTGATTTTGCTAATGCTATTTATATACACTGTTATGAATTCAAATAATAATGTCTTGGCTGATCTGTAGCTATAGTTTCCATATTCATTTTGTGTTTGTTACATGATTTTCCATGATTGAGGGAAATATTGATTTGCTGCTTAATCTTCATTATTTGCAGCATAATTTTGGCTTGCCTGCAGATCCTTTGTTGCTACATCATCCTTCATATAGGTAACATAACAAATTAGTGTTGGGTTTTCTTCAGCATATAAATCCAATGAAAATTGTAATTTAATTGTTTTTTCAAGAGTTCAAAACATCCTATTAGACAATCTATGGTCGTTTAAAAGAATGGTTAGAAGTGAGGAAGAGTGTTAAAATCTCCAATCCTATATAAAATATTGATATAAAAAATATAAGAATAGTATATAAATTAAGAATAAATCACCACCATCAAAGTTCAAATCTTTTAAATAAAACTAACTCAATACATACCAAAATACACACTAGATCCAACAATACATACTTATAATACCCACGATTCACTGCTTGTTTTATTACAATACATTCGATAACGATATTCATATAGAATTCTACACAATTAATCACACAGAGGCACTGGCTCAATAAATAATAAGCTGACATAATCTTTTACACTTAATGGAATTGTGTAGGCATCGTCACCATTAGCATAAATAACTTCTGTAGCTCGCACAAGGTTAACAAGCAGTTGAAGGAGAAGCATTGGAGCTTTAGTTGGCCTCATGCAATCTTCATTGATATCCTTCCATACAGCAGCGTTCATCTTTTGTATCTCTTCAGTCGCTTTCTTCTCCGAGATGTTATATTGTTTCATGTAGCATTCAACACCAGATGCACAGTCTCCCCTCTTTTGTTCATCCTTCAATTATACAAACGACATTATAATTGTTAGAAAAGAGACTTCACATGAAAGATTTCAAAACACAAAGAAAATTGAGAAGAAAGACAAGAATAGTATGTTAGAGAATAGAAGGTGTATTCTGTAGTCTAGAGTATGAAAGATGGTATGAGATATGTACATAAATAGAAAGGTGCATACACGGCAAATATATATATGCAAAACAGAATATCAATACAGTAAAATTTCAAATTTCATTCTCCTTCTTCCCGTCTCTAAACTCCATTCTTCTTTCTCTTAATTTCTTCAATTATCTGCAATCTCTCTCAATCCTAACATAGTCATGAGTTGAACCTTGGTTCAATGTTTTATGCACAAAAATAATTGAAAAATCCAGTAAACTATCAAGTTGAAATAATACCTTTTCACTTAAAGGATAAAATTTGTATTTAAATTTTCAAAATTGGCTCCTTGCTTATATAAGATATGAGAATACAATTGTCAATGTATCTAGTACTTTTATTTTCTTAAGAATTCATACATCGTACCTCATGGCCCACTACGTCATTCATCAAACGACCGATCATCTTTGCAGCTTTAATAATTTTTGGATTAGTTTTTAGCCATTCATACTCCTCCACTCCTGCAACTTCTTCCAATCCAAGGAAGGATGCTGCCATAACTGCCCCATAACCACTTGTGGCTAATCCATTGAGCACGTACTCGTCGAATGTTGGGACATGGCATTTATCTGCCCACTCCGCCTCCGCGTGATAGCATCTCACCACTTCTTTGAACTAATAGCATGCAGATAAAACAAAGATTGTGTGGTGAAACCGATGAAATATTTCAATTAATATATATATATACACGCGATAACA
Organism: Salix koriyanagi; assembly: GCA_029228605.1. Taxonomy (NCBI): domain Eukaryota; kingdom Viridiplantae; phylum Streptophyta; class Magnoliopsida; order Malpighiales; family Salicaceae; genus Salix; species Salix koriyanagi. Next base: position 2,914,149 of record CM055345.1, read on the forward strand.
ATATATTATGCTAGAAATAGTAGAAGAATGAATGGGACTGGAAAAATATTCATACTGCCTCCTTCACATAATACGAGGCATAGGATCTTCCTTGCTTTCCCATATCATTCTCAGTTTCGTTGAAAAGATTCAGAAGAGCTATATAAAGAACTTTCATGTAATCGGCAGGGAGTTGATCAATAGCATCCATGGTGCATCTGAAATTGTGACAGAAAATTACAGGTCCTTACCTGAACTTGTATGTTAACGAAAGATTTAGAAGAGAAAGAGTTTGAGGTAACAAGAAATAAACCTTTCAATTGCATCAGTAAAATGTTGTATTTCTTCAAAAGATGCGTGTGCATCATATGTATCATCTACCAGTGATATAAATTTTGTATATTTCGAGGTCATCATCCGAGAGAAAGCATATTGAGGCTCGAAATGGATTCCATTCATCGAGAAATAGATCTCTACGATTCTATCTCTTGCATATGGAAGCTCCTCAGCAAAATTTAAATCATTCCACCACCTAAATTGTAAATAGAAACTGAGTAAATAAATTCCAGTAGAAACTTAGTCTCATATCACCCTCGAACTTGAACGAAAAAATACCTCGACAGAATGGATAGCTCTTGTTTGTGCAGTAACTGAACTCGATTGAAATCTATCTTAGCAAACTTGAGTAAAGTGTCATTGCGAGACTCATCTTCTTCGTAGAAAGAGATGTATTTTCTGGCTTCTATTCTTGGCGTGCCTTTGTGAAAGGGCCGGATCAAAGCATTCCTAATATGGTCTCCTAGACGTGGGCTTCATCCGGTATCTGTTCTCCATGCACACTTAAAAATGAAGCTTCATACAAGCTCAGGATGCCTTCCACATCGTTCATCATTGTTTTCTTAAACTCTCCATTGGTGTCCTTGAATTGCTTTCTTAAACTAATTAATAAATCTTAATTACTTGGGTTATATCAAGAAGTTAATTTGATTTTCCCACTAATATTTTTTTTAACTTTGGGCTAAGCTATCTTAAGATTGGCGGAACCTTGTTTAAAGGATATTTTAATGAATACCAACTCGTTTAGTATTTGGATTAATTAAATAATATCATTTTATTTTTTTTAAATAAAATAATATCATTTAAATAAAATAATAACTTCTGTGCATGTTGAGGTAAAGGAAATGGGTGTAGAACAGCTACTCTTCTCGGATTGATTGACGGGGCTATGTCATATGAACAAATTAACTGGTGCTGGAAAAGGAAAAAATACAAAACGCACTCAACTCAGCCCACTTGAATTATCATCAAGAATTTGAATGAGAGTTGAAAGCACTAAACAAACTCAATGGATAATGTGATTGATTGAAGTCATCGTCCCATTTGAAAATGGAAAATGATGCATGTTTTTATTCCCAAATAACTTTTTTTTGTATAATACAACACTTTATTTATAATTCAATGCATTATAAATTCGCGGCTCAAAACCTGACACGGGTCAAGTTTAAAATTAAATCAATTATAACTTTGATCACGTTAAACTTGGGTGTTATATATGTGAGTATTTAGTTCAGCTTGCGTGTATCTCGATTAAATTTGATTCAATGACACAGAGAGTTAACTCAAATTTGTTTTACATGTGAGTATTGGGGTGTTATACATGTGAGTGTTTAGTTTAGATTGTGCGTATCTCAATTAAATCCGATTCAATGACACGGAGGGTTAACTCAATGTTGTTTTACATGTGAGTAATTAGGTATTATACATGTGAGTATTTAGTTCAGTTTGCGTGTATCTCGATTAAATTTGATTCAATTACACGGGGAGTTAACCGAATGTTGTTTTAGACCCATTGATTCAAGCTCCAAACTATGTTAAATTCATACCAAATTGAATGACTATATTCCATCCTACTTTTACCCCTCACATAATTAACTCATTAAAGCATCGCCTTTAGCTCCTTTGACAAACCTAAAGCCCAATGCACATGCCATGCATCCCCTGTTTTCTTTTCTTCATCCTTTGGTCACAATCTAGCGTAGCCAACTGTTTGAGAGTGTGCTGGGTTTTGATGTTTTTATAAAAAAAATGTTTAATTAAAAAAATATTAGATTAATATTTTTATTTTCATATTCAACATAAAAAAAATATTTTTAATTTAATATATTTTTTTATGCCATACAAAACACATTTTCACACATTATATGCCATACTAAATTTAAGTTACTTTTTCTGACATGTCAAATCAAGAAAATGAATCTCATTGATGCAAGATTATCATTCCAACGAGGTTACTTTTTCAACACTTTTTATTCGTATGACTTTAACATGAACTATTCATGTCATCAATGATCCTTACATCTATAAATGTATAAAAGATCTTCTACTAATCTATCATATTTTTATTTTATTAATAATATCTAAAAAATATTTGTTTTTTATTAATGATACACAAGGTAGTCAAAATCGAGATTTTGACACGAATCGGAAAGGACTCTGAAAAATCGGATCGTAAGATCGGATCGTAAAATCATAAGATCGTACCCGAATTTTTCGTAGAAAGAGATGTATTTTCTGGCTTCTATTCTTGGCGTGCCTTTGTGAAAGGGCCGGATCAAAGCATTCCTAATATGGTCTCCTAGACGTGGGCTTCATCCGGTATCTGTTCTCCATGCACACTTAAAAATGAAGCTTCATACAAGCTCAGGATGCCTTCCACATCGTTCATCATTGTTTTCTTAAACTCTCCATTGGTGTCCTTGAATTGCTTTCTTAAACTAATTAATAAATCTTAATTACTTGGGTTATATCAAGAAGTTAATTTGATTTTCCCACTAATATTTTTTTACAATATATTTGATTTTCCCATTAGTAAAGTGTCATTGCGAGACTCATCTTCTTCGTAGAAAGAGATGTATTTTCTGGCTTCTATTCTTGGCGTGCCTTTGTGAAAGGGCCGGATCAAAGCATTCCTAATATGGTCTCCTAGACGTTGGCTTGATTCCATAGCCGAAGACTCCAGGTTTGCCCTTGTGAAAAATGGGCTTAATCCAGTATCTGTTCTCCATGCACACTTAAAAATGAAGCTTCATACAAGCTCAGAATGCCTTTCACAACGTTCATCATTGTTTTCTTAAACTCTCCATCGGTGTCCTTGAACTTTTCGAACACAACTGATTCATAAAAGCATACTTCACATTTTAGCAGATTTCAAAAGATGTTAATTTGTTGATTATGAAAGATTATTTCCGAAGATAAATTATAACAAGTATGTTTAGTGGTATATTTTTTGTTCACACTGTTAAGGAACCATCTCACCTAAAAGTTTAAATTGTTAGGTGAGACCCCAAAATATGATTTATATTATTCTCTAATACCCCCTCTCAAGTGGAAGCCCTTTGGGCTTGAAACTTGCACAGACTCACATAACCTTATGCTTGATTTTTATCAAATAGAATGGGGGTGATGAGATTCGAACTCGTGACCGTTGGGTCAACAAGGCTCTGATACTATGTTAAGAAACCATCTCACCTAAAAGCTCAAGCTGTTAGGTGAGGCCCCAGAATATGATTTATATTATTCTCTAACAAACATAGTCACTTTACATATAAATCAAGTTTAGATCCAATTTCTTAGCCGTCGCAAAAACAAAAAAAACTCATTGTGGTATACCTATAGGAATAAGTAGTTTCAGGTATTATTCCAAAAATTAAAACTTGGAAAATTACAAGAGAGAATAAACTTCTCTGATCTAAGCCAGCCTTTGTAATTGATTAGTGTTATCTTAGTATCAATGAATTATTTTTCGGAGATGTTGATTATGTTAAGGAATCATCTCATCTAAAAACTTAAGCTATTAGGTGAGGCTCCAGAATATGAAATATATTATTCTCTAACACACTTCCTCAAGTGAAAGCCTTTTGAGCTTCAAACTAGCACATAGGCTCACTCTACCTTGTGCTTGATTTTTATCAAATAGAATGAGGATGGTGAAATTCGAACTCGTGACCGTTAGGTCAACAAAGCTCTGATACCATGTTAAAGAACCATCTCATCTAAAAGCTTAAGCTATTAGGTGAGGTCCTAGAATATGATTTATATTATTCTCTAACACACTTCCTCAGGTGAAAGCTCTTTGGACTTGAAACTTGCACACGGGCTTACTCTATCTTTTGCTTGATTTTTATCAAAAAGAATGAGGGTGGTGAGATTCGAACTCGTGACCATTAGGTCAACAAGGCTATGATACCATGTTAAGGAATCATCTCATCTCAAAGCTTAAACTATTAGATGAGGCCCCAGAATATGATTTATATTATTCTCTAAAAGATTAATATTTCAAAGGCTACAAGTATGCACTCACCACAAGGCATTTTGAATCCATGTTGTCTCAGTACTCGAAATAGTAGTGACAAAGTGTAGAGATCATAGTCATGCTTCTCAAGAAGATTAGGAAGGTCATCAAAAATCTCTGTAAGGTTGTTTTCAATCTCGCTGTCAAAATGATATGACACACCAAGCCGACATAAAAGATTTATGAACTCAATATTTTCCACTGGATCCTCTTTGGATTTTATCAGCATGTCCTTCACATTTTCCTTCAACTCTTCTACTTGTCGGCTGTATGACTCGAATTCCTGCAGTGAAATATTCAGTTAGTATGAATTGATAGCATTGAGTAAATCCTTAACGTGTTCTTGTTTTTTACAATCCGGACCGATTTTGGTTTTTTTTTTCTGAGTTTAATAGGAACCAAGTTTTCAACCTGATTTGACAAGTTTTGTTGAGTTGACTTGCAAAATCGTAAATCGTATACGATTTTGCGAGTCAACTCGCAAGTTTAACAACCCTGGTTAGTATGATAGATTTTAAAAAATTCACATTTTTTTATCATTTAAAAAAGAGAGATTTTAATCTTACTGCAGAATTGGGTGATAGATCCCACTAATTTAAAAGCTTATATTTAGTTTTTGAAACTTTAAAATCATTACAAGAAAAATACACTGCTTTACACATAGAAGAGGAGGTAGCATACCGTTTTTGGAAAGGAAAACGAAGCGAAGCTGCAACCCCACAAGCTTGGTGGGAAATTTCCACTTCGACGGGAATTGTTTTGTTGATTGGTGTTTGCTGCTAAATCTGCACCGATTTCCATTTTCTTTAATGAAATGGAGACTAATAGTTTGATGCTCGAGTAACTACATCATCAAAGGAAGGCTATTTATAGGGAAATAGCAAGAATTTTAGTACCATACCTTTTCTTACGGAACTCCCTAATAAAAAAAGAGTTTTTCCAATGTGCATATGATGTAAGTGTTAAGGAACCATCTCACCTAAAAGCTTAAGCTTGTAAGTGAGGCCCCAAAATATGATTTATATTATTCTCTAACACACCCCCTCAAGTGAAAGCCCTTTGGGCTTGAAACTTGCACAGGCCCACATCACCTTGTGCTTGATTTTTATCAAATAGAATGGGGGTGGTTAGATTCGAACTTGTGACCGCTGGGTCAACAAGGCTCTGATACCATGTTAAGGAACCATCTCACCTAAAAGCTTAAGCTTGTAAGTGAGGCCCCAGAATATGATTTATATTATTCTCTAACAGTAAGCTTATATAAACTTTTATTTAGCTCAGTTGTTTAGTTATTAAACTTGGTTTGGATCACAGTTTAACTTAAATTAATCTTGATTTTTTATATAAATTAAAGCAATATTTTTTTTACTTAACTTAAACAGTTGCCATTCTGAACTCGGAACCTTCTGAGCCCGTGACTTCAGATGAACATGGAAATTCTATGCCAGTTGGTTCATCTGACAAGAAAGTTTTAGAGCAGCAAATGGATGTTGATTCAGAGAATGTGAACAGTGCACTGGCCACGGATACAAGCTTATTCAATGATGTGCCTTCTGATGAGGGGCAGATGACACTTCTACAGGGTAATGGCCATGAAGCTTCCGGTGCCATCCCCTGGAGTCCAGATTGAAATAACCAAAATGGAGCTCCAGTTCTGACAGAGGACTCAATAAACATAGGAGATATTGTATCCACTGTTGGTGTTGCAGTGAAGATTAAGGTGAATGATGCTTCTGTTGATGGGGATGCTGGTGATGTTGTTATGAGAACAGAAATTATGGACGGTTTAGCTTCTGTTGAAGGAGAGAGTATCCAAGAAAGAGCTGATGGCTTTGACAAAGCTGATGTGATTCAGGTTTCCAATGGCGGAGATGATAAAGTAAATCAAATGAAGGATGAGGGAAAATTGCCTGTCATTGATGTGGATCTTACTGACTCTGAATAGGGGAATTCAGAATTGAACGGGTAAGGTGTCCCAAATGTTCAACAAGGGATAGAAACTGCTGAAGATTCCATGAAAATATTCCAATATTCTTTGGATGATTACTGTGAACGAATGGAAGCACGGCTCCAAGGTTAATCTCTAATGTGCCTGGCTGGTAATGATATGATTATTGTTGTAGCTGAGGGCATGCATGAATAGGCAGCTGAATAGAAAAGACAAGGCAGAGAGGAGGCGAGGCAATTTATTTCATGTTCCTTTTTTTATTTTATTTTTATTTTTTATCTTACTATCTAAATACAACTCAAAAGCATTGCTGTAGTTATGCTCCGGATGTATGGTATTGATTGAATGTCAACCTGTTTTTTTTGTCAATCTTTTTTTTTAAAATTAATATTTTAGTGTTTTTTAATTATTTTGATGTGATAATATCAAAAATATATTTAAAAAATAAAACAATAACTTCTGTGCATGTTTAGGTAAAGAAAAAATAAAACAATATTTTAGTTAAATTTGGATGTTATATATGCTTTTTTTTATTAATATAGATGTCCAGTCCAGCGTGTATCTCAATTAAATCTAATTGAATGACATGTGGAGTTAATTCAATGTTGATTTAGACCCATTGATTCAAGCTCTAAACTATGTCAAATTCATACCAAATTGAATGACTATGTGCAATGCTACTTTTACTCCCTCGCATAAATAATTAATTAAAGCATCGCCTTTAGCTCCATTGACGAACCTAAAGCCCTATGCAGTATGCACATGCCATGCATCCCCTTTTTTCTTTTCTTCATCCTTTGGTCACAATCTAGCGTAGCCAACTGTTTGGGAGTGCGTTGGGTTTTGATGTTTTTATAAAAATGTTTTAATATATATTTTTTTATTAAATTAATATATATATTTTTATATTTAATATAAAAAATAATTTTAATATATTTTTTTATACCATACAAAACACATTTTCACCCATCAAAGTACCCAACCAAATTTAAGTTACTTTTTCTGACATGTCAAGTCAAGAAAATGAACCTCATTGATGCAAGATTACTATCCCATCGAAGGTAATCCCGGGCAAAGAGTGTAACCACCATTTCACCAAATTTAATGTTTTTTAAAATTATTTTTTTTGTCTTTTTTATAAAGCCATGTTAATTTCATAAGGTTTCCTTATTTATTTTTAAAACTTTAACATGAACTATTCATGTGATAAGTGATCTTCTCCCTATATCTATAAGTGTGTAAAAGGTTTTCTAATGGTCTATCATATTTTTATTTTATCAATAATATCTAAAAAATATTTGTCTCTCATTAATAATATGTAAGAGATTTTTCTCTCTCTCATTAATATCATTAAGAGAAAATATTTTTTAACCCCTTAACTTAATCAAAACAATAAAGTAAATAAAGACTTTATAATTTCTCTTCTCCAAGAATACACTCTTTAATCCTCATAGCATTTATCATATGTAAATAAGAAAATATTTTTGTTCTTAGAGTTTAAAACTTCTTTCATTTATTATAATTCCTTATTAAAATTATTGATTGTATCATTGGATGATCCTCAAACCCTCATCTAAAGATTTTTTTAATAGGTGTCATTACTTGTACTGTCAATCATACATTTCCTAAGCTTTGAAGAAAGAAATATTAACTTAAACATGTGACTAATCACTATTCAAACACCAAATAACCTTATTTTTTAGTATATCAAATTTTGGAACATCATCAATTATTTTGCATAATATTGTTACTTTGGGCTTTGTAAATTTTTTCACCTTACAATGGTACAAAAGTATAGTAATTTGGTATAACACGTCAGTGTTATTAAATCTATCTATTTATATTGGTGAACCCAAGACCTAGCTCGGGCTTGATTGAAAAAAATCATGTAAAAGTTTATTCAGTTAAACACAACATATCAATATTATTCTGATATTGAACCGAGTTAGTCTATATTAAATTATTTAACGCGTGACCCAAACCTCAAACAAGGTGATTAACAGGGTACATACTTGACCATTTCAATTCCGAGAACTCTCCCACCATCCCATAAAAAGTAGTCCTTTTTCTTAGAAGAATTTGCTCAATTAGTCCTTATATTTTAGATATTTTAATTAAATCTTTTTTTATTAATTTTGACATAATTTAGTAAAATAATCCCATGTCCCAATCGATTTTATTTATTTTATTGTTCATTAAATTTTTCAAAACATCTTTTTAATTTTTTTTAAAAAAAAACTCTTGAAATTGCATTGAATTGTTTTGTGCAACTTAGGTTGATCCATCCATCCAGCCTATAATTCAGGCTTTAGACTAATCTGCTGTTCAGTGCAACTGTTGCTAGGTTGAGGAACCTTTATATTAATGATGAAAAAATGTTGTATTCACTTCCCCTCTGTTGAGTATTCAATTAATGAATGGAAATTTTTGTAATGAATCAAAAATACCAGTAGCTGAGGGCATGCATGATGGTTCTGCTCGCTATGGCTCGACGCATCCTAGCCATTGTATCTAGTTTTTCATGCATTACAAGAAGTTTGGTGATTTGAATAGGCAGCTGGGTAGATTTTTTTTTTTTTTTTTTGTCAAAATCTCTTTTTTCTAATTCTTTGTTTAGTGTTTTTTAATTATTTTGATGTGATAATATCAAAAATGCATTTTAAAAATAAAATAATAACTTATGTGCATGCTGAGGTAAAGGAAATGGATGTAGAACAGCTAGTCTTAGATTAATTGGTGTTGGAAAAGGAAAAATACCAAACGCACTCAACTCAGCCCACTTAAATTATTATCAAGAATTTGAATGAGTTGAAAGCACTAAACAAACTCAATGGATAATGTAATTGATTGAATTGAAGTCATCGTCCCATTTCAGTTATGATTCAAAGAATTATAAATGTGCGGTTCAAAACCAGACCTGGGTCAAGTTTAAAATTAAATCAATTATAACTATAATTCAGGCTTTAGACTAGGTGTTTAATAAATGTGATCACAAGTACTATGATGCTTTATATTTTTGAAATTTAATTAGTACAGACACTAAAATGGTTGAATGTTTACAATGGGATGAAGGACTTCCTTTGCATTAGGATGCTCCCACTCCACTACTGTCTCCCACCATTCCGTTGGATATGCATGGATCGTTTCAAGAGAAGGGGGGAGAGATGGCTGCCCATTTTCAAGCAACAGAAGACAAATTGGCATCCTCTTCAGCTTCTCACATTTTCTTACTTGAAGTACTTGGAGAGAATCGCAAATCAGTTTTGCACTGCAAATGCTTTTCAGTTCTAGTAACCTAGCCAAGTGCAGTTCTCTTAACTTCGGTAGTTTAAATTCGCTGCTTTCTTCATCTGATCTTGTTCCTCCTATTAGCTCCTCCATTTTCTCACAATCTTCAACTCTAATATTTTCCAGGTTTACGAGGTTTGGCAACAAGACAAGAGAGAACAAATTCTTCATATTTCTACATCCAAAGCAATGAAATTCTCGTAGACTAGAAAATATAACCTTATAAGATGGACCAGAGGAGAACCAAGAAGATGAAACCGAGCTCTCCATGCTATCGCAACCCCGAATGCGGATGATCTCCAGTTCAGTTGCACTCTCTAATGACAAAACATCACATAAACTTCTTGCATCGATGCATTCACAAACCAGTCCTTGAATATCATTTAAGAGCATGACCTGCAAATCTCGATCTCTGTTGATACTCAAATTACCCAACACAACTATGTTACTTGGCCAAAAAAGATAAACTATATCCATCTTTTTCCAAAAATTCGACATCGTTCCTATTAAAATTCTGTATGTGCATAATGATCGGATCCCATTCCTACATCTGTGGTACTCCACGAAGTCAGAGACACCTTCGAACGAGCATTCCAAAGTTTCCAAATTTCTCAAGGATCCTACTTCCTTTCCTTTAACTGTTATCGGAACAATAAAGTCGTCTAGTACAAGGACTTGCAGGTGAGAGAGTTTTGGTAATATTCCACTCGGAAACTCCTTTTCACCACATCCACTCATTCTAAGACAACTCAGGTTGGTTAGGCATTCCATTCCTTGCGGCATCTTTTCAAGTTTAGTGCGGCGGAGATCCAACCTCTTTAGTGCCCTAAGCTTCTTTAATGATGGGACATTTCTTAACATACGACAATTTTTCAGCAATAACGTAGTGAGAGTCACCAAATCAGAGACAGAGTCTGGCAAATTCTCAATACATGTGCGAGACAGATCGAGGACCTTGAGCCCATGCAATTGCTTGAAAAATGAATCTGCAATGAATCGCAAGTCTTGATTTTGACATAGCAATAGAGTTGACAGATTTGGACACATTGGTGAATGGTTGGGGGGAATTTCTTTAAATCTGTTTTGCATTAGTGAAACTATCATCAGATTCTCTGCCCACTCCTTTGCATCTGGCAATTCTTCTAATTTTGCACCTGCTTTATTAAGGACTTGAGAGTTCTCTTGCTGTATTTTTATGGCCATGTCCCTAATCAAGTCATGCATCTTGACACATTTACCACCATCACTCTTCCAACAATTACCTTCCAATAGGGAAACATACTCAAGTCTATTAAACATCGTGTGGCCCTTATCAAATGCATCTTGCCTCCTCATTCCTTCAATTATTCCATCGTCGATCAAAAACTCTATCAGCTCCTCCCTTACAATCCAATCATCTTCGGGAAATAATGCACAGTATAAGAGACATTTTTGTAGTGGTAATCCATCATCTAACCGATCATAACTAACCCTCAAAACCTTGAATACCTTCTCATCTATGTCCTTATATCTTGATTCTCCCAATTGCTTCAATGTACTCCTCCACTCATTTAGATTATCCACTCCCCTCAAGCTTCCTGCCAATGTAATAACACCTAATGGCAAACCAGCACATTCCCTTGCAACATCTTTTGCAATTCTTTCCACAACTGGTGAAAGTATTATTTCATGTCCAAGTCTCTCCAAGAACAAGGTCCACGCTTCTCTCTCAGAAAGTGGCCTCACTTCGATTTTGTGTTGGCAAGAAATCTGCTGACAAACCGTTTTTGATCGAGTTGTTGTAATCAGCTTGCATCCTTTCAACGGGACAGGAATTCCCACTTCGTGTAGCTCAAAACTGTCCCACAAATCATCTAAAATGAGAATCCATTTTTGTTTCTTCCTTAGCTCTTCTGACAATTTGGCAGCTCTATGCAGATCATCATCCTCGCTTGAAAGGTCTAGATGAAGACGTTTATCAACACGTTTGGCAATAAGATTCTGCAATCTATTAATGCTGAAATTTTGAGACACAGTCACCCACCAAACATGATCACAAATATCTGGTCTTTGTAAAAGCTCATTGTGGATATGTTGCAGTAATGTTGTCTTACCAACTCCCCCCATCCCGTAAATGCCAATGGTGGACACTTTATCATCCATTAACAAAGACCATATGACATTCGTATTCTCTTCAAATGCTCGACCCGCTAGCTTTTTAGAGCTAGTAGGTAATGGAAGTCCTCTAGTCTCACTTGAGTTGTCTTTAAGAATTCTAGAAGATCCAGCTCCTGCGCCAGGCTGCACTAATCTTCCACTATTCTCCACATCGTGCTCCTCCACTGGCTCTGGCCTCACTCTAACCATGTTCTGCGCATCATTCATAATCACATCATTGTTTAGTGATCGAGCAAATGGTTGACCATAGTTTCTTCCATGATCAAGACACAATGGATCTGATGGCTGGGATGCATCTCCTCGAGGCTCACCAGCTTGATTAATTGACGGCCTCTCACAAGGCCTACGTCTCTCCAGAAGCTGCACTTGCTCTGTTCTAGGTATAGTCTGAAAGGCATCATGCCCAAAAGATCCTTCACCAGTGTCTTCCATGGCATTTTCTCCTTGTGAATGCGACTGAATTCTCTCTTCCCCGGCACCTTGTTCCATGCCCTGAACTCTCTCTTGCATCCTTGCCAAATTACCATTGCTTGAACTTGGTATGCTTTTATGTCTTTTATTGCCATCTTGCACAGCTAGAAATGCTGCTTCTTGAACCTCTCTAGGCACCTTAGCACAAATGCCAGCTCCACGCCCTCTCACTCCTGACAAATGCCATTTGATCCTCGTAATGGGAGTACCCTTGGCAAATATTTGCTCACAGAACTTACACTTCTTTCTTCCATCATTCATATCTTCAACATCTTGCCAAAACTGATCATTTGGTCTAACCCTTTTGACCTACATAAAAAAGGGTCAAAATATTAAATAAAAATTAATGAAAAAGGAAAGGTTGAAACTAGAATAACAGGTTACAAGCATCAAAGAAACTAAAAAGAAAGAACAATGAATCCAGGGTTAACTTGGGGTCAATTTAGCAAGAACTCCACAAGGCATGGAATGTTTCCACAGCCTATCATTAGAATTTCTACAACTTGTGTTTTACTTGAAAGATTCAAACCAGAGTTATATGTGAAAAACAAAATGAAGAAGATGGGAGTATAAATAATTTACGTGGATTCAAGTTGTGCTTCAAGTGCTGGTTTGCTTAAGCAGTGTTCAGCGAAAAAAAATACAAGAACAGAAAGCACAGAACAGAGAAGAATATGGTTTAGCAATAAGGAGGAGGTTGCAAGATGTTGAGCTCCAGGTGATTCGATTCAATCAGAAGCTAATTGCTGACTAAGCTAACATGTGAACCCACCCCATTGTTTAAACTTTGAAAAGGCTGACCTGAAACTATAATAGCCTGATATAATACACAAGTAACTTTATAATATAATTTAATTGTTTTAATACAAATTATATTTATGGAGCAGTAACTCACTCTGGCAACATGGCTGAACTTTGTGGATTATACGGGTTAGGCGTGAACAGAACTTGATTATATTGATATGAAAATTGTCGGGGCCTGTATTAAAAAAATCATCGTCATTTTAGGTCAAGTTTATTGTTTTCACGATTAAAGAAGTGTATATTTGAGGTTAATACCATTGATTCATTGGAGGTTGAGGTAGCATCCAAGGCACTTGATTTCTCGTTGGCAACTGATTAGTCCATTGTTGGTCACTAAATTGGCAACATTTGTTATTAATTTCTTTATACATATGCAGAATTGTTAGCTGTTAATCCACTAACAATTCTCATCACTATGCATGTATACTGAATCCTCTGTTGTTAGTGATTTGTTATCTTTGTGTTTTTTTCACCTATTTTGTCTACGTGTGGCTTGGTGTATTTTTAGTTTAAATTTATTTTAAAAAAAAGAAATTAAATTATTTTTCTTTTTTATGAGTTTTTCCTGATATTATTATATTAAAAGTATTTTAGAACACTGAGATTAAATTAATTTGAGATTTTTTTTAAAAAAATTAGTTCGTTTTTTATATAAATTTTAATGCGTTAATATTAAAAAAATATCAAAATATATAATTAGCCTCATATAGTTTTCGGAAAAAATACCTTAAAAATAATCGTTATCATTATTTTCAATAACTTATCCATAATAAAATAAATATAAAAAAACTAAATAATCAAAAGTTTTGTAGGCAAACATGAAAGAAAATAACATATTAACTTAGATTGTGTTTGATAGTCTTGGTAATGTCTCATAATGATAATAATACTAATTTTGCTTTTGTCTATTAATTTTGTTCTTCAAATATTTCCATTTGCTCTTTATATTAATTTTTTTCAATGCTGCCAATATTATTTTTTGTTTTACTTTCAATTATTTCAAAACTCTATCATGCATTATATTATTAGAAGATACCTAGAAAATGTTAACGTGCGGAGCAAACCCAATACACAATGAACTGGCTTACAACAAGAGACAGTTCGCAATGGGAGATAAATCAGTTAGAGTTCTTACTTGTTGAGTATTTGGCATAGCATTTTGACTTTGCAGGGAGCTGTCAGGGCCAGCATCTGAGGCATTTGGCCTAGCATTTTGATTTTGCAATACATGGACTTGGGGGTTCTCCATCTGTGATCTATATAAAAATGAAGTGATCATATTATAACCTTTCAATAAATGGTAGTCTCTCTTAAGCAGTAAAAATCAATGGTGTATCTAACTCTCAAAAAGGTATTAATACCTAGTAGATCTGTCAACGTTTCGAGGCACTAAGCTCTCTTGTTGCATATTGTCTATGTGAGGAATCACAGAAGCTTGATCGACTTGTCCTTGATTAGGAATACACTGAATCCTGAATCCAAAATCATTCGCAAAAGATATGAAGCATTACAAACTTATGTTTAGCTTGCTGGGTTCATGTTCAAGCATTACAAATCTATGATGTTTCTTCCTGATTGAAATAGTAAATTTGTTTTTACAGGATATACTAAACATGAAAAATTGGATACCAGGGAGTAGGTTGATTAAAGCCATCATGTTGTGAAGTGGTTGCATTCTGTGTCATATAGACATGCCCCGGCTGAGGTTGATGAATGAAGGAATTCTGGTGCCTGAAAAATATTCAATAATTAAAACTTAAAAAATATTCTCACTTGGTTGATTTTCTATTCCCATTATGTGCAGAAAAAAACAGAGAGAAATAGAAAGACTGGGAGCTCAAAAAGGCTTGAAATCTCAGTTTAGCTGATCAAATATACGAGTATAGGATGATGGGAACTGTTTGACTATTGGAACCTCACTTTCAAGAATGGAGGAAATGGATGTAAATGAAAATCAAAAGAGAGAATTTTGAGAGAAACTTGATCAGGTGGCAGAGAGAATAGCTCTTTGTATGGATACATGGTGTTTTTGCTCTCAATTATATCAAGAAAATTAACCGAGAGAGATTGTGTGGAGGAAACTGTGGGAACCTGAACTCAGAAGAAAAATAAAGCTTTGTTATTAGTTGAAAACACAAAAAAACAAGTACATGCTAACTGATATAACCAATTGTAATTCTTATGCTGGATTAACTTCCCAAATTGAAATGCTCAAGCAAACGGCCGCATACCTCGAGGTTTGGGAAGGCTCTAGCAACATGGTTGAACTTTGTGGATCATACGGGTCAGGCGTGATCGGAACTTGATATGGAAATTGTTGGGAGCTATAATAAAAAAAAATCATCGTCATTTTTGGTCAAATTTATATATTGTTTTCACGATTAAAGAAGTGTATAATTGAGGTTAATACCTTTGACTCATTGGAGGTTGAGGTAGCTTCCCGGGCACTTGATTGCTCATTGGTAGCTGATTAGTCCATTGTTGGTCACTAAATTAGCAACATTTGTCAGTAATTTCTTTATACATATGCAGAATTGTTAGCTGTTAATCCACTAACAATTCTCATCACTAACACGTACAAGAAGAAGAAGAAGTTAAATAATGATGAATATCATTTACCTTGATGGGGGTTTGAAGCCAATTTGGTCCATTTTGGTTGATGCATGATGATGATGTTCCATCTAAACCTCTTATTGCTGTCTGTTTGTTTAAAAATAAACAATTTGAAGCAAACTTTTTGAATCAATGGGTGATATAGCAATACAAAAACATGCTAATTGAATGGACATTGTAGCAAATTGGAGTAGTCACCATGGTTCGATCAGGAAATGGAGTTGGAAACTGAGTTGTTTGCTGTATAGTATCCACATCATTAACCATAAGAATGTTCTGTACAGCTTGATCATTACATAATATGGAGCTTTGGTTGGCTAGAACCTCCTCCCGTGGCGACCTGCTTCCATTGTCAGTAACATTATTGTTTTTTTAAGAATAATATGGAAAAACTAAATTGCAAGCAATCATCTTCTTATAAAATATGCTTAAGAATGACGTACAAGATAAGCTCAGACATAAATTTCTCAACATCCAACTGATTGAAATCATCGTCCATAGAAGACGGTAGAACTTCTTCCATCTGACCATAAGTACAAGATGATTAGCATTTTCTGAGGTTTTAAAAAGAAGAGAA
Organism: Salix koriyanagi; assembly: GCA_029228605.1. Classification (NCBI taxonomy): domain Eukaryota; kingdom Viridiplantae; phylum Streptophyta; class Magnoliopsida; order Malpighiales; family Salicaceae; genus Salix; species Salix koriyanagi. The sequence goes on from CM055345.1 coordinate 2,930,337, forward strand.
AGCACATATAAGAAAAGAATATATATATATATATATACACACACACAAAGAAAATCTGATACTAGATATTGTTCTGTTAAAAGAAGTCCACAAGTTCAATATAGATAAACGCCATAGTTACATGGATTATAAAATCTGAGAAAAAGATCAATTTATTTATCATGGATTTCCTTAAAGATTCAAAGAATAGTTACAGATAATAAAAAAAACAAAAACACCAACAAGATGATCAAGACATAAATAATTAAGACCTACTTTTCAGTGCTGGTTTGCTTAAGCAGTAGTCAGCAAAACAATAAAATAAATAAATAATAACAGAGATCAGAGAAGAATATATGGTTTAAGAGAATAATAAAGCTGCAGAATGCTTGAATCTAGTTCGTACGGGTGAGATGTTGGAAAGGAAAATAGGGAATTGTATAATGAGATGAGATGTGGAAGAGAATATTGTTACATATATATTAATATTTAATTAATTATTGTATTGTTTGCTAGGAATGAAGTTGCTGGGAAGGAACCCACCGTTGACCTACCACACATTATATTATAAGATAACGCGTGGACCGGGCAAACCCAAAGTCGAGATATTATACACCATCCAAATTCCAGGGTAAATAAAAAATCATCTCAAAATTCGAAAACAATAATAAAGATTGTTTATTTATCATGGATTTCTTTAGATATTCATACCATAGTTACAGATAATAAAAAAAAAAAAAAAAAACACAGAGGAAATAAACCAACAAGATGAAGCATAAATAATTAACCAGCAAGATTCAAGTGCTGGTTTGCTTAAGCAGTAATCAGCAAAGAAATAATAATAAAAAAAAGAGATCAGAGAAGAATATATGGTTTAAGAGAATAATAAAGCTACAGTATACATAAATCTAGTTCGTACTGGTGAGATGTGGAAAGGGAATTGTATAAGGAAATTGCTAGGAAGGGAAATGTTCACTCCGTTTCAAGGAAATGCAGAAGAAAGAGACATACTAACGGTCCTACCCACCATGCCTTTAATTTCATCATACAGACCACCAAAATGTTCAAGCAATTTTATTTTAAGTACTGTTCACTCCTTCCTTTAAATTTTATTTTAAGGTAATAAAAGAAGAGAGAAAATCATTGAAAAGAGAAAATGTTCAATTGTTCGCATTGAAGCAATGAAAAATTCAATTGTTCGCATCATATACATACATACATACATACATATATATATATATATATATATATATATATATATATATATATATATATATTGATTGTCCATAATTCGAGAGAGAAGAAACCGTGAAATTTCAAAGTAAGAGGTATAAACTTAAAATAATTTATTTTGATATATTATCCAAAAGAAAAGAGATAAAAACATAGAAAATTATCCAAAAGACATTGTTCAAACGAGGCTTCCCTTTTAATTTATTTGTTATTAAAATTAACTATTTAATTAATAAAAAAAAAGAGATAAAAACAAAGCAAATTCCCCAAAAACCATACCAAACACCCATAATCTCAGCAGAACTAATGAAAAATGCATGAGTAGTCACCATGGTTTGAGGAAATGAAGGTGGAAACCGAGTTGTCTGTTGAATAGTATCGTTGATGTTCACCAGCAAGTTCTGTTCAGCTTGATCATTGCATGATATGGAGCTTTGGTTGACTGGAACCTCCTCAGGTGATGACCTGCTTCCATGGTGATAATAAGGAAAACTGTAGAAAAACTAAATTGCAAGCAATCATCTTCTGATAAAATATGCTTAAGAATGACGTACAAGAGAAGCTCAGACGTATTGAATGTCTCCAAATCCAACTGATTGACATCATCCTCCATAAAAGATGGTGGAACTCCTTCCATCTGACCACAAGTACAAGATGATTAGCATGTTCTGAGGTTTAAAAACGAAGAGAAAGCAAGATGATTAGTACTATATATATATATAAAGAAAATCTGATGTTTTGCCTTAAAAAACTGGATATTGTTTTGTTTAAAAAAATCCACAAGTTCAATTTAGATGAACACCACAAGGCATGGATTAGAAAATCTGAGAAAAAGATCAATCTATTTATCATGGATTTCTTTAAAGATTCAAAGAATAGTTACAGATAATAAAAAAAGCAAAAACACCGACAAGATGAAGCATAAATAATTAAGACCTACTTCAGTGCTGGTTTGCTTTAGCAGTAGTCAGCAAAACAATAAAATAAATAAATAAAAACAGAGATCAGAGAAGAATATATGGTTTAAGAGAATAATAAAGCTGCAGTATGCTTGATTCTAGTTCGTCCGCGTGAGATGCTGGAAAGGAAAATAGGGAATTGTATAATGAGATGAGATGTGGAAGAGAATATTGTTACATATAAATTAATATTTAATTAATTATTGTATTGTTTGCTAGGAATGAAGTTGCTGGGAAGGAACCCACCGTTGACCTACCACACATTATATTATAAGATCCAGGGAGTTAACGTGTGGACCTGGCAAGCCCAAAGGCGAGATATTATACACCATCCAAATTCCAGGATAACCCTAAAATATTAAAATATCAAAATGTAAATAAAAAATATTTAAAATTAAAATATAACAGCGGTCCCAAGGACTTGACCCATTCACAACGATCTCTGTCCATTATTCCTAATTTTATACTTCTGTCCAAAATTTTAAATTATGTTTCATGACAGACCTTCATTTAAACAACAATCCTACTAAGCCTAATCATTCATTTAAATTTTGAAGGTAGTATTTAACAAATATAAAAGAAGAAGTTGATAACATCTCAATATGAAAACAAATAAAAATTCAGGGAGGATTAGTGTACTGGTAACGATCTTGACTTTAAAAACTATACTCTTATTATCTGCTTTAGTTCAACACAAGTACTAATTAACACTAATCCTTTCCAGGTTTACGAGGTTTGGAACAACACAAGTGGGAACAACTTCTTCATCCTGTGACATCTGTAACAGTCAAACTCTTTAAGACCATAAAACATACCAAGAACCAAGAAGATGAAACCAAGCTCTCCATGCTATCGCAATCCTCAATGCGGATGAGCTCCACTTCAGTTGCATTCTGTAATGAAAAAACATCACACAAACTTCTGGCATCGATGCATTCAAAAACAAGTCCTTGAATGTCATTTAAGATCATTACCTGAAAATCTCTATCTATGTTGTTACTACGATTACCCAACAAAACTATTTTTCTTGGAAGATCAACATGGGCTTACCAATTTGACAAATTTAGAGTCCAATATAGAGAAATAAAATATTATGCTTACCAATTTGACCTTACAAAGGGACGAAGGACATCCTTTGTGTTAGGATGCTCCCACTACACTCCTCTCTCCCACCATTCTTTTGGATATGCATATATTCTTTCAAGAGAAAGGGGAAGAGATGGCTGCCCATTTTCAAGCAACAGAAGACAAATGGCCATCTTTTTCAATTTCTCACAATATAATACATCAATTACTTGGAGAGAATCGCAAATCAGTTTTGAATCGATGCATTCATAATGCAGTCCTTGAATGTCATTTAAAAACTTAACCTTAAAATCTCTGTTTCTGTTGATATTCAAATTACCTAGCATAACTGTTTTTCTTGGAAGATCAATGTCTTTACTGCAATTATCTCCATTTAACGTTCCTACTTGCATTCTACATGTGCTTAATAATTGGATCCTATCTCGAGATCTGAGATACTCCACGAAGTCAGAGAGACTTTCAAAATGGCATTCCAAAGTTTCCAAATTTCTTAATGATCCTACTTCCTTTCCTTTAACAGTTATCGGAGCATATCTTCCACCAATAAGCTCTTCCACCAATATGCTCAGGTGAGAGAGTTTCGATAATATTCCACTTGGAAACTCCTTTTTGTTAGGATTGTAAGAATTCACAAAGAAATGAAGTAATTGAGAAGAGAAGGAAGAGAGAAAAGAGAGGGAAAGGAAAATTTGAATTTGTATTATGTTTTTACTTACATTTCACGTGACCTACAGTGGCTATATATACTCACTGCATATACCATACAATGTCCATCTACATATACTAATATACACATACTCATTTATACGGCATGTATACTCTAACATTCCCCCTCAACCTTATGCCTTGGTAAGCCAAGCATAAGGTTGCAGCAATGAAGGCGAAACAGAGGAGCACTTAATCCATTTGTGAGAATATCAGCTAATTACTGTAGAAAATTCTTTGATCTGAACAGTAGCTGTTATTAACAAGCACTGTTGAGATCAAAATCTGGAAAAATGAAGAACATAAACTTTGCCCGAAGAACAACACAATAAGTTGCTGAAATTTTGCTTAACCTTTATTGAATCAAAAAGTTCCTTATATAGGGATTACAAGGACATGAATTTGAACTAAACTAGGACTTCTCAACAACATGAGATTGAATTAAACTAAAGCTCTCAACAGGATTTGCATAATCCTGTTATGAATAGATAAGAAAACTGAAATTACGTAAACTACTAAAACACAAACTAAAAGACTACAGCTAATGATAAATCCTACAGCTAACTCTTCTTATCCAAAGCTAATCTCACTTTCGAATTCTAACACTCCTCCTTGAGATTTGCTTTGGGCAATCCCAACTTCATCTTCAGAAATTCCAGACTTGCTACTGGAATTGTCTTGGTCTTCAAGTCATGATGAACTAGACTTATATCAGCCCTGTTTTGGCTTAAATCACCATCAGGATTTCCTTCAGATGTTGCTCCTCCTGTCTTCATGTACCATTCTCTAACATAACTTTCCTCAGCATCAATTTCTTTCCCATTCAAACTCTTGACAGTTTCGGCAGCATCCTCAGATTTTTCAAAGTTCACAACTTCAAAGCATTTTGATTTTTCATCAGCAGCCCTCATCATCACAGCACCAGTAATTGCTCCATGTTCATTAAAAACATCTTTCATGTCTTCATGTGTTGTAGATTCAGCTGAATTCTTCACATAAACATTGTTGGATTCCATGCGAAACAGATCACCATCACTGATTTTCCCATCTTTGTCACATATTTGCAGCCTTTTGCAAACTTGATCACTAGTATGAATTTCAGGCATACCCTTTATCATATCACCATCATGCAACATGTTCAAAGACTCAAGGTTGTAGTGCTCAGGTTTCTTGTTCCAATCAACACTTATTTCAGATTTCACACTCAAAGCATTTCCTTCTACTACATTCAAATCTAAGTAGAAGCTACTGCCTTCCATTTTAACTTTTGCTATTGCTGAATCATTTGCATCAGTAATAAAGCAGAAATTCTCCTTAAAGGCTACCTCATATCCATTCCTAAGCATTTGTGCAACACTCAATAAATTTTGATTCAATTCTGGAATGAACAGAACATCTTTGATAACTTTAGTACCTTTGGTTGTGCTGACTTTGACAGTACCTCTTCCCTTTGCTTGCACAATGTCTCCATTCCCCAACTTGATTTTTGGCCTAATGGTATGATCAATTGAAGAGAAAATCGACAAGTACTTTGTCATGTGGCTGGTGCAGCCACTGTCAATCAGCCATGAATTCTTTTGGGAGTTGTTGCTGGTCTGCAAGGCCATAAACAAATGCTCCTCAGCTTCCTCATGATCCTTACCTTCTTCAGAAAAGTTGGCTTGCTGTTGTAGCTGCGATTTATTCTTCTTCAGCCTGCAAAAATTCTCATTGTGGCCAAGCTTCTTGCAATAATCACAATGACTAAGAGTCCTTTCTTTAAACCAGCACTCGCTCTCACCATGATTTGTTCTTTTGCAATAAGAACATGGTGGAAACATTTGATTGTTTGCAGGTACAATAGACTTATTTTCCGAGAAAAATTTCTTACCATTGTTGAAATCTTTCTTCTGAAAATTTCTAGCCTTTCTTCCTTTCCAGTTTGCTTGAAATGCATTTTCCATAACTTCATCATCCCTCATCTGCACTCTTTGCTCCTGGATGTGCAGTTTGCTTATTAACTCAGCAATGGTGAGATGTTGCAGATCACAAGACTCCTCTATTGCTGAAATTTTTGCTTCGAATTTTTCAGGCACAGACATCATAAGTTTTTCAACAATCTTATGATCTTCAAATGTCTCCCCAAGGAGTCTCATTTGGTTTACTACATTCATCAATCTGCCAGAATAAGCTTTGACAGATTCAGCTTCTTTCATTTTCATCAATTCAAATTCTCTCTTGAATGCTAGTAGTTTGACAGTCTTGTCTCTACTACTGCCTTCGAATTCAACCTGGAGTTTGTCCCAAATTTGTTTGGGTGTTTCCAGGTTCATTATTTGAGTGAAAATATGATCAGCAAGCCCAGCATGAAGGCTGGTGATTGCCTTATCTTTTTTCAGCTTCTCTTCTTCATGAGCTTTAATCTGTGCCAATGTAGGATTCGCACGTAGTGGATATGGATCAGCATCCGTCACCACTATGTTCCATAGTCCTTGGGATCTCAAAAAAAACTTCATCTTGACAACCCAGATGTGATAATTTTCTCCAGAAAAAACTGGAATTGCAGCAGCATTATTGTTGGAGGTTGACATGATTTTTGAAAGTAAAAAACTCACTTGTGTTTACACTCAATTAAACTCTAACTCTCTGTGTTTGTCTCTCAAAAAACCCCCCACGGATCCAGCAAGAAGATGTGCTCGATACCACTTGTAGAAAATTCTTTGATCACGAACAGTAGTCTGTTATTAACAAGCACTTTGTTGAGATCAAAATACAGAAAAAATGAAGAACATAAACTTTGCCCGAAGAACAACACAATAAGTTGCTGAAATTTTGCTTAACCTTTATTGAATCAGAAAGTTCCTTATATAGGGATTACAAGGACATGAATTTGAACTAAACTAGGACTTCTCAACAACATGAGATTGAATTAAACTAAAGCTCTCAACAGGATTTGCATAATCCTGTTATGAATAGATAAGAAAACTGAAATTACGTAAACTACTAAAACACAAACTAAAAGACTACAGCTAATGATAAATCCTACAGCTAACTCTTCTTATCCAAAGCTAATCTCACTTTCGAATTCTAACAATTACTCCTTGGAAGACACAAATTGTACATATAACTGGTCGGCAGCCACCCTCTCACGAACAAAGTGCACATCTATCTCAATATGTTTGGTTTTTTGATGCTAAATAGAATTTAATGATAATGCAATGGCAGAAAAATTATCACAAAAAATAACTGGGGGCTGAGTAAATTAGATATGCAAGAACACCAATAATTGCTTGAGCCAATTGATTTCAGCAGCTGTAGATGACATAGCCCTATACTCTGTCTCAGTAGAAGATCTAGAAACTGTATGTTGTTTCTTAGATGACCATGATATATAATTAGAGCCTAGGAACACAACCAACCCAGTGGTGGATCTGCGATCAATGGGATCACCTGTCCAATCAGCATCCCTGAAGGCTTTTAAGTCCAAGGAACTATGTCAGCAGTACCCTTAAGGATTCTTTAAACCTTTTGAACGCTGCTGCCATTTCTTGCTAATTAGTCATCGTTGTGAATACTTGCATGCACCATAACCACATTCTTAAATGTTCAAAAACTAATTAAAAAAAACAAAGGTATAATTTAAGAAGAAACATATTTTCAAGCTGTGTCAAATGCATCATGTTTTAATTATTTTTGATATTTTTTCCAATTAAAAACATTTTAAAAAAATAATCATTACTCTACTCTCAAACACCCGTGAAAACATCAGACCTCATCCTTGATTAACATGAACCGTTGATTTATTTATAGTTTATAGGCAACAAAACCCTAATATTATCTCTTTTTAAAAGAAGGAAAGTCAATAACAGTAATTAAGAGAAGAGTCCTAACTGAATTAAACAATATTAAAGCTTATTTTCCTGTATAATTGCATCTTAATACTCTATTTGTCCAAATTGATGTTGTTTTATGAATTTATGGTCACTGGAATGTATGTTCTCAAAGAGCACATCAAAAGAGTTCCATTATCTTTGTTGCAGAATATATTCATAGCCCTTTGATGGTGCCACAGAAATTGCTAGTAGATTATTTTATTTGTTGTTTTGAGGTCCTTGAGCTCAAAATATTTCTCTGGTGTCGTTTCATTTCAACTCCATAAATTCTGAAGCAGCAATCTCTATATTATGATCTCTAATGCAATATAAATTCCTGTAATATCATGCTTTCAATTTCTTTCTTTTTCACATTTCCCCTGTTTCCAGATATAAGAAATAAAATGTTAGCTATTGGCATCTTTTGAACGAGATTTGCAAGTTACTGTAAGCACAAAATGTGGCCAGGCTCTCTAATGCTCATAATGATACGATATCCAATGCAATATAACTTCCTGTAATTTCATGCTTGTTTTTTCTTCGTTTTTGGTGACTTTTCCTTTATTTTAATACAATGAATAATATGCTAGCTGGTGGAACCTACTGTAGGAGATTTGTATGATTGCTGTGAGCACAAAATGTGGCACTGGCTCTGTAATGCTATGCCATACTGGCAGGGCTCTCTAATTCTATGTTATACAAGCAATGAGTAGAGGGTGGAAGGGGCCTTCTTCACCTTTCGCCTATACTGTAAAGGAAAGGCTGAAAGCCAATCCCAGAGAACTTTGCAGAGTTCTGTAGATGTACTGATCTTTAGAACCTTAGAAAACTGATTCCATATAGCTTGTCAAGATCACAATTCCTTGGGTACTAAATTGCTTATTTTTAATAAACAGTTGCGGTCGGAAAGGCAGCTTTTGCCACCAATTGAGTTGACCTTAAAGCAGATGGACACTGCTGGCACAGAACTAGAGTGCTTCCAAGCGTTGCAGAGGCAAGAACAATTAGCAGATCAATGGTCTTTGGGAGGAAGTTCAGAAGCAAAAGGAGCTAGAGCAAACTTTGCAAAGGAGATATGGGGATCTTGTGGCTGAGCTGGAAAGGACACAACAACTCATCATTAATTATAGAGCACTAGCAATACAACAAGAAGAAATTGCTGCAAAGAATCGTACACTTGAGTTGGCTGACGCTGCAACAAAGCAAGCTGCCATGCTGAACTCGGAACCTTCTGAGCCTGTGACTTCAGATGAACATGGAAATTCTATGCCAGTTGGTTCATCTGACAAGAAAGTTTTAGAGCAGCAAATGGATGTTGATTCAGAGAATGTGGACAGTGCACTGGCCACGGATACAAGCTTAATCAATGATGTGCCTTCTGATGAGGGGCAGATGAAACTTGTACAGGGTAATGGCCATGAAGCTTCCGGTGCCATTCCCTCGAGTCCAGATGGAAATAACCAAAATGGAGCTCCAGTTCTGACAGAGGACTCAATAAACAGAGTGGATATTGTATCTGCTGTTGGTGTTGCAGTGAAGATTAAGGTGAATGATGCTTCTGTTGATGGGGATGCTGGTGATGTTGTTATGAGAACAGAAATTATGGTCGGTTTAGCTTCTGTTGAAGGAGAGAGTATCCAAGAAAGAGCTGATGGCTTTGACAAAGCTGATGTGATTCAGGTTTCCAATGGGGGAGATGATAAAGTAAATCAAATGAAGGATGAGGGAAAATTGCCTGTCATTGTTGTGGATCTTACTGACTCTGAATAGGGAATTCAGAATTGAACGGGGAAGGTGTCCCAATTGTTCAACAAGGGATAGAAACTGCTGAAGATTCCATGAAAATATTCTTTGGATGATTACTGTGAACGAATGGAAGCATGGCTCCAAGGTTAAACTCTAATGTGCCTGGCTGGTAATGATATGATTATTGTTGTGGTGATTAATCAGAAATTTTGGGAGTTTTCCTTTGCCTCTCATGTTCTTACCAGAACTGGACATTTTGTATTCAATTAATGAATGGAAAATTTTGTAATGAATCAAAAATACTAGCTAGCTGAGGGCATGATGGTTCTGCTCGCTATGGCTCGACGCATCCTAGCCATTCTTTTTTTTTTTAATCTTAAAAGCATTGGCGTGGTTATGCTCCGGATGTATGGTATTGATTGAATGCGAGCCTATATTTTTTTTTTTTGTCAAATTCTTTTTTTCATATTAATTATTCAGTGTTTTTATTTTTATTTTGATGTGATAATATCAAAAATACATTTTAAAAATAAAACAACAACTCAAAAAAATACAAAATGCACTCAACTCAGCCCACTTGAATTATTATCAAGAAAGTATAGTAATTTGGTACAACACACCATTGATATTAAATCTGTCTATTTATATCGGTGAGCCCAAGACCTAGCAGTAAAAGTTAACACAACATATCAATATTGTTCTGAGATTGAGCCGAGTTAGTCTATATTAAATTATTTAACTCGTGACTCAAACCTCAAACAAGGTGATTAACAGGGTACATCCTTGACCATTACAATTCCGAGAACTCACCCAACCATCCCATAAAAAAAGCAGTCCTTTTTCTTAGAAGAATTTGCTCAATTAGTCCTTATATTTTAGATATGGTCTTCAACATGTTCTTACAAGTTGTCCTTGAAACATTTTCTACTCCATCCTCTTAATAAACATTTTTATTTAAGCTAATACTAATATCATTACTTACAAAAACTCAAATCCTACCTAATTTATTGAGAATTAAGATTTGTTTTTTATGTTAATTTTCTTATAAAAAAACTCTTGAAATTGTATTGAATTGTTTTGTGCAACTTAGGTTGATCCATCCAGCCTACAATTCAGGCTTTAGACTAGGTGTTTAATAAATGTGATCACAAGTACTATGATGCTTTATATTTTTGAAATTTAATTAGTACAGGCACTAATATGGTCGAATGTTTACAATGGGATGAAGGACTTCCTTTGCGTTTGGATGCTCCCACTCCACTACTGTCTCCCACCATTCTTTTGGACATGCAAAGATACATTTAAGAGAAGGGGGGAGAGATGGCTGCCCATTTTCAAGCAACGGAAGACAAATTGACATCCTCTTCAGCTTCTTGCAGTTTGCTACGTCAATGATCTCTAGAGAATCGCAAATCAGTTTTGCACTGCAAATGCTTTTCAGTTCTGGTAATCCAGTCAAGCACAATGCTCTTAACTTCGGTAGTTTAAATTCGCTGTTTTCTTCATCTGATCTGGTTCCTCCTATTACCTCCTCCATTTTCTCACAATCTCTAACTATAATCTTTTCCAGGTTTACGAGGTTTGGCAACAAGACAAGAGGGAACAAATTCTTCATATTTCTACATCCATGGCAATGAAATTCTCGTAGACTAGAAAATATGACCTTATAAGATGGAGCAGAGGAGAACCAAGAAGATGAAACCGAGCTCTCCATGCTATCGCAACCGTGAATGCTGATGATCTCTAGTTCAGTTGCACTCTCTAGTGACCAAACATCACATAAACTTCTTGCATCGATGCATTCACAAACCAGTCCTTGAATATCATTTAAGAACTTCACCTGAAAATCTCTATCTTTGTTGATACTTAAATTACCCAACATAACTGTTTTACTTGGCAAAATAGGAAAATTTATATCTCCGATCCTCAATCTAGTCATTTTACCTGCAACATATCCAAAATGTCTAAATCTTTCGACCCTAAAATTCTTCATCGTTCCTATTAAAATTCTGTATGTGCATAATGATCGGATCCCATTCCAACATCTGTGGTTCTCCACGAAGTCAGAGACACCTTCGAACTGGCATACCAAAGTTTCCAAATTTCTCAAGGATCCTACTTCCTTTCCTTTAACTGTTATCGGAGCATATCTTCTTCCATCAATACACTCTTCTAGTACGAGTACTTGCAGGTGAGAGAGTTTTGGTAATATTCCACTTGGAAACTCCTTTTCACCACATCCACTCATTCTAAGACAACTCAGGTTCGTTAGGCATTCCATTCCTTGCGGCATCTTTTTAAGTTCAGTGTAACAGAGATCCAACCTCTTTAGTGCCCTAAGCTTCGTTAATGATGGGACATTTCTTAACATACGACATTTTTTTAGCAATAATGTAGTGAGAGTCACCAAATCAGAGACAGAGTCTGGCAAATTTTTGATACCTGTGCGAGACAAATCGAGGACCTTGAGCCCATGCAATTGCTTGAAAAATGAATCTGCAATGAATCGCAAGCCTTGATTTTGACGTAGCAATAAAGTTGACAGATTTGGACACATAGGTGAATGGTCAGGAGAAATTTTTTTAAATCTGTTTTGAATTAATGAAACTATCGTCAAATTTTCTGCCCACACCTTTGCATTTGGCAGTTCTCCTAATTTTGCACCTGCTTTAATAAGGACTTGAGAGTTCTCTTGCTGTATTTTGATGGCCAAGTCCCTAATCAAGTCATGCATCTTGACAGATTTAGAAACTATATGAGAACCTTCCAATAGGCAAACATATTCAAGTCTATTAAGCATCGTGTGACCCTTGTCAAGTGCATCTTGCCTCCTCATTTCTTCAATTATTCCCTCGTCGATCAAAAAATCTATCAGCTCCTCCCTTCTAATCCAATGATCTTCGGGAAATAATGCACAGTATAAGAGACATTTTTGTAGTGGTAACCCATCATCTAACCGATCATAACTAACCCTCAATACCTTGAATACCTTCTCATCCATGTCCCTATATCCTGATTCTCCCAATTGCTTCAATGTACTCCTCCACTCATTTAGATTATCCACTCCCCTCAAACTTCCTGCCAACGTAATAATACCTAATGGCAAACCAGCACATTCCCTTGCAACAGCTTTTGCAATTCTTTCCACAACTAGTGAAAGTGTTATTTCATGTCCAAGTTTCTCCATGAACAAGGTCCAACCTTCTCCCTCAGAAAGTGGCTTCACTTCGATTTTATGTTGGCAAGAAATCTGCTGACAGACCCTTTTTGATCGAGTTGTTGTAATCAACTTGCATCCTTTCAACGGGACAGGAATTCCCACTTCGTGTAGCTCAAAATTGTTCCACAAATCATCTAAAATGAGAATCCATTTTTGTTTCTTCCTTAGCTCTTCTGACAATTTGGCAGCTCTATGCAGATCATCATCCTCGCTTGAAAGGTCTAGATGAAGACGTTTGGCAATAAGATTCTGCAGTCTATTAATGCTGAAATCTTGAGACACAGTCACCCACCAAACATGATCACAATTATCTGGTCTTTGTAGAAGCTCATTGCGGATATGTTGCAGTAATGTTGTTTTACCAACTCCTCCCATGCCATAAATGCCAATGGTTTGGACTTCGTCATCCATTAACAAAGACCATATCACCTTCCTATTCTCTTCAAATGCTTGACCCACTGGCTTATTAGAGCTAGTAGGAAATGGAACTCCTCTAGTCTTGTTGGATCCTGCGCCAGCCTGCACTGCTGATCTTCCACTTTCCTCCACTAGTTCTGTCCTCACTCTAATCGTGTCCTGCACATTATGCACTTGCTCTGTTCTAGTGTCTACAACCTGAACTTCTCTTAGTACCCTTCCAGTATCTCCTCCCATATTTTCATTCTCAATGTTTTGTTCCTGTGGACAAATTGAAATTCCACGGTCGTTAACATTGATTGAACTTGCTGTGCTTTTATGTCTTTTGTTACCAGCACGCATAGCTTTGAGGGCTTCTTCTTGAACTTCTTTAGTCGCCCCACGACAAATGGTAACACCATGCCCTTCCTCTCCTGATAAATGCCATTTGATCCTTGAAATGGGAATTTTAGTTTCCCATCTACGTTGACAAAACATACAAATCATGCTATCATCATCCTTTTCTTCAACATAATTCCAGAATGGATCCCTTAATCCAGCCCTTTGGACCTATAGGAAGGGGGGTCAAAATATAGAATAAAAATTGATGGAAGTTACACCATATCCAAATGGATGAGAAACTACTTCAATCACTTCTTACTTGTTGAGTATTTAAACCCCTATTTTGACTTTGCAGGGAGCTGTCAGGTCCAGGATTTGAGGCAGTATGATTTTGTAATACATGGACCTGGGGGTTCTCCATCTGTGATCTATAAAAAAATGAAGTGATCATTTTATAAAAATGAAGTGATCTTAAGCAGTAAAAATCAATGGTGTGTCTAATTATCAAAAAGGTATTAAAACACAACAGCTAGAAGTCAATCAATACCTAGTAGATTTGCCAGAGTTTCGAGGCACTAAGTTCTCTTGTTGCATATTGTCTATGTTAGGAATCACAGAAGTTTGATCGACTTGTCCTTG